>CM076967.1:25112270-25182814 GCA_039105355.1 Benthosema pterotum
ATTTGGAACATTCCACAGGTAAACAGGTTAATCCTAAACAGTTTAATATTGTGATTGGGTATAACAGGACCATCCCAGTCGTTCACAATCAAAGATGGGGCGAGGTTCACCACTTTGTGAACAATTCTGTGAGAAAATCATCCAACGGTTTAAAGACAATGTTTCTCAACATTCAATTGCAAGGAATTTGGTGATTTCATCATCTACAGTCCATAATATAATCAAAACATTCAAAGAATCTGAAGAACTTGCTATACTAAAGCGACAAGGCCGAAAACCAACACCGAACACTTGTGACCTTTGATCCCTCAGGTGGCTCTGCATTAAAAACTGACATCATTGTGTAAAGGATATTACTGTGAGGACTCAGGAACACTCAGAAAACCATTGTCAGTTTACATAATTTATCCCTACACCTGCGATTGCAAGTTAAAACTCTACCATGCAAAGCAAAGCCATACATCAGAAAGGTTGGTTTGAAAAAACAACCAGAAAAACAACCAGCAATGCCTTCTCTGGGTACAATATCATTTGAAATGGTTAGACACAAAGTGGAAAAGTGTGCTGTGGACTGATGAGTCCACATTTCTAATGATAGTGGACCCAGAGAAGGCATTTCTGGTTGTTTTTCTGGTTGTTTTTCAAACCAACCTTTCTGATGGATGCTTTGCTTTGCATGGTAGAGTTTTAACTTGCACTCGCAGGTGTAGTGACAAATTATGTAAACTGACAATGGTTTTCTGAGTGTTCCTGAGTCCTCACAGTAATATCCTTTACACAATGACGTCAGTTTTTAATGCAGAGCCACCTAAGGGATCAAAGGTCACAAGTATTCTGTGTTGGTTTTCAGCCTTGTCGCTTTAGTATAGCAAGTTCTTCAGATTCTTTGAACGTTTTGATTATATTATGGACTGTAGATGATGAAATCACCAAATTCCTTGCAATTGAATGTTGAGAAACATTGTTTTTAAACCGTTGGATGATTTTCTCACAGAATTGTTCACAAAGTGGTGAACCTCGCCTCATCTTTGATTGTGAACGACTGGGATGGTCCTGTTATACCCAATCACGATATTAAACTGTTTAAGATTAACCTGTTTACCTGTGGAATGTAACAAACAGGCGTTATTTGTGCATTCATGACCTTTTCCAGTCTTTTGTTGCCCCCGTCCCAACTTTTTTGGTACGTGTTGCAGGGATCAATTTACAAAAGATTGTATAATTTCAAAAAACAATAAAGTTTATCAGTTTGAACATTAAATATATTGTCTTTGTGGTGTATTCAACTGAATAGAGGTTGAAAACGATTTGCAAATCAATGCATTCTGTTTTTATTTACATTTTACACAACGTCCCAACTTCAACGGAATTGGGGTTGTAGTTAATTTCAAAATGGAGCAAATTATTTTGCACAAGTTAAATGGTATAGTGAAATGATAAAATGATAAAAAGGTGAATGGTGATTGTCCATTAAAATGAATAATTGACACATTTACTCTCTTGATATAACATAACACACAACACATAACACAATTCAATGCAACACAATTGAATGATTAAAGGTACTATAGGCAACCTTAGTGTTTACAAACTCTGTGTTTGTAAACAGAGGTGCTATATAAATTTACAATTTACCCATGTGTCGAGTAGCTCAGTTGCTAGTGAGCTGTATTGATGTCAATGAATGACCTAGTCACCTTGTCAGTTTAAGTTAAATAATTTTTAGTCAACCGAATTCATACTATACTGAAGGGTAAACATGTTTGTTTACACTCTCAAGAGTTAAAATATTCATCATGCGAATTAGACCAGGTCTACACAACTATAGAATGTTTTTTTTTTTTTAGCCCACGATTTTGCAACCCATTTTTTCACCCAGTGCCAATTCCTAATGTGATCCTGGGCTCTACACACCCTCCACCAACCTGGGGAGGCAGCGGACTGGCCTCATGCTTCCTTCAATGCATGAGGAGTCCAAGCTGCCTTCTTTTCACCTGACCGGGGGGAGTTTCCCTGGTTGGACGTAGCGTGTGGAAGGAACACGTTATTCCAACCAGTTCCTGTCCCCTCCATCAGGCGCCCCGGCTGGCCAGGGGGAGGCAGTTTAGAGTCCAGGATTACAGCATGTTTTTGTGAGGGTATCTACCCTAGGGAACACGGGGAGAACATGCAAACTCCACACAGAAAGGCCCTTTTGCCAACCCCGCCTCGGGTATGGGCACTGATGACGTGGAGGAGCAGACACGCCGCCAGCACCCACAGCAGCGCCTGGGTTCTGGGTTCGATTCCCTAGCGGGAATCGAACCCAGGACCTTCTAGCTGTGAGGCGACAGCACTAACCACTGTGCCACCGTGCCCCCATTAATGGTCATTTTTGATCAGCTTGTTTGACTGTTTTGTTTCCAGCTTGGAATTGTGGACAAAAGCAAAATAAGGCTTTAGTTTTGGGGTCTGTTGGGCTAAAATGTCATCAAATGGTGGCCTGTGGGTCAAATTCTGAATATATTGTGGGCCCTTGGATCAAAAAGGGTGAAAACCACTGCTATACTGTATTGGGTTGACACGGATCCATCAGCCATTGCAATAGCAGAATGTATACTTGTAGATTGTAGCTTGTAGATATTTTGACTTAGTTAGACTTAGAAAAGTCTTAGTTCCACTAGATATCTGCACCACTAGTCCCTCTCCAATATTTGAGTCTAATTCATGGATAATCTAATAACATATATTTCAATATATTGAAATCCTCAACATATTTAGTATTAGTTTCAGTTTTTCTATAGTTTTCATCAGTAAACCATGCATGGTAGTTGTACTAGTTGAACTTTTTTCGTAGCTGTATCTCATTTCTTGTCTTCATGTACTGTATTTGAGCTGAATTCCCCCCACGGGATCAATGCAGGTCCATCTATGTTTAATAACCCAACGTTGGAAATTCACTTCTCTCTTTTCTATCTGCATGGCATCTTTAGTGCTGCTAGTGCATCCCTCTTTTTATTTTCATATGTGGCCGTGCGTGTGTGTGTGTGTGTGTGTGTGTGTGTGTGTGTGTGTGTGTGTGTGTGTGTGTGTGTGTGTGTGTGTGTGTGTGTGTGTGTGTGTGTGTGTGTGTGTGTGCATGTGCGTGCGTGTGTGTATCTGGGTATCTGTCTGATTCTCTCTATCTCATGTCCTATCAGTCTGTCTCTGTCTACTCTCTCTGCCCAGTGTGCGTCTCTCTCTCTCCCTCGTTCTCTCTCTCCTCTCTCTCTTCCATCTCTTCCATCCAATCAACCTGTTCCAGATTCACAATTACATTGCTTTGTTGTCAGAACAGAAACAATACTGCTTGTATACTAACGTTTTCATTCTTTCCACTTCTTCTTCTTCTTCTTCTTCTTCTTCTTCTTCTTCTTCTTCTTCTTCTTCTTCTTCTTCTTCTTCTTCTTCTTCTTCTTCTTCTTCTTCTTCTTCTTCTCCTCCAGAACGAGAAGCAACAGCTTCTCCCATCTGGATCACATCGATTTGGCAGATAATTGCTTAGCGATTTGACTAAAAAATCTTCCCTCTCTGAATGTCTCTCTGTCTCTCCTCCTCAAACCCGTTCTACTGTTTTTGTTCTTTTCCATTAAACCTTCAACTACCCTTGACTTCTGTGGTCCCCTCTTTCCTGTCTGTCTCGCTTCTTTCCTGTTTGTCTGTCTGTCTGTCCAGACGACAGTCCCCATCTTTTTTTCGTTTTAACTCTGCCCGTCTATGTCTTTCTGTGTCTGTCCTCTCTCTCTCTCGGCTTTGGGTCGTTTTCGGGAGGATTGGCAGCTCAATATCAAAGCACCGGCCGGCATGTCAGGGAGGCAGAACTGCTTTCCTGTCGACAAAGTGTTTTGAGCGACAGAAATGAGATTGCTTTTAATCAAAGAGCCTATAATTACGCTGTTTCGTGGCTGTTGCTGCCAGTGTTGTCACCAGTGCTGACAAACGGCACGCCTCTCCTGTCTATCAATCCATCTGTCTGTCTGTCTGTCTGACTGACTACACTGTGTCTTGGATACTGTCTCACTGCCCAGGGGCTAATTCATGTGGTGTTGCACCAAACACATTGCTCAACTTAAGTGACTGTTTTTTCATTGAGGCGATATGGTTGTATGACAAAGTAAGATATGGGCCCCGGCCAGAATGAAGCCAATGAAGCGTTTTTTTCCCCAGATAATATTTTGTTTTCTCTTTTTTATTGATAGAAGGACAGATGAAAGTAGGCCCTGATGGGAGATGGGGAGAGGCATGGGAAGGTGACACGCCAAATGAACGGAATTGGACAGCAATAGCAGTTTCGAAACATTTGAGTTAAATACAACAAGACATTATACAGAAAACCAATAGCCAACCTTTTGAGAGACAGACACAACTGGAAAAAAAAAGTAAATAAAAATAAATACTGATAAACCAACACACAATCTACATAGAAGTAAAACAGCATGCTGACCTCCCTGACCTCAACTTCCAGAATTCAGGTTTTCCATATTTTTCACTGATGCTGCCCGTTAGGGCTCGCCCAGAGTCAGGACCGTCATCAGAGTCCTGATGCATATATGTTATATAACGAGTTTAAGGTCACCTTCTTTGCGACTTCGACACAACGAGGAAGTTTGCGCACTCCGTCTCAGTCGCCACAGAAGCCCAACATAGTCAAGAAAGTAGGCCGACAGTGGTCCAACACTTCTCTGGTTTCTAGGGTGATGCTGCTCTGCAGCGTACCTCCCGTCAACGTTGTTAACAAGACGCAAAAAGCTGCAGTCTGCCATCAAAGGATGGGCTCCAATGGCCGTGAGGCTTAGGCTATATATCGAGCACCAAGTCATTTGCCAGTGATGTTGCACGTGGCACACCGGACCTATCTTAAATTCTCTAATATTCCTACATTTTCCCATCCTGTTAAGCAACCTTTATACAGTAACAGTCGTTTGTAAGCAGTCAATTGTGCAGGGCGGTGCGGGTGCAGACAAGGATTTTAGTATTTAACTATTAGCCTGTTAATTATTTGAATAAGCGCAATATTGTAGGGGTATTAATTCTGTTTAGGTGCAGAAACCGCTGCTGCTCTGCATGCCCATCACTGTTGTGCACCTATTCATTTCCTTTTTCACAACCTCATGGCCGTTGTTTTTGTTCATGGCAAACGTTCTTTTGTTGGTTCACTCACAGTGTTTTGTTATGGCTTTTTCTCCAGACCAGTTAGCTCATAACATTATAGCTTCTGTTGCCACCAGCTCCGTCCATTCAATGTCACTTACACAAAAGCTAGACTATTTTGTTTTATGGCTAAGTCTCCCTTGCATTTGCTTAGAGGCAGCCAGTCAATCATGAAAAGGTGTCTATACTAAGGTCGTGTTCACGGACGTTACTCGAAAAATAGCTTTTAGTCCAGGCACCTCTTAAGCACCTCATCTCAAACAAACACACACAAAAAAACTAAAGTATAAATGCAATAATTAACACTAACCTATAATTGAATACATAAAGCCAACCCACCAAATAATAATTATTCGTGACAAATTAAGAACTACAATAACACTGATGTCTCCTGTCTCTCTTGTCCCTTTCCCCTGCAGACCTGTCTGTCTGCCACCAGGACCCCAGAGTAACTGTCTGTCTGGAAAACATTGAAGCCGCCGCGCCCCACCCTACCCTACGGGTAGAAGGTCCAGGAGGGAGAGGTACAGTACATGCACAAGCAAACATCAAGCAGCTGAGGTTTATAGCAGAGCCTTTGACCGTTCATAAATCCATTCAGGCGAGTTGCAACAACTTGCAATGGGTCTGGTACACAAGATTCGATACACTAGCAAAATACTTCCTTAGTGTCAATGAAGTCCACTCCCACAACACCAGAGGCATTTTTATTTAGATAAAAAAAGGCACATAATATGTTATGATGGTATTTTATGATCGTTGTCTGTGGACAACCATCATTTCTTTACGTCAATTCCTTGACGTGAAGAAATGTTTGAACCACTGGTTTAAACATTAGGATATACTGTAAGCCCATTCATTTTCCTCATAGACTTTTCAAAAAGTATTTTACTGGTCTATATATTTTTTTCTATATATTTTTCTTCTTTTAATTATCTTTTAGTTTTTGTTGTCATGATTTGCCACGACCAGAGTTGGTTCCGCGACTTACTTGTCTTTTTATATATATATTTTTTTTCTAAAAGTCTATGAGGAAAATGAATAGGGAAATCTCTTCCGGAACAGGCACTGTGACGTCACTGAGGAGGCCTATACGGTATATCCAGAATCTATAGATATTGTATACAGTAGCGTTCTTCCGGGTGCCTCAACAACCACTTGAGGAACTTCCATTGAAACCAATAGCAGAGGGGCGAGGCTGTCTGCTCTGTAGTTTAAATATAACTCCATGGTCTGCTGCCTGACCACAGACCACAGTGCCGCTGCTCTGTCCAGTCTATACAGGTACCTGTTCCCCGTCTGTCTGTCTGTCTTGCAGCCCCAGCAGCCATGGAATTATAAGCTCCACGCAGCACACATCCCTCACAGACACAACGCTCGTGTCGGCCTCACACCAGCGCAGTCAGAGGGCACGAGGGCAGGTCGGGGGTGTGGGCGGTTGGGTGCACGGGTCTCGACACTCCTGACCTCAGCGCCGCATCAACAAGGCGGCATTCTAATCATGGAGTCTGACGAATGCGTGCAGTCCCTGTTGTTTGTCTGCGCACTAAGCCGCCGTCTAGCCCGTCCGTCCCTGAGCGTGTGTCTGTCCACCTGACCGAGCCGCCTCCCCGCAGGCCTCTGCATGCCTTCCTGTCTCTCCGTTTGTCTGCCATGTCCGTCCGTCTCTCTGTCCCCGTCTAGCCGTCACTCAGTCAGAGCTAAGCCGTCTGCCGGCGCTGTCTACCTGTCTCCCTGCCTCATTGATCTGTCTGTGAGTCTGCCCTCCTATTGTACGCGGCTCCCTGATGCCTAAAGCCTAAAGCTTTTATTATTCTGTCCGCCCCGTGCTGGTCTTGTCTGGTCGGTTGGCGTTCTGTTGCTAGGTCTGTCTGTCTGGTCTGTCTCTCTGTGCCTATATAATGTCTGTCTCTGTCTAACTGTGTGTGTCCGTCTCAGTGTGTGTCAACCCATCTGTGCATCTTTCTGTCTGTCTGTCTGTCTGTCTGTCTGTCTGTCTGTCTGGTTCGCTGCCTGTCACTCTCCCCTTATGTTTAATTTAGTCGTACGGCGGCGTCGCACACCAGAAATAGCCGATCTATCATCCACCTGTGCATCTGTCTCCCCAGCAGCCATTCTGTCCGCCTCTGTGTCTCACTTGTTTAACCACTTTTAGACCCCTGTCCAGTTCTACCAATGGCTTCCGAATCTGTAGTTATCTTTGAATATTTAAAATAAATACTAACTTGCCGTACTAGTACGAGCTCACAGTATGCTGTCGACTTTTATCCTATATTGGCTGCTTATTTAATTAGCCAACAACAAATCTAGATGGGCACAGACTAGGGATTATAGGGATGTCTCTTTTTTCCCTCCACATCCGATTCCAATAATTATTTTAATCCAATATTTATATTTCATAGAACAGTTTATGCCATATCACAATAGTATACATCCCAAATCACAATATCATGATGTGATCTTAATATTAATATTATAGGTATGTCCCGATTGATACTTTTTTTTTGGCTCCCGATCCGATTCCAATTATTTAAAAATGATGTGATGAAAAACAAAGATTTTTTTAAAATAGCAGATCTACAAAGCTCACTCATGCGTTGTCTCGTCTGTCTGCAGGTCCGTCTGTATCAGCTATACCTCACATATACCAACACGAAACAACACGAAAAGACAGCGACATTTCTGTGAGCTTCCCCAGTCATATACAATGACTACAAAACAGCCTCGAGGCTTAATTGATACTTCATCAACGGCTTTTCTCTCCAAACGCATAAATTAGGCTCACTCTCCTCCAGACACTCTCCTCCACGCACCGCTGAGCCCTGCTGTCGACACGCCGCTGAGGAATCGTGACACAGCTTTCATCACGACGCGTTGACCCCACGCTGGCGGCCCTGGCATCTGGGGGCACGGCGTGAAGGCATGGAAGGAATGGGAGGATGGCCGGAGCTCTGCGGCCACGGCAGACTGGCAGAGGTCTGCTCTCTCTTCTCCATCTCTCTCTATCACCCCCATGCATGTCGCGCTGCCACGTGTCAAACTGACCGACAGCAGAGCTGCCCCCCTGATTATATGTGCTCCGTAAATCCTTCCCCAAACACACACACACACACACACAAGGTCATCACAGAATGAAGGACAGGGGCAGAAAGGGAGCGGTGAGATGGAGTGTGATTAGCTCTGGTCCATAGCTCCACTGCTTTGTTAATGTATTTTTTGTGGCTTTCGCCTTTATTCATTTTTGACAGGAAATGGGGAGAGAGATGGGGGGTGACATGCAGTAAAGGCCGTCGGGGTTGGGAGTCGAACCCGCGACACTGACTGCCAGTGCTGGATTACCAGCCAGGGTGCCTGGTAGCTCCACTGCTTCTATGATTCTATGCCTTGCAGTGGAGCTCTGTGAAAGACAACGTCATCTTTCGGATGTGCCTCTATGACCAGCCTCTCTTCTGGAGTTGAAATATAAAGAACGTTTTACCTACTCACCAAAACAAACATGGCTTTTGTGATTAGAAAGCCTACTTTCCTTAGTGGAAACACGCTGAGCCCCCCACCACATGATTTTTTTTCACCAGTAGAAAATAATATTCTCCATAAAGGTTTTCTCTTGGCAATATCGGTAGAGGACACACATCCTGGTTGTTGTTTTTTCCAGTGAAAAAACAATCGCATTCTGGCCAAAAAGTAAATTTTATATGTGTGGTGGGGGGCTCTGAGTGTTTCCACTAAGGAGAGTAGGCTTTCTAATAACACAAGATGTTTGTCGCGGTTCACAGAGCTCCACTACAAGGCAGAATCAGAGCAGCAGTGGAGCTATGGACCAGAGCTACAGTAGAGTGAGATATAGATATGAAAATAGAGAGAGCAAGTGAGAGAGGAGTAACAGAGGATGTGACACAGAGAGAGATCAAATGATCCAGTGGAGAGAAAGAGAGAGAAACGGGGGGAAAGATAAAAGAGTGAAAAGAGTTGGAGATGATGAGGGAGAGATGAGAGGAGAGGGAGGGGTGTGTGTGTGTGACAAATATGACAAAGGGCCATATAGAAAGAGCTGGATGGAGGGAGTAATGGAGGAATAGACAGAGGGAGGACAAGCATGCAGAGAGAGAGAGAGAAGCAAAGCGAGGGAAAGATGGAGAGAGCACGAAGGGGGGACAGAAATGAAAGTCAGAGAGTGTGTAAATCGAACAGGAGGGAGGGAGGGAGGGAGGGAGGGAGGGAGGGAGGGAGGGAGGGAGGGAGGGAGAGAGGAAAGTGAGTGGCGATATATAGAGAGGGTGAGACTGAAGAGGGTAATGGAGAGAGAAGGAGAAGAGGAGAGAAAGGTCAAGGCAGGGAGCGAAGAAATAGAGGGAGAGTAGTAGAGCACGGGAGAGACGGAGGACGAGGAACACGCACACACACACACACACACACACACACACACACACACACACGCACGCACATGCGCACACACACACACACACACGCGCACACACACACACACACACACACACACACACACACACACACACACACACACACACACACACACACACACACACACACACACACACACCACCCACACACACACACACACACACACACACACACATAGAGAGAGAGGGAGGTTTGAGAGACAGAGGAAAAAGGCTGTATTAATATTCACAGACTCCCAGTGCATCCTAAATATTTTATAACTTCCAGCTGTTTGATGTTAAGGAGACTCACCAGAGACAACCCCCCCCAATTCGCCCCTTCATTCGTGCACATTCAAGCGCACACCCACAGACACACATACACATACACACACACACACACACACACACACACACACACACACACACACACACACACACACACACACACACACACACACACACACACACACACACGCACGCCCACACTCATGCCAAAATGCATGGTGCGTAATTTTGCGTATACAACAAACACACACACACACACACAGAGATGCACCTCGTGAACCGCACACCGTATATACGTATAGGTGCAGACAGATGTATACCGACTAGCACCTGCACGAATAGACCTGCCCGTACGTGCGCTGATGCCAACCAACATGTATCTAAGCACATGCACAGATTAACACACCAAAAAAATGGCATGCATGCATTTCAGACGCATGCCAACGCGCATTGCACGCACACATGTTCAAAAATACGTGTTGGCAATGGCACACTTAACTTGTCATCAAACACACACACACACACACACACACGAGCGAAACATGCTTGTGGAGACACACGCATGCACATGTGCACACATGCACACGCACAGCAAACATGCATATATGCAAAAAACCCAAAATGTCTCTATGAACGGATGCCAGCAAACATGAACAAATCCACCATCAAACACACCAACGCACTCCCTCGTGAGCATGCACGCACTCATACACACACACACACACACACACACACACACACACACACACACACCACACACACACACACACACACACACACACACACACACACACACACACACACAGACACATTCATGCACGCAAACACGCATGCGCACACGCACGCACACACACATGCACAGCTAGGCGGTCTGCACACATAGATCATAATCCGTCTTTCAGGAGTTCTATCACATTTATTCATTTATTTATTGGCTTATTTATTTATTTGTGCATTCATTATACGTTGGCCTGACTTTCTTTCTTATTTGTGCGCCCGGTTCCGAGGGGAGAGTGGGCTAGCATTCATCTTCTGACGAGAGCACTCATTAATTCAGAACAGGCACTTCCCTCCTCTCTCTCTCTCTCCGTCTCCGTTAGTCCTTCTGTCCCCGTCTCCCTCTCTCTCTGTCTGTGTGTCTGTCCGTCTCTCCCAAGCATTTTCCCTCTTTTTCGCCCTTTTTTTTCCTCTTTGCAATTTCTCTCTCTTTCTCTTTTGCTCTTGTTTCTCTGTTGTCTTTTTCTGTTGGTCTTCCTCTTATCCCACACAAACTCTCTCTGTGTCTCTGGAGGTCTCTGTCGATCATTCCTATGTCTTACTGTCTCCCTGTCTGTCTTACTGTCTCTCTATCTGTCTGTCTGCCTGTCCTCCAAACTCTGCCAGTCTGTGTGACTGTTTGCAGTTGTCTATGGATCTTTCTCTGCCAAACAGACCGTCTCTTAACCACTTTTCTGGCGTTCCTTTTTAGCGCATGCCTTTATAGGAAACATGTTCAAGCATTTTAGGCATTTTGTTCAAAATCTCTGACGTGGGTGAACTTGTTGAGTCGCCATTTTTGACACTTTTGCATGACATTATAATTCAACAAAGCATAAAATAGAGCCTTAAATACTGCACTTATTATTAGGCATGTCCCGATGCCACTTTTTCATTTCCGATCCGATCCCGATACCACAATTTTTGTGTTAGCCGATGGGATACCAAATACAGATACTAGAGAAGAATATATACAGTATATTAACATACAAAAGAAAAAATACCTTTATATGAAGTCACCATCAGGGAAGAACATACTCCTCTCTCAAATGTGCACTTGGGAAACTCCAAAGCAAACTCCACATGACCCAACATTTTACTTAACTGTCATGGTGTCAACCCCTTGCCCCTGTGTCTGATCACTGGTTAGACAGGCATATTTGCCAATATGTGACCCGATGATGACAAAAAAGGGCCAATTCTGATACTTTTCCGATACCCATACAGGTCCTTCTCAAAAAATTAGCATATTGTGTAAAAGTTCATTTTCTTCCAGAATATAATACAAAACATGAAACTTTCATATATTCTCCATAAATTGTGCATCAAGTGAAGTATTTAAAAACTTGTTTTGTTTTAATCCTGATGATTATGGTGTACAGCTCATGAAAACCCCAAAACTTATCTCAATGAATTAGCATATTTTTACAAGACCACTAAAAATATATGTTTTAAACAAGAAATGTCGACTATCTGAAAGTATATTAATGTGTGCAGTTAACACTTGGTCTGGACTATTTTTTAACAAATTATTTCATCAATGGGGCGGGGCATGGAGGTGATCAACCTGTGGCACTGTTGAAGCGTTATGGAAGCCCAGTTTTGCTCTGATAACGGCCCTAAATTAATTTGTATTGTTCAGTCTTATGTCTCACACCTTCCTCTTGACAATACAACCCAGATTCTCTGTTGGGTTAAAGTCAGGACAGTTGGCTGGTCAGTTAAGCACAGTAATACCATGGTCAGTAAAGCAGTTAGTAGTAGTTTTGGCCTTGTGGGCAGGTGCCAAATCGAGCTGGAAAGGAAAATTAGCATCTCCATGAAGCTTATCAATATACTGAAGCACAAGGTACTCTAAAAAGATGGCTGTGTTGAACCCACTGTTAAGTTTTCACTGTCAGTGGATCAACACCAGCCAATAACATGGACTGGAGACTGGACATGGCAAAACACATGATTTAGGCCATGTTATCGACTGAAAACTGAAAACTCAGCCATCCTTTTAGTTCCTTGTGCTTCGGTATGTTGACAAGCTTCATTGAGATGCTAATTTTCCTTTCCAGCTCGATTTGGCACCTGCCCACAAGGCCAAAACTACTACTAACTGCTGTCCTGACCATGGTATTACTGTGCTTAACTGACCAGCCAACTGTCCTGACTTTAACCCAACAGAGAATCTGGGTTGTATTGTCAAGAGGAAGGTGTGAGACATTAGACTGAACAATACAAATTAATTTACGGCCGTTATCAAAGCGAAACAGGGATTCCATAACGCTTCAACAGTGCCACAGGTTGATCACCCCCATGCCCCGCCCCATTGATGAAATAATTTGTTCAAAAGTAGTCCAGACCAAGTATTAACTGCATACATTAATACACTTTTCAGATAGTCAACATTTCTTGTTTAAAACATATTCTTTTCGCGGTCTCGTAAAATATGCTAATTCATTGAGATAGGATTTTGGGGTTTTCATGAGCTGTACATCATAATCATCAGGATTAAAATAAAACAAGTTTTTAAATACTTCACTTGATGCACAATTGATGGAGAATATATGAAAGTTTCATGTTTTGTATTATATTTTGGAAGAAAATGAACTTTTACACAATATGCTAATTTTTTGATACCCATACAGTATTTGCCGATACCAATATGATAAAAAAGGGACAAAAAGAGCCAATTCGATACTTTTGTATCGGTATCGACACATCCCTACTTATTATACATACATATAAGTGCTGTTATCGAAGGCGCTTTACATAGTGCATTACAGTACATTCACCCACTCACACACACATTCATGGCAATGAAAGCCATGCAAGATATCAAACAGCACATCAGGAGCAATGTTGGGGTTCAGTGTCTTTCTTACACTTGGACATGTAGACAGGAGGAGCCAGGATTCGAACTGACGACCCACAGATCTGCTCTACCCATCTACCCATCCATATGCCGTTAATGTTGTTCTTTGTTATTTCTGGTGTGTTACACTCTCCCTGCTCATTCGTCTCCAACTTTTCTTTCTTTCTTTCTTTCTTTCTTTCTTTCTTTCTTTCTTTCTTTCTTTCTTTCTTTCTTTCTTTCTTTCTTTCTTTCTTTCTTTCTTTCTTTCTCTCCGTCTCTTAGTTACCTAGTTAGCTCTTAGTTGCACTTTTCCAATTTCTCATTTTCTGTAGTTTCTCGTTTCCAGTCAGTCTCTCTCTCTCTGCTCAGTCTGATGAGTCTTGTTGACTGTCATAACATTCCTCATTCTATGCTTCAGAAATGCATCCCCCTCTCCTTCGCACACACACACATCTCTATACAGTTTCTCCTCTCCTCTTCCCTCTCCTCCCTCTGTCTCTGATCTATGTACCCCCCTGTGTTCCCATGCCTGTTAATCAGCAGATTGTTAATGAAGGCCCAAGTTCAAAGACAGACAGGCGGGAGCGGAGTGGGTGGGGGGGGGGGTTGCTGAGGGGGCGGAGGCACACGGGTGGGAGAAAGGGGAGGTCCAAACTGTCTGTTTGTCTCAATGCGCACGTCTGTCCGTCTGCTCACCTCCTCCTCCGTCTGATCGTGTGCATCCATCGCTCAATTGATGAGCTCCGTTTGCTGCCAGGACCACAGCACAGCCAATTGCTCTTTGGTTCCCCTTTAATGTTCCATTAAATGGGAGAGAGAAGGAGGGAGGAGGGAGGGTAATTAATAACTTCCATAGCTTCCATAATGCCAAATGTAATGTCATAGTAATGTCAATGTCATAGTGTTTCACAGAACGCTCTCTGTCACTCTGTTAACCCATTACGACCGCAGGAAAAACAAATGTCATTAGATAAAAATCATTCGATATTAATTATTTTCATCATTATAAACAATGTATGCTTGTAGATCTCTGTAGATTTTTTTTAATGCAAATTGTGTAACAACTCAAAACTTCATTTTTATTTCATTTTTTCATTCATTCATTTATTTATTTCATTATATTTTATGTTAAAATATAATGAGTAAAGGCAAATAAATCAAAATTTATTTTAAAAACAAAGAAAAAACAGTCGAAATATAGAAAATTGTTGATATTGTCATAACCCTTGACTTATGTTTATGCTCCAAAAGGGAGTAGGAAGAAGTTTACTAGAAACTTATTGTGTCCTCTATACGGAGGGTTCCCGGGGATCAAGATAAATATCATTTAGGGGGTCCTTGACACTAACAGAAAACTAACGTACAGAAGACATTTGTAGTCCTCCGGGTTTTACCGGGTTAAGGATGAGTTAGTCCCCGGGGGTGACTCAGGCAGCCGAGTCAGACGAGTCTAATCTCCCTCACCGTCTGTGTCCTCCTCTCACTTCTCTCCACCGCATGCTCCTCCAGAGTATTATGAGCCTTCCACCTCACCCTCTGTTGCCTTGTCTGCCATAGCAGCTCTGCCACTCCCTCCGCGTCTGCATGGAGAGGAGCCCAGCATGCACCTGGGCTGTCCAGGCCCTTCTCTGGCCAGCTGAACCTCTCCAGGGGCCAGAGAGAGAGCGTGCATTTGCTGCGGTCAAGCCTTTTCCTGCAGGCAACCTCTCCCCTACCCTCCAGCCATACAGAAGCGGCCATTCTGTCACTGCGGGGGTCTTGGCTGGCCTGAAACAATCCCTCTACACATTATATATAGGGAGTGGCTTGGCTCTCCCCGGCTGGAACAACAACATCCATGTGTCACTCCGATGCTCTTCTCCAGGACTGGATAGTTTCTCGTGAAACCATCCAGTCCCATGCATGTCATTCCCCTTCTCCCAAGCTTCTGTGGTCCTCAGCCAGCCATGGCTAAGACAGTATAATCCCCCATCTTGACTGAAGCTCTAGCGGAATGCTGAGTTGGGGATCATTCTCTCACTGCTCTTGCGGGCAGTCTGCTTTTGTCCCAGCGGTGTCTGAACCTCTCTCAATCTATCATCCGCACGCACCTCTGTCTATAGTGTGATCTTCAGCAAACCTATGCCTCCACACTGGCTGTGAGACCTTTTCCAAAGAGCTTCCCTGCTACAACAGGAAACCACTACTACTGTCTTCACAAAACTGGTGGATTAGGACATGTGACGGTGGCGATTAACAAATGGCAGACAGCTTTTAACACAGCACTTACATATGACATTCCGCCTATATGACATATGGCCTATAACTAAACTGAACCAAACTAAACTAAACCAACCACCGATTACCCGGACCCTAGCCTGGTCTAGCCCTCAATGATTTTGGCCTTGGGGGGGGCGGGGTGTCGTGGGATCCACACGGCGGAAGTGCTGCGCTCTGATTTGATCTCACTAACGTGTCGTCATCTCCGGCCCCTCCCACGCCCATCCACTGCTGTTCTACGTCACATCATTTAGAGCGACGCCCACCCCGGAAGGTTGACACGCCCCTCAAGGCCACTTTCCAACGCGCGTTAGTCCAGGCTTTCCGTTTTCGCGCAAGGCGGACGAAAATGAAAGCCTGGGTGTCGAGGCTACCCGGGCCCTGGTGAACAACGCCCTCTGTGATTTGTCTCACCAGCGCCTCCTTTTGTTTGGACTCCGATATCATCGTCTGCAACAGTGGTTTTCAACCATTTTGGTCCAAGAATTTCAGAATTTGAGCCACGGACCACCATTTGAGGACATTTTCACCCCACAGATCCAAAACTAAAGATTGGCTGGATTTTCTCAAACAAAATAGGCAAACATACAGTAAATCACTATTTGGTTCACTTATTCAGTTTACGTCCACACCTGTCCGCGCGCCTTTGACTCCTTACATATATCCATGGCAATCAATGCCACGTGACACAGCTACGATCACGCCCAAGGCAGCCTGCGTGGATTTGTCTACGCCAGTCATAGCTGTCCGATCTCTCATGATCCTGGACATTCACCAGGAGCGTCCCGGCAAGGCTGCTGGCTAGCCTGGAGGCATTCGTGAGGAGGTGTGTCCTGTCGTGGCCACAGTCACGCCTCAGTATCTTCCCTTGTGTTTCTGTATTTCTTTCTCCTTCTGTGTCCCCTGTTAGTCTCTGGCGCGCCTGAGACTGCGTGCACACACGCGTGTGTGGTGCGAGCCTGTTCCTCTGCTGCCCACTCACCTGCATCCTGCACACCTGCCTTCAATTAGCTCCTCACCTCCCTCAGCCAACACACCTGCCATCCATCAGCTCATCACCTCTCCTTTATATAAACCCTGGCTCTTTCTTCCCCCCACTCATTTTCAGAGTGTTGTTTCTGCTCCAGAGTTAGTTGATTAGTTCTCGGTGTTAGTGCCCAAGTTTGTACTAAAGTGTCTTCCATTGTGGTGCAGCAGGACCACTCCTTGTCTGCCTGCCTGCTCGCTTTCCACTGCTATTCCTCTGCCTACACAGACGTCCAGATAGGTGGTTGTTGCAATTACCTGCACTATGCAATCCTTCACCATATGTTGCCCTATGACAAAAGTAAAACCATAAATAAACTGTAAACACTTTCACAGTATATTCTCCACTCACAGCTATGCATCCAGTCCAAATAAATATTCTGTGTCTGTTTTTTGGGGGTTTCAGGTTTGTTCTGAATTCGTAAATGAATTAGAATAATTAATTAAAAAGTTTTTACTGTAGTATGAACCAATCGTCAAATGTCGTATGAGGTGCACTCATTTTAATGAGCAAAATGATTTTGTGACAACCAAAATGTTGTCTCTTCATGCTGTCATCTCCCTTGCCTCTGTACCTCTTCAATATTGCACAACTTCCCAACCTTTTCAAAGTGTTTGGCCACCCATCTCTGACCACTTAAGTCAGTAATCTTTGCCGAGCCATGTGGTCCAGGTGGACTGCCCATAGATCTGAATTCCCGTTAGTCAGACGTCCCATAGAGACGGAGTCCTGTTAGTCTGAACTTGCGCTGGAAATCCACCATCAGCATGCCAGCTGGCCGCATTGTTTTAAGCCCTGTGTCACACTGAGGGTTAGAGATAGGGTTAGTCATTTCAGACACTGTGGGAGGTCAAAACAATGCGTGATGCTAGTACGGTATGTCACAGACATGGACTAACACACAATCCAACCATTGATGCTGAGTGCCATGCCCATTTATTTATAGCAAGGGGATCGAACCCCAACCTCCCAGTCTCAGAGTAGTCACTCTTAGCCACAAGGTCACTGAGCTGGTATCTGACCACTTAACAGCACTTAACAGTGGTCAGATGGGTGGGTTACAGGCATTTTCAGAGCATGTTTTATATTAATGATCAATTAATGATCAATCGATTGTGTTCCGGGCCAGATCAATGGGCGTTTCTGCATCACTATGAAAATGCAGTTGGTCCTCAGTGTGGGGTCTGCAGGAGCCCTCCTGGTGTTTCCCCATTGAATCTGGTTCACAGAGTGTACCAATATTTGTACACTCGCAAAGTTAAATCAATACTGAAGATTTCACATCAGATTGCGGTCCCAGAGATCAAATTCTGAGCATCCGTGGCTTAATGCACATAGAATCGTGACTACTTGGAATTGTAAATAAGACTACAAGGCGACCATGCGTTAAGAGGCAGAGCACTGATTAACATAGAAGACAAAACTCCCACACTCTTCAAAAGCAAAAATAGGTTTTAATTTACTTTTTTTTAATGGGGGAACAACATTTCTGTTGGTTGAGACCTTCATCAGATGATCTCAGGTGATAACCTCATGAAGGTTCTTCCGGCCAAAACATTGTGTTTCCCATTAAAGAACTATTTTTGCATTTGAAGTTGGTGCAGGAATGCTCTCTTCTACAGTACTTGAAATTAAAAGGTTTGAGAATCACTTTGCTACCACATACTTAGCCGGCACATGCTTGCACTCTCTCTATAGGGAGTCCAAGAGGGGGAGAAAGCCAGGAAAGTGGGAATGTCACGTTAGCAACATCTAGAAGTCACGCAAGCCCATCACCCTCTGTCCCTCCCCTCGTCCTCTTCCCACCGTGGTATTGGCATCGCACGGCCAAGGCCCACAGGCCTGGGTGGTGGTGGTGGTGGCGGTTCCCACTGCAAAAAAGTGAAAACACAGGATAAAGTGCCAGGCATTTGACTATAATAATCAGGCAGAGTGGCCTAGATGTTGTCACACGTTGTCCCTCTGTAAAGACAAAGAAAGCAACTGGCCCATTTTTATGAAATGAGTGACATCTAGAATAGAGAGGAAGGACATAGAGAAGGAAAGCAGCAGGAAATAAAGTAGAGAGCCAGAAGGATTTGGGGGTAAAAGAGAGAGCGTGAGCTTCAAAACCACACCCCGACACCGCAGACCGGCTTCACCCCTTTTAACGGCACCATATTTCCCCCAAAATGTAACAGCCAAGGCACGTGACAGCCAAATGGCAGTGAAATCTCTGATGTATGTATGTGGGGACTGGCTTTTCCCAAAGAAGCAAGATGGGGGACTGCTTCATGGGCACGGATGTCTGTTCTAAGAATTTACAAGCTAAGAGGCAGGCAGGTCCAGCAGGGTACAAATAACCAAAATAAGCTGGCACTCACGCTCTGTGTGCTCTGCTCGCTCACACACACACACACACACACACACACACACACACACACACACACACACACACACACACACACACACACACACACACACACACACACACACAGTACACACAGTACACAGAAACAGAAACACATTCACAGATGTACTCCACTCACACATGCGCATGAAGGCAGACACATGTACACCCACACAAGCTCATGTGTACAACGACACACGGGAAAGCAAAAATACATGCTCTGCACGGGTAGAGCGACAAAAGCAAGTATATAGCGAAACAATAGAATATAGATGTTCTGTCAGGGCACCTATAGAGGGCTATTACATGTATGGCCTTATATAACCCTGTAGCTTTGAACTCCCGTGAATGAACTGCACAGAGCGGCAGGTGTAGTGGCAGGCACGCAACCAAGGTTGCAATTCAAGCGATCTGCATGATGCAAACCCAATTAAAATAGGACAATTTGTACTGGCCTGTGTGCGTGCAGGGGGGGAACTTGACTGAGATGTAGGCTACTATCGTGAGTGGGCTGCATTTATAGCGCTTTTTCCTAGTCTTTTCAACCACTCAAATGCACTTTACAATCTACTTCACATTCACCCATTCACTCTCTCTCTCTCTCTCTCTCTCTCTCTCTCTCTCTCTCTCTCTCTCTCTCTCTCTCTCTCTCTCTCTCTCTCTCTCACACACACACACACACACACACACACACACACACACACACACACACACACACACACACACACACACACACACACACACACACACACACACACACTGCAATGGCACAACGCTGTTACACAATACGTGTTAAGCGGTATTCACATTCACAAGAAGCAAACCCCCAACAGTGCCATGCAAATTGCAATCATGCAATGCGGCATCGGAAGGAGTTAGTTAATAGTGTCTTGCTCAAAGACACGTCGGCATGCAGCCAGGAGGAGCCGGCAATAGAGTATTGTTGAATGTCATCATTCATCATCGTATGTTGAAAAGCGGTGCTATGGTTTTCACAAATATTTATCTAGGGATTGTTCACTTGGATGCACATAATGTCTGGCATCACATTCTTACAGTTCCATGCATTCACACCTTGGGGCTGCTCTGCACAGTGAAGTCCATTGACTCCGGGAAGGCATCTAGATTTGAGCTACATAGATTTTTCAGAAAACACTCAGGATTTAAGAACTGTGTGGTTCTCAAAGATTGCAGATTACAGTATCGTTCACTTGCTATTTTTGAACATTACGTTACATTACATTATTGTTTCTTTACGCAGAACCTCTCTCCCCACATGGCATAAACCCATTTCAGGTGGGTGCAAATGCTACTCCCACCTTGGGAGTCCTTAGAATGAAAACTTGCTGGGAAAACTACTGATTGAGAAGGCATTATTTTGTGGAAACAACCTGAACAGATCTTCAGGGGTTAGACAGGGATACCTCCGTTGGCCCAGAGTGGAATTCGTCCGTGTCAGAGTATAGTACATAGGATAAAGGCATGAAGACGTGGTGTGTAAGCAGTAAAGATCTCTGGTTGAACTCTCACAACATGGTAGATGAAGGCACTGGGGATGAAAAAAAAGAAAAGAAACAGCGGGCATCCGCCTCACACTCTCCACGGGGTGCGTGTGTGTGCGTGCATGTGTGTGTGTGTGCGTGTGTGCGTACGTGCATTTGTGTGTGAATGTGTGCATGTACGTATGTATGTGTGTGTGCAAACGGGTTGCATATGTTGTGCTGTGCGCTGTGCTGTGCTGTGTTGTGTTGTGTTGCGCGATGTGTATCCTTTCTCCAGCAGGACCCCCAGATCAAAACCGCAAAACCCACCCACCCTCCCTCTCGCTTTCTCTCTGCCTCTCTTTCTCCATCTCTCCACCCCCTCTCTCATTAAAAACTGCAGGCCCTGGCTTCTAATTAAATCCCACTTGAAAAGTCTTAAAGTCAGCCTCAGATTGATTCAATTTGCATTTCTGAACAGAGAACATTGCCTAAAAGGATTAATAAATTGGACGAAAAAATGCCTTCTTTTTCTGCCGCACGCTGTCGGAGGCTGTAAGACAACATCCAAAGAGAACTATCACCACCCCCCACCCCCATTCCCTCCAACAAACGTCTATCCAACATATGCTCTCGCTCTCTCCTTCGCACGTCCCTCCCAGGAAGCCAGCATAGATAGCAAAGTGTGCGTGCATGTGTGCGTGCGTGCATTTATGTATGTGTATGTGTGTGTCCTTGTCTGTGGAACAAACTTGAAGTCCTCTAAGGCATAGTCAGGCTGGAACACACACACACACACACACACACACACACACACACACACACACACACACACACACACACACACACACACACACACACACACACACACACACACACACACACACAATTCTCACGCTATGTCTTTGTGACTGATTGTGCATGCGTATGAGTGTGCGTGAGTGAGTGTGTAGCATATCCACACTGGCATGCACATGTATTTGAGACAAATATGCACCAATGTGTGCGTGTGTGCATGAGAAAGAGAGAGAGAGAGAGAGAGAGAGAGAGAGAGAGAGAGAGAGAGCAGTGGAGGAAGGCTCTCTGGAAGTGAGAGAACAACAGTGGGATAAAAATCCATCCTCGCTGTAAGTAAAGTGATGAGAGCAGAGCCCACAGGGCTTCCCACCTACGTACAGCCGTATGTCCACCATTACAGCACTGCTTCTCCAACACTGGGAGCCACATTCAATTAGTGAGATGAATTGAAAAGAGCAAGTGATGGGCTACATTTCACACGCCAAAAGGAAACCGATACCGACAACCGGAATTCCCATTTACCCAGACAATATAGCCTACTGTATAACTCCCACTCTTTAGCTCCGGCGAATCCCAAATATTTGAATGACCCCGCACTTTGATATGCCTTAGGCCAAGGACCCTCTCGATTCATAGGATTTTTCCTGTCTTGTTTTTCATCTCTGGGAAACCCAGTCTAAACTGTAAAATCCCTGCAGTAACGTTGAGACTAGTAGAGCTCAGCCAAATCAGAGTTCATTGGGTTCCGTTTGTACACTCTTGGAATTAACAGACCCACAAGATTCCTTTTTGTTCCAAACTGTCAGCTAGCTGGGGACGTGCTGGAATCCCCTCAGCAGTCACCAAGGGGGTCTCAACCTCCCTAGGACCCCACACTGAGAACCATGCCATAGGCTGCACATTGGCTCTGTGTTGGTGGGTGGGTGGAGTTCTACGTATAAAGTAATTTGTCCACCAGAATTCCTCTCATATCATAGGTGATCAAAATACATTTGCTCGAAATCCGACTGCATTTCTAAGTTCAGAATTTCTTCAAATGACTGCCATGTGTGTAACGTGGTTTGAATTCAAGTATTGGCTTGGAGCATTTCAGATGTGTTTTTTTCCCCTTCCACCCGCTATGTAGAGTGATAGAATGCAGCCTGATGTGTCCTGTCAATATTGTCTAACTTATTTTGACGGGAAGACCTTTTTTATTTATCAGCCGGGGAAATCTCTCGTGACAAAGTTTTTGTGGTCTTTGTGGAGATTTTTTTTACAACCTTGAGAAAAGAATGTTATATGGAGAGGAGAGCAGCTGATCCCAACGTTTTCTGGATTGAGGCCCACTTGAAAATCTTGAAAGCGTTATTCGCGGCCCACCCATCTGACCTTTCTTTCTAAACAGTCGTCTGCCCGCGTGATCCGATGGGGTGGGCTGCATTTTCAGAACATGTTTATTTTAATGATCAGTCAATCGATTTGTGTTCTGGATCGGATTAAAGGGAGGATTAAAGCATGGATGGTCACTTTCAGGGCATGTTAATTTTAATGATAAATCAATTGATTGTCCCTCTGGCTTTGTTGAAGCACCAACAAGTTCTTATTTAATGGTATCACAATGAGAACACTCTTGTTTAATGTTTCAAGGAATGCCATGTAATTCCTCTCACATAAAATGTATTTTATATTGAAAACTTCCCTCGCGGCCCAGCATGCAGTGGGGCCTGGCCCACAGGTCTGCAGGGGACTCATTCATGTATGTGGCCTGGCGTTGGATGTGGCCAAACACCCAAGTGTTATTATTTCATTTATTTGCCAGGCTAACTGGCTTGTATAATGGCTGATGGACTTTCATAGACTCCCAGTACCAGTAGCCTAGCGGTGGATTAATAACGAAGCAAAACCACATGGAGATCCTGAGGCCTTATGTATGCTCTGTTGCGTGTCGGTGTGGCTCTCTCTCCGAAAATAGCTGATCTACAAGCTCACAGCGCTTGGCATCGGCTTGGCATATTGTGTAATTCTAGATTACCTACAGTATTTTCACCACACAGGCACACATGAGGAGGCCGCATGAGTCAGCGGTGGGCAAAGCATAATTATACTCAATTAAATATGTCAACTGTTCAAGAGTACAAATTTTCTTCATTGTAGTGTTGAAATTTAGAACATTTCCAACCGAGAAATGGAAATGGAAATAGTGAGACATTTAAATAGCAGATACTGTGAACTCACATCAACTCGGCTGATTTCGGTATTTATAGTGCTTGTGGTAAATTCATAATATATATATTTTAGTTTGGATCTCAAGAAGAGTTCCTTGCTTGTGGAGTCAAAAGCACATTAATTCTATTTACTACTACAATTACTCAAACATTTATTAGGCTACAAAGTATACTTTAGTTACTGTACATGAACACCACTGGGCATTGCACAACACAAAGCGGAGTACATGACGAAGGAAGTGTCACAACGCTGAGGTATAAACATGACCAATCGATGAACAAACGTGTCAGATATTGATCCAGCTGTCATGTTAAAGGATCAAAACACAATTGTAGAAATGGTACAACAACTGTAAGGAATATCTATGGATGCTTACAGGAGCAACAGCAGCAAAAATACAGTATAAGGTGCACAGGCTGCACTGCAATATCCACAGTTAATTTAAGTCTGAAATATGAAAAAAGTCGGTTCAATTTTGACCTGTCAACTTTGATTTGCAGTGTAGTGAAGTCAGAAGATGATACTTAAAAGCACAGATAATTAGCAAGATTCCCACAGAGATGTGTGAATAATATATAATAATTATTATAATAATGAAGTAAAGTGCATGTATATTGAGCAGAAATGAGGGAACCCATGGAGAGTTCATGCATAGTAATTTGATGAAACAACACTGACCCCTAGTGTTCTTACTCAGAACTATTTATTGGCTGGCTGTGACAGTGAGTGAGCGCTCTTATCCCTGTGTGCCTTTAATAGTGCATCTGATTGTGTGTGTGTGTGTGTGTGTGTGTGTGTGTGTGTGTGTGTGTGTGTGTGTGTGTGTGTGTGTGTGTGTACTACTGTACGGACATGTGAGAGTGCACAACAGAGAGTGAGTGAGGGAGTGTGTGTGTGTACACACTACACATGACACACAAAACATTGTCTATACTTGTGCACACGTGCCTGTGTGTTATGTTGAATGTGTGCACGCGCACGTTGTCTGTGAGGAATAATGACTCAGAGAAGCTTGTGATGGACTGAGGGGTCTCCTTTGATGCAATGAAGGCCGACAGGCGTGAAGCAGGTCCAATCAGGCGCGTGGGCGCCGCCAATTAACCCTTTTCACCGTGTGAAACCAAACATAATTGCCTGAGGTGCAGGGGGCCATTGGGCCGTGCAGGCCTGCCCACCGTAGGCTGAAATGGGCATTAATGTTGCTGCCAGGTGACCACTGCGCGCACACACACAACTGAATCTCAGTGGTGTTCCTCCAAATCACACGGTTACAGTTGCTATCCGAGACGTAATTGGCATGGCATCATACCAAATGGCCACCAGTTCTCGTTTTCACGGCATACACTGATTTCTATCTTTTAAATCTGAAATATCTTTAAGATGTTTAGGTTACTGTACCATATTGGATTCATTGCACTGTGATGCATTTCAAAGCAGGTTTGTATGTGACGGGGTCTTTGCGGTCACTCACTGAGGCTATTTCGTCTTCAGACTGCAAATAAATCCAATTTTTGTTTCTCAAATCTGATCTTTAGGACCGACTGTCAACACGGTCATCAGATCGGATTTGTGTATTCAGACATTGTCAACCTATCTGCATTGGTTTCTGTGGTAGCGAAAGCAACCAAAGAGAGAAGTAAGTTCCTGGTCAACAGTCACAACCAACAACCACTATCCAACAACATTACAACGAACAGGCAAGCAAGTATACACTGACTCGACAAAGTGAATGACTTCAAATACCTTGGGGTCCTTTGTGACTGAGGATGCAGGCAGCTCCACGAAACAATTAAAAACAAAAATTGACATAACATCAGCCATGACAAAACCGGACAGTATAAAGAGATGCATGCAACACCACTTGTACTCTCTTGTAGTACAAGAGTACAAAGTCACTTGTACTCTAGTCTCCACCCTCACTGGCTATGGCAGTGAGAGTGGTATATGCTACATACAGTATAAATATATCTTATAAAGAACATTGGACAAATGAGTGTGCTAGACAGCTTAGTTTAACATGACATGTTGGATACAGACGCCTCTGCTTTCAACATTAAAACATTGCAAACGTCCCAAGTGGGTATGCTAATGTCACAAGACAGTTATAGCTGTCAAATACCTATGAACAGGGGACAGTAGAGAAAGTGTTTGGAAATAGCTTGTGAGAAATAACCAATGGTCCTACCTACCACGTTTCAATATTGCACATAATTGTTGCATTGTTGAAAACGAGCACTTCCAAACTCCAACATTAAATAAGTGCCTGCAAAGAATTTCTTGACAGAAAGTAGATCATTACATAAATAATTAAAGCTTTCTGTACCACTGCAATGTTGGTGAGTTTAACATCAGATAGGACGGTGTTGCAACTCCAGATTCAACATATTGGAAAACAAGTATTGCATTAAATGTAAATATTGGTGTCTGTGTTTTTGTGTAGGTGGAAACAAATTAAAGCACTGCACAGAGGCAAAGGTCCTACTAAATGCATAGTAAGCTAACCATACTTGGTGGTGTAGGTCTCTCCCATTTCATAGCACAATACTACAGAAACAAGGCAGCAAAAAACAGGAGATTTGTTTATTCTTTGCTGTTTTTCATCTCTATGTTTGAATCTTTGTGAATCATGGGTTGATGCCCATGAATAAAAATAAAATAAAATCTCGAAAATGATGCAAACAACACACTTTGTCAATATTATATAGTAAACTATGGTATGTATTTTTGTGATTTTCAACTTTGTTTAAAAACCTTGAAAATTATTAAAAAAAACAACAACAACAACATACATACATACATACATACATACATACATACATACATACATACATACATACATACATACATACATACATACATACATACATACAGAACATATGTTGTAGTGTTGCAGTTCTCGAGACATTGTCTTGTTTCGATACCAGTCTCGAGACAAATTTTCATTGTCTCGGTCTTGTTTTTATCACGCCCTCAATTTGTCTTGGTCTTGTCACAACCTCAGATCAAATGTCTCTGGTCTCTTTCACCACGGAGAACATAGAGATCGTCTTGTCTTGACCAAGTCTGTGATTGTCTCGGCCTCGTTTTGGTTTCGATCCCTCTAGGTCTTGATTTTGGCTTCCATTTAGGTGGTCTTGACTACAATACTAATATGTAGCACCCAACCTCAACAGCCCTGTCATTCGGGCTCAGCCCTATTGGCTCGACTGGTTGTGTGTTGGAATGGCAAAACCATGAACTATATAGTATTTAGTTTTTTTTGTGTGATTTTCATAAAAAAATAAATCAAATCTCAAATGATGAAAAAAGACTTTATAAATATGTCATCTGGAACCATGAACTATGGTAGGCCCAAGTCATTTTTTTCAGGTTTAAAATCCTTGAAAAACAACATACTCTAGTTAGGATAAGGTCGCCCAAAGCCATGAACTGTACTGTGATTTTTCGTGATTTTCACATTTCTCTACAATTGTTGAAAATGATGAAAGTATAGTTATACTATAAACTATAGTTTGTCTGAGACCATGTCTTTTATTGATAGTTTTGATAATGGGGACAAAGGCAGATTTTGGCACATCGAAATATCATTTTCGCTTACAGTAGAAACTCCAGCCACACTTTTTATAATTCAGCTTACTGTGGAGAAACATATAGTGGAACCTTTTATTTTGAAATAAGTTATTTAACTTAGACTGCATTCACAATGGCAATAGCACAAACTTTGGTATGCTACCAGTACTATTCCTACAAACCTTCACCTAGAAACCTCATTCAAGCCTATTAAGGTTCTTCTTACTCTGGAAACAGTGAAACATGGTGAAACAAGGTTCATGTGTTAATTAGCTGTTTTTTTTAGCTGTGCATTCAAATTCGGGCTAATATGTATTAATTAATATGCATTTTTTTGTTTTATAAAATATAGCAATATATTTTTTTTATTGTTTACAATAGTCTTCCTGGACCCCTGAGATTACACCAACAGCCCACAGCCACCATTTCAGAAAACAATGACTATAGGATAATACTTCAGATAATTTATAATGGTTCTATCCACGCATTACGCAATACGAACATTTGCACTATACTACCATCTTTGACATTATTTTTTAGACCTGGGTACATTTTTCTTCCTATAACTTTTCTTTTCTTCTATAATTATACACATACAACTTATAGGCACACCGCACAGGCGCACTCGCACAAAAAGAAGTCTACTTTATGCTTCCCAAATTCGCAGCCAGTTATAAACAGTGTTGTAGTGGTACTTTTAGAAGTGGGGGGACGCCTCTTAAAGGGGAATTTCACCCATTTTCATTTTTTAAAGGGGAATTAAAGGAAACTCATTATCATGGTGAAATACATCTTGATGATGTTATCAAGATGTATTTCACCATGCTAATGATTTTTTTCAGACCTTCATTTGTAGGAAACACATATCCACACATCTCTAAGGTATAATAATGACATAGTAAAAAATTGAAAATGAGTGGAATTCCCCTTTAAGACACGTGCATGCACACATGCATTAAATGTGCATCAAAATAAGTATAGCATATTGAGAAAGATTGTTTAAAATGTCTAATTGTATCCATAAAAGTAAATGACAAGACAAAAAACAGGCCTAATTTTGGCTCAAAATTATTTTAGATGTGAGAAGTGGAGGGACGCCGTCCCCTCGCGTCCCCCCTCCACTACACCCAAATGATGGATGTCCCAAGATTTAAATTTAAGTTCACATGGCAACAGAGCAGTTTCCTACTTTTTGTAAGATAAAGGGAACCACCCCCTTTATTACCCCTTACCCGCTGGCATCTAACCCCGTTCTTGTGTTGTTTACCTTCAGTAAGTTTGGTAATATCTTATTACCCGCTTCATCATCAACGCCATCAACCACCTAAGGAACAATAACACATTTTGGCCACCAGGGGTCATTGATTCCATGTTTTTTTCCCCTTCCAGTCTGAGTGTCTGTCTGTCTGCCCAGCAGAATGTTGGCAAAACACCCCCTCCTCATCGGCGTAAAGGGGGAAAAATGGCGGACAGGCACTAAATCCACATCAGAAAAAAATAATAACACAAACATTACAAAGCCAGGTAATAAAACACGGTCGGGTGTGCAAACTAAGCAACGTCTCACACCCTATATATAATTATATGCACGCCTTCAGTATTATAACCACCTCATTATGCTCATATAGTATAGTCTTAACTTGCACGTTGCTGTGGGAATGCGCTGGCGGCAGGGCTTGGGCACGCTCATATGTGTTGCTAATGCTAATATTTATAATCAGGTCAACGAGCTATTCGGGGCTACTAGCATGCTGGGATAGCTCCTATAGGCATGTGTGTGTGCGTGTGGTTAGCATAGCCTGTTTGGATAGTAGTATAGTAGTAGTAGCAGCTGGAAGCCTGTTACGTCCCCGCGCGACAGAGCGAGCGACGCCGTTTTGGGGGGTAGGCAGAGCCTTGGAAATAGACAGAGTTGTGACATCGAGGGGACAGAAAATAGCCTGGTCACGTGGTCCGAGTACTAGGGCTCCAATGCATTCAGTAACTTCCGGCTGTCACTATTGAGTGACACTATCCCATATAGCCCGTGAGCCAGGGGGGTTGGTCGGTACCAAAAAGGTGAATAAGGCTCATAGTGATTTTTGTCATGGTAGACATGTCTAGAGTTAGAAAATATGTGATAGCCTTGCACCAGTGGTAGCTTTATGGGTGCTATCATGCATTTTATTATAATAACACTATAGGCGGAAATTGCATGGGTCAATATATGAAAGCATACTATATAACTACAACAACAAAAAAATAACAAAGTTTTTATTTTTTCCATTTCTATGGGGTGTCTAGAACAACATACTAAAAGTTCTAAGAAATCGAAGTTGCAGAAGTATGTGTAATAATTGTCATTCCAATATGTGTGCCAATATCGCCAGACAACAATACACTCCAATGAGCTTATTTTTTCCTTTAATTCTATCACAATGAAACTTTCCAGAATGGAAGTTGACATGACAAGTAACATTTTCTGTATTATTATTTTTTTGTTTTAATGAATTTGAATGTGCAAATGAGCTCCAAACTCATTAAATTGAGGCCAAAATACAACCTAATAAGCTTATTTTCCCCTGAATTAGGGATGCCATGCTACGAGCTTGTAGATCACAATGAAACTTGTATGTTTGATGGCAATGTTGCTTTTGGGCTAGCCTGGTCTAGCCCTCAATGATTTTGGCCTTGGGGGGGCGGGGTGCCGTGGCATCCACACGGCAGATGAGCTGCGCTCTGATTTGATCCCACGAACGTGTCGTCATCCCCGGCCCCTCCCGCGCCCGTCCACTGATGTTCTACGTCACATCATTTAGAGCAACGCCCACCCCGGAAGGTTGACTCCCCCCTCAAGGCCACTTTCCAACGCGCGTTAGTCCAGGCTTTCCGTTTTCGCGCAAGGCGAACGAAAATGAAAGCCTGGATGTCGAGGCTACTTTTGGGCTGGCTTCTAACCTGAAAACTGTCCAGGGTTATACCCCTGTACCTGCCAGGGGTATAACCCTGGACGGTATAGTCCTCAGGGTCATGGAGGTGCACAAGCCTCTCCCTCTTGTTTTTGTCCTTTATATCAGATAAAAATTGATATATAGTGAAAGGCAACTCAGTTACTATTGGGCTGATTTGGATGATTCTGACATCAAAGTCTACATTTTCGGTGTATACCGTCTACACGCCATATAGTGTTGTAAAGGTGACTACGATTACATACCATACCAACCGCTATTATTAAGGTAGAGAAAATAAGTTTCCAAACTTAAGTGGGCCAGTTTACATTTGTCTTGGGTTCGTTTTGTTTCTCCCGTTGTCTTCTGAGCTGTAGGTTAATGTTGCACAGAATGCTTAAGAGCACCTTTTTTCATAAATTTATGTCTGGATGGATGGATGGATTTTTTGTCATTGAACACGATTGTACAACGAAATTAAACTGGTTGACATCAATCCAGTGCAAACAAAAGGGTCATATAGGGCAACAATAAAAACATTTAGAAAAATATATTGTAGAGCTCGTAATTGTCCGGCAGGTAAAGTATTTTTTTATAGAGTTCAGGAGAATAATGGCAGAGGGGAAAAACTGGTGGTTAGATTGTAACCTTGGTTATATTAGGGATATGAGCGAAGCGATTTTGTTTCTGGATCTGGTGGTTGATGTCTTGAGGCATCTGTAGCCCTTCCTCCTCTGTGAATGAGAGGGTTGAAACAGTTTGTTGTTGGAGTGAGTATAGCATCCTTGATGATGTTGAGGGCCTTAGACCGACAGTGCTGCTTATAGGTGGACTCAATTGATGGTAGGGGGAAGCCTGTGATGCCCTGTGCAGTTCTCACCACCCTCTGCAAAAGTTCAGTACAGTTCCCATGTATGGGAAGCTGTTATACAGTAGGTGAGTGTACTTTCGATGGTGCACCGATAGAAATTTACCAGAGTCTGGTGGGATAGCCTCACTTTCCTCAACCTCCTCAAGAAAAACAGGGCCTTTTTTATCAGGGAGGATGTGTTTGTGGTCTAGGAAAGATCTTCGGATATGTGAATCCCCAGGAACTTGAAGCAGGTTACCTCCTCCACCTCCACGCTATCCATGAGGGTAGGAGCATGCTGCCCACTTCTGCCCCATCTAAAGTCCACAATGAGCTCCTTTGTCTTGGAGATGTTGAGTGTGAGGTTGTTCTCGGCACACCACCTCACCTGGTGTTTGACTTCTTCCGTGTAAGCACGTTCATCGTTGTTCCTGATGAGGCCGATCACTGTGGTGTCGTTTGGAGGAGGGGTAGTGTGTTGAATGCGGAGCTGAAGTCCATGAATAGCATTCTTACACAGGTGTTGTCAGTGTCCAGGTGGGATATGGTGAAATGTAGTGCTGTAGCAATAGCATCCTCTGTACTCCTGTTGTCCCAAAAGGCAAACTGGAACTGGGGTGGGCTTCGCTCCAAGTGATGTGACGTAGCACAGCAGGGGAGGAGCCAGGGCTGAAAACACGTTTCTGAGATCAAATCAGATCTATACGATCTACCGCCGTGGCTGCGCCCGCCCCTCAAAATCATTGCAGGTTAGGCCAGGCAAGGTTTACCATAACCAGCAAAGCACTCAATGTCACATCCTGTAAATGTGTGTAATGCAACCAGACTGTCACCAAGGTTTTCTCCAAGGTCCCAAACTTGGGTACATTCATTGTTCACAAACCATTTGCGGTTTTGTGTACCACACTTCTGATATTGTGTGTGCGTGCGTGTGTTAAAGTAGTTAAATCACCCATGATTATGTGATGTTTAATTTCAAGGGGGAGCCATTGTGGGTATGGCTGATGGCTACCAGTAGTATATCAGAAGTGTGTGTGTGGCTGTTGTTATATTATGATTTTTCTCATGTTCAATTTGTCCATCCATGGTACAAACATCAGAAATGTTCATAGAGGTGAATTATTTAGAGTTCCGACAATGATTAATTATATAGTCATAACATAATCAGATTATTAGCCTAAACCACTATTCAGATACTCTTATGAAACTGCTACCACACATTTTTGGCATCCCTGGATGTGTTACGAAAATAATGATACCACATATGCATTTTTTGCAATCAAAACAACAGACAATTTGTCTAGCCCATTAGGCCAGGTGTGAGTGTGACTACTTCACCGTCACAGAATCCCTCTTCCCCAGTAATATTCATGTTTTATAAAAATACAAAATATTTAGCCTATTACACTACACTATTATATAATCTTTTAGGTTATGTACAAAATAAACTTTTCTTTCATGAAACCAAAGTACATCTTATAGAATTTAAAGTCGCTATGTTGTCACTGCCTATAAGAGATAACATTTCAAGAGATTCTGATTTTAACAACTTTTCTGAACAATATATATAGTCTGAGCTTTATTCCAACTATTTTCTGACTGAGATAGGTTCAATAATAAGAGAGAACCATCATTTTTAAGTAGAATGATTAATTCGGATTTTGAAAACTGTATTTTGGCATGTGATCATAAATGGAGTGATAACACACATAAAGCTACCACAGATGCAAGGCTATCACATTTTTTCTAGTACTAGGGGTGTATACCTACCCAAAAATCACTATGAGAATTATTCACCTTTTCGGTACCGATGACCCTATTTTTGGGGTCCTGGCTCACGATCTAATAGAAGTCTATGTAGAGGAGCCGCCATTGGACTGGATGCATGAAGTAAACGGAGTTGGCGTAACTCTGTGTATTTCTAAGGCTCTGTGGGGAGGGGGTGGGAGGGACACGTTGTTTTTATGTACGGTATGTATGTATGTGTGTAGCGCCTTTGGAAGGACCGGGGTCTGGAATGGAATGGAGGAGCACAGAAAACCGAGCATTTTGGGGCGTTAAAATGAGCTTGTAAAGCCGCTCTCGCGTAAGTGTAATAGTATAATAACGTAGTAACGATAATAACAACAACTCGCGCGTCAGCCAGAGAGAAGAGGAGCAGGAACGGCTTGGTTGTTGTTGTTGTTGGGGAGAGAGAGGCAGAGTAGTGAGCCATGCATGTGTTGTTGTTAGCTTTTGTGCTTTGAATGGAAGGGGGAAAACAGCCGATCTACAAGCTCACCGCCGCCTCGCGAAAAAAACAGCCGGTGTAGATCCGCTGTTTTTTTTTTTTCTGGTCGGCCGCGCGCGACGCCGCAAGGTATGTTTGTATACATGATGACAGGCAGCGTGTTTAGCATCCCTCCTTATCTCACATGTGTCTCTGTCATCGGACTCACTCAGACACAGGCAGGGGATAGTTTTTTTTAAGATATTAAAACGAGGTTTCTTTTATTTTGTTTTCTTGTTACACGTCTCAACTTTGTTAAGCGTCTAGCTCGTGAGCTTTATCTCTATTAATGCCATCACCAGTTGTACATACAGACTGATGCAGTGTGTGAGTTTTGTTTCGCCCTGTCACTTTTCCCCCTTTCCCCCCATGCATTGCAGAAGGACGGGGTAAAAAAGGAGGTGGGCTCATTTCGGACGCCTTCCCCCCTCCTCTTGACTGACGCAAGAAAAAGGCGCACTTCTATTGAAAGGAAGAAGAGAGAGGGAGAGGAAAAATCTACTGGGATAGAGGAGAGAGGAACGTTTCCACACTGGTATGAAGTTCTAATCTAAGGTATGTTTGTGTTAATATCACGCATTCATTCTGTGTCGTTTGGATTTTTCTTTTAAAGTCAGTGTTGGTCCCATAAGTCAGTGTTATAGTAGCTGGATTGTACATAATGGGGAAAATGCCAGAAAGTTGTGATCTTTTTGATTTGTTTATATTCATAAGGCAGCTGCATATCCAAGAAGGAAAACAGCATAGTGAACTAGTATAGTTAGATAGATAGATCAGATGTAAACATGCCTTATTACAGGTGCTTATTTGTTATTTAGACTTTGTATTCAAAGTATAACATTAAGACAGGAGCGTGGCTGTTTGTATGGGAAATGGCAGTTTGAAGTGTGTGTATACATGCGTCTGACCCGTTGACCTGTGTGTTGTGTCTAAGTGCCTAGCACAGGTTGAGTTTACAGGGGTCATGGAACCTCAAAGCTGAACACACCGTCAAACACTCAGTGACAAGACAGGCTGGTGTAGTTGAATCGTTCCGGTCGATTGATATAATGACCGCTTGTTAATTCATTCAGGCATTTGCGTATTTAATTAGGCTCATCGCGGCGCGTTGGGTTGTGCTCGCCTGCTGCAACCACGTGTTGAGTAAAATAATATCCTGCGGAGTTTAGTTAACCGAGTCAGCCGGTTAGCCTGTGGTGGATGTTGTGTAGTGTGTTTTGGGTGACTGACTAGGGCAGGCTGACAGCTGGGGTACCCTTTTTGTTGCAACCCTCCCATCTGCCTCCCATGGAGGCCCCCTGCCTGCCTAGACAGGACAGCAGGCCAGCATGCTAACAAGACTGCCTTTTGAAGCACTATAATGCAGTGCAACTTGTTGAAGTAGCATGTCTGTAGCCTCCTTTTTAAATGTATTTATTCAGATGCACCCTTAATTATTCATGTATTGGCGGTGTGATTGTTTCGCATGCCTTTATTTCTTGTCTTGTGATCTGTCATTGTGTAAGCAATGCCAGAGATCATGGCGGGTTTAATTGTTTGTGAACGAGGAACCACCAGTGGTCACCAGTTTCGTTCTAAGTCAGGGTGACTTGGAACGAAAGTGGTGACCACTGTTGTGTTGCGTGGGATATGGGCTAAAGTTAATGCTTTTATAATACTTGCTACGCATCTCATGTGTATACATCCCGCTGTTTCTCCACCAATGGTCCATTGACTACTAATAATGTCCTAATAATAATAGTAATGACTCAACCAGTGATCTGGTACACTTTTCACCCTCTTGAGATTCTCACTCCCTTTTTCTGTTGAATTTTTTGACCTCAAACTTGTAAGTAAATTACTACGTGTACAGTCATTATATCACCAGGGAAGTCAAGACAAGCTTCATCCGGACTTCTATCAGGCGTTATATACCAGGGCTTTTCAACAGGTTGTCTGCGGACCACTACTGGTCCCTGAGAGGGTTCCAGGTGCTCCCCAGCAAAGTTGGTGAACCAGATGTAACTCTCGAGAGCGTAAAAATGAAAACAAATTTGGTTGCATGTTTACTCTCTCAAGAGTTAAATTATTCATCATCTGAATTAGCCTATCCTCTATACAACTAGAGAATGTAGATTGAAGATTAGAATGAAGATTAATGCTCATCTTGATCTGTATGTTTGATTGTTTTGTTTTCTTCAAAATCCAGCCTGACATTGTGGACAAAAGCAAAAGAAATCTTTAGTTTTGGGGTCTGTGGGACTAAAATGTCCGCAAATGGTGGTCGGTGGCTCAAATGCTGAATAATGGGTGCGCCCTGGTATCAAAAAGTTTGAAAACCCCTGTTATATACAATAATGCGTTAATTGACCTTCAACATGACCTCAATGTTTTAGCCACTGTCTACCAACCATAACCAGTCAGTTGCTTTAATTGTGTGCCATACAGTGGTTGTCAAACAAACCATTACCACAACCATAACGACGACAGCCTATATCTAAATATGCCTAATGCAGACTTAGAGATCTCTTATATGAAGTTTCATGTTTCATTCTGTAGTTTTCTAATGATACATTGTGAGTCATTGTGGACAAAGTGACATTACATAGCTCATAGTGGTACATACAGACAGAGACGAATAGCGGTACTGAGTCATTACAATGTCTTTACAGCTCATCTATTTATTGTCTGTGAACAAACCTGTTGAACTCCACAAACGGATGGCTGCTGCTATTTTTGACGTTTTCCCTGTTTTTTTTAGAAAGCTCACTGTTATAGTGAACTTGGCCAGTATCGCTGGAGCATGAGGAAGCCAGTGCCACAGAAAGGTAAGTCTTTTATTTATCTTTCGCTGTCTTTGAAATTAATCCAGAAAGACAAGAGGCAACGTGTAAACAAAATAAAAAGTCACATACATTTAGTACTATTGCTGCAGTTATCAATTCATTGTGCTTTTAGTGATTATTGTATTGCTTTGTTTTTCAATTAATTAAGTTGTGTTGCCTGTAATGACACATCATAATGAATGTATTCTCATTTACACATATTTTATCTATCCCATTCTGCTTTAGCTATCGAGTGGAAAGATGCCAGACGGATCAAGCATGCCCGCAGTGGACGCCCATCCCGGGTGCCTTCCCAGTACCAAGGAGGTATGGCAAGTAAAGCACTGAAGCAGGGCTGCAACTCTCCATTGTTGTCCTGGTGATGATTTGATTGGTTTCTTTTTGGATTGATCAAAATAGAGAAGCAGTGAAAAAAATATGTTCATGTCACCAAAACCCCATGAAAAGATTCAACTTTTCTTTCAATATTTTTTAATCTTTAAACTGATTTGTGTGATTAACTGTTGCAGTCCTATTCAACTTTTTGTTCCATTTATGCTACTGTATTTAGGCAGATCTTGTCTGTGTATTGTTTGTACCGTTTGAACTGCTCACTGTTATCTGTAGATATCAAAAGTGTTCAAGGCTATAATAATAATGATAATAATAATAATAATACAATAATAACTGTCTGTCCCTTTCGACAGACAAGCGAATTAGACAAGCAAGATTGACAAGCAAATGAAAGTTTATTTTTTCTCTGCAGTCAGTGATGTTAACTAAACAATGATTGTGTTTATGTAATAAGCTTTCTTAACCAACACATCATATTCACTCATATTTTTCATATTTGATTTATTAGTTTATTTGTTGCAGCCCTGGGTGAAACCCAGGAGTAATTGCCTCAGTTGTGTTATCTGTCTCGTTTTCTTTCCGATTGGGGGGAAAAGTTACTGCTATGACAAGCTGTGATTACAAATCACTGAAAGACTAAACTAAATCCCTCAACGCTGCTATGCTGCAGCCTTTACTGTTACTGTATTACTGTTTTAAATGTTGCTGTCAGACAAAAGGTTGTTATCTCCATGTCTCAGCCTTTTTATTATTATTTTTGTAAAGGAATGATTTTTTTCATGCAAGAAATATCCGATAACCAAGCTTATCAGCAATAACTTGTACGACGGGTATTTTATCTATTTTTTTGCAAAGTGAAACTGTCTGTGTGTAACACAACAGGTTGAACCAATTAGCAAGAGCTCCACTGGAAGGAACACAGGTTCCCTTTTCCATTTCCTGAATCAGTTATCATCACCTGATAGCAGTGTTCTGTCTGAACTCCTTTGTACTCCATTGCAACATGTTTCAGCCCATCTGTGTGCTCCTCTGACCCCACAGGTCATTTCAGTTGGGAGAAATACCTGAAGGAGACTGGAGCCAGTGCTGCACCTGCCTCCTGCTTCAGACAGGTGAATGAACTGCTAAAGCCGTTTGGCCCCATATACATTGGCCATTATTTGCCTTTTTCTTTTATGACAGATCAGTGTTTTTTGTCCCACAGATCCCCAAGACTAAAGATTTTTTTTTTCTTTTGTCCACAATTCCAGGCTGGATTTGGGCAACAAAATAGGCAAACATGCAGATTAAAACGGCCATTAATCTTCTACATTTTACATTCTACACTCTAGTTGTGTAGACGTGGGGTAATTCACATGATGAATATTTTAACTCTTTGAGAGTGTAAACATGAAACCAAATGGACCCTTGCGGGTCCATTTGGTTTCATGTTTACACTCTTAAGAGTTAGTTCACTATGCTCTTTATGCTTTCAAGAGTTACACCCGGTTAACCAACTGTCCATCAACCAGTGGTTCCCAGACCACTGGTTAAAAACCACTGACGTAGAGATCAGAAATTATGCAGATGATGTGCCGCAACATGATGACATACAAGGGTCCTGGAGTGTCCCTATTTTGGTCATGCCATTGTTATAGGAGAACATGTCTTATGTTTTTCAAATTGATTTAAACATTTTGAACTATAACAACATATTGGTCCAAACACCCGTCCATCGTTGGTCTCTAGGATCAGGCATTGGGGTCAGCACCATACTTAAAATTCACGTTCTGGAGATGGAGTAACGCATGTTGCTTTTGTGCCTTAGAAATCAAGCTTTCAAAGAAGTGTTAAAGGGGGAAAACAGCTGCAGCTAGAGAAATATGATTAAGAATACTTCTGATTTGCAAGCATTGATAATACTCTTATCTATAGTCAGCACTTGTTCCTTGCCTTAAAAGTCTAAATCACTGTCATTAATCTGCAATGCCATTGTGAAAAGGGCCGATAAAGTATAATACTGTATAATTACATATTTACATTTTAATATATTAATAGTCATAGAAGATATACCATTACTAATTAGCATTTGAGGCACATATAATGTATTACATTTTTCCCTGAATCATTGAGTAATAATTATGATTAATTAGCATGACCACACTATGGAAGAAATAATCACATTGATCATCTAATCACCGCTGTAGTATAGCGACTGTGCGAGAGAACATTCCAATAATTTAATTTCCCTGATTCATCAAGTTTAACGAATTTGATTAATAGTCACGACCACACTTGGTTATCATTTTGTCATTACAGTGCAGCCCAAGTGCAGCTTTTTTCTCCAGGGGGAAACAGTGGTTGGCCTCAGATACGCCATTGTTGCTGTTATCTTGTAATCGTCTCACTTGCTTTTCCCTCCACCCCAGAGCGCCACGCCGCCGGTGAACGAGTTCAAGGCAGGCATGAAGCTGGAGGCCCAGGATCCACGCAACACCACCTCCACCTGCATCGCCACTGTTGTGGGCCTGACAGGCTCGCGGCTGCGCCTGCGGCTGGACGGCTCCGACAACAAGAACGACTTCTGGCGCCTGGTGGACTCCTCCGAGATCCAGCCCATCGGCAACTGTGAGAAGAACGGAGGCATGCTGCAGCCGCCGCTGGGTGAGAACTGGCAACCGCAAACACGCACGCGTGCACACACATTCATGTTCTCGTAGAAGTAAAAGCTATGCCACCAGGGAACATTATTTATCTTGGCAGTTTCAGCATTTCCCCAAGTCGACCACAAGATGTCAGTCAATTAACCTGCTATAGCCCATGGAGTTTGATAGCTGTTCCCCTAAATAACCGGAAAGCAACAGGAGCACTGTGTAGTATGCAGCTTTAGGTCAATATAACAGGCCACAAACAAGCTAAGGGCTTTGTTTTGTTATGCTGTGAGGTCAGCTGCCTTCAGAACTTACTGTATAAGCAGGCCGCACATTATCTGACCCAACTGAACTTGGTTTTGTATTGCTCAGTGCTCTGGGTTCATTGACTGTGGTCAGGTCAGTGTTTTAGGTATCCAGAATAAGACATTTATTTACATCATGATTAATGCATCTATTTCCTCTGCTCCATTTGTAAGACATGCCACTGGCACTTATATGCTTCACATAGGGGGATTTATACACTTTTTACATTGTCCAGACTCTTGCATTGTCACACCAAAGACATGTGTGTGAGAGAGAGAGTGTATGAGAGATGGACACTACACTTGTCCAAGGGTCACACTGTCCACACAATGGACACTTGAGTTGAGATTGGCACCAGAGCCATTATGGAGTGGTCATTACATGATTTACTTGCTTGAAAGGGTGGTTTTAGAGTGTTGTTCTCTAAATTCCTGGAGCCCATGTGTTTTTGGTTCAACTTCAAGGTTTTGGATGTTTTGAAAACATAAAATGTGCCAGTAACCCTTATCTGTGTGTGTGTGTGTGTGTGTGTGTGTGTGTGTGTGTGTGTGTGTGTGTGTGTGTGTGTGTGTGTGTGTGTGTGTGAGAGAGAGAGAGAGAGAGAGAGAGATAGAGAGCGTGAGAGGGGGTGAACGAGAGAGAGAGCATAATGTATTAATATAATCTCAATAATTGTAACTACTTTTACCTATATTTTCTACTTTGGCTTTTAGAAAATAGCATCCCCATACCTCTCTGTGAGCTTGTGGATGTGCTATTTTCTGAAGTTCTTTTTAACATTGTGTTTCAAAAAATACTGCATTTCTGGCGGTCCCTGGCACAGAATATTTTCTGAGGTGGTCTACAGCCAAATACATAACATTTTGGGGGTCCTTGACATGAACAAGTGTAATAACCACTGACTTAATGGGGAGTTCCACCCATTTTCAATATTTTACATTAATAGACCTCAGAGTTGTGTGGAATAAAAAGGTTCTCCCCATTCTGTCTTTCTTATAAATGGAGGTCTGGGGAAAAAAACAACATGGTGAAAAACATGTTGATGACATCATCAAGATGTGACTCACCATGTTAATAAGCACATGCTTAGAAAATGTATAAAGGCTAAATGGCTAAAGTATGCTCTATGGCAGCTCAAACCAAAATAGCTATAACTCGCGCAAAACTTGATGGATTTACAAATGGTTTGCTTTATTATAATCATGGCTTTGATTTAGGCAGGCTGCTTATTTGCTTAGTTTTATTTTTTTCTAAAAACATCATATACGTTGTAAAAGGCGTTTACAACAAACCAATTTGTTTGAAAATCGGTTGTGAATTGGGCAAGTTGGCTGCCACGTAACAACGTCACTCCCCATTGGCCAGCAGCGCGGGCAAGCTGTCTAGTCTTTCTTAAATGTATATCTATGCATCTGAGTACTTCTGACACTGTTGGCTGCTAAGCCCTCGAACCACATTCTGTCCTCTGGTCAGGCTTCCGTCTCAATGCGTCATCCTGGCCCATGTTCCTGCTGAAGACCCTCAACGGGGCCGAGATGGCCCCCTCACGCATCTTTCACAAGGTAAGTGTACAAGGCTTACAAGCTCTGCATGCACTCAACGTTCTCAGTCACACATTCATAATAGGAGCATAAAGTCTGCATTTCATTATCACCCCAGATTAAGGAGAGGAAGTACATCGTGTTCATCCACTGGTAACAATAGCTGCTTGTTTTGTTCAGATTCGTTTGTGCGTTGACTTTATGTTCATTTGAACTGCTTATAAAGTAGACTATGAAAATTATAAAATATAATTCATCGTTATTTTTTTGGTTGAATAATGGATGAATAGCAGCCTCTGTTTCGGGCATTTTATTCTGAGTGATACGTTTCCAAAAATGGCTAAATCTGTTTTTGAACCCCACAATTGTTGCACTACACAGTAGAGGCCTGCATCGGGAACGGGATCCCGCGGGTCCTGCGGGACCCGACGCAAATCTTTGCGGCGCGGGCGGCATGAAAATGCCGCGGGCGGGAGAGGGCGGTCAAAATAAAATAAACGGGACCCGCAAAATCCCGCTTACTCCCGCAAACGCAATTAAACCGGAAGAAAAAGCCTCACCTGACCCAACATGAGCGCTTACACACACACACACACACACACACACACACACACACACACACACACACACACACACACACACACACACACACACACACACACACACACACCTCAATAACTAACCTGCAAGGCTTCAGCACAACTTGTGTAGGCAGACAGTCAAGTCGAAGTTGTATCGATATGTCCTTATATGGCGCGGGGGGGGGGGGGGGGGGGGGGGGGGGGGTCCGTCGTGGTGGTTCCCCATGGGGGGGCGGGGATCAAATGGTGCCGCTATGATGCCGGCGCAGTGGTTATCCAAAACACATCGCGAGGCTATGTGGCAAGCTTATATGAAAACAATATTGGCACACGCAGCACAACGTCCACTCCCAGGCCAGCCATAAAAACACATAGGCTAACATTATCAATACACAGCAGCCCACACATTAGAACGCAACAGAAGACATGATTGTTCTAACAGAGTCCACATCAGCATACGATCCATTTACATGTAGCCGCCGCCTCCTCCTCCTCCACCGTCCACCACCACCACCACCACCACATCGCGCCGCGTTTCTTTTCTGATCCCTTCAGTAAATTAATGAGAATGACGCGGACAAAAGCATGCGTCCCGTGCGTAATGCGAAACGAGGAAGAAGACGGTCACTGTAGCACGAGGAGGGATGATGAAGTTCTGTATTTCTCTGACACTGTTTGCTGTTCGATCTGATCCGTGTGCGTAATGATCAGTGGTACGCCGCGCGCCCAGAGCGCGCTGCTCATGCTGCTGCAGTAATATTGGTAAACCTAAATTAAGGCTGAACTCAGATAGAGTTGCAAAGGAAACTTCAAAAGAGACTTCTGTCCGTGAGTGACAGTAACCAATATTACAGTTGAATTATATACACACGCGTCGCACACAGAAAGAAAAAAGGGAAAAAACAAAGGCAAATGTTTAATTCCTCCTACTCCTTTCCCTCGGAGGAAGGGGGAAAAAACAACTTATCAACTTATAGAGCCTCGGTAGCCTGTATGTCGCGTCTCTCCTACTCGTTATGGCGGCGGCCCCGGTGCTGTTCCTCCCCCATGGTGCTGATATAATGCTGTAATGACAACGCCGCCTTTCTTTCTCTTTTAACTTGCGGCCCTGCAGCTTCATTCCGTGTTTTTTTTTTTTTTTTTTTTTTTTTTTCAATCTCAGTTGAGATTTTGCGGTATTATCGGGACTAAGTAATACATTCGCGGGATGTGGCGGGACTAAAAGTGGCTTCTTTTTTTGTTGCGGGCGGGAGCGGCGGACAGACGATTGCCGCGGGCGGTCAAAATAAAAATCATCGCGGGAGCGGGCGGTAATGGACAGAAATCTAGCGGGAGCGGGCGGGAGCGGGATCGAATAATCAGTCCCGTGCAGGGCTCTACTACACAGTGCTAAAAAGTATACAATTCATATAAAGTTAGGAATTAACCAGGTTTGAACATAATATTTTATATTAAACACTAAGAACTTACTTCTTGATCTTGAACCATTTATGTATGCCGAACATGTGATGAAAACATACCTGCTCCCATGTGTCTACATACAGTAGATAAATGAGGGAAACTGCACAAATGTCTATGTTCATGCAAGGGACGAAGATGGCATGTTAAATGGTGATTTATTTTCAAGTCAGTGCTACATTTAGTTTTGATATGGTTTAGGCAATAATTACTATGCCAACAACATTTTATGTTAAATGTTGCAATTTGTAAAGAAATGCTCTTGGCCAGTGAAAACGCCTGGTTTGCCAGGAAAGCGACATTGAGGGGTAAGAATCTGAGACAATGGTATTTGAATGCATACCATAACATCGGCATGACTTAGAGTTAGGTTTCAATTTCAATTACATGTCAATATGTCGTCCTATATGAAATGTATTCTAACAGCTATCGTGGCTATCAATGCAATTGAATCAAAAGATGGCTTAAAGAATTTATTCGCTAGTTCACAGAGCCTTCTTGTTGGTTTTGCTGTCCAACTACAGCGCCACTATGTCATCCTTGTGTTGGTTGGGTAAAGTATTAATCATATGTGAGCCAGTAACTCAGTAATTCATTAACTGGGTCATGATGTCCGCTAACCCAGTGGTTTTCAACCAGTGGTCCGGGGACCACCAGTGGCCCTTGAGAGGGTTCCAGGTGGTCCCCAGGCTAAATGATGGAAAGTTGGTTAACCAGGTGTAACTTTGACAGCGTAAAAATGAAACCAAGTGGACCTTTGCAGGTCCATTTGGTTTTATGTTTATACTCTCAAGAGTTAAAATATTCACCATCTGAATTAGCCCAAGGCTACACAACTAGAGAATGTCGAAGATTAATGGTCATTGAGTGATCTGTATGTTTGACTGTTTTGTGGCTCAAATTCTGAAGTGGGGCCTGGTATCAAAAACCACTGCGCTAACCAGTTGCTTTTTGCCATCTCTACCTCTGCCACTCTCCCCACACTGCTCCTCAGCAGGAGCCTCCCGCCCCGGAGCAGAACTCCTTCCAGGTGGGCATGAAGCTGGAGGCGGTGGACCGTAAGAACCCTCACTTCATCTGCCCGGCCACGGTGGGCGCCCTGCGCGGCGTGGAGGTGCTGGTCACCTTCGACGGATGGCGGGGAGCCTTCGACTACTACTGCCGCTACGACTCCAGAGACATATTCCCTGTGGGCTGGTGTGCCCTGACTGGAGACAATCTGCAGCCGCCAGGCACCAAAGGTCTGTAGACACAACCATGTTGTTATTGCTTTATATTTACACAATTCCATTGTGTGTGTGTGTGTGTGTGTGCGTGATGTGATCGGCCAGACGAATGAAGCACAGCAGTCCACAATCCACATGCAACGTTTTAAAATACTTTTTTTCTCAGAATGCATGTAGGCTGGGTCTGCAGTGATTAAACAGCACGCAGACATTCTGAGATGTATAGAAATGAGAAATACAACGTATATTTTACTATAGTTAGTTATTTTAAAAACAGAGTGAGATGGCGGCTTTCTGAAACGGAAGCTGGCACAATGCCAGGGCGCAGGGGCTAGGTAGTATTGTCAAAAATGAAGTAAATGAAAGAATCCAGTAAGCACATTGAAGGTGGTGAAAGGAGTCTACCATATTGACAGAGCACAGATCAATGTCACATGTAGACCGCGGTAGTGTGCAGACCTCCGTCACATGTTGAAGTAGAACTGGTAGACTGCAGTGATGTATGAGGTCCAGAAAGAACATTTGGGAATGGCAGTTCTCGCCTTCCCTCATGGGCTATGAATTGATGACCTGAACTGGTGCACATTTTTGTGCATTTTTGAGTTTAAAAATGTAATAATACATATACATATATTATTACTGTGTCTATAGCTTCCCTGTCCAAATAGGGTCACATTAAGCCACATTCCCGTACTTGCTCTCATGTCATAGTGCTGTGCGTTAAAATAAACTTTCCCTGCAGTTAGCCACCATGGCATACGGCAGTGTGTCAGAATGACTTACAGTAGTACGTTTCAATCCACGTTATGCTTTTCAGTGTGTTCCTTTAAACAGGATCTTATGCAAGTATCTGGGCAACATTCTGTCTGTGATCCATTGTCAGTTCCGCTTGTGATATTATCTTGAACCTAGTAACAAACAAGGACGCTGTGTAGCCTCGCTCTGTGGTGGCAGAACAGCCAAACAAACATTGTAACCTAGAGCAACTGATTAAGTATGAGGGGGAGAGAACCACTTCGTTGAAGTGTGTGTGTGTAATGTGTGTGTAATGTGTGTGTGTGTGTGTAGGGGGTTTGCAGGATGTGAAGGAGTAGAGGAAACAGCAAAAGGAGGGGAAAAGGGAGGACGTGTCCTCCGCTGCCCGTTCTTATGAGGTGGTGCCTGGCTGGCATTCACCCAGTTGGCAACAAGACGGTGGGGGTCGAAGTGAGCCTGCATGGTGGGTGCCCCTCTATAGGGCCCCGTGTTTGTTGGCACCCTGGGAAAAACAAAAAGGGAAAAGACAAACATTTGTTAGTACAGAACTATAGACCTCCCCTCCTGCCCGGAGACAGGCAATGCAATGAAAGGCGGAAGGGAAAGTGAGAGAGAGAGAGAGAGAAACGTACTGTATGCCGCGACAAGTCAGATTGTTTACATTGTCTTGTCAGCATGGAGGGAGGGAAAGGAGGGAGGGAGGGATGGAGGGAAGGGAGGGAGGAAGGAAAGAGAGAGGAGGAGCGAGGCCAGAGGCAGAGTGGGAGAACAGTACTGTAAGTGGAGGTGCTGGGTTCGGGTGAAGGAGAGAACAGCTGTGTGTGCAGAGAAAGCCAACCGTAGCCTTGTTGTCACGCGGAGAGAAGAGAGGTGAGTAGAGAGAGAGAGTGAGAGAGGCAGGAGGAGCGTAGCGTCTTGCTATCGTCGCTTCAAACCTTGTCTTTTGTGGAAGCTAACTTTGTAATGTGAATCCTCGGCTGAACCCGATGAACTCGCTGCACTCTGCTAGAGCAAAAAAACAAAAACAAGAGTTCTGTGCTTGTGATTTACATACCCCCATAGTTCAGCATGTGTCCTGCAGCTGTTTAACCTTTAACCTTCTAGGCATTTAAAAACGAGAGTTTATCCTGTGAAAGCTCAAAAGGTTGCGTTTTGTTCAACCTGCAGCATTGACTGGGTTTTTTTTTGCTCGCTAAACAAAAAACAGTAGCATAACTTGCAGTCTAGGTCTGCGTGTTCATCGATTCATGGTGTTCATCCATGTGCCTTTCAATAAATTCAGTGTATTTTAAAAGCGCAGCGGCCCCGCAGGCCAAGGCATGTGTTAATGGATGCAGACCGCTTCTCTCGTAAATCTGTCCAGGGGTTGATCCAGGACAAATACCTCTGCAGCTTAGTCTATATACACAACTCTGTGTGTGAGGGTGTGTGTGTGCATGAGCGTGCAAGAGAGAGAGAGAGAGAAAAAGAGGAAAGGGGGGTATATGTTCCATAGGTTTGCAGGTGCAAAGTAACTAGCTGCCTTGCTTTAAAGCAGTGGTTTTCAACCAGTGGTCCTGGGACCACCAGTGGTCCTTGAAAGGGTTCCAGGTGGTCTCCAGCTAAATGATGGAAAGTTGGTTAACCAGATGTAACTCTTTGAGAGCGTAAAGATGAAACCAAACAGACCCTTACGGGTCCATTTGGTTTAATTTTACACTCTCCAGAGTTAAAATATTCATCATGTGAATTAGCCCAAGTCTACACAACGAGAAGGTAAAAGATTAATGGTCAGCCTGGTATTCTGGACAAAAGCAAAATAAATCTTTAGTTTTGGGATCTGTGGGGCTAAAATGTCATCAAATGGTGGTCCGTGGCTCAAATTCTGAATAAACAGTGGGCTCTGGAATTACAAAGGTTGAAAACCACTGCCATAAAGGGATAGTTTAGATTTTTGGAACTTAAGTTGTATGAAATACTTGTCATTAATAATATAGTGATGTCAATTGTATTAATTGATGTCCAGATTTGATCCACCAAACTAATTATTCAACCATTTGTATTGTCGAATAATTTCAAATATTAGCACAACCTATGTTAATGTTTGACCCCCCCCCCCCCTTCCACATGGAACTACTTTTTGGACGTAGTGATATGGACCCAAAAACATAGTAGAGGGTTGTTTTTTGTTTCGTTTACTTTTACTGCTTGGTCCCAGTGATTCCCACAAATGCTAGTTTTCCATCAATATACTGTATAGCTTGACAAACAAGAATGAATTCAACCCACTGCTCAATTATGAACAATTACTGTGGTTAATGTGTTTCTTCTCTCACACACAGTCGGCATTATCTGTGATTTTGATGTGGCTGACTCACCTCAATTTTAATCTGTTTATCATACTGATGAATTTCAGCTTAGGCATCATGGGTGGGAGGAGGAGGCTGCTGCGAGATACATTTTGTTTGCCGTCTCTCGGGCTGTCAGCTGCTCACCGCTTTATTATGATTTTTTTATGAAGCGCAATTCCTATCCACATTCCGCCCCCACACTTCTATCCCTTGTTACTCAGCCCTTTTAAGGCTGTTATGGGTCTAAATCTACGCTTCTTGTCAAATGTCAAAAGCAGCCAAACAGACAGAAAGTCAGACAGGCCGAAGCTGAAAGACTTGGGTCTGTTATTGGGCAGGGTTGTCGGCTAATCCTCTGCTGAAACCATTGATCTGTTTTGAACCATCAGTCTAGACATTATTATTGAGTAGCTCTGACTGGCAACTGTAGCTTTCATCATTTTACTACATCAAACCCATTATTCCACGTGGAGCGTACAGACTCTAACCCTAATATATGGCCAGTTTTCCTGAACAAAGTCAATAACACACAACCAATGGGTCAAGGTAGTATTTGTAAATAAATATTACAGTTTGTTTACATGTTTTTGTACTACCGGATTATTTCAAAGACAGTTACAGGATTTAAACAAAGAAAAAAAGATTTGTGATGACAGTTTCCTGAGAGCACTTTATCTTAGTGTACTCTCCTGCTTATACGGCATTTAATAAACCGATTCATATTGGACAATTAAGAACGCTGTAAAACATCAAATGAACCATACCATCTGAGCTAAACCTCTGAATTTAGACTTCTTTAAAAGCCTAATACTTGTGATCATGTATTGCAGTGCGATGTGCAAAGCAATGCCATTGTTAAAACGAGGCAAGGTAGTTATTTTCTGTTGGATTTATTGTCTCTCACACAGTTCATCCCACAATGTCAAACTGTTGTAAATAAAGTTGTAGATGGAGAACATTCCAGGATGCATCAAAGGAGAATGCCGTTTTAGCAAGTTTAATGTAAGCCTGAGGGACTTGGGAATCATGAGAAACGAATCCAGCAGTTCCAGAATTACTTTTTAACATGGATTTAGGAGGTAGTTTACCAATAAGGGAATGATGCATAATATGAGTAATACCTAGAGATGTGATGGGACGTGTCATGTGTGTGCATGTGTGCACGTGTGCATCGCCGACCCACACACCATGCAGATGGACGAACAACTCAGAAATATCATTTTTACACAAATATATTTTTTAGAAAATAATACACTTGGGAAAACTAACAATTATCAAAAATAGTACCACAAAAGCAGTAACATAAACATTTCTTACTATTTGTTACTCTGTAGTTATCTATTTATGGTACTTTTAAGAACATTTTGATCCCAATACTTGTACTTTTACTGGTTCTGTCAGTTGTTTCTGACTGAGGCCTCTGATGATGGACTGTCTTAATAAACTGCCATAATGAAGGAAAGCGTGTCAAGAGACAGATGAACCTCTCTGTCTGTCTGTCCGTCCATCCGTCCAACCGTCTATCTCTGCCCTGCTGAACGTGGACAACACAAAGATGCAATGTAAACCGTGAAATCATAACATTTTTTTAAAACATATTTATTTAGAAAGGTATGAAAAAAAAAACAAAAATTACCCTATTGGCCTGAATATAAGACTATGCTTTTTTCCCAATGGAAATATCCCCAAAATGCAGTCGTCTTATATTCAGGGGCTAAACTATTTGACATTCAATGTTTTTTTTTTCTGTAAATGGGTCTTGAAAAATGAGGGTCGTCTTATAGACGAGTCGTCTTATATTCGGGACAATACGGTACTAATGTGTTTAGTGTTACATTTAAAACTTTTTTTTATTCTCAACAATGGCAGTTTACAGGCATACAGTATTCAAAACATGCAAAAGAACAACATCAAATGCAGAAAAGAAGAAGAAAAAAAGAATTCATTTAATTAAAGCGGTTACAGCTTGAGAGCGGTCCTCTCCTGCCAGAGAGGGAACTAAGAACTTTAATCTGTAGTTGGAGGACATTCCAAGAGGCATCAAAGGAGAAATGCCGTTATACCAAGTTCAATGCAAGCCTGGGGGACTTCTAAGAACAAGGCAATCATGAGAACGAATCGCATTTTAACAACGTTTAAGAAAGTAGTTTACCAATAAAGGGAATGATGCATAATAACAGTAATAGTATACCTAGAGATGTGATGTGTGTGCGCGTGTGAGCCTGTAAGCGTTTCGTTCCCATTTCTGCCTCTGTCTAGCACTCTCTGTCTTTCAATAATTATTCCCTGACGTATTGTATAACTTATTATGCAGTGAAAGTGTGTAACACATGAGACCGTAATGCCGTGCCTGTTGTGTTTGTTTGTTTGTTTGGTGTGTAACACAAGCTGCCTCTTTGTTCCTCCTAGCTGAAAGCAAACTGGGTCATTACAGCCTAAAGCACAAAAGGCTGTCTGGATTCACATTCGGTGTGTCATTCATCCAGCGATATGCAAGCGTTACGCATCATATAATGCTCTGTTCTTGACAACACCTTGTGTTTGAGGTTTGAATGAACCAGTAGTTGGTGCTGCCGCCGCTGTCGTCGTCGCGCGTGGTTTGCCTTAAGTGCGTGGTTACGCAAACCTAACCAGTCACTGTTGTGCTTGTTCAAACTGTGGGTGTGGGTTGTGCAAATCTAATTAAAATGCTTGTGCAAAAACATGTTTATTGTCAGCCTGCTACCTTGCGAAAAATGACAGTACAGGTTGCAGTCTTTGGCTGAATTAAAATGATCATCATTTCTATTATTTTGCTATGTAGTATAATTGTAAATACCATTTTACTTGAGTTTTCATATTCAACATGACCTTTTGCAGTTAAAGCAATATTTGCCATACTGGCAGTGCAGTCGCTAATGCCTATGTTCTATAACAGGGGTTTTCAACAGGTGGTCCGGGGACCACCAGCGGTCTCTGAGAGGATTCCAGGTGGTCCCCAGCTAAATGATGGACAGTTGGTTAACCAGATGTAACTCTTTGAGAGCGTAAAAATGAAACCAAATGGACCCTTGCGGGTTCATTTGGTTTCATGTTTACCCTCTCAAGAGTTAAAATATTCATCATATGAATTTGCCCAAGTCTACACAACTAGAGAATGTAGAACATTAATGGTCATGTTGATCTGTATGTTTGACTGTTTTGTTTCCCAAATCCAGCCTGGAATTGTGGACAAAAGCAAAAGAATTCTTTTGTTTTGGGTTGTGTGGGGGGCTAAAATGTCCTCAAATGGTCGTCCGTGGCTCAAATTCTGAATAAATAGTGGGCCCTGATATCAAAAAGGTTAAAAACCCCTGTTCTATAAAACTATGCTATTATGGAAGCTATAATGCAAATTGTCATTGGTTGTCTTGTCTTCCCACTTCTCACTCCCGCCCTCTCTTTGTGCTTCTGTCTCTGCGCTGTAGTAGTGTTACCTAAGAGCCTCGGGGCCCTGACAGACGGGACTGTGGAGAGCCCCACAATGCACCCTGCGCCCACGGTGGGGAGGCCGCCGGGCCAGAGGGGACGCAAGCCAGGCCGGAGGAAAACCAAGCTGACGGGGCCCTGGGCCCAGAAGGGCTCTGCTGTGGGAGCACAGAGCACCACACAGCCGGGCAAGAGTCTAGAGCCCATCAAGATCCCCAAGAAACGAGGCCCTAAGCCTGGCAGCAAGGTGAGGAGGGATTGTCCTTCTGTGGCACAATGCACTGGCACAAAATACTCACAAAGCGCCCAAGTGTTTCACTGCTTCTATTTGTCACAGAACTTACAGTAAGTCTAAATGTTAACCCACCATAACTCAACATAAAACGAGTTTGGTGTGCGTTAACATCCTTTTTTTTTTTTTTTTCATTTAAAGATCTCTGTGAGCCTGAGTGTTTTATTTTTATACCTTTTGAACACACACACACACACACACACACACACACACACACACACACACACACACACACACACACACACACACACACACACACACACAGTATATATATATATATATACACACAGTATATATATATATATATATATATATATATATATATATATATATATATATATATATATATATATATATATATATATATATATATATATATATATATATATATATATATATATATAGTGTTGTGATCTTTGTATTGTGATACGATATAATGTATATATAGTAGATATACTGTATATCGTATCATAAACTTTGTATTGTGATACAAATCCATTGTGAGATTGCAATATGCACCACTAATTGCGAACATAATTATGTTCAGCGTGATGATGAGTGAATTTACAGTATCCTCTTGCACGATTCCGATGATTAGTTGACTGATGTCGACAGAATACCAGGGAAATGTTTTCCAGCTGTTCAGATTGATGGCAGTTCCCTCCCCGTGATGGTCTATAATTGCCAGATTTAAATTCCATGTAAACTTTGCGTTGCCAGGAAACATTTTTATAGACCTAGTATGTTGCCCTTTGCTGGCTGCATAAGATTCCATCTTCATTAAAAAGTAACTAAACTCCAGAGTCCAAGCCTAAATCTGTGTTATGCCGGACATTAGGCCTGGGGGTAATCAGCCATTGACAACTAGTTTGCTTGAATGAATCACAATGTTGATCCTTGACATGTGATAATCATTTTTGGATTCGGGGAAGGAGGGTTTTTCATACAAACCTAATTCATCTTTACAACATCCACATGCCAGGTGCTTGCGCCCTAAATTATATTCAAATATTTTTTAAACCCCTAAATTATCACTGACAATGAAAAGGGAATTTACACAATTGTATTTTGAAACAAATTAAGATGTTACTGTAATGTAATTTGAAGCCTTTTGGCTTTGGTTTTGCCACCCAGTTCGGTGATATCTTCATTAGATGTCAGTCTTCACACAGATTAGCATGTGGGGTTTAGTTTCTATTTTGACCTACCAACAATAGACGAGCATTAGCCCCACAGTAACCTTTTCCCTGCTGTCTGCATGTAGATGGGCTGGGCCAAGAGAGCTGGCTGGCTGGAGGGTGCCATGGCCGGCCCGGGGAGGCCAGTGACAGGTCCAGGGAGGCCAGTGACCGGCGCAGGGCGACCCAGAGGCAGAGTACCTGCCAACTGGGCTCAGAGAGTGGCTCTGCAGCAGGCCCAGAGCCAGACAGAACCCATCAAAATCCCAAAGAAAAGAGGGCCCAAGCCTGGCAGCAAGGTAGGGAAAACAACACATTCATCTACACACAACACATGCTTTAGTGATATATGTACGCCTGCAGCAGTCAGAAAGGGTTTAACCTCAAAAGCCTTCATATGAAATAACTTCACAAGAATCCACAATCCTTTGTCTGTCCTTATGTCAGTGTATGATTTGTGTAGTTTGCCTCAAATGTGCATCGAATGGATTACATGTTGAACAGTACGCATTGTAATATCTTAGTGTGTGTGTGTGTGTGTGTGTGTGTGTGTGTGTGTGTGTGTGTGTGTGTGTGTGTGTGTGTGTGTCTGCAGAGAAAACCACGGGTGGTCCCTAACCCAGTGCCCACGTCCCCCACTAGCAGCACCCCAGAGCCTGACACCAGCACTGTGCCTCTGGACAACGCTACCATCCCCAACTCTGCACTACAGGCCCCCACAGGTACTGTACTTCAGTTCCACATGTACTGTACTACAGAGAGAGAATATGTTAGTATAAGATCCATAATATTTTTGTAAAGGAAAACATATATAATTTTGTAATTTATAAGGATTATATTTGGCATACAAAGGCGCCAGTTTCAAGAGTTCGCATATAAGGTTTTTCCATATGGAATTATCTGGAAAGCTTAAGTATATTCCTATAGTGACTAGAGCTGCCACTGGTTCACAGTATATTAATAATCAACCAATCTACCGTATGTAATCAATCTATTCTTAGAATGATGGCCAAAGGGACCAAAGGGATTTCCCTTTGGTCAGGTGGTTAAGGTGGTTAAGATGTTGGACTTTCACGCGGGAGACCTGGGTTTGAATCCCGGGCGTTACACATTCGCATTTAGATGTACTGTATTATTTGCAGCAAATACGTCATAAAAACAATTTCATCACTCAGATATACTGTATAGTCTCTGTTTGATAGGTTAACAGAATTTCTAAGGAAATTCCCGCCACCTTCACAACTGCAACTTTTGAATGGCTGCTTACTGATGGATGGCAGTTGTTTTGCTCTCCCCCCCTCACTATGCATGTACCTGAATATAGTGTTGTTTTGCTCTACCCCTATCACTATGTATGCGCCTGAATATAGTGTTGTTTTGCTCTACCCCTATCACTATCTATGCACCTGAATATAGTGTTGTTTTGCTCTCATCCCTCAGTATGTGTGTACCTGAACAAGTACGGCAAGGTCGGGCCCCACTTGGACCAGCGACGGCTCCAGCAGCTTCCGGACCACTTTGGGCCGGGCCGGGCGTCCTCGGTGCTGCAGCAGTGCGTTCAGGCGTGTGTGGACTGTGCACCCAACCAGGCTATGGTCTTCTCCTGTCTCAAGTCGGGCCACGGCGGAGAGGTCATCTCAGGTCAGTTACAATACATACTGTATATATCAGTGGTTCTTCTCGGCCTTTTCAGATCGCGACCATCCCTCACCCCCAAAACGATCATGTTTGAACTGGGTGCGGACCGGCCGGCCACCCTGACAAGAACTTGAAATTGTAAGAGTTGAGAAGTTACGTGTTGACTGTATGACTGCTAAATATTGTGAAAATATAAACCTGATATTTTCACATTTTATTACCGGTATTTCACAATCAGCAAATGGTATAGTATAGCCCCTAAGGCAGGGGTTAGACTGGGCACCAGTGGTCCCTGAGAAGATTCCAGGTGGTCCCCAGGCTAAATCATGGAAAGTTGGATAACCAGGTGTAACTCTTTGAGAGCGTAAAATGAAACCAAATGGACCCTTGTGGGTCCATTTGGTTTCATTTTACACTCATGATTTAAATTTTCATCCTCAGAATTAGCCCAAGTCTACACAACAAGAGAATGTAGAAGATTAAAGCTCATTTTTATCTGTGTTTGCATGTTTTGTTTCTGAAATCCAGCCTGGTATTGTGGACAAAGTTAGTCCAGTTAGTTTTGGGTCTGTGGGGCTAAAATGTCATAAAATGTTATGTTATGTTAAAATTATATTAGGTACAGTGAGATGATGCAGCTACATTATTTTTATGTAGCTGAGTACAGAGTACATTTTTTGTGTAATTGTACTCTGACTGACTGTAAGTGATCATGTTTGTCCATCCTTCCTCTCTCCCTCCCCTCCAGCCTTCTTTGAGCAACAGCAGCACACACTGACCCTGCCCACGGTCAGCAGCGTCACATACGTCCTGCGCTTCCTGGAGAAGCTCTGTCACAACCTCCACTGTGACCCTCTGTTTGGCAGCCAGCCTGTGGCCAGAGGGGGCCTGCACTATGAGAGCCACACCTACAAAACAGGTGTGTGCTTCCTGCATCCTCCTGCTTAACAACACTTCTTCATTCTGAATATACTATATGTCGAATCTAAAACAGAAAAAGAAAAAAATAAGTAGGGCAGGCAAAAAAAATAATAATAATATTTTGAAGCATTGTAATTAATTAATCTCAATTAATCGCAGGTCAATATTTGACCTTTGAGCTTTTTTTTTGTCCATTAAAGTAAGGCAACTAAGGGTGTATCAATTCAATTGATACACCTCATTCAATTCAATCTTTATTTTAGACTCAGGAATCCATATCACAGAAAATAAACAGTACAACAATGAATAAATAAAAGAGAGAGGGAAAAAATAAATGTACAATAAAAGGTGTTCCACCATGTTCAGTTTTGAACATACTACAGACACTTTCTCCAGTGGTTCCACCCTCTAGAGTAGAACCTGACAGAGCTACGCATCGGGTTAGTTAAGACATTCATTACGTCTGACTCTGACTCTGAGCACCCTCACATAAATCTATACATGAGGTTGCGTAGAACAGCAGAGCAGGTAGGAACCCAGCACTAACAAACATTTGGCTGGCACTGGAGCTTCTTGGAGCTCTCAGTATCAATGAGTGAGGTTTTCAAATCACAATTCCCCATCATCCACTGGGCTACGCAAATCATTCCAATTGGCTTCTTCTCCCATTGTGTGCACCGGTATGATCGGTACGCCTTAAATTTGTCCAATAAAAAAAATTCTGTCGTGTAAAAATCTATGCGTGATTAAATTATTTTTATAAGTTATAAATAACTTAATCGCATTATTTTTTGTAATGAATTAATCTCTTTCTTTTCAAATCTTTTTATTGATTTTCAAATTTTTCATAGATAAAATATATTAAATGTTGGAGCCATAAAATATAAACAAAACAAAGGAAGCAATAAAAATAAACAATTTGTGACACTTAATTTGAACATTACAAAAGGAAAAGGAAAATAAAAATAAAAACCAACCCCAAAACAATCCCATACCACCCTCCCCCCCACCACAATCCCACGGATGGCTAAAAATAACTAAACAAGTAAAGCAGCAACAATAGATTTTTAGTGGTTTGTTGTGGAATTCGCCGTAGGTCAGGCACAGGTACAACGCACTACGCAGTTTGTGTGTTGTGATAGAATGTCATGAATGGGTCCCACGTCTTATGAAATTTCCTCGCAGAACCGGCAATAGAAAACCTAAGCATCTCCAATTTGAGACAGGACATAATGTCATGGAGCCACTGTTGGTGGACGGGCGTAATGAATTAATCTCAATTAATCAGTTAAAGTCCCCGCCCTAAAAAAAATCTCAGTGTTTCTCAGGCTTTTTCATATCAAGAAAAAGAATCAAGAATATTTATTTGAAGATTTGCATCACATTTTCACAAATTTGCAAAAATACCAGATATTCAAGCTCATAACAGGGGTTGACATTAACACTTGCCTGCTTGCCTGGGGCAAGTAAAAAAAAAATGGCCGGGCAAGTGAAGACTGCTACTTGGTTGCCTGATCGGGCAAGTGTGAGACTTAGTGTGCTATAACACAACACAAGATATATTTGTCTTTGTGGTCATTGTGCTCTGCCTCTGCATCTTTCCCTGCTTTCTAGCTATCTCTCTTATCTCTCTCCCAGGTCCATTTGGTTCTAAACTATCATTTTGCTGGCATCACAGACGCCTGAGTCCATGACCACTATGGGAACCACTATTTACAAGTTGAATATTTACTGTAGCTGATTGTGCCTTGGAGACCTTAGTGTCAACCCCTGCAACCCCTGCATAATGCTATGAGCTTGGATATCCGCTATTTTTGAAATAAACAGGGGTTTCCATCCAGAATCGGTTCAAACTATTTAGCTTAAGTGTTGTTTTTTCTCCCTCTTCATATTTTGCTATTAGAATCCTACTCAATCTCATGTGATTCTACTCTGCTAACTGGACTTCCCTCCTGTATGTGTCCACTCATAGAGAGGAGAGGCTTTGGAGATGGTCTGACCACAGGACCAGGCCGAGGTACCAAACGATTCCTGCAGGAGTCCTACAGCAGCCCCCTGCCCCACAAACTACCCAAAACACACCACTCCACTGAAGGTACAACCATGCTGTGTGGATGAATCTCAGCATGCATGGTTATAGGACCAGGGCGAATTAGTAACGTCTTGATTGTGGCCCCAGATCAAGGCAATCCAAGAATAGTCAAAGTCTGTCGCAGAATATCACCTGATTTCCTGATTTCACCTGGTGGAATCAGAGAGAGTCAGATTGAGACCAGACAAACTTCAGTCAATCAATGGAGCTGTTATCTGGACAAGTCTTGTACGTCACTGGCGTACGTTGCAACAACCTCCGCAGTTGCAGTGACATCTTCAGGAGTTGAAATAATAAAGCCATAGCTAAGCTATTCTAAGCCAGATCTGACAAGTTAATTATGATTGTTTTAAGTTATCCAGGGACCTCTGTCTTTAGTGGACAGGATTTGTGTTGGTTGAAATCATGTGATATTTTGAGCCAGATTTGTCTAGATTTGGATTGCCTTGTTCTGGCCGCAATCAAGACTTCAGTAATTTGTCCTGGTCCTGACCGTGCTTACTGGGTTAGATTAGGTTTTAAAAGGCTTTTTTAGGATCTGTGTCTAACTTACCCAGTTCTCTGCCATGCTTATGAGAGTCACAAGCACAGATAATTATTACTGTTAACTCATTGACCGCGATCGGATCTTCTTTGTTTCCTCTCCATTGCCGCGGCTCAAACCAGTTCGATCGGTAAAAAAGCCCTTATTTTGAAGCTCAGATCTCCTAAACAGGATGTGCTGTTTCTGTTATGCTGTGTCTGTTGTCTTGCCTAATCGATCATCTGGCGATGTACCCAAAAACATCCGGTTCACAAGTCAGGAAGAGCTGTGTAGCCCTGGCTGCTTAACCCATGCGCCAGCGACATTGAGGGGGCAAACCGGAGGAGAGCCGTTTGAATGCATTGGGTTGAATGCATGTCAATGGGACGGAAAAAAAAAAGTTGTCCCCAATTCTGTCCCAAATGAAAGTCAGCAACGGGATGATCATCAGACGATGCGCACGGACTAATAGTTGGATTAAGAATGAAATCTACATCTCGCCGTGATACGAGCCGTCGTCGTGACCGGCGGGGGTATTCTAACGGGATGTCCACGAGCAGCGCGTGGACGGCAGAAAATTATTACTGTTAAGAAGAGCCAGATAAAGTCTAGTATGTCTTGTAGATAGCATAACTATATAGGGAGCTGTTGCCATTGGTGAAAATGTCATTAAACGTATCAGTACAGGTTAATCGTTTATTCAGAGGTCAATATCATTAGATTACAATTAGATGTAATTGGATTTTAAGCGCCTAGATCCAAATTGGGATATCTGACATTTGAATAATCACTCAAATAAAAATGACAGTTACTCACAGTTGAATGAATTAGAATGTCCCAATACTACCTAAGTACTGGTACTAGGTTGGTTCCATGCAATATATAGACACAACTAAAACAATATGCTGCTCTGCTTCAACTTTGAAAGAAGTCCCATACATGTATAGAGATGCGCAGTGACGTCACCGCCCCGGTTCCGGAAGTCTTTTCCCCATTCATTTTTCTCATAGACTTTTCGAAAATAATTTATATCAAGACAATTACCCGCGGACACAGCCAACTCAGGTCGTGACAAATCATGACAACAAACACAATATCGTCATATAATATATAATTGGGAAGAAGTAGAAAACGGCATGATACAAGACTTTTTGTTTCGTTTTTCATCTTAGAAATTATTTTATTGTCCCAAAAGTTTGTGTGTGTCATCATGATTCGTCACGACTCGAGTTGGCTGTGTCCGCGGCGTAATCGTCTTGATATAAATTATTTTCGAAAAGTCTATGAGAAAAATGAATTGGGAAAAGACTTCCGGAACCGGGGCGGTGACGTCACTGCGCATCTCTATTCCTGCCTTCATGTCCAAAAACGCAATACCATAAGGATTCCCTGTTCCCTCCACCGGAGGGCACCAGACTCAGTTCAGGTCCAAGTCTGATCTTAATCTGTTGGTGGCAGTGGCTCTTTATGGTAGAGCCACACCATGGGGATCAGAAGATGGCTAACTAGCTCCTAAAGCCTCATTCCAATGAAGGTTAATTCATCCCATGTAATCAGGATTATTACACCGCTGTTGTTACACATACAAATTGTTGAATACTGTCTAGACTAGATTACCTAAGGCACTACAACCATTGCATTTTGCAAAGACCTCCTCTGTCATTGGTGTCACCATTGTACAAATGCTCGGACAGCACCGCCTTTTCACTCGTAGTGAGAATATCAGTACCCCGGCCCAGCAAGCACTGAGTTCTGAATCAACCAACATCAGACAGTCACAAATGGCAGGGACGTCACCACCAGTGGGGACGACATTCTGTCTCTCTCTCTCTCCGTCCTCTGATTCTATCTTCCACTTTCCTCCAGGTGAGTCGTATGTGGAGAACGGCGTCGGAGGGTCAGAGCACTTAAAGAAGAGCCCCCTCTCCCCCCGCTCCACGGGACAGCCCCTTGGCCTGCGCTCCCCCTCCAAGCTGCTGCATCTCAACTCCACAGGTAAAAAGCTGAGTGGGAAAGGTCTTCATGGGCTATTGGACCATATACTGACATAGATCAGATACACCTGTTGTTGATCCCCGCAGAGACATTCAGGTGTCATTAGCAGGAACAGCAGTGATATAACGAAACACATGAGAAAGGCACACAGGTAAAAGTAATCAAATCAAGAACATAGTGGCCTGCTGTCCCTGGATACCTGCACTGGATCTCTATTCTGCTATAGGTGTGATACTTCAGATATTCACCTTTAACATTGATTGACTGCACATACGCTACATAAAAATGTACTAGTACAGTTTATCAGCTTTGAGACGGTACCAAAGGAAAACCTACAACTATAACTGGACACTAAAGACTCTTTCTTTCTTTCCTTACTTGGGTGAGCAGAGCGAGTGCAAATAATATAATGGCTTTGCGGTTGTCAGACGTCCCTCGCTCGAAGTATAGCCTGGCCTAACCCGCAATGATTTTGGCCTTGGGGGGGCGGGGTGCCGTGGGATCCACACGGCAGATCGAGCTGATCTGATTTGATCTCACCAACGTGTCGTCATCCCGGCGCCTCCCGCGCCAGTCCACTGCTGTTCTACGTCACATCATTTAGAGCAGGGGTTTTCAACCTTTTTGACTCCAGGGACCACCATTTATTCAGCATTTGAGCCACGGACCACCATTTGATTACATTTTCACACCAAAGTCCTAAAATTAAAGAATTCTTTTGGTTTTGTCCACAAATTCAGGCTGTAGTTTGCCAACAAAACAGTGTAAACTTCCTAATTAAGTGGTGCTAATTCAGATGATGAATATTTTAACTCTTGAGAGTGTAAAAATGAAACCAAATGGACCCGCAAGGGTCCATTTGGTTTCATTTTTACATTCTCAGGAGTTACAACTGGTTAACCAACTTTCCATCATTTAGCCTGGGGACCACCTGGAACCTTCTCAAGGACCACTGGTGGTCCCCGGACCACCTGTTGAAAACCCCTGATTTAGAGCGACGCCTACCCCGGAAGGTTGACTCCCCCCTCAAGGCCACTGTGTGTAACAAGTTAGTCCAGGCTTTCCGTTTTGCGCAACGCGAACGAGAATGAAAGCCTGGGTGTCGAGGCTACTCGAAGTACTCTGATTGGCTGGTTTATGATGTATGGTGTAATGGTGACTTAATTAAGAGATCTTTGTAAGCATCGTCATGGGTATTTTCTCCTGGAAGTGTTGGGGTGTACTTGCTCTCTGGTTGCTCTCTGCTCGCACACAGGTAGGCCATGACCTACACTGTACTGTGCAAGGGGCAGGTCAGTGCTCTACTAACTGCAGGTCTAGTTCTTTCTTGAAATGTGATAGAAACACTTTTCTAGCATAATAAGCAAATACTAAATGAGCTTTTAAAGTGTTTTGACATGTAGCCATTTAGCCAGATAGTATTACTTACATTCCCCCCATTTGGCCCATGCAGGCTCAGGCAGTTTCCGGGAGAGCCCCAGGCCCAGCAGTCAAGATCCAAACCTGTGGACAGTGGAGGACGTCATGCAGTACATCAGAGAAATTGACCCAGTATTGGCCCCACATGCCGACCTCTTCAGAAAACACGTGCGTATCAGGCAGTGACACACCCTATGTAGTGCCAAATGCCTTGGAATGTTTGCCCCCAGAATAATACCGCCAGGACTCGTGTAGTTAGCGTTTTGTTCACATACTAGATCTGTCACTTTGGAGATTTCTTTTCTATATATTTGATTTGATTTGAAACTTCTGCAGATAGCAGTGATGTAAATAGGTTTTCAATCTAATGAGTGCCGGGATGCAGGGAGGGTCTTTTAGATAAGTCCTTCTTCAGCGGCGTTAGGAGTCATGTATATTTTGCCATTTTTACAACTTGCCGATTTAACTCACATCTCATTTTATATGGTTATAATGTGGTTATATTCATGTATCTGAAGGAAACCGACAATTCCACATCTGAATCCACATCTGCAATGATTTTTTTTTTGCAAACAGAACAGCATGTTTTGCCACTGCTGCTATTTTGGGTGAAAAATATCACATGCACCTGCTCAATACTGATTCATTTCACAAGTTTAAATGTGTCAACAGTATACAGGAGCTTCCACTGCAATTGTGATGATGTTTCCAATTTGTAGTGATTTCACATCATTACTTGGAATATTGATGGAGGATACACGCTACTGTTACCAAAAATGTCCCAGGTATTTTGGTCTAATGGAAAACCAAAAAAGGCAAATCAGGTTCAGCCAAAAGGCAAATCAGGTTCAGCCAGTAGCATGCTGTGGAAAAGTGCCTTAATATTGTCAGAGATTGATGCTCAGAACCATCATTATTTAATGATTTAAACTCCTGCCTGCCTTCTGTTACAGGAGATTGACGGCAAAGCCCTGCTGTTGCTGCGGAGTGACATGATGATGAAATACATGGGATTGAAGCTCGGCCCTGCCCTCAAACTCACCTTCCACATCGATAAACTCAAACGACCTTGATGCAGTCAGCTCACTGCTCTTGAAGGACTCGTCCCCCACCCCCATCTCCTACTCCCATCCCCCAGCCCACCACCACCTCCTTCCTCCAACCTATTTACTTAAAGGTGCTGTATGTAAGTAATCTCAGAATTTTAATGACCCCTTTTTTGCTTAGCCCTTTGCATTATTAGATCACCTCCTGGAAATATCTAGTATGTATGGCAATCATAGGGGCTCCAGTGGCCTTACAAAGACATCCTTATAACCTTTATCATTGGTGGAGGGGATGTGAGGTGGGCATTTAATTCAGGAATCAGGAAGTCCCTGATGGAGTGGAGTACTATCAGTTTATTGTATAGCCGAACTAGAACTAGAGGGAGCCACAGTGCAGGGAAAAGGATGAGTTTTGAGTCAAGATTTGAAAATGACTATGAATTTGTAAGGACCACTGTGGCCCCTATGATTGTCACATATACTAGATATATCACAGAAAGTGATCTAAGAATGGGAGGGTCTAAGACAAAAAGGGGCATTAAAATTCTGAGATTGCTTATGTATATATATATACTTTAAATAACATTTCAAAACGCAGTAACATAAACGCACTGCATATTGGACATAATATGCCAACCATCACATGTAGCAGATGCTATCAGACGACCATGTCTGGTACTATGGGTTAACAAACCCCAGCCACTTGGCAACCCCTTGTCCTGCCTCATCCAATGAGGAATGTTTAACTTTTGTTGTTTTGCAGCACAATCCTAGCCTAAGGCATCATGGGATGTTTTGCAGAATCTTCCTCTCTTTCATCTTAATTCACCTTTTTTCCCCTCTCTCTCTGTTTTTCTCTCTGCGACTCAGAAGAGAAGAGTCGGACATGGTCATATACAGTAATAAACTAATAAGAGGCTATTTTCTTGGGCCCGGCTTTGAGTATGTTACTTTTACTCGTACGTTTCATGTTTTTGTACCCTCTGAAAATACAGACATTTGGCATTTTTTGAGGGTTGGAGAGTTTTTTCAGCGTTTTTGTGTTGCTATGGAATACTGTAAGAAGGAAAAAGAGAAACACTAAGTTGATCCCAGAAACTGGGACGATTCTGACTGACGTCTCATTTTGAGGCATGTTTTTGTTTTTTGCAATGATGACACTATAAAATACAGAGTACAAAAAATTAATTCATGTTTTATGATGAAAGAAAAAAACATTTATTCAGAAAATACTGCCATGATAAAAGCTGTTTCTTTTATCTTGTTCTGGATGTTGTTTACAATGCCTTGTCCCGTCTTGGTTGTTATTTGTACTTTTTTAATTTTTTATACTATATTATTAGAGTTAATACAATGAGAGCGGAATCATACTCAACAATGTTCAATAAATATATGATAACTAAACATAGCATTATTTGCTAATTACATATTTCAGTGCATTTCAACCAATGGTCCGAGGACCACTAGTGGTCCTTGAGATCGTTCCAGGTGGTCCCCAGCTAAATGATGAAAAGTTGGTTAACCAGATGTAACTATGAGAGTGTAATAATGAAACCAAATGGATCCTTGCAGGATTAGACACAAGGCTTTTCTCCCAAAGCCCAAACTGACATCAGGGGGTCCCTGGGGACAGGACAGGAACTCCTTATATGGTCACCACACTCCACAGGAAGGATTATCCAGAAAAACAACAAAAAATACAATATTTGAATTCACTTACTATGGTAGGAGCATTCAGTGATTTGGGTGATTTGGATTAATAAGATGTGCACATACACACACTCTACAACGGGGGGGACGTGCAACAGGCCAACAGCACATACACCAAGGCCCACCCACTCTCAATCGTGATTGGAGGAGGAAGGACCCTCTCATCTTGAATGGACGAAGTCTTCTCCCAAATCCCAAACTGAAACTTAGGGTTTACAATACCTGTAAGAATCACACCCATGTGAATTGAAGTGTTGCGACTGCCCTTTGAGAGGGAGACACAACCAGCGCTCTGCCTTGTGAAATTGTTCGCCGGGTTTGACTAGTCTTGGATTGTCTTGATCTGGCAACAATCAAGACATCACTAATTCGTCACAGTCCTCACTGTGGTGTGTTTACTGGGTATAGTATGTCGTTTTTTGACGGTGTTTGAAAAATGATGAAAACGATCTGTCTGTGGGTTTGAATCATTTTGGAGGATTTTCGACCATGGCCTGTGATTTTTCCTATATTTTGTTATTTTTTTCAAATTCATGTAAATTAATGTGATTGCTGTTGAACCTGTAAATGACAACAAAATAAAAACTAAGGCACTGGTTGGAGTACTTCTGGTTTACCGGAACAGGGTTCAACTCCCTGTGGTGCCCTGCTCAATATGTTGTATTTACATGGTTTATTTTTTTTTAATCATTGTTTTCAAGGATTTACGACAAATGACGAAATCAGGGGAAAAAGACAGGCTATGGTACAGATGACATATAGTATGTTGTTTTTCATAGTTCTGGAGGATCATGTCAAGATCGAGGAAAAAGGACATACTATAGTAAGTCAAAAATTGTTGTTCTCAAGTATTTTCGAAAAATTACAAACATAAAGAAAAACATCAGGCTATAGTACAGGGTCTCGGACAACATGCTATAGTATGCCATTTTTCATTGCTTTTGAGGATTTTCGAAAAACGTCGAAATCAAGAAAAATACTAAATAATATTGTATGTTGAAAAACGTTGTTTTCGAGGATTTTCGAAAAATGACAAAATTGAACAAAAATGACAGGCTAGAGTACATGATCTCAGGTAACATGCTATACTGTGCAGTTTTTCATCATTTTTGAGGATTTTTGAAAAATGTCAAAATGAAAAAAAAAAAAAAACAGACTATAGCACGTGATCGTAGACAACATGCTATAGTATGCTGTTTTTCATCTTTTTTGAGGATTTCCGAAAAATGTCGAAATTGAGAAAAAACAACATACTATAGTATATCAAAAATCGTTATTTTCGAGAAAAACGGCAACCTATAGTATGTCGAAAATGGACATTTTCGAGGATGACAGGCTAATATGGCTATGTACAGGCTACAGGCTATATGGGTCTCGATGACAGGCTACAGGGTCTCGGACAACATGCGGCAGCATGCCGTTTTTCATCATTTTTGAGGTTTTCGCTGATTTTCAAAAAATTATGAAAAAAATTATAAACTTTTAATTATGAAAAAAAACGACACAGTATAGTATGTTGTTTTTCATCTTTTTCCACAATTTTTAAAAACTGGCAGGACTGAAAGAAAAAGGTTATAGTAAACGATTCAGTGACAACATACTATAGTATGCTGTTTGCCATCATTTTTGAGGATTTTTGAACAATGCCCAAATCGAGGAAAAACGACATAGTATAGTATGCTGTTTTTTGTTGTTTTCTACGATTTTCAAAAAATGACAAAACCTGGCAAAAACAAAAGGCTATAATACACGGTCTTGCACAGCATGTGGTTCTTCATTGTTTTGAGGATTTTTGAGTATTTTCGAAATATGTTGAAATCGAGAAGAAATGACATAGTATAGTAGGTTGTCTTTTGTTGTTTTTGACAATTTTTCAAAAAATGATAAAACCGGGCGAAAACAACAAGCTATTCATCGTTTTGAGGATTTTTGAAGATTTTCGTGACGAAACCTGGCAAAAACGCAAGGCTATCTTGCACAGGCTAAAAAATGACGAAACCTGGCAAAAAAGCTAGGCTATAGCCTTACGGTCTTGCACAGCATGCCGTTTTTTATCATTTTGTGGATTTTTGAGCATTTTAGAAAAATGTCGAAATTTCGAAAAAACGCAAGGCTATAGCCTTACATCTTTTCATTGTTTGGTGGATTTTCGAAAAATGACAAAAAATTATAAAATCTGGCAAAAACGCAAGGCTATAGCCTTACATCTTTTCATTGTTTGGAGGATTTTTGAAAAATGACAAAAAATGACGAAATCTGGCAAAATCCTCATTTTGAGGATTTTTGAGCATTTTCGAAAAATGTCGAATTTTCGGGAAAAAAGAAAAAAAAAACGCAAGGCTATAGCCTTACGTCTTTTCATCGTTTTGAGGATTTTCGAGAAATGACAAAAAATGACGAAACCTGGCAAAAACTCAAGGCTATAGCCTTACGGTCTTGCACAGCTTGCCGTTTTTTATCATTTTGAGGATTTTTGAGCATTTTGAAAAAATGTCGAAATTTGGAAAAAACGCAAGGCTATAGCCCTACGTCTTTTCATCAATTTGAGGATTTTCTAAAAATGACAAAAAATAACGAAACCTGGCAAAAACGCAAGGCTATAGCCTTACGGTCTTGCACAGCATGCCGTTTTTTATCATTTTGAGGATTTTTGAGCATTTTCGAAAAATGTCGAAATTTTTTTAAAAAAAAAAGCAAGGCTATAGCCTTACGTCTTTTCATCGATTTGAGGATTTTCTAAAAATGACAAAAATAACGAAACCTGGCAAAAACGCAAGGCTATAGCCTTACGGTCTTGCACAGCATGCCGTTTTTCATCATTTTGAGGATTTTTGAGCATTTTCGAAAAATGTCAAAATTTTGAAAAAACGCAAGGCTATAGCCTTACGTCTTTTCATTGATTTGAGGATTTTCTAAAATTGACAAAAAATGACGAAACCTGGTAAAACGCAAGGCTATAGCCTTACGGTCTTGCACAGCATGCCGTTTTTTATCATTTTGAGGATTTTTGAGCATTTTCAAAAAATGTCAAAACTTCGAAAAAATGCAAGGCTTTAGCCTTACGTCTTTTCATCGTTTTGAGGATTTTCTAAAAATGACAAAAAATGACAAAACCTGGCAAAATGCAAGGCTATAGCCTTACGGTCTTGCCTACTTTACAGTATATGAATAAAACAAAAGCACAGACAGATGTCATTTTTCTGTATAAGTGCTGCTACTCAATGACAAATGAAGACTAACCCACATCACATACTTGGTCCTCGTGGCGCAGTAGATTAGGCTGTGCAGTGTTACCTTTGTCCGATTCCGACGGTTGTGAGTTCAGACCCCACTCAAGTACTTCCTTTTGGAACGAAACTGAATTGACCCCATTATAAAATATAGAGCTCTATATTTCAACAATGATGAAACATTTCAAAGATTCCTCTTCAGGCAAACATGTCCACCATAAGATGAACCTAAATTGCTTTAATTGGGTTTCTACGTGTAAGTTTGTAGCACTATAGTTGGGTCGTTTCGACCGTTCCGTGACCGTGGAGAGCAAAGGTCCGTTTCTCAATGGAATTATCATCTAAGAGGGTTATTAAACAAATTTGGCCAGGGTGTACTTTCTGAAAGTGCGGGAATTTTTTTTAGAGCCCATAATCCAAAATGTCTGCCCGGAAATGTGGTTTTTCCTTCATAACTTGAAATGCATTGATTTTACACCCCATAAATGTATTGAACATTAATACAAAGTTGGGCATTACGGACGATTTGGTACCAAGCACATGTCTGTATCTCCTATGGTTCTTGAGATACAGCATATAGGTACTTTCACAGATTGAGGAGAGCAAGGCATTATTAACATTGATTTTTAAGTCAATCAAATGGTGATAGAGGCATGGGAATTGTACACACACTCTTCAAACCCCACTATTTCTAAAAGTACTGCATGCTCTGCAAAATTCCAAGATGGCAGCCCCCAAAATCCAAGATGTCCGTCCAAATGTGGTTGTTCATTCGTAACTCGAAATACAAAGCTTTTAAGCCCCATAAATGTATTGAATGTTAATATAAAGTTGGGCATTACGGACATTTCGATACCAAGCACATGTCTGTATGTACTACGGTTCTTGAGTTACAACATATAGGTAGTTATGAGGCACCATAAGGGTAACATTTTGGCATGTTTCACTTATTTACTCAAAGATCCCTTTATCACCATCTCTACTATGTTCAGGAAACGGACCTACATGGGTCTGCTATCATAAACCACTTCAAGTTTTTCAATTGATGAAACGGGTCGGGAGTTATTAAACCGAACCTTGAATGCTGTTGCAGTGTTAAATTTGCTGTGCACATTTTGCGAAGATAAGCCAGGCAGAATTGTCCTGTCTGTGCATTACACTGAGTCTGTGCTTCACAATAAGAGTATATGTGAAGCAGACGCCACCAAGTGTAGCATGTGTCATAGTGTCAGGGTATAATATGCTAATAAGTGCAATAGGCTAATACGTGCAATATCATAATATACTGTATGTACAATAGGCTAATAGTGTAATACACGCAATAGTGCCATAGGGTAATATGTGTAATAGTGCAATATATGTGCATAAGGGTAATATGTGAGATAGTGCAATATATTTGCATTAGGCTAATATGTGTAATAGTGCAATATTTGTGCATTAGGGTAATAGTGTAATAGGACTAATAGTGCAATAGTGTAGTATATGTGCAATAGGCTAAATAGTATATTATATACAGTAGTGTAATATGGTATTATGTGTAATAGTGTAATAAGTGCAATAGTCTAATAAATGTAATAGTGTAATATTTGTGCATTAGGGTAATAGTGTAATAGTGGAATATATGCAATAGTGGTATGGTGTAATAGGGTAATATGTATAATAGTGCAATAGTGTAATTACTGTAATAAGTAAAATAGGCTAATAAGTGTAATATACAATATCTGTGCATTAGGGTAATAGTGTAGTATATGTATTAGCGTAATTGTGTAATAGTGTTAATAGGGTATTATGTGTAACAGTGCATTAAGTGTAATAGTGTAATATGTGTGCATTGGGGTAAGTGTAATATGTGTAATTGTGTAAATAGTGTAATAAGTACAATAGGCTTATAACTTATAGTTTGATATCTGTGCATTAGGGTAATGGTGTAATATATGCAATAGTGGCATAGTGTAATTGTCCTATTACACTATACCACTATTGCATATATTACACTATTACCCTAATGCACATGTTACACTATTAGACGTATTAGCCTATTGCACTTATTACAAATATTACACTATTACACATATTACACTATTACACTTAATGCACTATTACACATAATACCCTATTACACTATTACACTACTGTAATAATATAATATTAGCCTATTGCACATTTATTACACTATTAGCCCTATCACACTATTGCATCTATTACACTATTACCATAATGCACAAATATTGCACTATTACACTTATCAGCCTATTGTACTTGTACTACACTATTACATATATTACCCTATTACACTCTACCGCTATTACATATATTGCACTATTACACTATTACCCTAATGCACAAATAGTACACTATTGCACTTATTACACTATTACACATAATATCCTATTACACTATGCCACTACTGTATATAATATACTAGTAGCCTATTGCATATATTACACTACTACCCTAATGCACATATCTTGCACTAGTACACATATTACCCTATGGCACTATTGCATGTATTACACTATTAGCCTATTGTACATACAGTATATTATGATATTGCACGTATTAGCCTATTGCACTTATTAGCATATTATACCATGACACTATGACACATGCTACACTTGGTGCGACAGGACAATTCTGCCTGGCTTATCTTCGCAAAATGTGCACAGCAAATTTAACACTGGAACAGCATTCACGTTCGGTTTAATAACTCCCGACCCGTTTCATCAATTGAAAAACTTGAAGTGGTTTATGATAGCAGACCCATGTAGGTCCGTTTCCTGAACATAGTAGAGATGGTGATAAGGGATCTTTGAGTAAATAAGTGAAACATGCCAAAATGTTACCCTTATGGTGCCTCAAAACTACCTATATGTTGTAACTCAAGAACCGTTGTACATACAGACATGTGCTTGGTACCAAAATGTCCGTAATGCCCAACTTTATATTAACATTCAATACATTTATGGGGCTTAAAAGCTTTGTATTTCAAGTTACGAATGAACAACCACATTTTTGGACGGACATCTTGGATTTTGGGGGCTGCCATCTTGGAATTTTGCAGAGCATGCAATACTTTTAGAAATAGTGGGGTTTGAAGAGTGTGTGTACCAATTCCCATGCCTCTATCAGCATTTGATTGACTTAAAAAATCAATGTTAATAATGCCTTGCTCTCCTCAATCTGTGAAAGTACCTATATGCTGTATCTCAAGAACCATAGGAGATACAGACATGTGCTTGGTACCAAATCGTCCGTAATGCCCAACTTTGTATTAATGTTCAATACATTTATGGGGCGTAAAATCAATGCATTTAAGTTATGAAGGAAAAACCACATTTCCGGGCAGACATTTTGGATTATGGGCTCTAAAAAATTCCCGCACTTTCAGAAAGTACACCCCGGCCAAATTTGTTTAATAACCCTCTTAGATGATAATTCCATTGAGAAACGGACCTTTGCTCTCCACGGTCACGGACGGTCGGAAACGACCCAACTACTAATAACATAATAAAGTTTGCCATAGGGAATGCATTGGGCGTTTAAGTTAAATAACTCAGAAACTACAAAACATTTCAAATTAAAAAAAAGTTACAGCACGTATCTCCACTGTAAGCTGAAACTAAAAATGTGTGAATGGGGTTTCTACGAGAACGTGATTTTTTGACCACCCTTGGAGCTCCCATAGGCCCCATTATAAAAGTTCTCAAATTTGGGATCACTATATTTCTAAAACGATGAAACATTTCAAAAATTCCTTTTCAGGCAAACATGTCCATCGTAAGGCGAACGTTAATAGCCATAAATGGGGTTTCTAGGTATAAGTATAATAGGATG
>CM076967.1:25183314-25420814 GCA_039105355.1 Benthosema pterotum
AAAGGCTAAGCCTTACCGTTTTTCATGATTTGAGGATTTTCGAAAAATTACAAAAACTGGCAAAAAAAGCAAGGCTATAGCCTTACGATCTTGGTCAGCATGCTTTTTTTCATCGTTTTGAGCATTTTTGAGCATTTTCGAAAAATGTCGAAATTTTGAAAAAACGCAAAGGCTATAGCCTTACACCGTTTTTTTATGATTTTGAGGATTTTCGAAAAATGACAAAAACTGGCAAAAAAGCAAGCTATAGCCTTACGGTCTTGGTCAGCATGCTTTTTTCATCGTTTTGAGCATTTTCGAAAAATGTCGAAATTTTGAAAAAACGCAAAGGCTATAGCCTTACCGTTTTTCATGATTTTGAGGATTTTCGAAAGTGACAAAAACTGGCAAAAAAGCAAGGCTATAGCCTTACGGTCTTGGTCAGCATGCTTTTTTTCATTGTTTTGAGCATTTTTGAGCATTTTCGAAAAATGTCGAAATTTTGAAAAAACGCAAAGGCTATAGCCTTACCGTTTTTCATGATTTTGTGGATTTTCGAAAATATCACAAAAACTGGCAAAAAAAGCAAGGCTGTAGCCTTACGGTCTTGGTCAGCATGCTTTTTTTCATCGTTTTGAGCATTTTTGAGCATTTTCGAAAAATGTCGAAATTTTGAAAAAACGCAAAGGCTATAGCCTTACCGTTTTTTTATGATTTTGAGGATTTTCGAAAAATGACAAAAACTGGCAAAAAAGCAAGGCTATAGCCTTACGGTCTTGGTCAGCATGCTTTTTTTCATCGTTTTGAGCATTTTTGAGCATTTTCGAAAAATGTCGAAATTTTGAAAAAACGCAAAGGCTATAGCCTTACCGTTTTTCATGATTTTGAGGATTTTCGAAAAAGGACAAAAACTGGCAAAAAAAAGCAAGCCTATAGCCTTACGGTCTTGGTCGCATGCTTTTTTTCATTGTTTTGAGCAATTTTGAGCATTTTCGAAAAATGTCAAAAATTTTGAAAAAACGCAAAGGCTATAGCCTTACCGATTTTCATGATTTGAGGATTTTCGAAAAGTGACAAAAACCTGGCAAAAAAGCCAAGGCTATAGCCTTACGGTCTTGGTCAGCATGCTTTTTTTTCATCGTTTTGAGCATTTTTGAGCCATTTTCGAAAAATGTTCGAAATTTTGAAAAAACGCAAAGGCTATAGCCTTACCGTTTTTCATGATTTTGAGAGATTTTCGAAAATGACAACAAAAACTGGCAAAAAAGCAAGGCTATAGCCTTACGGTCTTGGTCAGCAGCATACTTTTTTTCATCGTTTTGAGCATTTTTGAGCATTTTCGAAAAATGTCGAAATTTTGAAAAAACGCAAAGGCTATAGCCTTACCGTTTTTCATGATTTTGAGGATTTTCGAAAAATGACAAAAACTGGCAAAAAAGCAAGGCTATAGCCTTACGGTCTTGGTCAGCATGCATTTTTTTCATCGTTTTGAGCATTTTTGAGCATTTTCGAAAAATGTCGAAATTTTGAAAAAACGCAAAGGCTATAGCCTTACCGTTTTTCATGATTTTGAGGATTTTCGAAAAATGACAAAAACTGGCAAAAAAGCAAGGCTATAGCCTTACGGTCTTGGTCAGCATGCTTTTTTTTCATTGTTTTGAGCATTTTTGAGCATTTTCGAAAAATGTCGAAATTTTGAAAAAACGCAAAGGCTATAGCCTTACCGTTTTTCATGATTTTGAGGATTTTCGAAAAATGACAAAAACTGGCAAAAAAGCAAGGCTATAGCCTTACGGTCTTGGTCAGCATGCTTTTTTTCATCGTTTTGAGCATTTTTGAGCATGTTCGAAAAATGTCGAAATTTTGAAAAACGCAAAGGCTATAGCCTTACCGTTTTTCATGATTTTGAGGATTTTCGAAAAATGACAAAAACTGGCAAAAAAGCAAGGCTATAGCCTTACGGTCTTGGTCAGCATGCTTTTTTCATCGTTTTGAGCATTTTTGAGCATTTTCGAAAAATGTCGAAATTTTGAAAAAACCGTAAGGCTATAGCCTTACCGTTTTTTTTATGATTTTGAGGATTTTCGAAAAATGACAAAACGGCAAAAAAGCAAGGCTATAGCCTTACGGTCTTGGTCAGCATGCTTTTTTTCATCGTTTTGAGCATTTTCGAAAAATGTCGAAATTTTGAAAAAACGCAAAGGCTATAGCCTTACCGTTTTTCATGATTTTGAGGATTTTCGAAAAGTGACAAAAACTGGCAAAAAAGCAAGGCTATAGCCTTACGATCTTGGTCAGCATGCTTTTTTCATTGTTTTGAGCATTTTGGAGCATTTTTCTCGAAAAATGGTCGAAATTTTGAAAAAACGCAAAGGCTATAGCCTTACCGTTTTTCATGATTTTGAGGATTTTCGAAAAATTACAAAACTGGCAAAAAAAAGCAAGGCTGTAGCCTTACGTCTTGGTCAGCATGCTTTTTTCATCGTTTTGAGCATTTTTGAGCATTTTCGAAAAATGTCGAATTTTGAAAAAACGCAAAGGCTATAGCCTTACCGTTTTTTTATGATTTTGAGGATTTTCGAAAAAATGACAAAAACTGGCAAAAAAGCAAGGCTATAGCCTTACGACTTGGTCAGCATGCTTTTTTTCATCGTTTTGAGCATTTTTGAGCATTTTCGAAAAATGTCGAAATTTTGAAAAAACGCAAAGGCTATAGCCTTACCGTTTTTCATGATTTTGAGGATTTTCGAAAAGTGACAAAAACTGGCAAAAAAGCAAGGCTATAGCCTTACGGTCTTGGTCAGCATGCTTTTTTTCATTGTTTTGAGCATTTTTGAGCATTTTCGAAAAATGTCAAAATTTTGAAAAAACGCAAAGGCTATAGCCTTACCGTTTTTCATGATTTTGAGGATTTTCGAAAAGTGACAAAAACTGGCAAAAAAGCAAGGCTATAGCCTTACGGTCTTGGTCAGCATGCTTTTTTTTCATCGTTTTGAGCATTTTTGAGCATTTTCGAAAAATGTCGAAATTTGAAAAAACGCAAAGGCTATAGCCTTAGCGTTTTTCATGATTTTGAGGATTTTTCGAAAAGTGACAAAAACTGGCAAAAAAGCAAGGCTATAGCCTTACGGTCTTGGTCAGCATGCTTTTTTTCATCGTTTTGAGCATTTTTGAGCATTTTCGAAAAATGTCGAAATTTTGAAAAAACGCAAAGGCTATAGCCTTACCGTTTTTCATGACTTTGAGGATTTTCGAAAAGTGACAAAAACTGGCAAAAAAGCAAGGCTATAGCCTTACGGTCTTGGTCAGCATGCTTTTTTTCATCGTTTTGAGCATTTTTGAGCATTTTCGAAAAATGTCGAAATTTTGAAAAAACGCAAAGGCTATAGCCTTACCGTTTTTCATGATTTTGAGGATTTTCGAAAAATGACAAAAACTGGCAAAAAAGCAAGGCTATAGCCTTACGGTCTTGGTCAGCATGCTTTTTTTCATCGTTTTGAGCATTTTTGAGCATTTTCGAAAAATGTCGAAATTTTAAAAAAACGCAAAGGCTATAGCCTTACCGTTTTCATGATTTTTGAGGATTTTCGAAAGTGACAAAAAACTGGCAAAAAAAGCAAGGCTATAGCTTTACGGTCTTGGTCAGCATGCTTTTTTTCATTGTTTTGAGCATTTTTGAGCATTTTCGAAAAATGTCGAAATTTTGAAAAAACGCAAAGGCTATAGCCTTACCGTTTTTCATGATTTTGAGGATTTTCGAAAAATGACAAAAACTGGCAAAAAAGCAAGGCTATAGCGCCTTACGGTCTTGGTCAGCATGCTTTTTTTCATCGTTTTGAGCATTTTTGAGCATTTCGAAAAATGTCGAAATTTTGAAAAACGCAAAGGCTATAGCCTTACCGTTTTTCATGATTTTTTGAGGATTTTCGAAAAATTACAAAAACTGGCAAAAAAAGCAAGGCTATAGCCTTACGATCTTGGTCAGCATGCTTTTTTTTTTCATCGTTTTGAGCATTTTGAGCATTTTCGAAAAATGTCGAAATTTTGAAAAAAACGCAAAGGCTATAGCCTTACCGTTTTTTATGATTTTTGAGGATTTTCTCGAAAAATGACAAAAACTGGCAAAAAAGCAAGGCTATAGCCTTACGGTCTTGGTCAGCATGCTTTTTTTCATCGTTTTGAGCATTTTCGAAAAATGTCGAAATTTTGAAAAAACGCAAAGGCTATAGCCTTACCGTTTTTCATGATTTTGAGGATTTTCGAAAAATGACAAAAACTGGCAAAAAAGCAAGGCTATAGCCTTACGGTCTTGGTCAGCATGCTTTTTTTCATTGTTTTGAGCATTTTTGAGCATTTTCGAAAAATGTCGAAATTTTGAAAAAACGCAAAGGCTATAGCCTTACCGTTTTTCATGATTTTGAGGATTTTCGAAAAATGACAAAAACTGGCAAAAAAAAGCAAGGCTGTAGCCTTACGGTCTTGGTCAGCATGCTTTTTTTCATCGTTTTGAGCATTTTTTGAGCATTTTCGAAAAATGTCGAAATTTTGAAAAAACGCAAAGGCTATAGCCTTACCGTTTTTTATGATTTGAGGATTTTCGAAAAAATGACAAAAACTGGCCAAAAAAGCAAGGCTATAGCCTTACGGTCTTGGTCAGCATGCTTTTTTTTTCATCGTTTTGAGCATTTTTTGAGCATTTTCGAAAAATGTTCGAAATTTTGAAAACAACGCAAAGGCTATAGCCTTACCGTTTTTCATGATTTTGAGGATTTTCGAAAGTGACAAAAACTGGCAAAAAAAGCAAGCTATAGCCTTACGGTCTTGGTCAGCATGCTTTTTTTCATTGTTTTGAAGCAATTTTGAGCATTTTCGAAAAATGTCAAAATTTTGAAAAAACGCAAAGGCTATAGCCTTACCGTTTTTCATGATTTTGAGGATTTTCGAAAAGTGACAAAAACTGGCAAAAAGCAAGGCTATAGCCTACACCAGCGGTGACCGCGGGGGAATATTTTCATTTATTTATTTATTTATTTATTTATTTATTTATTTATTTATTTTATTTATTTATTTTTTTGAGGACCAGGGAGCGGGGCGTAGGTGGGGCGAGCGCCTCCCTTTTCCCCGGCCCGGAAGCGCTGCAGTGCCTGCCCTGGACGGTGACCACCGCCGGGCGGGGCCTCAGGCCCCAGGTCAGAGACCCAGGGCGTCCCTTCCGGCCGGGAACCACCGCCCGGCGGCCTGCCCTGGACGGTGACCCCCGCTGGGCGGGGCCTCAGGCCCCAGGTCAGAGACCCAGGGCGTCCCTTCCCGGCCGGGAACCACCGCCCGGCGGCCTGCCCTGGGCGGTGACCCGCCGGCTGGGGCTCGGCCCCCGGGTCAGAGACCCAGGGCGTCCCTCCGGTCGGGAACCACCACCCCGGCGGCCTGCCCTGGGCGGTGACCTGCCGGCCGGGGGCTCGGGCCCCGGGTCAGAGACCCAGGGCGTCCCTCCGGTCGGGAAACCCACCACCCGGCGGCCTGCCCTGGGCGGTGGACCTGCCGGCCGGGGCTCGGGCCCCGGGTCAAGAGACCCAGGGCGTCCCTCCGGTCGGGAACCACCACCCGGCGGCCTGCCTGGGCGGTGACCTGCCGGCCGGGGGCTCGGGCCCCGGGTCAGAGACCCAGGGCGTCCCTCCGGCCGGGAACCACCACCCGGCGCTCCGTCCGAACACGTGCACCCACCCTTAAGCACCCCTCTTGGGGATCAAGAGTGATGTGCCGCGCCGCACACGCCGCAAGCCCCCTGGGCATACCGAGGGACTTAGACACATTTCGGGCAGGGGTCCGCGCCCCTGGGCATACCGAGGGACTTAGTTGACTCGTATCGCAGCGGCGGGGGCTCGCTCGGGCCAAGACCCAGGGCGCCCTCGCTCCGGCCGAAGGCTACCGCCCGGCGCTGCTCCGTGCGAAACAACTGTGCACCCCACCCTTAAGCACCCCTCTTGGGGGATCAAGAGTGATGTGCCGCGCCGCACGGACCGCACGCCCCTGGGCATACCGAGGGACTTAGAAACATTTCTGGCAGGGGTCCGCGCCCCTGGGCATACCGAGGGACTTAGTAGACTCGCCGGCCGGGGCTCGCTCGGGCCAGAGACCCAGGGCGTCCCTCCGGCCGAAGGCTACCGCCCGGCGCTCCGTGCGAACACGTGCACCCACCCTTAAGCACCCCTCTTGGGGGATCAAGAGTGATGTGCCGCCGCCGCACGGACCGCACGCCCCTGGGCATACCGAGGGACTTAGACACATTTCGGGCAGGGGCCGGCGCCCCTGGACATACCGAAGCACGAGCCACCCCAGAACGCCCCAGGGCGCACCGGGGCGCACCGGGGCAGGGCCAACCGAGCAATCCCCCGCCCGCCCGGGCCCAAGGCCGGCTAGGAGAGAGACTCGGAGACGAGCGACACCCGCCGTCGGCCGTCCCCCGAGGGGGCTCTGGGCACGACGGCGCGGCGTGGCCCGCCGAGGCGGGACTCGCGTACACGGGGAGGGAAAAGAACTCCCCCCGCACCCGCACGCGCTGGTACTCGGTCGGAAATCCGCCGAGGCCTCGCCGGGCGGCCCCCAGACAGGCAGTGCGAGGGACGCGAAGTCCACAGGCAGCCTTTAGGGGCCGCGTCGACGGGGCGCGGCGCAGAGCCGGCTCCGAGACGCAGGTGAGCGGGCGCGGGGAGGAGAACCCCTGCGTCTGTACTTAGGGGGACGAAGCGCCAGAGCGCTGCGACTCCCCAGCCGCGGAGAGCCCGGCGGGCTCTCCGATAGATTCACCATCTTTCGGGTTACCCGTTGGTCCGTGTTTCAAGACGGGGTCGGTGTGTAGGCGCGGCCCGCCGAGGCGGGACTCGCGTACTTGGGGAGGGAAAAGAACTCCCCCCGCGCCCGCACACGCTGGTACTCTCGGTCGGAATCCGCCGGAGGCCTCGCCGGGCGGCCCCAGACAGGCAGTGCGAGGGACGCGAAGTCCACAGGCAGCCTTTAGGGGCCGCGTCGACGGGGCGCGCGCAGAGCCGGCTCCGAGACGCAGGTGAGCGGGCGCGGGGAGGAGAACCCTGCGTCTGTACTTAGGGGGACGAAGCGCCGGAGCGCTGCGACTCCCCAGCCGCGGAGAGCCCGGCGGGCTCTCCGATAGATTCACCATCTTTCGGGTTACCCGTTGGTCCGTGTTTCAAGACGGGGTCGGTGTGTAGGCGCGGCCCGCCGAGGGACATTGAACCCCCGCGCGCCCCCCGGAGGAGGGCGGGCGGGCGCTGGGTACCCGTGGGCGGCCCCCTGGGTGGGGGCCTGGACTTTGGTTCCTGCCGAGCAATCCCCCGCCCGCCCGGGCCCAAGGCCGGCTAGGAGAGAGACTCGGAGACGAGCGACCCCCGCCGTCGGCCGTCCCCCGAGGGGGCTCTGGGCACGGCGGCGGGGGAGGTGACCCCCGCCACCGGCCGACCCCCGAAGGGGCTCTGGGCACGGCGGCGGGGGTGGGATTCTGACAAAGGCCTCGGCGCCGGAGTGCCTCGGCGAGGGTTTAGGGACACGACTCGGCCCGCGCCGACCGCTCCCCGAGACTACCCCCGCCGCCGGCCGACCCCCGAAGGGGCTCTGGGCACGGCGACGGGGGTGGGATTCTGACAAAGGCCTCGGCGCCGGAGCGCCTCGGCGAGGGTTTAGGGACACGACTCGGCCCGCGCCGACCGCTCCCCGAGACTACCCCCGCCGCCGGCCGACCCCCGAAGGGGCTCTGGGCACGGCGGCGGGGGAGGTAGTCTGAATCTGCAGAGGGCAACTCGGGTGTCTGAACCTGCACGCGGACCGCCGCAGAGTGCCATACAGCGCCCCGGAGCGGGACTTGCTTACACGGGGAGAGCAGAGCTCTTTGCCCGCCCTGTGTACGCAAGTCCTGCTCCGGGGCGCTCCAAGGCGCTCTGGGGCGGTCCGCGCACAGATCCAGACACCAGGGTTGTCCTTGTCTGCACTGTGGTGGGTAGACGCGGCCCGCCGAGGCGGGACTCGCGTACTTGGGGAGGGAAAAGAACTCCCCCCGCGCCCGCACGCGCTGGTACTCGGTCGGAATCCGCCGGAGGCCTCGCCGGGCGGCCCCAGACAGGCAGTGCGAGGGACGCGAAGTCCACAGGCAGCCTTTAGGGGCCGCGTCGACGGGGCGCGGCGCAGAGCCGGCTCCGAGACGCAGGCGAGCGGGCGCGGGGAGGAGAACCCCTGCGTCTGTACTTAGGGGGACGAAGCGCCGGAGCGCTGCGACTCCCCAGCCGCGGAGAGCCCGGCAGGCTCTCCGATAGATTCACCATCTTTCGGGTTACCCGTTGGTCCGTGTTTCAAGACGGGGTCGGTGTGTAGGCGCGGCCCGCCGAGGCGGGACTCGCGTACTTGGGGAGGGAAAAGAACTCCCCCCGCGCCCGCACACGCTGGTACTCGGTCGGAATCCGCCGGAGGCCTCGCCGGGCGGCCCCAGACAGGCAGTGCGAGGGACGCGAAGTCCACAGGCAGCCTTTAGGGGCCGCGTCGACGGGGCGCGGCGCAGAGCCGGCTCCGAGACGCAGGCGAGCGGGCGCGGGGAGGAGAACCCCTGCGTCTGTACTTAGGGGGACGAAGCGCCGGAGCGCTGCGACTCCCCAGCCGCGGAGAGCCCGGCGGGCTCTCCGATAGATTCACCATCTTTCGGGTTACCCGTTGGTCCGTGTTTCAAGACGGGGTCGGTGTGTAGGCGCGGCCCGCCGAGGCGGGACTCGCGTACTTGGGGAGGGAAAAGAACTCCCCCCGCGCCCGCACACGCTGGTACTCGGTCGGAATCCGCCGGAGGCCTCGCCGGGCGGCCCCAGACAGGCAGTGCGAGGGACGCGAAGTCCACAGGCAGCCTTTAGGGGCCGCGTCGACGGGCCGCGGCGCAGAGCCGGCTCCGAGACGCAGGCGAGCGGGCGCGGGGAGGAGAACCCCTGCGTCTGTACTTAGGGGGACGAAGCGCCGGAGCGCTGCGACTCCCCAGCCGCGGAGAGCCCAGCGGGCTCTCCGATAGATTCACCATCTTTCGGGTTACCCGTTGGTCCGTGTTTCAAGACGGGGTCGGTGTGTAGGCGCGGCCCGCCGAGGCGGGACTCGCGTACTTGGGGAGGGAAAAGAACTCCCCCCGCGCCCGCACACGCTGGTACTCGGTCGGAATCCGCCGGAGGCCTCGCCGGGCGGCCCCAGACAGGCAGTGCGAGGGACGCGAAGTCCACAGGCAGCCTTTAGGGGCCGCGTCGACGGGCCGCGGCGCAGAGCCGGCTCCGAGACGCAGGCGAGCGGGCGCGGGGAGGAGAACCCCTGCGTCTGTACTTAGGGGGACGAAGCGCCGGAGCGCTGCGACTCCCCAGCCGCGGAGAGCCCGGCGGGCTCTCCGATAGATTCACCATCTTTCGGGTTACCCGTTGGTCCGTGTTTCAAGACGGGGTCGGTGTGTAGGCGCGGCCCGCCGAGGCGGGACTCGCGTACTTGGGGAGGGAAAAGAACTCCCCCCGCGCCCGCACACGCTGGTACTCGGTCGGAATCCGCCGGAGGCCTCGCCGGGCGGCCCCAGACAGGCAGTGCGAGGGACGCGAAGTCCACAGGCAGCCTTTAGGGGCCGCGTCGACGGGGCGCGGCGCAGAGCCGGCTCCGAGACGCAGGCGAGCGGGCGCGGGGAGGAGAACCCCTGCGTCTGTACTTAGGGGACGAAGCGCCGGAGCGCTGCGACTCCCCAGCCGCGGAGAGCCCGGCGGGCTCTCCGATAGATTCACCATCTTTCGGGTTACCCGTTGGTCCGTGTTTCAAGACGGGGTCGGTGTGTAGGCGCGGCCCGCCGAGGCGGGACTCGCGTACTTGGGGAGGGAAAAGAACTCCCCCCGCGCCCGCACACGCTGGTACTCGGTCGGAATCCGCCGGAGGCCTCGCCGGGCGGCCCCAGACAGGCAGTGCGAGGGACGCGAAGTCCACAGGCAGCCTTTAGGGGCCGCGTCGACGGGCCGCGGCGCAGAGCCGGCTCCGAGACGCAGGCGAGCGGGCGCGGGGAGGAGAACCCCTGCGTCTGTACTTAGGGGGACGAAGCGCCGGAGCGCTGCGACTCCCCAGCCGCGGAGAGCCCGGCGGGCTCTCCGATAGATTCACCATCTTTCGGGTTACCCGTTGGTCCGTGTTTCAAGACGGGGTCGGTGTGTAGGCGCGGCCCGCCGAGGCGGGACTCGCGTACTTGGGGAGGGAAAAGAACTCCCCCCGCGCCCGCACACGCTGGTACTCGGTCGGAATCCGCCGGAGGCCTCGCCGGGCGGCCCCAGACAGGCAGTGCGAGGGACGCGAAGTCCACAGGCAGCCTTTAGGGGCCGCGTCGACGGGCCGCGGCGCAGAGCCGGCTCCGAGACGCAGGCGAGCGGGCGCGGGGAGGAGAACCCCTGCGTCTGTACTTAGGGGGACGAAGCGCCGGAGCGCTGCGACTCCCCAGCCGCGGAGAGCCCGGCGGGCTCTCCGATAGATTCACCATCTTTCGGGTTACCCGTTGGTCCGTGTTTCAAGACGGGGTCGGTGTGTAGGCGCGGCCCGCCGAGGCGGGACTCGCGTACTTGGGGAGGGAAAAGAACTCCCCCCGCGCCCGCACGCGCTGGTACTCGGTCGGAATCCGCCGGAGGCCTCGCCGGGCGGCCCCAGACAGGCAGTGCGAGGGACGCGAAGTCCACAGGCAGCCTTTAGGGGCCGCGTCGACGGGGCGCGGCGCAGAGCCGGCTCCGAGACGCAGGCGAGCGGGCGCGGGGAGGAGAACCCCTGCGTCTGTACTTAGGGGGACGAAGCGCCGGAGCGCTGCGACTCCCCAGCCGCGGAGAGCCCGGCAGGCTCTCCGATAGATTCACCATCTTTCGGGTTACCCGTTGGTCCGTGTTTCAAGACGGGGTCGGTGTGTAGGCGCGGCCCGCCGAGGCGGGACTCGCGTACTTGGGGAGGGAAAAGAACTCCCCCCGCGCCCGCACACGCTGGTACTCGGTCGGAATCCGCCGGAGGCCTCGCCGGGCGGCCCCAGACAGGCAGTGCGAGGGACGCGAAGTCCACAGGCAGCCTTTAGGGGCCGCGTCGACGGGGCGCGGCGCAGAGCCGGCTCCGAGACGCAGGCGAGCGGGCGCGGGGAGGAGAACCCCTGCGCCTGTACTTAGGGGGACGAAGCGCCGGAGCGCTGCGACTCCCCAGCCGCGGAGAGCCCGGTGGGCTCTCCGATAGATTCACCATCTTTCGGGTTACCCGTTAGTCCGTGTTTCAAGACGGGTGCCGAGCAATCCCCCGCCCGCCGGGGCCCAAGGCCGGCTAGGAGAGAGACTCGGAGACGAGCGACCCCCGCCGTCGGCCGTCCCCCGAGGGGGCTCTGGGCACGGCGGCGAGGGAGGCGACCGGGCTCGCTCGGTAATGATCCTTCCGCAGGTTCACCTACAGAAAACTTTGTTACGACTTTTGCTTTCTCTAGATAGTCAAGTATGCATGAATCTGGTCTGCGGAGGGCAACTCAGGTGTCTGAATCTCCACGCGGACCCACCCAGAGCGCCCTGGATCGCCCCGGAGCGGGACTTGCTTACAAGGGGAGAGCAGAGCTCTTTACCCTCCCCTTGTATGCAAGTCTTGCTCCGGGGCGCTCCAAGGCGCTCTGGGGCGGTCCGCGCCCAGATCCAGCCACCCGAGTCGCCCTCGTCTGCACTTAGGGGGACGAAGCGCCGGGGCGCTGCGACTCCCCAGCCGCGGAGAGCCGATAGATTCACCATCTTTCGGGTTACTCGTTAGTCCGTGTTTCAAGGCGCCGGAGCGCTGCCAAGGCTTTCAAGAGACAAAGACTTAAAGTGTTCCGGGGCGACAAGACCCCCGGGCGCCCCGAGGCCGCCGGCCCTCCCCCGGAGGGGCTCTGGGCACGACGCCGGGGACATTGAACCCCCCGCGCGCCCCCCGGAGGAGGGCGCGCGGGTTATGGGTACTCGAGGGCGGCCCCCTGGGTGGGGGCCTGGACTTTGGTTCCTGCCGAGCAGTCCCCCGCCGGGCCCGAGGCCGGCTAGGAGAAAGACTCGGAGACAACTCACCCCCGGGCGCCCCGACGCCGCCTCTGCTCCCCCGGAGGGGCTCTTCTGCGGGCGACGCCTGGGGACATTGAACCCCCCGCGCGCCCCCCGGAGGAGGGCGCGCGGGTTATGGGTACTCGAGGGCGGCCCCCTGGGTGGGGGCCTGGACTTTGGTTTTTGCCGAGCAGTCCCCCGCCGGGCCCGAGGCCGGCTAGGAGAAAGACTCGGAGACAACTCACCCCCGGGCGCCCCGAGGCCGCCGGCCCTCCCCCGGAGGGGCTCTGGGCACGACGCCGGGGACATTGAACCCCCCGCGCGCCCCCCGGAGGAGGGCGCGCGGGTTATGGGTACTCGAGGGCGGCCCCCTGGGTGGGGGCCTGGACTTTGGTTCCTGCCGAGCAGTCCCCCGCCGGGCCCGAGGCCGGCTAGGAGAGAGACTCGGAGACGAGCGACCCCAGAGCGCCCTGGAGCGCCCCGGGGCAGGACAAACTTACACAGGGAGGGCTAAGAACTCCCCCCGCACCCGGACGCGCTGGTGCTCGGTCGGTGTCCGCCGGAGGTCCCGCCGAGCGGCCCCAGACAGGCAGTGCCAGAGACACGAGGTCTCCAGGCAGCCTTTAGGGGCCGCAGGCGACGGGGCGCGGCGCAGAGCCGGTTCCGAGACGCGGGCGAGCGGGCGCGGGAAGGAGAACCCCTACGTCACTTTTACACCCAGAGGCGAGCCTCTAGGCGCCATGCACCACAACCATTACAGGGCCTCCAAAGAGTCCTGGATTGCTATTTTTCGTCACTACCTCACCGTAATTTACCTTCCTTGGATGTGGAGCCTTTCTTGTTGTAAAGACAAGCATATGCTACTGGCAGGATCAACCAGGTAGGCCTCCTGTTGCCGCCGCGCGCCGGCCCAGGTGAGGTCTCGGCGCTCGGGGTTGCCGCGCCGCGGCAGGCAGGGGCCGGTCCCCTCCGGGGGCCGGAGCCGGAGCTCCGGCGGAGGGGGCCGGCGTGCGAGCCCGGGGGCGTGTGCTGGACGGTCGGCTTTGCCGCGTTGCCTCGTAGCCGGGTCGAGGGCGTGTTACCAAGGATTGCGGCTCCACCCCGTTTCGCAGCTGTTCGGTTCGGTGGCCGGAGCGCGCCACGCGATCTGGGGGTTTGAGAAAACGTGTCTCCGGAGCTCGCCTCGGGAAAGCTCCGCCGGGGCACAGGCCGGGCTCCGACGCGCCCCCGGAGGAGCGCGAGGGGCCGGCGACCCAACGGCGTGAGCCACCCGGGGCGTTCCGTGGAGGACCGCTTGGACAGACGGGGCTACTCGGTCTCGCTAGGCCGGGGTCGGCCGCGGGGAGGCCCGAAGAGCTGGCTCTCCGGGCGTAGGTTCCACCGCGCCTGGTCGGGCCCGCAGGCGGCGAGCAACCGTCCGCCGGAGCACAGAGTGCCGGCGGGGCCCTCGCCAGAGGCGGGCTTCGCGTTCCAATCGATCGGACGGGGAAGCTCCGGAGCTCACGCCAGGGGCGAGGCTCCCGAAGTCTTCCCCAGGCCGGGGTTCTGCGGCCCGGCCGGCTTACTTCCAGGCCAGGTCGGCCGCCCGACCTGGTTCCTATATACATGATAGGAAAAGTCTGCGATCGGTCTTGTGGGTGCCGGTGGAGAGGGGGGGAGAGGGGGGAGAGCCCAGGAGCTTTGGGCTTCCCCCCTCTTTCGCCTCTCCCCTCTCTCCTGGGCTCCGTCCACTCTGGCGCTCCGGGGCCCGAAGCTGGCTCTGGGGGCCGGGCGGGGGCCGCCGGCCGCCCGGGGGGGGCGGGCCGGGCGGGGGACGCGTGCCGGCCGCGCGGCGGACGCCTCCCGGCTGCACCGGGGGCGCTCAGACACTTAGAAAAAATTTCGGATTTTTTCGGACCTCCAGGACTCACACCCAGCGAGCAGGCACTCACACCCAGCGAGCAGGCACTCTTCCCTGGGTAAAAACGGCGCGGCGCCTGGGTGCTCGGCGCGAGCTCTGGAGGTCCGAATTTTTTTTTTTTTTTTCCAGGCCCGGGGCGGCTCGGGGGGCCGCCCGGGGGTCGGCAAGGGCCGGAGGAGCGCTCTCCTACATACGGAATGGCCCAAGTCGGGGGCTTCTGGGGGTCCTTGGGCACAGAGGGGGGAAGAGGGAAGCAGAGCCCAGGAGCTCGGGGCTCCGGCCACTTTCACGTGGGGGAGAGCTGCACATGCGAAGCTCCAGGCTGCTCATGCGGAGAGGGGGAAACTCCACGTTTAAGCAGGCACCTCGGCCGGGCATGAGCCGGCCGCTCGCCCCCCCTGGGGGGGCTGGAGGTCAGGCGCCGCCTTGTGGCCAAACTGGGAACTGCGCCCCGAACCAAACCAACAGCATTGCATCGCTCCAGGCTGCACATGCGGAGAGGGGGACACTCCGCACGTGAGCAGGCACCTTTGCCGGGCACGGGCCGGCCGCACGCCCCCCTGGTGGGGGCCTGGAGGTCAGGCGCCGCCTGGTGGCCAAACTGGGAACTGCGCCCCGAACCAAACCAACAGCATTGCATCGCTCCAGGCTGCACATGCGGAGAGGGGGACACTCCGCACGTGAGCAGGCACCTCGGCCGGGCATGAGCCGGCCGCTCGCCCCCCCTGGGGGGGCTGGAGGTCAGGCGCCGCCTTGTGGCCAAACTGGGAACTGCGCCCCCGCACCAAATGGACCCCAGGGGCACTCTCTCCAACCCTACCCGCCAGAGGTGAACCTCTGGGGTCCATGCACCACTACCAGACTGCCGCCGCCCCAGAAGGGCGCCACCAGGCGGCCGCACGGGGTACTGCGCCCCGCACCAAATGGACCCCACAGGACCTCCGTCCAGGGGCACTTTCTCCAACCTATCCCCCAGAGGTGAACCCCTGGGGGCCATGCACCACTACCAGAACGCCGCCGCCCCAGAAGGGCGCCACCAGGCGGCCGCACGGGGTACTGCGCCCCGCACCAAATGGACCCCACAGGACCTCCGTCCAGGGGCACTTTCTCCAACCTAACCCCCAGAGGTGAACCCCTGGGGGCCATGCACCACTACCAGAACGCCGCCGCCCCCGAAGGGCGCCACCAGGCGGCCGCACGGGGTACTGCGCCCCGCACCAAATGGACCCCACAGGACCTCCGTCCAGGGGCACTTTCTCCAACCTAACCCCCAGAGGTGAACCTCTGGGGGCCATGCACCACTACCAGAGGGCCGCCGCCCCCGAAGGGCGCCACCAGGCGGCCGCACGGGGTACTGCGCCCCGCACCAAATGGACCCCACAGGACCTCCGTCCAGGGGCACTTTCTCCAACCTAACCCCCAGAGGTGAACCCCTGGGGGCCATGCACCACTTCCAGACTGCCGCCCACCCCGAAGGGCGCCACCAGGCGGCCGCACGCGGTACTGCGCCCCGCACCAAATGGACCCCACAGGACCTCCGTCCAGGGGCACTTTCTCCAACCTAACCCCCAGAGGTGAACCTCCGGGGGCCATGCACCACTACCAGAGGGCCGCCGCCCCAGAAGGGCGCCACCAGGCGGCCGCACGCGGTACTGCGCCCCGCACCAAATGGACCCCAGAGGACCTCCGTCCAGGGGCACTTTCTCCAACCTTACCCCCAGAGGTGAACCTCCGGGGGCCATGCACCACTACCAGAGGGCCGCCGCCCCAGAAGGGCGCCACCAGGCGGCCGCACGCGGTACTGCGCCCCGCACCAAATGGACCCCAGAGGACCTCCGTCCAGGGGCACTTTCTCCAACCTTACCCCCAGAGGTGAACCTCCGGGGGCCATGCACCACTACCAGAGGGCCGCCGCCCCAGAAGGGCGCCACCAGGCGGCCGCACGCGGTACTGCGCCCCGCACCAAATGGACCCCAGAGGACCTCCGTCCAGGGGCACTTTCTCCAACCTTACCCCCAGAGGTGAACCCCTGGGGGCCATGCACCACTACCAGAGGGCCGCCGCCCCAGAAGGGCGCCACCAGGCGGCCGCACGTGGTACTGCGCCCCGCACCAAATGGACCCCAGAGGACCTCCGTCCAGGGGCACTTTCTCCAACCTAACCCCCAGAGGTGAACCTCTGGGGGCCATGCACCACTTCCAGACTGCCGCCCACCCCGAAGGGCGCCACCAGGCCGCCTGTCCTGGGTACTGCCGCCAGTATCCAGTGCTCCCGGCACACCTCCGTGCAGGGGCACGTTCTCCAACCCGCCCCCCAGAGGAGAGACTCTGGGGCCATGCACCACAACCACCAGGCCACCGCCTAGGCCCAGGGCCCACGCCCTGGGCACTGACGCGCCGGGCGGGGGCCCAGGCCCAGGCCCAGGCCCTGGGTCAGGCACCCTCCCGGCCGAAGGCCACCACCCGGCGCCCCGTCCGAGCACGTGCACCCACCCTTAAGCACCCCTCTCGGGGGATCAAGAGTGATGTGACGCGCCGCACGGACCGCACGCCCCTGGGCATACCGAGGGACTTAGAAACATTTCTGGCAGGGGTCCGCGCCCCTGGCCATACCGAGGGACTTAGACACATTTCTGGCAGGGGCCCGCGCCCCTGGCCATACCGAGGGACTTAGACACATTTCTGGCAGGGGCCCGCGCCCCTGGCCATACCGAGGGACTTAGACACATTTCTGGCAGGGGCCCGCGCCCCTGGCCATACCGAGGGACTTAGACACATTTCTGGCAGGGGCCCACACCCCTGGCCATACCGAGGGACTTAGAACATATTTCTGGCATACCTGACCATGCCGAGGGACTCGGCATGGTTACGCCAAAGTGTGTGAAGGCCAGCCAGCCCTAAGCACCCTTTTCCCGGCTGACCTTTACACACTTTGCCGCTCATGGAACTTTAATGATATATAATATAATATATTCAACTATAACCAATGTATACAGTTAAAGGAGAGGCAGAGCAAGGCAGGTACAAGGGTTTTATTATTATTATTATTATTTATTTTTATTGCACAACACAACACCAACAACACCATCAGTCCCTCTGCTTGCGCGGCCGTCCGCGCGGCCTCTTAGCGGGCGGGGGGTTTTGCACGGTGGTCGCCGGGTGTTTTCTCGGCCGTCCGCGCGGCCTCTTGCCGGGGGGCGGCGGGGTATCCTGCACGACGGCGGGCGGCCGCCAGGCCAGGATGTCTGCGTCTGCGGGTTGAGAGGATAGCAGTCTATTAGTGACTTGAGCAAAACACATTCCCAAAACAGATTTTGTCCCTGGCCTCTGGAGGGACTTTGTCCCATTTTGAAGTCACCTGTAAGACGCTGGACCGACACTCGGAGCTCCTGGGCGGGGGTCTCTGGAGGCTCTGGAGGCTGCGGGGTCTCCTCTGGAGGCTGCGGCGGCGCACGGGACGTGGGCTGGGGGCGGCGATGGATCTCTCCTGTCACGGCGCGGTCCAGCAGGTCCCGTGTGGCGATGACTTCTTTGTTGCTGCGTTGGGCGACATAATACCTGTTCATGGTGGCCAAGCTATGGCCCATGGAGCGGCTCACTTCACTCTGTTCATCCGGACTGAGGATTCTGTCGGCGACCGTGGCCACGGCGCTGCGGATGGACGTCATGGTGGTACCCGCGCGGTTGATACACTTCAGGATCTCGGCTTTCACGTGCGTTCCCAGCTTGTAAAACGGCCTCCCCGTGGAGCTGAAGAAGAAGGTCGCCACTTCGCCGCTGTAGCCGCACATGAACGGCCGTTGGTCCAGGAAACGTCTCAGCCATCCGTGCTCCGTTGGCGTGAGAACCAGCTTCGCGGGGCCATAGGTGCGCCGTGTCTTGTGATGTTCCAACCGCATGACCCGACGCGCCGCCGTCGCCTCCACCTCCAGTGCGGAAGAAACGTCCACGTCCGTCATCCAGAGGAAGCACCCGCGCCGCAGCCCGCTGATGGCGGCCAGATAAGCCGCTAGCAGGCCCATCGCCAAGCGGACGGCTGACCGACATCTCGGGTCTTGTTCGACGCGCGCCAGGGCAGCTGGGATCCTTCGAGCGGTTTCCTGGCGTAGTCGGTGGAGGTCGGAGCGGGTAAGCATCGCTTCCGTCTTGCGGTCCATGATCCTTCTACGGTGTTGGGCCACAGCATCGGCCAGTCCCTCTCGCTCCATCTTTAACCAACGGAGCGCGCGATCCAAGTCGCGCAGGGACGGTGAGATGCCGGCTGGCTGACGCTCTTTCAAGTACACGATGAACCGCCGGCAGTCCTGGATGTAGTTTTGTACGGTCGTTGGACACCAGCGGGACTGGAGGAGCTTGAACCACTGGAGGAAGCGCGCACGGTTGGTGATGAAGTGAAGGTCGGCGGACGCTGGGGTGGCCGGTGGTCCGGACATAAAATCCAAAAATGACTCCACATGGCGTCGTCTCTGGCGCATATTCTTTTTTCTCTGTTCCGTGGGGCTGGAGGGGAGCAGATCCGCCTCAAAGTCATCCATCAGCGCCTTTAAGTCAGCGAATTCCATCTTCAACCTGTTGTGGTGGGAAAAAAATAATATAAGTATACACAGAGCTGCTCTACCGCCATGCACACACATACACACGCCGGTACCGGTGGGAGCCCACAGCCATGCCCGCTGGAGACCGCTCTCTAGCAGGCAGAGATCGCACCGGTGGTCCCCGAATCACTCTGGAGCTCAACACACAACCACACACACACACACACCCACACACCCACCCACACACACGCTAAAGTTACCCACCTTTTAAGTGCTGAAACTCCGGCAGAGTTGCTGCTGATGCTTGTCTCTCTCTGGTCTTCGTCTGGTCCGTCGTCTCTCTGATCTGTCACGGCTCTCTGAACTGTCACGGCCATGACCCCTGAAATACACACACACAGACGCCCCGCTTCCTGTGCCACGTCGACAGCCACGGGGTTCCGGGGTTGCGTGGGTACCCCGGAAGAAGCGGGGTGACGCACACACACGCAACCCCGGAACCCCGTGGCTGTCGACGTGGCACGGGGCGCCCGCACCGCAGCGGCCGCGACCGGGAATTGCAGCGGGGGAAAACGCGGCCACCGCGCGCCTTACGGTCTTGGTCAGCATGCTTTTTTTCATCGTTTTGAGCATTTTTGAGCATTTTCGAAAAATGTCGAAATTTTGAAAAAACGCAAAGGCTATAGCCTTACCGTTTTTCATGATTTTGAGGATTTTCGAAAAGTGACAAAAACTGGCAAAAAAGCAAGGCTATAGCCTTACGGTCTTGGTCAGCATACTTTTTTTCATCGTTTTGAGCATTTTTGAGCATTTTCGAAAAATGTCGAAATTTTGAAAAAACGCAAAGGCTATAGCCTTACCGTTTTTCATGATTTTGAGGATTTTCGAAAAATGACAAAAACTGGCAAAAAAGCAAGACAAAAAATGACGAAACCTGGCAAAATGCAAGGCTATAGCCTTACGGTCTTGGTCAGCATGCTTTTTTTCATCGTTTTGAGCATTTTTGAGCAATTTCGAAAAATGTCGAAATTTTGAAAAAACGCAAGGCTATAGCCTTACGTTCCTTCATCGTTTCGAGGATTTTCGAAAAATGACAAAAAATGACGAAACCTGGCAAAATGCAAGGCTATAGCCTTATGGTCTTGCACAACATGCCGTTTTTCATCATTTTGAGGATTTTTGAGCGTTTTCGAAAAATGTCGAAATTTTGAAAAAAATGCAAGGCTATAGCCTTACGTTTTTTCATCGTTTCGAGGATTTTCGAAAAAATGACAAAAAATGACGAAACCTGGCAAAATGCAAGGATATAGCCTTACGGTCTTGCACAGCATGCCGTTTTTCATCGTTTTGAGCATTTTTGAGCATTTTCGAAAAATGTCGAAATTTTGAAAAAATGCAAGGCTATAGCCTTACGTTTTTTCATCGTTTCGAGGATTTTCGAAAAATGACAAAAAATGACGAAACCTGGCAAAATGCAAGGCTATATTCTTACGGTCTTGCACAGCATGCCGTTTTTCATCGTTTTGAGCATTTATGAGCATTTTCGAAAAATGTCGAAATTTTGAAAAAAACGCAAGGCTATAGCCTTACGTTTTTTCATCGTTTCGAGGATTTTCGAAAAATGACAAAAAATGACGAAACCTGGCAAAATGCAAGGCTATAGCCTTACGGTCTTGCAAAGCGTAAGGCTATAGCCTTGCGTTTTTTTCAAAATTTCGACATTTTTCGAAAATGCTCATAAATGCTCAAAACGATGAAAAACGGCATGCTGTGCAAGACCGTAAGGCTATAGCCTTGCATTTTGCCAGGTTTCGTCATTTTTTGTCATTTTTCGAAAATCCTCGAAACGATGAAAAAACGTAAGGCTATAGCCTTGCATTTTTTCAAAATTTCGACATTTTTCGAAAATGCTCAAAAATGCTCAAAACGATGAAAAACGGCATGCTGTGCAAGACCGTAAGGCTATATCCTTGCATTTTGCCAGGTTTCGTCATTTTTTGTCATTTTTCGAAAATCCTCGAAACGATGAAAAAACGTAAGGCTATAGCCTTGCATTTTTTTCAAAATTTCGACATTTTTCGAAAACGCTCAAAAATCCTCAAAATGATGAAAAACGGCATGTTGTGCAAGACCATAAGGCTATAGCCTTACGTTTTTTCATCGTTTCGAGGATTTCCGAAAAATGACAAAAAAAAAAGACGAAACCTGTCAAAATGCAAGGCTATAGCCTTACGGTCTTGCACAGCATGCCTTTTTTCATCATTTTGAGGATTTTTGAGCATTTTCGAAAAATGTCGAAATTTTGAAAAAACGCAAGGCTATAGCCTTACATTTTTTCATCGTTTCGAGGATTTTCGAAAAATGACAAAAAATGACGAAACCTGGCAAAATGCAAGGCTATAGCCTTACGGTCTTGCACAGCATGCCGTTTTTCATCATTTTGAGGATTTTTGAGGATTTTCGAAAAATGTCGAAATTTAAAAAAAAAAAAAAAAAAAAAAAACGCAAGGCTATAGCCTTACGTTTTTTTATCGTTTCGAGGATTTCCGAAAAATGACAAAAAAAAAAAAAAGACGAAACCTGGCAAAATGCAAGGCTATAGCCTTACGGTCTTGCACAGCATGCCGTTTTTCATCATTTTAAAGATTTTTGAGGATTTTTGAAAAATGTCGAAATTTTGAAAAAACACAAGGCTATAGCCTTACGTTTTTTCATCGTTTCGAGGATTTTCGAAAAATGACAAAAAATGACGAAACCTGTCAAAATGCAAGGCTATAGCCTTACGGTCTTGCACAGCATGCCGTTCTTCATCGTTTTGAGCATTTTTGAGCATTTTCAAAAAATGTTGAAAATTAAAAAAAAAACGCAAGGCTATAGCCTTACGTTTTTTCATCATTTCGAGGATTTTCGAAAAATGACAAAAAATGACAAAAACTGTCAAAATGCAAGGCTATAGCCTTACGGTCTTGCACAGCATGCCGTTTTTCATCATTTTGAGCATTTTTGAGCATTTTCGAAAAATGTCGAAATTTTTAAAAAACGCAAGGCTATAGCCTTACGTTTTTTCATCGTTTCGAGGATTTTCGAAAAATGACAAAAAATGACGAAACCTTGCAAAATGCAAGGCTATAGCCTTACGGTCTTGCACAGCATGCCGTTTTTCATCGTTTTGAGCATTTATGAGCATTTTCGAAAAATGTCGAAATTTTGAAAAAACGCAAGGCTATAGCCTTACGTTTTTTCATCGTTTCGAGGATTTTCGAAAAATGACAAAAAATGACGAAACCTGGCAAAATGCAAGGCTATAGCCTTACGGTCTTGCACAGCATGCCGTTCTTCATCGTTTTGAGCATTTTTGATCATTTTCGAAAAATGTCGAAATTTTGAAAAAACGCAAGGCTATAGCCTTACGTTTTTTCATCGTTTCGAGGATTTTCGAAAAATGACAAAAAAAAAAAAAAAGACGAAACCTGTCAAAATGCAAGGCTATAGCCTTACGGTCTTGCACAGCATGCCGTTTTTCATCATTTTGAGGATTTTTGAGCATTTTCGAAAAATGTCGAAATTTTGAAAAAACGCAAGGCTATAGCCTTACGTTTTTTCATCGTTTCGAGGATTTTCGAAAAATGACAAAAAATGACGAAACCTGGCTAAATGCAAGGCTATAGCCTTACGGTCTTGCACAGCATGCCGTTCTTCATCGTTTTGAGCATTTTTGAGCATTTTCGAAAAATGTCGAAATTTTGAAAAAACGCAAGGCTATAGCCTTACGTTTTTTCATCGTTTCGAGGATTTCCGAAAAATGACAAAAAATGACGAAACCTGGCAAAATGCAAGGCTATAGCCTTATGGTCTTGCACAACATGCCGTTTTTCATCATTTTGAGGATTTTTGAGCATTTTCGAAAAATGTCGAAATTTTGAAAAAATGCAAGGCTATAGCCTTACGTTTCTTCATCGTTTCGAGGATTTTCGAAAAATGACAAAAAATGATGAAACCTGGCAAAATGCAAGGCTATAGCCTTACGGTCTTGCACAGCATGAAGTTTCTCATCGTTTTGAGCATTTTCTAGCATTTCGAAAAATGTCGAAATTTTGAAAAAATGCAAGGCTATAGCCTTACGTTTCCTCATCGTTTCGAGGATTTCCGAAAAATGACAAAAAAAAAAAGACGAAACCTGGCAAAATGCAAGGCTATAGCCTTACGGTCTTGCACAGCATGCCGTTTTTCATCATTTTAAAGATTTTTGAGGATTTTCGAAAAATGTCGAAATTTTGAAAAAACACAAGGCTATAGCCTTACGTTTTTTCATCGTTTCGAGGAATTTCGAAAAATGACAAAAAATGACGAAACCTGGCAAAATGTAAGGCTATAGCCTTATGGTCTTGCACAACATGCCGTTTTTCATCATTTTGAGGATTTTTGAGCATTTTCGAAAAATGTCGAAATTTTGAAAAAATGCAAGGCTATAGCCTTACGTTTCTTCATCGTTTCGAGGATTTTCGAAAAATGACAAAAAATGACGAAACCTTGCAAAATGCAAGGCTATAGCCTTACGGTCTTGCACAGCATGCCGTTTTTCATCGTTTTGAGCATTTTTGAGCATTTTCGAAAAATGTCGAAATTTTGAAAAAACGCAAGGCTATAGCCTTACGTTTTTTCATCGTTTCGAGGATTTCCGAAAAATGACAAAAAATGACGAAACCTGGCAAAATGCAAGGCTATAGCCTTACGGTCTTGCACAGCATGCCGTTCTTCATCGTTTTGAGCATTTTTGAGCATTTTCAAAAAATGTCGAAATTTTGAAAAAACGCAAGGCTATAGCCTTACGTTTTTTCATCGTTTCGAGGATTTGCGAAAAATGACAAAAAAAGACGAAACCTGTCAAAATGCAAGGCTATAGCCTTACGGTCTTGCACAGCATGCCGTTTTTCATCATTTTGAGGATTTTTGAGCATTTTCGAAAAATGTCGAAATTTTGAAAAAACGCAAGGATATAGCCTTACGTTTTTTCATCGTTTCGAGGATTTTCGAAAAATGACAAAAAATGACGAAACCTGGCAAAATGCAAGGCTATAGCCTTACGGTCTTGCACAGCATGCCGTTCTTCATCGTTTTGAGCATTTTTGAGCATTTTCAAAAAATGTCAAAATTTTGAAAAAACGCAAGGCTATAGCCTTACGTTTTTTCATCGTTTCGAGGATTTCCGAAAAATGACAAAAAATGACGAAACCTGGCAAAATGCAAGGCTATAGCCTTATGGTCTTGCACAACATGCCGTTTTTCATCATTTTGAGGATTTTTGAGCATTTTCGAAAAATGTCGAAATTTTGAAAAAATGCAAGGCTATAGCCTTACGTTTCTTCATCGTTTCGAGGATTTTCGAAAAATGACAAAAAATGATGAAACCTGGCAAAATGCAAGGCTATAGCCTTACGGTCTTGCACAGCATGAAGTTTCTCATCGTTTTGAGCATTTTCTAGCATTTCGAAAAATGTCGAAATTTTGAAAAAATGCAAGGCTATAGCCTTACGTTTCCTCATCGTTTCGAGGATTTCCGAAAAATGACAAAAAAAAAAAGACGAAACCTGGCAAAATGCAAGGCTATAGCCTTACGGTCTTGCACAGCATGCCGTTTTTCATCATTTTAAAGATTTTTGAGGATTTTCGAAAAATGTCGAAATTTTGAAAAAAACACAAGGCTATAGCCTTACGTTTTTTCATCGTTTCGAGGAATTTCGAAAAATGACAAAAAATGACGAAACCTGGCAAAATGCAAGGCTATAGCCTTATGGTCTTGCACAGCATGCCGTTTTTCATCATTTTGAGCATTTTTGAGCATTTTCGAAAAATGTCGAAATTTTGAAAAAACGCAAGGCTATAGCCTTACGTTTTTTCATCGTTTCGAGGATTTTCGAAAAATGACAAAAAATGACGAAACCTGGCAAAATGCAAGGATATAGCCTTACGGTCTTGCACAGCATGAAGTTTTTCATCGTTTTGAGCATTTTTGAGCATTTTCGAAAAATGTCGAAATTTTGAAAAAACGCAAGGCTATAGCCTTACGTTTTTTCATCGTTTCGAGGATTTTCGAAAAATGACAGAAAATGACGAAACCTGGCAAAATGCAAGGCTATATTCTTACGGTCTTGCACAGCATGCCGTTTTTCATCGTTTTGAGCATTTTTGAGCATTTTCGAAAAATGTCGAAATTTTGAAAAAAACGCAAGGCTATAGCCTTACGTTTTTTCATCGTTTCGAGGATTTTCGAAAAATGACAAAAAATGACGAAACCTGGCAAAATGCAAGGCTATAGCCTTACGGTCTTGCAAAGCGTAAGGCTATAGCCTTGCGTTTTTTCAAAATTTTGACATTTTTCGAAAATGCTCATAAATGCTCAAAACGATGAAAAACGGCATGCTGTGCAAGACCGTAAGGCTATAGCCTTGCATTTTGCCAGGTTTCGTCATTTTTTGTCATTTTTCGAAAATCCTCGAAACGATGAAAAAACGTAAGGCTATAGCCTTGCGTTTTTTCAAAATTTCGACATTTTTCGAAAATGCTCATAAATGCTCAAAACGATGAAAAACGGCATGCTGTGCAAGACCGTAAGGCTATAGCCTTGCATTTTGCCAGGTTTCGTCATTTTTTGTCATTTTTCGAAAATCCTCGAAACGATGAAAAAACGTAAGGCTATAGCCTTGCGTTTTTTCAAAATTTCGACATTTTTCGAAAATGCTCAAAAATGCTCAAAACGATGAGAAACGTCATGCTGTGCAAGACCGTAAGGCTATATCCTTGCATTTTGCCAGGTTTCGTCATTTTTTGTCATTTTTCGAAAATCCTCGAAACGATGAGGAAACGTAAGGCTATAGCCTTGCATTTTTTTCAAAATTTCGACATTTTTCGAAAACGCTCAAAAATCCTCAAAATGATGAAAAACGGCATGTTGTGCAAGACCATAAGGCTATAGCCTTACGTTTTTTCATCGTTTCGAGGATTTCCGAAAAATGACAAAAAAAAAAAGACGAAACCTGTCAAAATGCAAGGCTATAGCCTTACGGTCTTGCACAGCATGCCTTTTTTCATCATTTTGAGGATTTTTGAGCATTTTCGAAAAATGTCGAAATTTTGAAAAAACGCAAGGCTATAGCCTTACATTTTTTCATCGTTTCGAGGATTTTCGAAAAATGACAAAAAATGACGAAACCTGGCAAAATGCAAGGCTATAGCCTTACGGTCTTGCACAGCATGCCGTTTTTCATCATTTTGAGGATTTTTGAGGATTTTCGAAAAATGTCGAAATTTAAAAAAAAAAAAAAAAAAAAAAAAAAACGCAAGGCTATAGCCTTACGTTTTTTTTATCGTTTCGAGGATTTCCGAAAAATGACAAAAAAAAGACGAAACCTGGCAAAATGCAAGGCTATAGCCTTACGTTTTTTCATCGTTTCGAGGATTTTCGAAAAATGACAAAAAATGACGAAACCTGTCAAAATGCAAGGCTATAGCCTTACGGTCTTGCACAGCATGCCGTTCTTCATCGTTTTGAGCATTTTTGAGCATTTTCAAAAAATGTTGAAAATTAAAAAAAAAAAACGCAAGGCTATAGCCTTACGTTTTTTCATCATTTCGAGGATTTTCGAAAAATGACAAAAAATGACAAAAACTGTCAAAATGCAAGGCTATAGCCTTACGGTCTTGCACAGCATGCCGTTTTTCATCATTTTGAGGATTTTTGAGCATTTTCGAAAAATGTCGAAATTTTGAAAAAACGCAAGGCTATAGCCTTACGTTTTTTCATCGTTTCGAGGATTTTCGAAAAATGACAAAAAATGACAAAACCTTGCAAAATGCAAGGCTATAGCCTTACGGTCTTGCACAGCATGCCGTTTTTCATCGTTTTGAGCATTTATGAGCATTTTCGAAAAATGTCGAAATTTTGAAAAAACGCAAGGCTATAGACTTACGCTTTTTTCATCGTTTCGAGGATTTCCGAAAAATGACAAAAAATGACGAAACCTGGCTAAATGCAAGGCTACAGCCTTACGGTCTTGCACAGCATGCCGTTCTTCATCGTTTTGAGCATTTTTGAGCATTTTCAAAAAATGTCGAAATTTTGAAAAAACGCAAGGCTATAGCCTTACGTTTTTTCATCGTTTCGAGGATTTCCGAAAAATGACAAAAAAAAAAAAAAAGACGAAACCTGTCAAAATGCAAGGCTATAGCCTTACGTTTTTTCATCGTTTCGAGGATTTTCGAAAAATGACAAAAAATGACGAAACCTTGCAAAATGCAAGGCTATAGCCTTACAGTTTTGCACAGCATGCCGTTTTTCATCGTTTTGAGCATTTTTGAGCATTTTCAAAAAATGTCGAAAATTTTGAAAAAACGCAAGGCTATAGCCTTACGTTTCTTCATCATTTCGACGATTTTCGAAAAATGACAAAAAATGACGAAACCTGGCAAAATGCAAGGCTACAGCCTTACGGTCTTGCACAGCATGCCGTTTTTCATCGTTTTGAGCATTTATGAGCATTTTCGAAAAATGTCGAAATTTTGAAAAAAACGCAAGGCTATAGACTTACGCTTTTTTCATCGTTTCGAGGATTTCCGAAAAATGACAAAAAATGACGAAACCTGGCTAAATGCAAGGCTACAGCCTTACGGTCTTGCACAGCATGCCGTTCTTCATCGTTTTGAGCATTTTTGAGCATTTTCAAAAAATGTCGAAATTTTGAAAAAACGCAAGGCTATAGCCTTACGTTTTTTCATCGTTTTGAGGATTTTCGAAAAATGACAAAAAATGACGAAACCTGGCAAAATGCAAGGCTATAGCCTCACGGTCTTGCACAGCATGCCGTTTTTCATCATTTTGAGGATTTTTGAGGATTTTCGAAAAATGTCGAAATTTAAAAAAAAAAAAAAAAAAAAAAACGCAAGGCTATAGCCTTACGTCTTTTCATCGAATTGAGGATTTTCTAAAAATGACAAAAAATGACGAAACCTGGCAAAAACGCAAGGCTATAGCCTTACGGTCTTGCACAGCATGCCGTTTTTTATCATTTTTAGGAATTTTGAGCATTTTCGAAAAATGACAAAAAAGGACGAAACCTGTCAAAAACGCAAGGCTATAGCCTTACAGTCTTGCACAGCATGCCGTTTTTTATCATTTTTAGGAATTTTGAGCATTTTCGAAAAATGTCGAAATTTCGAAAAAACGCAAGGCTATAGCCTTACGTCTTTTCATCGTTTTGAGGATTTCCAAAAAACAACAAAAAATGACGAAACCTGGCAAAAACTCAAGGCTATAGCCTTACGGTCTTGCACAGCAAGCCGTTTTTTATCATTTTGAGGATTTTTGAGCATTTTCGAAAAATGTCAAAATTTCGAAAAAACGCAAGGCTATAGCCTCATCGTTTTGAGGATTTTTGAAAAATGTGGAAATCTCGAAAAACACGCAAAAGCTATAGCCTTACCGTTTTTGATGATCGCGGCAAAGCAACATAGGCTACTATAGTATGCCGTATTTCGTCGTTTTCAATGACTTTTGAAAAATGACGAAATATGGGAAAAGAAGTCTTAAATGACCTCAACTACAATTTGCAATGCATATTGTCACATAAGTGAATGCTGTTTAAAGTTGTTTATTTAGCTGATGGGTCAATTTTAGAATATTTGATTTAGGTTTTTCTACATTCATATACAAACAGAGGTGAAGATGGGAGAGAAATGCAGCAAAGGCCATCCTTAACTATACTATAACTAACCATACATTAAAGCTGCATGTAAAATGTATTATATACTGTATATAATAATGAAAGCCCTTCATGCTTGTTGAAGTGTATTAAAAGTGCATTCAGGTATTACAAATAAATAAATTGATTGCTAACTGACATATGTAAACATATAGGACAAAATGTAAAACATTAAAGCTCACACCGCAAGGATTTGAACCCTGTGCCTGGACCCAGACGCCCACAGGGGGTACCTACTACCTACTGCATATTCACATTATGTCCTCTATTATGTCAAACCATGCAAATACATTTCATATCGAGTCTGCTGAGTGCAGCTTGTAGATCAGGTCTTTTTGGAAATGTACTAGAGACTACATAAAAATGTAAAAGACAATGTCGTGATAAAAACAAAAAATGCCTAGCCTTCTGAGGTAAATGTTTTAGAGCAGACAGCATAACAGGAGAGCATTATGGGATTTGAAGTATTGCCGGTAAATGCGGTGTTGCAGCAGCTGTATAATACCGGTGGGCCAGCTCTAATGTTAATTTGATATTGCCTCAAGGGCCAAATGAAATTACACAGTGGGCCAAGTTTGACCCACAGGCCAGAGTTTGACACCTATGCAGTAAAGAATCTGGGGTTTGTCTGTGCAACATAAAGAGAACATGCAAATACAACATTGAGCAGGGCACTGCAGGGAGTTGAACCCCGTTCCAGTAAACTAGAAGTCCACACCAGTGCCATAGTTTTGTTGTATTTACAGGTCCAAAAATCAATCTCATTGATCGACATTTCAACCACTCGACCAAAAAAAAAAAAAAAAAAAAAAAAAAAAAAAAAAAAAAAAAAAAAACACAAGCTAAATCATTAACAGTCCATGAATGACGGCAATGTTGATACATACAACACATTATGACTCTCCACAAATACCTAAGGGAGACTCCTCAGACAAATATTTTATTTAATCAGTGCTCATAAAATGCTACAAGTGAAGAGTGGAGCAGCAGACGCTTGGGTTATAGGCCCATCACCAATGAGTCGACGACGTTTTAGCTGCAAATGGCAGCATACATAAGTCCACATATCAAACATCATACCTAACCCATGTGCATTATGTGATGCCGGCAGCAGGGTTATTATAGTTATGAATTTTTCATTTTAGTTTTTACTCGTTTTTAATTTAGTTTTAATTAGTCTTTATTTTTGTAAAAAAGATTGCATTTTTTTCATGCCACACTTTTTGTACTTTGTTTTATTTGTAACCAAGTGTGTGAAAAATCCAATAGCAAAATATAGCTGCAAGCAGCAATAAAACGGGATCAAGCAAGCAGCAATAAGGAGTAAGAACAATACGCACAAATAAGCCATAGAAACATGGGAGCCTGAACTTCAGAAATACATCAGGTAATTATGGGAGCAGGGCAGGGTTTTTGATTCCTGCCCTGACTGACTCACAATCTGGTGTGACTGAGTGAATGATTGGTGAGCTGTGAGTGAGTGGTGAACTGAGCTATGAACTGTCATTAGTGACAACATGGCCGAATAGTGACAGTCAAACAGCCTTGCCCAGCCATGAGGCCCATAGGGCAGGTGCCTATCTCCTGTTTCTGTAGCATGAGGCAGCTTGATGTACAAGTACACCCTCTGGACATGACGCTAGTATGACACAGGGTCTTCCAACCCTTGATGCTGAGTGCCAAGCAGGGAGGCATTGGATCCCGTTTTTAGAGCCTTTGGTATGACCCGGCCGGGAATCGAACCCCGGCCTCCCAGTCTCAGGGCGGACACTCTAACCACAAGGCCACTGAGTTGCTGAATGAGTAAATGATTGGTGAGCTGTGAGTGAGTGGTGAACTGAGCTGTGAACTGTCATTAGTGACAACATGGCCGAATAGTGACAAAACACAACATGGCCGAATGGTGACAACCACCATTACATTGAGTTTTACCCTGGGTTACACATAGAACCATGAACTTAGATGTAGAAGACCACATGAGATTGTGCATGATTGACTCATATTACTAGGTGTCCGTGCCGGGATTTGAACCCAGGAACTCTCATTTCCAAGTCATGCGCTCTACCAATGAGGCTACCCAACAGACACAAGACGTACTGGAAACAACACACACATTCAGTGGACTGCTTGGTAAATGGTAAATGGTGCATTTATATAGCGCCTTTATCCAAGGCGCTTTACATAGATTGTGCATCACATTCACCCATTCACACACACATTCATACACTGATGGCAGTGGGACAGGGACACATCGACACTAACTCTGCAGGAGCCCGGATCGAACCGGCAACCTTGTGGTTACCATCGGTTACTCTACCTCTGAGCCACTACCGCTCCTTAAATATGCACAAATAAGCCATAGAAACATGGAAGAAATACATCATGTGATTGTGGAAACACAGCAGGGTTTTTGGAGACTCAGACTTTGTATTGTCAGCAGTGGGACTTGAACCCTCAATCTTGTGTTCCGAAGTCAGGCACCCTACCGACTGAGCTATCCAGGCACAATGATTTGCTTAGTTGTTGTCATCAATGAAACAACCCAACAACACGCCACCAAGCAGTAAGCAATATGAACAATATGCACAATTCAGCAGTCCGAGGGTGGAGCTTAGTGGTCAAAGTGACAAATGGAAACAAGTTCCACATGCTTATTCCTCTCACACAATCTGGCACAATGTACTTGCTCCAGTGTTGCCAGAGAGAAACAAGCAGAAGAAGACTCTTCACAAACGAGCAACTTTCATTGGCTTATAAAAACGTCATTTTTTGATGAAAACAAATTTGCTTCTGAAGTTTTGTCCGGATGGGGCCAAAGTTCTCATGTAGCAGGTGTCATGCAAATTGATCAAAAATCCAGGCATAAAATCAGGCATGAGCATTTTTCAAACTGCTTAAAATGGCAGACACTCTCGGGGTGGAGCTTACCAGTCGAAATTACAGATGTGTTCCACATGAATCAAGGAACGTGTAGAAACAAGTCCCATGATTTTAAGCCAAACGAAGCCTGAGTTATGCTTGTTCAAATGTTTCAGTTTCAAAGAATTGCTATAGCGCCCCCATTTGAGCGATTGGAGCAAGACTGGTTTTAGTGTTATTTGGCATCCCCCTCTACCAAACTGTAAAATCTCATAAACAGATTACTTTGCATGTGTAGATTAGGGATAATAGAATAATTTTCACAAACAAGCAATTTTCATTGGCTCGTAAAAACATCATTTTTTTCACTGAAAACAAAATTCACACTCATTTCATGTTTGTATGGCTTCAAAGTTCATATGTAGGTCATTGTTATGCATTTTGATCAAAGATTGTAGGAGAAGAGACATTTTAACTGTTTTACATATGATTAAAGATTGCGGCTCATCTAAAGGTCAGAGGTCAAAAGTCAGAATACAAAAGTTGTTTGACATAAGCAGACGCATAAGTGAATATAAGTTACATTTCTGAGAGTCGAGCAGTTCATGAGTTATGAGTGTTTAAAGTTTGCAATTTCAGTTGAGTGCTATAGCGCCACCATTTGACCAGTGGTCACAGGCTTCGCATCATCACCGTTTGGCATCACCCTCTACCAGATTACCAATTTTCGCGAAAAACCGACTGCACGGTTCAGCCAGAACAGCTATTTCTGGCGGAAGAAGGAGAAGGAGAAGGAAAAAAGAGACAGAAACAAGAAGGGATCAAGTCCACTTCGTGGACTGCTTGATCCCTTAGCAAATTAAGTGGTGTTCTGTGTTGGTATCTGTGTTGGTATGGAATGTGATTGAATGAGTTTAGCGACTAGCCTACTGTACAGGTGTCCCATAACGACCAAAATGAACAGATTATATTGGTGAACGACTGGTTCACCAATATGACAGACAATGCGCAACACTAGTAGAATGTGAGATTCCTAAGGCTCAGTCATACTCCAGAGTGAAGCGAAACGGCTTCACCGTTTCAGGTGAATTGGGCTTTCACCACACAGTGAAGCCTTCATACTCGCTGTGGTGTGCTTAAGGATTGACTCCGCCCACCTGTTTTAGAGGCGATTTGTATGTGTGAGGTTCTGAAGCTATAGAGTGAACATAGAATACGCACATCGACTGGGTGCTGGGCTAAAGTAGACTTCAGCGGATAAGAGATGGGGCCCGCCCACCACTGGTACAAAAAGACTATCTTTATTGTTAGAATGACAACGTTTCGATCGTCAAGATCTTCATCAGGTCATGGTCAACATACACACCAGTTGCTTCTTTTATAATACAAGGCTACCCTCATTGTCCAATCAGTTCATCATGTCTGTCACCCCTCCCATCACTGCAGGTGTGATCCGTCAATTCATCAACCCTATCTGGGTAGGCGGAACGCATTGGGTAGAGTGAACATAGAATACGCACATCGACTGGGTGCTGGGCTAAAGTTCTGAAAGAGGTTCTGAAGCTAGAACAAGAACACTTGCACACACGCTGGACTTGGTACACACTCATACGCACAACCAGAAGGACTGTACCGAACTGCTGCTATCCTCTTTGCACATGTACAGCAATACCCCTACAGTAATACCCCTACTCTGTCATAACTTAGCCTTTAGTATAGCAGTGCTTAGCTGTAGTATGTTTTAGTCTTAGCCGTATAGTTTAGATGTCCTGTCTAACTGTTTAACTTTCACTACTTGCCCTTTATAATTATACCTGGTTGTAGCTTAGCACCTTCACCCCACTTAATACTGTTACAGTTGCACTTTAACTATATACGACCTATATTATTCTACTTTCTGTTTCTATTTGCTTTCTGTCGCTGTCATCAGCTGTGTTCTCGACCCCCTGCGCTTTCGAGTATGCCACTTCTAGACCAATCAGCGAACGCGGTGAATACCCCAGAGTGAACGGACTTGTCGTATAGTAGAAACAGAGGTGTGTCAGGATGCACTGTGAGCGCTGTTCCCCGTGGTGAATGGCGTCATGTTGTAGTTGTTTAGCCCTTAACTACACCACGGTGATGCCCGTTCACCGCGAGTGGAGTATGAATGAGCCTTTAGAGTACAACCACAGAGTTACGCACACTCTGCTCACTTCATGGAGCCAGTAAAATGGCATCTCTTTTGCATAGACTTCTATTGAGAATAGGGACAACAAATGGGGATAATCAGAGTCTGTGCTTGCACAGTACATACTGTAAACCATGTGACCAGCCTGTTTTCTGTCCCCTCAATGTTGCAACTCTTATACTAGATGGATGGTCTGTGATGTAAATCGGTGGTGCATGCTGCAGTGTCGTATCGTATGACGCTGAAAACTGCTGTAAAAAGTTTATATTATAAATGTCTGAAAGTCATACATATTGATAAAAAGCGATAAGGGTATTTTGAGTATGATTTCAGTTAGTTTTGTGAACACACAATGCATTAGTCATTTGTAGTTTTTATTTAGTTTCAGTTAATAGATATTTTTTAATTCTAGTTATCGTTTGTTAGTTTTAGTTAACAGTAAAAACCCTGGCTGGCAGATGTGAATCCTTACTCAAATGATACGACATAAACACACAGCAGGCACCGGGCCCGAGTTAATGTCTGTTGTGGGGTTACGTTGTGAAACCTTACTCGCAAATTACGTCTGAGATAACAATGGTCTTATGACCTAGACATTTGCTGCTACACTTCTCACTTTAGGCATTTTGAGCACTTTATGAACACAAATAAAATAAATAGATTTCCTTGGTCTCCGTCCAAGCAGTTTGCCTTAATGTTTTCCTGCAGTGATCACTAAGAAAGAAAAACCCAATTCACACAGAATTGATCCAATTCAACACATGCATATAGGCATACCGGGCCTGTGTTCATATGCGATGTGAACTCAATTGTTTAGTTATGTGCAAATAGTGCAATGCAAATAAAACATTCACTCGACGCAATCCGATTCACGCACCACATACTAGTGCGGAACTAGTGATAGGCAGGAAAAAATAAAGATTAAAAATGCAAATGAATGAAATGCGATCAAGAGAGTCTGAGAAAAACGAAAACAAATAAATTAAAGCAAAGAATGAGGAGAAAAGATGATGGTCAGCCAGAAACCTTGTACATCCCAAACACTTTTATAGGCAAAAGATTGTGAGCTTGTAAATTAGTTACTTTAGTGTGCAACACTGTAGCATAACTGGAATTAATTTAATAAAAGCTTGAACTATATGGAGATACAAGGTTTCTGCCTGACAGATAAACTACGCTCACTTACCTTCAATATTAGCCACTAAACTCACAACACATACACTAACCAAGGAATCAAATGACACAGCCATCATTTGCTTCCTCTGTTAGTTTGCCAGAAGGTGCACTTGCAATCACCCGCTTTGGCATGGCCACCACATTGCCAAGGGTTTGGGTTGCTGATAACACTACCGGCTGCACTGGCTTTTCATCGGCAGCTGTCACTGCCGGTGATTGCATAGAATCACTCCCTCTAGTTTGCACAAACATTAATCAAACTGTTCACTAACCCCTCACTGCTAACAGTGGAATCAAGAGGTTCACTAACCTTTCACTGCCACTACAGTACCCAGTAGTGGAATCAAAACACCTTTCACTGCCAACAGTACCCAGTAGTGGAATCAAAACACCTTTCACTGCCAACAGTACCCAGTAGTGGAATCAAAACACCTTTCACTGCCAACAGTACCCAGTAGTGGAATCAAAACACCTTTCACTGCCAACAGTACCCAGTAGTGGAATCAAAACACCTTTCACTGCCAACAGTACCCAGTAGTGGAATCAAAACACCTTTCACTGCCAACAGTACCCAGTAGTGGAATCAAAACACCTTTCACTGCCAACAGCACCCAGTAGTGGAATCAAAACACCTTTCACTGCCAACAGTACCCAGTAGTGGAATCAAAACACCTTTCACTGCCAACAGTACCCAGTAGTGGAATCAAAACACCTTTCACTGCCAACAGCACCCAGTAGTGGAATCAAAACACCTTTCACTGCCAACAGCACCCAGTAGTGGAATCAAAACACCTTTCACTGCCAACAGCACCCAGTAGTGGAATCAAAACACCTTTCACTGCCAACAGCACCCAGTAGTGGCAACAGCAGCATGGAGTCTGTACCTCCGGTCAGCGTCATGTTCTGAAACGGCCGGAGGAAAGAAAAATAACTTTTAGTTTGACCTAAAGGATGACATTTTTGTAGTCATAGCATAGTCTAACAGGGCTGTGTCACCATCATTTAACTACCCATTTAGGCCTGACCTAAGTTTTTTTTTTTTTTTTTACGTGAAGTCAATGAACCTAAACCATCTTTTGATTTTGTGGAAAAAGCTTAATTGCAGAGTGTGATAACAGCAGTGACCAGCATATATAATCTTTTGGGGGAAAGAGGGAATTTAATTGCAATCATTTGTTTGACAAATCATTATCTTCTTAACATGTTAAAATGGTGACACAGCCCTATAGGTTTCTACTACAGTCACATCTAATGCAGGTACATACCATGGAGGGACTTTTGCCGGACGGGTTGAAGGCAGCCGGTATGAACAGTTCTGAGTCGCATCTCAGACAGAACGTTTGTTGGCACCGAAAGGTTTCAGCTCAGCCCAGTAGACACCAGCTGTCTCCTGAAGACACCATCCAACCTGGAAGACAAAATATAGATATACTTGTTAACACATTTTATATCTTGTAGAATTAGTCACCTTTAAGGTGAGCTTGTAGAAGTTAGACATTCCTGGATTAAGTAACGCTAATATGCGGGTATCCAGTGATGGGCAGTAACTTGTTACAAGTAGCTAAACTACATAGCTTAACTACATTTTCCCATAACTTGTAGTGTAGCTTACATTTGTTCTGGGAATAGCTTGTAGTGAAGTTACACTACTTGTTTCGAGTAGCAAGGATTGTAGCTTACTACATTCCCACACACATTTTCAAATTCTGCCCATTTTTAATGGGTAGAAAACCTCAAATATACATCCCTCTAATATACATAATACACACTTGTATTGTACATTCAGTTGAGATATATATTTTTATATATGTAGTGTTGATGTAGCAAGCTACATCAAGCTACTTTTGTCGTGTAGTTTGTAGTGCATCTTGCTACAATTTACTAGGGATAGCTGTGGTGTAGCTTAGCTACATTTTTTCGAGTGTAACAAGTAGTGTAGCTTACTACATTTCCCCAGTAACTTGCCCATCACTGCGGGTATCAGCATTAGTTTTAGCTACTTTGGCATTAAGTGCAAAAAAAAAGCAGACCTACAAGTTCATAGCACACTGACATTTTTGTATAAAAAAAATGTGGACTCTAGTGTCAGATAGAATTGTGTTAAAGATCTTAACTTGATGGCATAAAATGTAATGCCATATTTAAAACAGATTGTTAAACATCAGATTTACTAAATTTGCATGAGGTTCTTATGCACATTGATTGAAGAATTGTTTCTTTGATTTTATCTGTTAACATCTCTAATGGTACCATCAATATAGCATGGAACCAGTGTTGCCAACTGCCAAAATCCAAAATGCACTAGTGGCACTTCCAAAATGCACTAGAATGCGCTAGATGCTTGCCTGGAAGGGAATATGACCATTAAATGACCATTAATCTTCTACATTCTCTAGTTGTGTGGACTTGGGCTAATTCACATGATGAGTATTTTAACTCTTGAGGGCGTAAAAATGAATCATTTTTACGCTCTCAAAGAGTTACATCTGGTTAACTAGCCGCATTGCGACGTTAGATTCTTTTCTTTTATATTTGGAATTTATGTGAATCTAGCGTCGCATCTGGCTCTATTCACTCGACCGCTGTCTAAATGTCACCAGTGATCTGCTTGTATTCAACGAGTCAAACTCACCAACTTTGCAGCTGTAGAGAAAGCTTGATACATCCTCTGTTGATCTGCAAGGGTTTTGTGCCATAAAAATCCACCGTAGACATATTATGAGCTACTTTCTGTCCTGGGTATTCCACAACAAACATCACAGCTGCCATTTTGCCAAACAAGAGTTGAAGGGTGGTGCTTGTTTTATACACTGACACACACAAACAGCAGGTGGCGATACTGCGTGTGCACGGACCAGGTGTGCACCTGGTGTGTGTCAGTGTATAAAACAAGCACACCCTTCAACTCTTGTTTGGCAAAATGGCAGCTGTGATGTTTGTTGTGGAATACCCAGGACAGAAAGTAGCTCATAATATGTCTATGGTGGATTTCTATGGCACAAAACCCTTGCAGACCGACAGAGGATGTATCAAGCTTTCTCTACAGCTGCAAAGTTGGTGAGTTTGACTCGTTGAATACAAGCAGATCACTGGTGACATTTAGACAGCGGTCGAGTGAATAGAGCCAGATGCAACGCTAGATTCACATAAATTCCAAATATAAAAGAATAGAATCTAACGTCGCAATGCGGCTACTGGTTAACCAACTATCCATCATTTAGCCTGGAGACCAAAACCACTGTCATAGGAGGAAAAATGTGAAAAATGGGGCTTTTATCTCTGGCGCCTGTCAATCAATTTCCCCCCAACTCACCAGTCAAAAAGCACTAGACTTTCCGTTAGGAGTTTTTCACTAATTTTGGCACTAGGGGGGGGGTCTGGAAAAGAGCTAAACACACACACACACACACACACACACACACACACACACACACACACACACACACACACACACACACACACACACACACACACACACACACACACACACACACACACACACACGATCGTTAAAGAGCACTCCAGTCGTACACGGTGGTGGTGGTGGTGTTGTGCGGGTGTTGGGCTTGTTTGCAACATTGTGGCGCTTCTCGTGTTACTTTATAACTGTGTGTCGCCTCTTCCTCCTCCGGCAGGGATGGAAACAATGTAGCCATGTGGGAGCGCATTGGGGCTAGGGCTCGACCAAACCTTTAGATCCGAGAAGCTAAACGTAATCACAGTTTGACTGTGGCATAAAATGCTGAATAAATAATGGACCCTAGCATCAAACTAGTTGAAAAACACTGCAATAAACAACCATCAGTCCTATATAACGACACAACAAGTTTATACAACTGTTAAAGGTGAATAAAACCGCGTGCTCCTCAAACAAACATTTGCGAAGAAACATTACCTGCTTGGAGCCATGTCCCCAACGTCACACAGACTGCTGCTGAGCGCAGGGCGCCTTCTTTTAAACCGATTACGTCTGGCCCCGCACATTTGCGACATCGAGGGTTCAGAAACTTTTTCTGTTTTATTTTTTTTTTTTTTTTTTTTTTTTTTTTTTTTTTTGTCATAACGTGTTGTGTTATTTAACATATTTTCTCTTGTAACTGAATTCGTCCTTGTATTGCAGGAGAAAATCCTCGGCGTTACGTCTTAATCCACTTGTAATATTAGAAGAGGAAGCAGAGGGCAATCATTTTTACTGATTATTTTTTGTAGGCCTACTGAGTGTAGATTAAAGTTTCTGTCAGAAGAGGGCAGCATTGTTCTGTTTGGAAGTATAGGCTATAAGTGGGAAAGAGGGGGGAGGGAGCGCCCTACTCCCTCTGCTGCCCCATCTGGCGGAGTCAGTTTAGGAATTCAATTCTCATCAATGAATACTCACTCCATAGCCTAGGGCCCGATTTTGGTTACATTATCCCTTATGCGAAGTTAACGCACATAGCATTGGAGAAGAGGCGTTCCCCCACTAAAGGTCGCTAATTTCGTACCATGCCATCTCCCTTAAATACCTCCTTTACCCGTTAAATTATGCATAGGTGTGGTTTGGGCGTTTTTAGCTTTCATCCAATCCGTGTTGGTCTTGCCATTCCCTTTAATTCATCCCTTATCTAGTTCCCTTATCCCTACTGCTATGTTGGACCATCCGAAGCACGCAGCCTGGCTGCGGGCTTAGGACACACACATGCATGAGTAGCCTATTCTCAAAGATTATGCTCTCATTTTGAAACAATTATAGCTCGGTCAATTCTCAATCATTTCTTACCATTCAACATGTTATGTTGAAAAAACATGTTCCATGTTTTTTTTGCTGTATGTGGCGTGCATTTATCCCAAGTCTGCGAAATGTTATAAAGTAAATTTCAAAAAAAGTCGGCAATTTCGCGGCTAAAAAGACGTTTTTTTGATCATTCATTTCTCGGTCAATTCTGGACCATTTTTTACATTTCAAAATGCAGCATGATGGGAAAAAGCTCCTCTTTCAGAGGCTGTATAGAATATGTGGGTATGTCTTCTCTACGATGCGGGATCGGGAAAACTATAACTGTCGGGGATTAGGCGGACCGTTTCCTCCTAATCCCCGACAGTTGCAGTTTGCTCGGTCCCGCATCGTAGAGAAGACATACCCACATATTCTATACAGCCTCTGAAAGAGGAGCTTTTTCCCATCATGCTGCATTTTGAAATGTAAAAAATGGTCCAGAATTGACCGAGAAATGAATGATCAAAAAAACGTCTTTTTAGCCGCGAAATTGCCGACTTTTTTTGCAATTTACAGCATTGCGTCACAAGTTAATGAATGTATTTAATTATATTATATACTGTACATTACCTAAACACAAGGAAGTGACCGACAGCAGGCAATCTACAGCTGTTTATAGGACAATCCATAAATAAGGAGATGAATTGAACTGGCGCCTTTCCACGTGGAGTTGTGGACATCTCCAAAGGCGCACAGACACCGCACCGCGCGCACGTGGCTCTGCCTTCACATATCGGTTAACGGGTGGTCTAAGGTGGCCTTATCTAGTTCCCTAATCTATTTGACGAAATTAGCAATTTAAGGGACTGCGCAACAAACACGCCCATGACCACACCTCCAGCCACACATAACGGTGTCGGCATAAAGATTAGTGGCTAAGGGAAGAGAAAAGGTGACCAAAATAGCAATAAGGCAATTCGCTGCGGGGATCGGGTAACGTTAGGGATAAGGCCGGGAGGGAAAATCGCGCCCCTAGACTCCAAAATCAAAAGTAGCCTACACCTGTATAAAAAACAACAACTGTCTAATCTACTTTAGCCTACACTGTTTCACTGACTTTTTATGCCATTATTTTGTCTGCATGCTCCGCATATAGCCTAGATATTTAGGTCTGGCAAATCATATTATATTTTCAATTATTATACCGGTAGAGGTAAATCAACTATCAAAGGCAATGCAAAATGGAAGTGAACTTTAAATTTCACTTAAAGGGGAACTCCACCCATTTTCAACATTTTTTTTTCTGAGAGCGTACAAATGCAACCATTTGTACGCTCTCAGAAGAAAAAAAGTGTCTAAAGAAATCCATTAACTGGATTGGTGAAAAACTGAAAATACATCTTGATGATGTCATCAAGATGTTTCACCATGTTAGGGGTTTTCTTCAGACCTCCATTTCTTGGGTCCACCCAACACCTCTAGGGTATATTGACATATTAGAATGTTGAAAAATGGGTGGACTTCCCCTTTAAATTTTGCAGCATTTAATCAGCAGAGGGCAGTGCAGTCTTGTCTCCTTGCCCAGCCTCCTCCTCTACTTGGGATGCACTCACATGCCCTGCCATGAGTGTACACCCCCCCCCCCCCCTCTCCATCTGTTGACCTCAGCAACATAATCTCATCATATTTTTCATATCATCTGAGGTGGACTGTTCTTTTTTATGCATCTTAATCAGCTAGTAATTCTATGTTCTGAACCAACACACGGCTGCGATTCTCTCAAACTGCTTCAACCTGTTTCCATTAGATGTTGCTGTTAATGAGTCAGTGGCCTACGTGAGTGGGCTATTAGGCGAGTCGTGGGCGACAATTTGCAGCAGCCGCTTTCAAAATGGCTTGAATGGAGAAGGACTCAGCCTGTGTTGTACAGTGAAATGTAACCACATCCTCCAAGTGAAAACAGGAAAACGCAACGAGAGGGTTGAAATCACTGACCTGTGCTGATATTGCAACAGATACGACTGTGTGTTTGTGTGCATGTGTGCGTGTGCATGCATGCATGCAAGCACATATACCCGTATGTGTGATTGTGTGTTTGCATGAAGACACTTATAGAGTTAATGACATCACATTCTCTTGCATAAGCCACACCTACTGTGCGGATTGCTTCGTTTTTTTCTCCCCCTTATTGGGCAATCTGCAGCAAATTGGGCACATATCTGGAGTCTAGACCAAGATTGATTTTCTGATTTTTGCTATTCACTTTTTTTTTTTTTTTTTTTTTTTTACTTGAATGACATGAACCTCATTCTACAGTCGGGTTCAGTTCATATACCGGTAAAGTCAATATTTCCGCCTCATTTGCCCCGCTTACAACATTTTGACTGTCTCAGTCTGGCATGTGATGCCATTGCATCATTCTGTAAGGCATACATGGGCAACGGGCGGCCCAGGGCCAAATGCAGCCTCCACCTGTACGTTATTCTCTTCAGACTGATCTTTAGAACATGCAACCATGTTTAGTTTATAAGTCTATAGCCCTACGTCTAGCTTAATTACTAATATTCAAATGCAATTGTTGTCTTTTGTTGTATCCAATAACTAAAAGCATTTGAGCAGCATCAAAAACATTGCATTTTTGGATACTGTTCATATTGTACAGTCTAACAATGGATTCCTGGCCTGAATATGTAGAATAAAGAGGTTACTTTTCAGTATTCCAATCTCAAAACCTCCCAAGCTCAAAACCTTTTGAGCCAGTTTTAAGCTTGTTAGATCAGTTATTTTTGCTACAGCCGTAATCTGAAATGTGGCACTCTGTTGTAAGGTATGTGGCATATTAGTCATTTGAATTTCTCAATACCATTGCACAAAAATATAATATATAAAATAATAATAATTCAAATCTATAGATTCAGCTGTCCCATGAGCAGTTGAGCACACAGTGCATATTCGATAATGTGGATCAAGTTCATATGCAGGCACTTGGACAGTACATGGTTGGATGCAAACATTTTCCTTAGGTTAATTACTTGGGCTAATGACTGGTGACGTTTCACAAGGTCACAAGAACAGTACAGACAAGGGGAGTTGCAATTTAAACTTCAGAACCACGTGGCAATTTACGCATGCGGCATACTCTCAAATATTATTCTGAAGGTCATTTCATAATTGAACCCACTTTACCTTCATAGATTATACTGTTTAAACCATAAGGATTTCATGAAACTATGTATGATTTATTAGATACTAATTGAGTGTCATGTGTGCGAGTGTTATTTGATGTATTTCTTAAACACTGATCAAGTCTTCCTTGACTCCTAAAAAAGAATGTGACAGATTATGGAAATGTGTGTGTGTGTGTGTGTGTGTGTGTGTGTGTGTGTGTGTGTGTGTGTGTGTGTGTGTGTGTGTGTGTGTGTGTGTGTGTGTGTGCGTGTGCGTGTGGGCGCATGCCTTCCCGCCCACCCGCACGTTGTACGCATGTGTGCTCCTGCCAATACACACATCCAATTTGGCCAACGTGTGTTTACAACCTGCTCAAGCACATAATGTATGACAAGGCCAGAGCCTGTGAGTGAGGGCTATGTTTGCTGCAATGTCTAATAGTGGCCAAGGTGTCATTCATGCACTCTGAGCTATTTATAGCGGCGACTGCTCCTTGCGTTGCATGTTGTGCCTGCCTGGGACATGAAGTGAGCTGCACTTATACACACTTCAGTTTCAAACTATTGACCTCCGCAGGTCAAACACTGCAGTGTGATTTCATTAGGGACCGTCCTTGCATTGCTGGCACAGAGGGAGACCAGCCAAGTGGGGGGTTTGAGCTCTCGAGTGAGTGTTAAGTTGAATGAAAAAAAGCCCGTAGAGGGAGTTTCTTGAAAGCATTTATTGAGCTGTGTCTGTGTATATATATATAACCAGTTTCCTGCTGACATAAAGGGAAAACAGTATTTTTCCATCTCATGGGAAAACCGGGCTCTCAATATTTACCAACAGCACTGAGAGGAGCAGCACCCATACGCCTTTATACGCCGCATCACTGAGCTCCTTCAAGACTTTCTCTGGCTCTGGGTCAAACAAACAATCAACATTAAAGACGAAACAACCTACCATGTACCACTCTCCTGCTCCCTCACATCTGATGATACCTGGAAACATCTACAGGAGACTTGTTACTATTTATCCCACAATCTATTCTTTCTAAACTTATAATATCATGTGTAGTTGTTTTTTTTTTTATCCAAGTGGCTTTGAGACATATCATACATGTATAGCTGATATAGCACTAGAGGCGTTTCTCAAACATTTTGTTAGCTGACATCACACTGTGCCACAGGCAGCTGATAAACGTCACAACAAACTGCGTGCTAGAAGACCAGCCGACAGCAGTGTTGCTGTATGTCAGTGGTTCTCAACCAGTGGTCCAGGGATCACCAGTGGTCCTTGAGAGGGTTCCAGGTGGTCCCCAGCTAAGTTGGTTAACCAGATGAAAAGTTGGTTAATCAGATGTAACTCTTGAGAGCGTAAATATGAAACCAAATGGATCCTTGCGGGTCCAATTGGTTTCATGTTTACGCTCTCAAGAGTTAAAATATTCATCATCTGAATTAGCCCACATCTGGACTAGAAGATTAATGGTCATTTTGATCTTTATGTTTGTTTGTGCCAGCCTGGTATTGTGGACAAAAGCAAAAGAAATCTTTAGTATTGGGGGCTGTGGGGCTAAAATGTCCTCAAATCATGGTCCATGGCTCAAATGCTGAATAAAATAAACAGTGGGCCCTGGTATCAAAAAGGTTGAAAACCCCTGCTGTATGTAGCCAGCATGTGGTGGTGGTGGTGGTGGTGATGGTGTTGCACAGAGACCGAGAGAGAGAGAGAGAGAGAGAGAGAAAGACACATAAGGGAGGCATAATAATCAGTGGGATAAAGTGCTTGGGTCCTCTACCACTTTTCCCGCTGAATCACTCACTTCACAATTCCCAGCATGCCTCTGGGCAGAAGGTTGAGTGAGTGTGTGCGGCGCTGCAGGTCTGCCCGTATCCCTGCCGAGCCCTGGAGCCTCAATTACAGAAATGTACTTGGATTCCATCTTTAACTCGATCTTGGGGTCATTTTTCAAATTGTGCGTGCGCCATGATTTATGACCAATATAGCTGCGCATGCACTTTCCACACATCTAGTGCAAATACCGGAGGAATCTGAGCACTCAGGAATGAGCTTAATTTCCTACCTTATTGGAGGAAAGCCTAAAAGTCTAAATCTTATCGTAATGCCCCCACTGACTGTGTCCTGATGCTAAGCCTCGTGCTGGTGCGGTGTCACTTGTGACTTATCCTGACTGTCCTATAGTGGATCGAGGCTATGCTTATACTAGTAGATGCCTAGCCTCCATCTCCAGGCTTAACCTTATCTGCATTGCGAAGAGAAAAGCCTGAGCACAATCAAGGCAGAGAGTATGTCAGCAGAATTGTCCGTTGGGATATCCATCAGATGTATTTCCCTCGCATTTTCCTTACGAATCCAATCACATTCGTGGATAATGTGAACTGATTTGTAAAACATCAACATAATTTTCTTTGGCAAATACTAGTGACTTGCAGCAAGATAAACATTTCATTTATTTTGTTTTTAGGCTATTGTCTTGCAAGGTCTGACGGATGAATGCTAGACACCTGAATGAATATAAATGGTAAATGGTACATTTAGATAGCGGCTTCATCCAAGGCGTTTTACATGGATTGTGCATCACATTCACACACATTCATACACCTCTAGCGATGGAAACCATGCAAGGCACAACCAGCACATGAGCAATTAGGGGTTCAGTGTCTTCAAACCAGCAACCTTGCGGTTACCATCCAGTGACTCCAGCCCTGGGCCACTGCCGCCCCGCACCATATGATGAATGGATGCTTGTATGTCTACAGTATATATATCTAAATCCTAAAAATATAGGCTATGCATTTAATGGTTGGTCCATCTGTCCTTCTGTCTGTCTTGTGAAAAGGTAAAGTTGGTCTATGTTAAACTGTGCTGTGCAGCCTGTGCATCCACAGAGCATAACCTCTGTCTGCACCTCTCTGTGTAGGCAGAAAAATGGAGATGAATTATTTTCTCTTTCAAACTGTCACACACTTGACTGAGCAGTTTTCATTTCCTAACAACCCAGAACCATACTCCGCTCAACTTCCATGAGGTGCAAAAGTTACTTTTTGTTCCAATCTTTTCACTACCAAACATGAGAAGTGTGTAAATGTGGAGGAGGCATGGCTACCAGACGATTTTATTAAACACTATAAATAGTAGATTCACACGAAATAACATTTTCCCTTGAGCCATAGGTCAAGAAACTATTTTCCCTTGGATTCCTGGGATTATTTTTGCCGATAGCCACACCATATTTACACCTAACAGATCTGTTTATTTGTTTGTAGTAGTAGTTTATTTTCCCGAGGGACCACTGACCACGCACCACTGCGCACCAATCACTTAACTTGTGCCCGCTTCGCTCACGCAAGTAGACACAGCAAAGGTGCGCTCAACAGAACACATACAATGCCTTCTCTACTTCATGTGTTGTCCTTGTACATTGTCACCATGTAAGACAAGGCAAGGGGCAATGGGGGAAGGATTGTAATGAAGGATTGTCATTATATCCTTACAGTGCAACCAGAGACAGAGTAGCTCAGGTTATAGCTTGCAAATCTTTGGACAGTGAATATATTGAAAAGTAGTGTGACATGTCAATATGGGCCCATAAGCGTCCATTTGGACCCCTGGTGGACCCCGGACCAGACTTTGAGAAACCGTGTTATAGCTCATTACAGTGTGTGTGTGTGTGGGTGCATGTGTGCACATTACTATAGTTCCAATACCAGTAAATCTCTCAAATGACTCTGAACTGGCATGCTGGCATTCAATGTTTTGTGTAATCTGCAAAACGTGGGATTGTTAATTCTTTCTGCCAATCACGTGTCTTTGTCTCTGTGTCTCGCATCTTCTCTCTGCGCCTGTCCTCTGGTGTACTCAGAGATGTGTGCACACAATAGAGTTTCTCAATAAGGGCAGTACAGCATCCCACGGAGCATACAGACAGGTTTAAAGGGCGCTGGGTGATTGGCTTGTTTAGTTGATGATGTAATGGTGATCTAATTACGATATCTTATCTTATAGGTATTGTCATGCATTGGTATTATCTCCTGGAGGTGTTGGGGATACTTGCCCTCTAATTGGCAGTCACATGGGGCCTGGTTTGGGAGCTGGTATGGTATCATGTCAGCAGTCAGTGAGATTCATGATCAGGGCCATAACAGCAAAATGCCAGTATCGGTCAGTATCATGTCATTAGCATGGCCAGTGCCATGGATGGTCATATGGTTTTAGAATTGTGGTCAGTATCGTACCACAGTGCTGTGATACAGCTGTCCTTTCTTTAAACTACCCCGAACAGATTGCCAGGAAGTTCACTGAAAAGTGAAAACAACACTGACCCAAATCAAACCAGTGAAGTGAAATCTCTGACAGCTGTCCAACCTCTCACTACAGACAGCATTTCAACAGGGCCTGACGTAATGGCTTCAAAAAGAATTCAGAAGGAGTTACTTTGACTTGGAAATGGACCCACCAGCTCAGTGTACACAGCCGGTCCAGCCTGAGAGAACTTATTCCACTGGCAGGCTACCATCATGGGACCGTCTGACAGTCTGTATCAAGGACGTCTGTTCGTCCTTGATATCCGCCTCCCCTCGGACTACCTCTTTAAACCACCAAAGGTGGAATTCACATCAAAGATTACCCTAAAATAAGCTGCAGTGGCAGAATCTGCCTCACCATCAACTCCTGCGGTTACAGTGTCAAAAGTGTTATTATCCTCGGTGATATGCGATCCAAACCCAGATGACCCTGAGTCTTGTCCCAGACATTGTTCAAACCGATAAATCTGACAAACAGAAGTTCAGAATTGTCTGGGCCATTTTAGCGGTCCAGGCACCTCGACTGGTAATCCAGCATGACAGTGTGTTGCGGGTTCAAGCCACGATCCCAACAGACTGTATACGCCCCATCTCTCTCCTTGTTGTGTTTCCTGTCTACATGCTGTGCTCTATCACTAAAAAGGAAAAAAGCAACCAAAACATATGAAAGAAAAGTAATATGAAAGAAAAGAATCTAGAAAGTACTTTTCTTTTGAAAAGTTAGATAGAATACCAATATTTTTCCTACTCTGTGTCTCATACTAGGGGGGGGGGGGGCAGTTCAGACACCGGTTCACCATGTGCATCGGCAGATTTTTTAACAAAGTCCTGATACACTTTTTTTTTTCGTTTCTGATCGTAACTTTTCAGGAATAGAAAGCCTGCAGCTTCTATTAACATGGGTTCCCCATTGACAATGCACACAATGGTGGATGGTTTTCTGAAATGCCTTCCTATGAGACACAGACTGAGTAGGAAAAAAACTGTGCTGTTTTGTCATGAACATTAGTGGGGACCTATTATATGAAAATGGGTTAAAAAGTGAAGTGGTCCTTTAAAATAATTAAGTGTTTTTATGAGCGCTGCTTTATACCCACACTTATTCCCCGCATTTAGAGATGCTTTGAGGATTTATGCCTATATTATACTATGACTCACATAGCCATTAATAAATCTTATATGCCAAATATAGGAACAGCATGTTGGGACATGTGCACTACGTAACGCAATATATTACATAATATATTACCAAAATGCAGTAACTTGTAATATAAATATATTACTAAACAAAAACAATCTAATATATTATACTTTTCTTTCTGCATTACTGCATTACTTTCAATATTACTTTCTGTCAATCTGTCTCGTTAAAAATGTTCTTGTGAAATTTTCTTGACAACTGCAGAAGTTAAATAATTACTTATTTTCTATAATTTGTCATCAAATTATTTATTCAGGAGGACGTTTTTTCAAGTTGATTTCATATGGATTTCCCAGATAGCCAAGTGCGCTTTCTTTATTGTAGCTATGCCACTGGCCTACGCAATATTTGATTAATAGTGACACTAAATATTTAATTATATATTTTGTACAACATTTTTCTTTTAAGTAATATGTAATACTAATATATTACACTTGCTCAGACAGCAATATTGTAATACAATATATTGCTTTAAAATGAAGGTAATAAGTAATAAGTAATACATTAACAAGGTATAGTAATATTCCCAATATAGGAACGGCACAATGAGACATAACCATGCACACATCCACCCAGAGCCATAGGGTTAGATGTGAGTGCTGTGCAGCGTCCAGAATCTTTAGTATACAAAAACTTTAAAGTGGGTCTGATAATGAAGGCATCTCTGCTTGCTCTCGAAATGTTTCAGGCTTCCTAAGTATAAAATCGCCTCGAAAAGAAATCATATGTGGGAGAGTCAGACTTGCAACTGAGTGTCTCATCCGCAAGCTGAACACACGGAGACCAAGGCAATTATCTACTCGTTCTCCAAGTGTCCTGGGAAATTGGCTTGCAAAACTCAATCGTAGGTAGAGGCTTGAATAAATAAGCTGAATATTGTCACTTACTAGGACGGTGCATCCTGCAGTCCTGCAGTTTCTGCTTATCTCGTTGGTATTTTATTTTTTATTTTTTGAGTAGCAGTATTTTGTATGCACGGCTACTTAAAAAATAAACTGCATGCGGTACATGAGTACATGTGCCTATAGGAACAAGAACATTTTGAGGACATCAAAGGCTAAAACACAACAAACAAGTACAAACAAGTATGCTAAAACATTCAAATATATATTTTAAAACTAGATCAGCTCTCAGTAGAGTGCAAACTTGCGTGATGCACACAAGTCGATTTTCGAGTAGGCCATGGTCATGGCCACCCCAATTTTCTGGAGTAGAAAATGGTTGAACAATTGAGCTATTTCCAGACCAATCTGCTGAAAGGCATTTTTTTGCCAACAACTGATTCGGTCTAGCTTTAGCCAGGCTAATTAGCTATAAAGGTCTTTTACTCATGTCACATTACGGCATCATCTAAACTGGCCGATCAGGGTACCCTGAGGAGCCGAACACTGAACACCGAGCATGGCACACAGATCGCCTTACTTGAGACAGCAGATTGCTGAGCGAGCGCTGGCGCTTTGACCTGTAAATCAGTCTGTGCTTGTGTTTTAGACTTCCACTCCTGTCAGACATCTGTGCTGCTGCTGGAGAAGCAAAGGAGAGAGCAAACAGATCGACTTATGGAATGAATTCTGTACTGGCCATATACGTAAGTGTCGTAAGAGTACGTAAGAGTATACAGGATTTGATGAGGGACCAGCAGTAGGACCGGGCCTTACTTTTTGGGCCTTACTTTGAAGTCTTTGGGTCTGGCCTGTCAAGAGGTGAGGGAGATGGTCATCAACATTAGGAATGACAGAACAGATCAGCTCCTTACGTGTATATAGAGATCTAAGGGACTGAGGTCAGATGAGTTTGCTGGCCAATATTGATGACATTAGGAATCTATATACTGCATAGGGCTTAATATTGATGAATTCAGGCATTTCGATCACTGATGATATCATGTGTTGTCACAAGGCATGACCATATATGGAGGACAGACAGGTGGACAGAGGGACTGGACTGATCGACTGACAGAAAATGCACGTTTTCATAGTGACCTGCAGTCTGGCCAGTTGGCCTATAGGGACAACACAGTGTAAGTCATGGTCACGGCAGCAGATAGGAGCAGAGAAAGGGGGAAATAATAAGGTTTCCAGTATGACATGATACAAGTTGAAAGCACAGAGGACCAGAGGTCCAGCTCAAAACATGAGACTCCAATTTGGACGGCAAATTGGATGTTGTTGCTTTCAGAATTCACGGAATGTGTTGTAAAAAGATTAAATAAAACAATGTGACCTGTCTATGACGGCAGCCCCCTAAAAAACAAAATAAAAAATGAATTGCTGTCAAAATAAAGAGTTATGGAATGGAAAATCCCAAAAGCTGGCATTCATTGTTCATGTGACTTCTGAGCTGGTGTGTACCTACTTTGGTGAACATTGCAATATACAGTATGTATTTAAATGAGCTACATAAATACTTGTAAATCACCAATATTTGTGGCAACAAAAACTGTGATATTGCATTGCATTTGTAGTTTAGTGGGGCTAAAATGTCATCAAATGGTGGTCTGTGGCTCAAATTCTGAATAAATAGTGGGCCCTGTTATCAAAAAGGTTGAAAAACACTGCTTTAAGTAAAATGTGTGTGAGTTCACCCACCACTAGCTGCTCACAGACAGTGCTATTATGACATAGGCTAGGTATATAGGCTATGGTAGCTCTTCCTCTGTTCCTCTGCTGCCTGCCTGCCTGCTGCTGGGAACGTGGATGCTGGGTCACATGGCCCTCCTCCTGAGTGTCATCTCTCCCAGGGTGGGAGACTCACTGTTGCCATGTCCACTCATTATAAGCAACATTGAAAGCTGGCTGAGACTAGCATAAACCATTCTACAAATGCCTTCTGAATCATGGCAGTTTTCAGGAAAAAAAAAGAAACCTTTTCTATAGCATGAGTGGCGAATGACCCAGAAAAGCTAAAATATGAGTCATTTGCCGTGACTAAGGATTCTCACCATATTGTGCATGTTGTGATTTTCTGTGAAGTTGCTTTTGGTGGTTTCGGGTTGCAGGGGGTTTTCTTTTGAGGAGTGTGTGTGTGTGTGTGTGTGTGTGTGTGTGTGTGTGTGTGTGTGTGTGTGTGTGTGTGTGTGTGTGTGTGTGTGTGTGTGTGTGTGTGTGTGTGCGTGTGGGGGGGGTCTAGTTTCTAAAGTTGTAGTTGGGCTGGTTGTTTAGTGGATCTCAACCATATACAACAAGGACCTCCCAAATTGTATTTGCCATAACATATTCACATCTTTTTAAAGACTTTTTGGGGAAATTTGCAAGCTCACAATGCATTGTCGTGCATTTTGAACTTGTGGTGAACTCGTCTATCTTCAAGATGATGAGTGGCTAAACTGACATAGTCACTGCTTTTGAGCTTATTATTCTCATATACTTGGTTGCTTATTTCTCCCACAAAATCTGGCAAGAGGCAGAGAGACACAGACCACACACACACACACACACACACACACACACACACACACCCCCACACACACACACACACACACACAGACACACAAACACACCGATGGGGACGCAGACTGTACTAGCACACAAAAATAGAGGCACGCAGGTCCTGAACAAGGCACATGTCAGTTGACAGAACACGGGCACATTTGACAGCACGTGGACACACACACACACACACACACACACACACACACACACACACACACACACACACACACACACACACACACACACACACACACACACACACACACACACACACACACAAACACAAACACACACACCTACTAATACCCACTTACTCAAAATTGGGACAAGCATACTCTATAGCCTATATAATATCACTGCTGTTGCTACATATACATGCAAAACACACTGCGAGCAAGGCAACACACCAAGGGGGGGGCAACAAAAAGTGCCAAAAATATGCCAAGCCGACCCCCAAGCTAACAATTTTCTCTGTGGCTGTTTTCCGCATAATAATGAACGTCCATGTACACGTCGTCACAAGTGGTAAAAATAGCTGATCTGCATGAGGAAACACGTCGAAACGGGGGGCAACACAAATACCCTACGAGAGGGGCAACAAATAGGAGAGCCATGTCCTTGCATATACACTTACACACAGGTGGATAGTGGATACATTATGCTCTTTCCCATAGACAAATGCAGAAACATTGATGGGCATGTATGATTGAAAGGTGTGTTAACAACAAACTGACGTAACTGACAAGAAACTAGAAAAAGTGCCCTCTCTGGGCACAGGTCATGTTGTGGCCTCATGGTGGCGCTATAGTAGATGTGAGAAGGGAGGCATGTATTTCTCGGTCTAGTAGGAAAGTTTGTGAAATATTGAAGTTTTAGACCAGTTTTGTTCAAGACGGGCCAATCCTACAAAATATGAAAGACAATTTGGAATATGAAATACGGGACAGATCCATCTTGATCACATGACGCTAGAGGTAGTGTGTAATGATTTGGAGTATTTTGGGACAGAATCTGGAAGAGTAATATGATAGAATGTGTTTTACATAAATCATCCTCCTGGTACACGCTGTTTTGGAAAATGTGGGGCAGAGGTTCATTGTTGGTATCCAGGGAATGTGAGTGCAAAGTTTGGCATCAACCAGATTAACGGTGCCAAAGATTAGTTTGTAACAGACGGATGGACATACACACACACGCACACACACAGACAAACGGATGGACAGAGTGCAAACCATACCATTCACCATGGATTTGGCAGAAAGATGTATGTTGTACAATTCCACCACAAAAGCACTCTTGATTGTACTTTCTAGATCCTGTATAAATGTAATGAGAAGACAAAACTGGGGGCTCCTTTTTCAATCAATGTTCTGTCTGTTGTCTCTTCTTGGATCTGTTATATTAACAAAATGCTGTTCCTGTGAAGAATGTTGTATACTATGCCACAACTGGGGTGGGGGAGGGCTTGAGGGTAGAGTTGTTGTTTTGTTGCAGTTGTTTACACACACATACACATGGGCGCATGCACACGCACACACACGCAGGCATACACAAAAGCAAATGTACTGTATATGTGCACACTGCAGACAGACACCCGTTGCCACACAGCGAGAGATTTCTCAAGCGTGTCACAGTGGCACATCAATTTGACCAACAAGACTACTTGTAAACCCCTCCCCCAAAGAATTACTAGTCTGTCTCTCTGTCTCCTGTATCAACTCACCAGCAGCACCAACCCCCTTTCCTTCCCTTCCCTGCAGGCTGCAGCCTCATACTCTGTCTACTCTCTCCCTCTATATGGACGCATGTGCCTGCCACTGTCACCAGATTAGCAGACAGGCTTAAAGCTCTTCTCACAAAGACACTGTGTACAGAAATATAGCCTCAGTTAATACTGTTTCCTCTCTCTCTCTGTGCGTGTGCTAACCTACAAACCAAAGTGTTTACAAAAAAATAAATAAAAATAAAAACAAACAGGCAGCCTGGCCCCAAATCACGAACGTTGGCTTACACTGCTCTTACCAAACCAGGCCGACAGTGTGTCAAATAGCACTGGGAAATACTCCTTGAGAGATTGCCATCTATACGGCTGGATAAGGTATCTCTAGCAGGGTGTGTTCCTGGTGGGCTTGGCTTAAGTTGGGAACGCTGCCATATGGGAGAGCTCATCGATTACTACAACGTTTAGAGATCACGTACGACAGGGAAATTCTCTGTGCCAGGGTACTGCTGGGTCCACTGTACAGCTAGCGTACAGTACCCTCAGTGTAATCACTGAGCATTTTAGTGCTTCATGTGTATTATAAAGCTACACTGTACATTCCTCTATGACTAATTTCCTTACCTGAAGCAAAACATACGTGTGTATGTACAGTATGTGTGTCTTTTTGTCTGTCTGTCTACACTCAAAACATCACCTACAACCTGTGTGCCTCAGGATCAAAACCTTCTCCAAACACTGCTTTTTAATATCTTCTCTAAAATCCGTCTCACATTATTCTATGGGGATTATGGTTAGGTCACTCTGGATTAAGAGCGTCTGCTAAATGCCTGACTTGTAAATTGTTTAGGTATAGTTGATGTGCCCCACAAGCGCCCACATGGTTGGAGAGAAAATAGTACAGCAATAGTTAGGCAAACGAAAAACATTTCTAATGATGGAAACAACTCCCCAACCAAAAGGAAAACAGCGCCCTCTTGTCTGTCTCGAGAGACTATAATGACAGAGGTGAGTGGTCTCTGGTGGCCTTTAGCAACGGCAGGCACCTCCCAGCGAGCAAGTTGCCGTGCTGAACGCTGTGCGATGACCACCAGAGCCGATTCAGCGCAATTCCAGCTAGGTACCTACCAAGGACTATTTTCCACTACGGGGGAAAGGCAGAGTTGTCCTCCTGGAATGTGACGCATGACTAGAGGTGAAGCAGTTCCGCCTGCCTCACAGAATGGAGCGTTCAGTCGACCAATCAGAGGCAGGGAGGGTTTGGTCTTTTCATCACCGATTTACACAGAAAAGATATATACGTCAAATCTGGATCAGAGAGTGTGGATGTCCAAAGACCTGATTTCATTGTAAGACACACATATTCATTCCTTCCTTTGGAGGTGTGTTATGCTGACCACACAAAAGAAATTCCAGGATTCCGGGGTAATAGCTTCAAAAATACAAAACGATACAGCTTCACTTCATTTAGTTCCATCAGTGTAAAGCAGCAAGATCCCTGAAATATTTACCACCTTCTGACATTGCTGGGACACCTCTACCTGTTTGAGCCAGCCTGACAGAGACGTGTCGGTGGCCACATGCAGGAAAAAATAAATTATTCATGTCCCCTCCTTTTACTTCAAAGAGAGCCTGTGAACCATTGAACCCCAGACACGATTTAGGAAGGTGCATGGTGAGGAGGGGGAGTTGCCAGTCACTAAGCAACCTTTCCTGTCACCTGCCCCAACAAGCCAGAGTCAATGGGGATGGGAGCTCACATGTAAAGGCCTCCTCAGCAGGGTTTGTGGAAAACAAAATGATTACGGAGATTAGAACAACGTGCCTCCATGAAAAGTGCTTATGTGTGATGTGCTTAAACTGCTTTTTTCCCCCTTGACGACAAGAGCAAATGCTGTCTCATAATGCGCCACGCTTTGGTGGAAAGCCTGGAAGTAATGTTTCAATAAGAAGGCCCAGATGGCCTTTCTTATTGAAATGGCTGGTGAACATTGTGTTCAACTGGTTCCTTGTAGCGTGTGATAGTTGCAAGCCCATTATGTCTGTATTGTGTTGTTTTGTATTGTTTATTCTTTTAACATTGTCTTCCTGCTGCTGTCTTGGTCCAGATATTTAAATTTCAGTGAGACAGCTGAGCTTATAATGTGCACTGGTGATCTGTTGTTTCTGTCCAAAATCGATGAAGTAAAAGTATAAAATGAAAAGATCTGTGAAACTTTCACCTGAAAGGATATAATGATTAGTGTTATGATGTTTGATTAGTGTCATAGTGTTGAGCAGGTGAGAATTGTTAGGGTGCTTCACTGGCTGTTTATATACACCAGTAGCGAATACAGCAGCACATAAAATATATAGTGAATATATAGTAATATATGTCACTCTCATATCCCAGCATTATCCCTAAACATTCATCTTGCATGAGATGTTGCCTGTATTAATATAAAGGTGTAGTAAAACAAGCTTGAAATATTTTCACGTTATGTTGTCATATCCCCCCACCCATGTTTATATTTTTACAGGCAGGGAGGAACTTTGTCCAATAAGAAGCAAGGAGACGTGAGGTGACAGTTGAGCCAGAAAATCAGGAAGTTCGGTTTGAGCAACACACATATTCACGCCTGTGACACACACACACACACACACACACGCACACACGCACACACGCACACACGCACACACGCACCCACGCACACACACACACACGCACGCACGCACGCACGCACACACACACACACACACACACACACACACATTTAAACAGATATGCGCACACAGTCATTTACTTGAATACCTACTACAACACAGAACCGCACATGCGCGTGCGCACACACACACGCGCACACACGCGCGCGCACACACACACACACACACACACACACACACACACACACACACACACACACACACACACACACACACACACAGAGTCAAAACCATGCATATACTGTACATAATTATACACACAGATGACCACATGTATAAACGTTCATCATTGCCACAGATGGACAGATGGACACACGCACGCGCACACACACACACGTGCATGCACGCTTGTGCGGCACACACACACGCACACACACCAAGGTGCCTGCCTGGCCACTAAAACATGCATTCTCTGCTTGCTAAGGAAGCAGACATGTTGGAGCGTGCGTGTTCACATTCAGACATGAGTTCAGATAGAGACATGCCTCTGTTGTCAATAAATAACTCATCCAGTCTGGAAACCTCAGCTATAGCCTTGTGGAGAGTTCTTTCTGTAAATCAGTTTCTCATTTTGAATGCACTACCATCATAGAATACTTCACTGAAGTCCCCCCACCCCCTCTAACAAAAAAAACATTTAAACAACTTTAAGCAGACTATTGGAAATATGTTTCTTTTTTAAATATACAACCTATAGGCTCACCATGCATGGCATCACAATTCATTGTGTGCTTGTGGATCTGTGTTTTTTTTTTTCTTTCTTTCTTTCTTTTTACACAGAAACTGCATTATTTTAACAGGGGTTTCCCAAAATACAAAATATTTTCAGATGGCAATCAAAACAAGCATCAATATGAGAGTCATTCATATGATGAAAGAGTTTAAGAAGCAATAAACGTGTTGCCACAGTCATTATCACTGTAAACTCGTTTACATGATGAATCACGTGCAGTGTGGTCTTAAAGTGCCTGCAGCACTGCACTGACCACTGGAGATGGTCACTCTCCAGTGTGTGAGGAACCTCACAGATGTTGTGCTCGAATATCTGCGAGCGTCCGTCCACCTGGAGTCATGTGGGAAACCACAAACATCTACGGCTCACCCAAAGGGGAACTACACACCTCCCCCCACCCTGCTGTCCCCCGGATGAGCCCCCAATGTAACCACCTGGCGAGAGAAACCAAAACAACTACTGCTTCAGCCGTGAGCTTTGGTTTCCCACGCAGAAGACCAGGGTTTCAAATGCAGGTGGCTTCAGCAGTGAGCCTGTTTGATCAGGCCCTGTCTCGCTGTCCTGCTGACAGTGTACTAGTGCTGGTGGGCCATGCGTGACTACACAGCCAATAACACTTACTCAAGTACCTTTACTTGTGTAGTGGACTCAGGGTTCCTATCCTAGTAGTTCCTAGTTCCTAGTAGCCATACGTTTCTAGGTATTTTCAGTCAACAACCTTCTAAAGGACAATGTACTACTTTTGAGTATAGTACACTTAAAAGCAGTGTACTACTCAAAAGCAGCGTGTGTGTGTGTGTGTGTGTGTGTGTGTGTGTGTGTGTGTGTGTGTGTGTGTGTGTGTGTGTGTGTGTGTGTGTGTGTGTGTGTGTGTGTGTGTGTGTGTGTGTGTGTGTGTGTCGGGGGGGGGGGGCTATTTAATTACCTTTCTTTTTTATCATTTAATTACAAGATATGATTGAGCAACTTTCACTACAGGCAAGTAATATTTGACCAGGAGTATCTACTGTACACTTTCAACCAAGTACATTAGCCACTGAAAAAGAAAATTGAGTAGGCATATGCCTGTTATTTCTAGATCCTTTCAGTCCACTGCAAAGACAAAAGTACTTTTGGCTACACACTATTTCTAGGCAGGGGGAAATAATAGCCTACATTATTGATTAATGGGCCTGGGCCCTTTTCAAACTGTTGAATAGGCCTACCTAAATGTCTTTATCTCAAGTAGTCTACAACATATGACTGAGCAACTTTCACTTCAGGTTGAGTAATATTTGAACAGGAGTATCCACTGTATACTTTGACCCAAGTACTGAATTTGAGTACTTTGTTTGTCCACCACCACTAGCCTGTTTGATCAGGTCCTGGCTCGCTACCAGCGTTGCCATGTTTGCTTATTGTAAGCAACATTGGGCTAGTCTTTCTGTGAACTTGCTTGCGTCTAAAGCAGGGGTGCCCAAAAGGTAGATTGCAATCTACCAGTAGATCAAAAGGCTCTGCAGGTAGACCACATGACATGCTCCTAAAATTATTCAATTTGTATTAATCTGCCACGTGAATTAAGGTAATAGAGGCAAGTTAGGCACCGTATTGTCCCGAATATAAGACGACTCGTTTATAAGACGACCCTCATTTTTCAAGACCCATTTACAGAAAAAAGAACATTGAATGTCAAATAGTATAGCCCCTGTATATAAGACGACTCCATTTTTTGGGATATTTCCATTGGGAAAAAAACACAGTCTTATATTCTGCTACGCCAATAAGGTAATAGAGGCAAGTTAGGCAACTTTTTAGCCAAAGCATACAAGCACAATAGGTAAGGTAACGTGTCATTTCTTTTGGGCTTCATTTTCATAGACTGCTTATTTCTATGATAACCTGGCAACACAGTGGAGACAGTGGAGTGGCGGAGGGGTACTGGCCATGCGTGACTACAGCCAACAAGTGCACATCTGTCATTGGTGCTGGGGCCTGAGTGAGAGCAACGGCCTCGCGGCAGCTGAGCAGGCAGAAGCACTGAAACACGTAGACTACCCGTTTCTCAACAACCTGTTGTGGCCTTGTATATATATGCTATTTTTGGCGAGACACAGCACACAACTTTATATAACTACAAACATATATCCTGCTTTAATTCATTTCAAGGCTAGAGTCTATACAGAAAGTCTTCTTCTGAATGTCTGAATGAATGAATAGCCTGTTTCTTATCAGATATTTTGTAAATAATATAATAAATATGTCAAGAAATCCTAGAATTATTATTATGTATTTGACCACCAAGGACCATCTGAAATTAGACGCGTGTTTGTTTTTTTGTTTGTTTTTTCAAAAAATGCCATAAGCTTGTAGATCTGCTATTTTTCCAACAGATAAACTACAGTACAACATAATGCGTAGAACACGGAGAGGCATTACCGAGCAAAATGGGTTAAGATAATACCTATTAAATATTAACTACAAAATGTGCATATTGTATTTTAATTATACAGTATCAACTGAAAATGTGCAAGTGGTCCAGGGTTTAAAAGTAGAGTCGAACAGCTCTGTTGGGAGAGAATAGAGGAATGTGTGCACTGTACTAGGGCTTTAAGCATGTGTCTCTCGTGCAAGCATTCTTTGGTTGCCGTTTATTGACGCGTTTTCTCAGGGTTGTAAAAAAGTGTTGTGGGTAAATCCCAGCCAAGAAACCCGGCCCCAGGCAGGGAGGAGAAATCTCTCCACCTACTACAGTAACTTCACCTTTCATAAATTGGAGAAGTCCTTGCGTTTTCTAGACCGCCTCCCCCCCTGACCCCCCTGACTTGCTCTTTTGTTTTCTCTCTGCGCTTACCTATTGGTCTTTCCCTATCTGTACGTGGCTTTTGAGCTTTGACTTATATTGAGAAAACAAGCCGCCACAGGAAAGACAATGTTGAGCTCAGCGGCAGTTGTGGGTGGGAAAAGGAGTTTCTCGGCCCAGAGAGAGAGCGAGAAAGAGAGAGAGAGAAAAACAGAACCAACTGTAAACGTCTCTCGTGCGTCCCACCCTGCTTAGCCCGCGTCTAGACTGGCCTCTGTGAGGCGGGTGGCAGTCATAACAAGGGATTGGGAGAGCAAACAGGGCCTATTTGGCAGAGTCACCCCTTCCACAACGGAGTCACAATGATTAAGAAAGAAACCTCTAGTGCTTTTAATTGGTGCTAAACAAGGCACTCACAATGCAGTGTGCAATTATGAGATATATGTGGAGACAGAGGTTTTTTTGAAAGGGGGTGCCAATTTGTACCCATATGCCACTCTCGCCATACCAACAGAGGCCATCTTATGAGACTGGTGTTGAGCATGGAACCTGCAACCCTTACAGTTACCTTGCACAATGCCAGGAATGGGGGCGGCAGGCGGCTGGCTCAAGAGCTTTCTTGGTATTGAAAAGAAAGGGGGGAAAAAAGTGTTTTATGCTCATATGGCAGCCAAGCAGAGGAAGTGCAAGCGGGTCAAGATGGTTAAGCGTGGACCTGTCTGAAAGAACATACTGACCCTGCACAAACTGGACAAATGAAAATAGATTGTGCTTCTTGCAGAGGGGAGGTGATGAGTCATAAACTTAGCAATCAGCTAGAGCTATTCCTGGTGGCGGATGACAATTGTGCTCTCATTTTCCCCCTTGTTACTCATCCTGTTGCTTAAGATGACTGTGTTGACAACGTGAACAACAGCTAAATATGGTGATGACACTCCCAACATGACCACAATCAAGTATTTCATAGCCCAGGGGCACAGAACGATCTAACATAATCTCCCGAGGACGACTTTGAAAGAAGAAAAAGGGTAGCTTAGACAAGAGCACCTCAATATTTGTTTTGTACCTGTTCTTTGCCTAGCAGCGGTTAAAAGGAATAGAGGGCTGTTTATATTTTATTTTGGAAAAGCCATTTGCCCAAATGCATTGACAAGCGTCCATATTCATTATCCAACTCCAAATGTCTAAGCTGTGTGGAAACAAGCGACGTTGGGGCAGGGCTTACACGCCCTCAAGTGAGTAAAAGCCCTGTGGGGGTTTAGGTAAGCATTCTCTGGCTGTGTCTACCTCCCCCACCCAAACAAACAGACACGCTGTCAAAAGTGAGACAGACAAAAAAAAAGGATCTGTGGGAAATCATTTACAATTACCAGTCATAAGAGAAAGTTAAGTACAACCCATTTCGTCTTTTAAAATGAAGTATTTCTGTTTTGCCAAAACCTTTTACCTCAAATTCGATGCCTGGGAATTTCTCCATCCTACAGAATGTCAAATAACCACAGCTTTATAAAGACTACCATGTTTAAGTTATGATATCACTATTAATCAAAGCTCTTAGCTAATTGGCAGGGTAATGACATGCAATTTACAGTCAATCATTCCTGGCGCCACCATTAATCTAACGTCACCTTGGCTTTGAATGAAAACTCCATAGGCCAGGAGATTCAGTACAAAGTCGGTGTCCAGGAATAGATATCCATTGCATATATATATATATATATATATATATTTTTAAATAATTCTGTAGTAAAACTTGAGGGAAAGGGTTTTCCTTCACCCACAGATCATCCTAAAGCACTTATCTAGCTCTCGCTCTCTCCCTCTCCGCCTGGAGGGGGAAGAGCTGTGCAATGAATAGAAAACCGGGTCACACGTCTATCCAGGCCATCTTTATTGATCCTCAAACCCCCCTTTCACAAAGACCCCCCCACCCCATCTTGACCACAAAAAAGGGGACAATATAAACAAATCAATAAATAAAAATCTGCGCGATTAAGGCGGTTCTACAGCTCCAATAGAACATAACAGTGTGGACATTATTTCTGGAGTTAAAACAGCTTCATACAGTACAAGCAGTAGATTTGTAGGGAACATCACACCTAAAAAGGCAACACTTGTCCAAAAGTGACCCATTTAGAAACAAACAAAAAAACTGGATGAGACTCCCATTCAAATGCATGAGCTAACATTTGTCCCCTCGCTCTTATCCCAGTTTTGTGAGGAATGCAAGTTCTTCTCCTCTGAGCTTTAGTTTTGTTTGTTTTTTTAATCCAAGAGGCCAAAATGTACTGAAAATTTGTTAAAAGAGACCGTAAATTTAAAATTTCTCCAATTCTCCCCCATCCCTCCCAGGCTCCCACCCAAAAATTAATAACCATTCAATTCCCAAAAATGGAACATCTCTGGTCTCTGTGGTTTCTATATTACTTTTCTCAGAGGAGCAATAAATAAATACACGTTTTTTTTTTACTGCTAAACTTCCGTGGAGTCCTTGTTTGGAGGCAACACAGTGTCTTAACATTGTTCAGAGTGGCTTCTGAGAATTTCAGCAGTTTCTTCTTTATTACATTCATGTCCTGGAGAAGGGAGAGGTGGAAATGGGCTCCAACCCAACACTGAACCACCCTCTCTGGCCACTAGCACATGTGAGACCTTAGCACTGCACATTCTCTGTGGCTAACCGGAGTTAGCATCTCTCCGTTTTCACACCCCTTCACAGCAACTTGGCTTAGTTGTCCTGGGAGGTGCTAACAAAATATAAAAAAGCAAAGAGCCGAGCCGTCATCCATTCAGTCATTATCCATACTGGACGAAATCTCATTCCTCTTGCTTCTCTCCGCCCCGCATCCCCCCCGACCCTTCCTTCTCAACGGTCCTCAATCAGGTCCTCTCAGCAGCTGACGGTGCTGGGCTGCTGTTTGCTGACAAAGTCCGAGATGAAGTCAAACTCGTTCTGGCCCAGGAAGAGTTCGGGCAGCTCCTGGACGCGGTCCAGGCCCAGCTCCATGACCAGCGAGGTCAGCACCTCCTCGTCGATCATATCGGCGTCCATGCCGTTGAGCGCCAGCGCCGGCCCGGCCATGTGCTGCATGTTGGCCAGCTGGGCCGGGTTCATGCGGTACTGGACGGCCTGGCCCATGTGGTTGCCGCCCATCACGCCCAGCGGGTGTCCGTGGTACTGCGTGTTGAGTTTCTGCAGCTGCATGCTGGCCATGAGCTGCTGGGACGTTAGCCCTCCGTTCATGAACTGTTGCTGCTGCTGCGGATGTGGGGCCTGTTGCTGCTGCTGGTGCTGCTGGTGCATGTGGTGCTGCTGCTGCTGGGGGTGATGCTGCTGCTGCTGGCCGCCGTACATCATGTTCCCGGAGGTCATCTGGTGGTGACCCATCTGGCCGCCGCCGTTCATGGCCACCATGCCCTGCCGCTGCCTCATGGCGGCCTCCATGTTGGCCTGGGCCTGCCCGCCGTAGTGCATCATCTGGCCGTTGTGCATGGGCCGCATGCCCGGCTGGTTGCCGTGCTGCTGGTGGCCCGCCTGCAGGCCACCGTTCATGCCCATGCGGTAACCGTGGAGACCACCGACCGCTGAGCCATGGTTCATGGGCATCATCAGATGGTCAGCCATGCCTCCTGTCTGGGGGAGCACAGAGGGGACACTGTTATGATAGGGTGCAGTATTTTCCCCCGGCCCAACAATGCGCCAGGAACATTTGTTTTTGGTCATAATGCAGATAGCTGGTCCAAGAACAGCTTGTGGAGCCCAACACTGGACATGCCATGGACATGTTTGGCTGTGCTTTTTAGAGTGTACCAGCGTGAGCCATCATTAGATGGATGACAATGGTGTTTATGTTGCCCTTGCTGTGTGCGTGTATGAGGTGGGCAGTGGTGTTGCCAGAGATTTCCATTGCTACAGTGCAATCCACTATGATAATCCACACAAATTCACTTCTAACAAATCCGCTAGGGGATGGAAAAAAGCGTGCAGCCTAATCTAATGTTAAAAAGACATTTCTAGGTAAATCACCGCTGACGCTTCCTGAGAAATAGGGGGAGAAAAAAAAATCTGCAAGGCAGGCTAGTGTCGCCTTTTCGACGAACACTGGAAAGCCGTGTCTTGTGCTCGGTAGGCATTGCTAAAATTGCCCGTTTCTTTGTGCCAGGGAACGAAACGGGAGGCTGAAATGTAGGTAATGGCCATATTCTATCCACCTTGTTAGTGTAGTCGACAATAATGATGAGCCCTATCCGATTATTCTCTTTACGTGCGCACGTAAAGGGCAGAGAGGAAAAAGACACTATCGTGCAGCAGCAACACAATGAATGCATCAGTGATTCTTTAAATCCCTTCATGTCAACTGGTAGAAGAGGAGAGAAAAGATATCCACTGTCGGTTTTACGCACGCCAAGGTTACAACAAAGAAGCGATACATTGACATCATGCAACATCTCTCTCTCTCTACCGAGAGCTGAATCACTACATTTATTCTCACACACAAGGTGTGCGAATAATTCAACAACAAAACGATTCGCATTCATCTGTCGTTCTGTCTAGTCGTTCGTGTTAACGTCATTTCAAATGCTACCACGGCGTAACCACCGTAGCGACTAAACATATAGCGATCAGCCCTTTTTGTTTCATTCTCGAGATTTTAAACAAGGGACATGCAAACAATGGAGCAGTAGCCAGCAGCAGCAGCTAGCCCGGGAGACAAGACCACCACAAACGCAGAGAGAGAGAGAGACCCTCGTATTTCTCCCAAGGAGGAGGAATAAAAACCCGACAAAAATCACTTACCCGTGTCCGCTATGTTCACAAAGTTGCGCGACTTTGCTACAGCTATACGTCTCCTTTCAGTAGTTTTTCGCAATGCCAAGGCGAAAGGCTGGTGCTCCGGATTACAATGTGTTGTATTCCACAGGGTTACGCTTCATGCTCGAGCAGGGGGACGGTGCACAAAGACTGCCGCATCAGATCTTGAAACGACTGCCTATTTTCTGGGTCAACTCAGGGATTATGTACATCTAAAAAGCTCTGAGGAAAGCAGTGGGGGAGAGGTGGAGCCACGGCCCTGCCTCTCCTTTGTTCCTATTGGCCCTACTTAATAGAATTGTGCAGGGGCGTAAAAAAAGGCTGTGTGGAGAACTGTGACACACTAGCCAATTTAAATATCCTCCACCCCACCGTCTCTTCTTTAAAGAATGTTTGGACATGTGATTTTTTTCCTTTTTTTTCTCTTCCCCCAGTAACTATAGTCTGTTGATAATGTGTTAATGTGTTTGCAAAACACTAGGGCAACCGAAAAGGCACAGTTTTAAACATTTATTAAAAGTTTAGATAGTTATAGTACATTTCAATCACAACTCGAAACAAAACTGTTGACTGTTTTTGGACGACACCATGAAGCATTTCTACTTGTTTACAATAGGGTCGACCATGTACTGTACATGTCAGCAAAAGTAGATAGATAGATAGATAGATAGATAGATAGATAGATAGATAGATAGATAGATAGATAGATAGATAGATAGATAGATAGATAGATAGATAGATAGATAGATAGATAGATAGATAGATAGATAGATAGATAGATAGATAGATAGATAGATAGATAGATAGATAGATAGATAGATAGATAGATAGATAGATAGATAGATAGATAGATAGATAGATGATTATATATTATAATAATTATATCTTGTTTATGGTATTGTGTACACATGGATAAGTGCGTATCTGTGTCCATGCGCATTAATGTTAATTGAATATACAGGCCTTTTAGCATTGTTGCATAATTGTACCAATGTAGTGTGTTTAATCAATGAAAATGTTTGAGAAGTGTTTGCTACAGTGCACCCACCCATGTCTACATGTGCGTGATTGTGTGCGTGCGCGCGTCCATATGTGGTTGTCACCCAACTTGTTCAGATGTGCCCACACTCATTTTCATGTTATGTGTAGGATGTGCATGCAAGTGTTTTCCCCATTGGTTTGTTTCTCTGTGTGTACGTGTGTGTGCGCGCGCGCGTGCGTGCGCGCACGCCTCATCTCCAGGATCACTGTTGGTCCATGTGACCCACCAGACTGCTGTGCATTTGCCTGAGAGAGAAAGAGAGAGAGGCAGAGAGGAGGGGGAGGGAGCGCACTGGAATGCCTGTGTGCTATTCTAGGCCACACTGGCTGCAGTGGCACTGGAGCTACAATTGAAAGTGTGCTTGTGAGTGTTTATCTGTTTCTATGTATGTAAGCTTGATTGCAAGTGTGTGTGTGCATGTGTGCATGTGTGCATGTGTGCATGTGTGTGTGTGTGTATGTGTGTGTGTGTGTGTGTGTGTGTGTGTGTGTGTGCTCTTGTGGGGGCCAAATGTCCAACCAAGCATAGTATAAGCTGAGAAGTATGAGGACAGTTTTCCTAGTCGTCCACACAACATAAATGGATGTTTTATGGTCAAACAAATGCTTATAAATAGGGAAAAATGTTGAGATTGGAGTTAAGATCTGGCATTTAGAGGGTATGTTTATGAGTTGGGGTTAGAGTTATGGCATATCAAATAAAATGCGGATCTACAAGTCGCAGACTTGCAGCACCAGTACAAGGTACAACTGCCATCCTAAAATGTTTGTCCTCAGAAATATAGTAAGGCAAACATGTACGTGTGTTTATCTGTTCCCTTTTGCGGATGCACGTGTCTCTGATTGCCTACTTCAGGGCAAAGGACCTCTTGTCTGCAATTGCAAATGAATGGAGCCACTTTGCCAGAGCGGAGCTAATCTATTGTCCAGGGAGCTCATCTGTAAATGGACAACGGTTGGCAAGAGGGGGCTTGTCATTGTTCGACATTGTGTGGTCAACTCTAAGCCACTGTTAATAAGTCAGCCCCAGGTGTGTCCACTTTCTGAGAAACTGGCCGAGCCAGTCGATCCAACCAAAACACACAATCAGCAGCGTAGCCTACATCTTTATTGACTTTGATGGGGAACTCACTTGGCGGAGTAGCAACTGAGTACAAGGTCACTTATCTGTGCCACAGCTTGAACCAGACGTGCATTTAAAAGTGCATAGAAACTGTGTTTATTTTTCATTCCGGGGGCCAAATGCTCCTTAATGGCCTCATTTGCATGAGAATGACTGAGCAAAACGTGTTTGAGCCCACAAGAACTCACCGATCAAGATCGGCTCTCTTGTAGACCCGAGAGGTATTTGCCTGGAATCCTAATCAGCCTTGATTGTGGTGGTAGATATGTGTCCATTAATTATCTGGATATGTATTCATATACTGCTTGTTGGGCCTTGTAATGGGTGGATGTTAATATAATCCATAACCATAAAAGGACCATGTTGTACCCTGGAATAGCTACTCTGTCCTTCATACCCTTGGCCCCAGTGTCCTTGAGCGGGGCTTTTCTGCCATTTTCTGGCCACGGATCCCCAATTAACACAAAAGAAGATTTGTGTTAAAATGTCATTATGATTAATCTGAAATTCAAAAATTGTCAAACAAAATGTGGTTAGCTGAATTGAAGTAATAAAGTTATCCCAATGATGTTTTGATGCTATACTGTGACCCAGACTCCACTTTGAAAACCACTGTCTGCACCACTCCAAGGAGTGCTGACAGTCCTTCTCCCCTGACCTCACACGATAAATTCACGAATGAGTGTCTCGCGGTTATGTGTGAAGAAAGTCATGGAAACAGTGTTTAATATGGTGCTTCATTGAAGTGTTCCAAAAATGTTATACAGAGGGTGCATTCAAGTTCCATCCCTTTCAAGCCGCCTCTTCGGTTTGTGTTCATTGCTGGTACAACCTGCGCTATTTGCTAAACTGGCTACAGTCTAAGGGTTGGGGGAGGGGCATCCAAACACCTTGCCTTTAGCCGTTTATTGATTTTCTGTGTGCTTGTGTGTACCAGTGCACGTATGGTGTGGTGGTTTTGTAAGAAGACAGAGACAGACTAGAGAGTAAGGGTAAATGTATGTGCTGTGTGTACTGTATGTGTGTCACACAGATAGAGAGAGTGAGATAGAGTGAGTGAGAGAGAGACAGAGAGAGAGAGGGAGGGAGAGAGGCAGACACAGAGCTCATGTGAGTGTGTTCAATAAGCTGCAAAGTACTGTTTCTGGTCACATGTCGGACACACCCCTGGTGCTGCTGCACGTTGTCAACCCCACAGCGATAATGCTGCTGTTGCAGCTCTCTGGGCACGAGGAATTCCATGTCACGCTCCCAACAGACAGCACCAGAACTTTGGCCTTGTTTGGATAATTTATGGCAGATTCAAACATCCACAGAGCTTGAGGACTACCCACCCCCAAGCATTTAGTCGAGTCGAGTGCAGTAAAAAAAAAGAGACTATCATGTGACTGTGTGTATTTGAGCCTTGTTTACGCACAGCGCTGGATCAGAATGCTGTTATTATGACACTGGGATTGGGTTTGTTTGTTCACGCATTGTGGCTACCGTATAGGTGTGTACTGCCGCTCATTGTTGATGCTGTTTTGTTTTGGTTACTGTATGTTTTCCTCCTTAGACCGCTAGTATTTTCTGACACTGCCCTCGCTATATCAGGATACATTATCTGCTGTGTGACTTAAGGCTTAATCTATCTATCTATCTAATCTAGTCAAATGCATTAGTAAATTACAAGTTAGTACATTTAGGAGTTGAATTACTATGGAGGAATTGAGTGTGCAGTGTGCACTTCTTTTCGGCTGGTGTGTTGTGTGTTGACATAATGGTGGCTATATCACACACTGCATGCGGCCTCCAGAGTATGTGGTGTTGACGAGCTGGATGATTCCAGCAGTGACTATGTCCCGGAATGCGGTTTCGCTGCTCTGTTATTGTTGGCACTCCAGGTATTGGAAGGACATTGTTTTCCTGTCTTGGGAATGCAGGCGTTCGCTGAGCCCCGGCACTATAGTCACACACACGCACACACGCGCACACACACACACACACACACACACACACACACACACACACACACACACACACACACACACACACACACACACACACACACAAGGGGGAAGGGGTCCAAACAACTTGAATGCTGGCTGTTTGTCCTAGCACTACTAGTGGGCTAATGGCACTGTTAAGTAAGACAAGAACTGATAACAATGATTCTAGTACAATATAAATTATTAAGCTGCACACCTAAGACCTAGCACTATAGTGATACCCGATATACTGTAGTTTTATTATTTTAACAATATTTATAGTGGATGGCCAATTCCACAGCAGAACAACAGCAAAGACAATAGTGGATAACATAGTTACTACCGGGTAAAAGCTTGGCACAAATGGCCTTTGAGACACAAACAGAAAAACATGCGTATTGGTGGTGCACTAGGTAGCAATTAGTTCAATGTAAAAGTCCAAAATATGTCTACTGGTGTGTTGCTTAGCTAGCAAGGCATGCAGAGTTAAGCCTACACTATGTGTAAAAACACAAAAACATTTTAATTGTTGGCTTCCTAGTAAACCTATAGCACAGGCCTATATGAAAACACAAAACAAATGGACTAAGGGTGTTGCTCTGCTGTGACCAACTTTGTATCACTCACCATGAATTCCATTTTGCTGGTAAAAAATGAACAAAACAAGGCACTATTTTGTGTGGACATCTGACCTTATCTGCCCTAGAAATGTCAACATTTGTCACCGCTATGTGTGTTTGATTGTTCATGATGCTTACAACAGGGATTATTCTTGTAAGATGATACACTATTATCAATATACAACACATACCACATAGGAGGGCCAATATAGCAATCATATAACACTTGTGCAGCCAGTCATCGTTGTTTTTGTTATGTAGGACATATTTGTCTCCCAGTTCTAATATTACTCCCCTGGGACTCACATACCAGTCCGATCTTGTGTTAAAATAGCAGATGCTGTGGACCAGAACCAGCTATGTGTCAGTCAGTCAGTCAGTGAGTCATGGGAAGTCAAAGGAAAATAATCATGTTTATGATGTGTAGACCATGGGTCATTCACTGTCTACGTGTCACAAGACACATAGCTGTGTGTGTGTGTGTGTGTGTGTGTGTGTGTGTGTGTGTGTGTGTGTGTGTGTGTGTGTGTGTGTGTGTGTGTGCGCGCGCGCGCGCGCGCGTGTGTGTGTGTGTGTGTGTGTGTGTGTGTGTTTGCTTACAAGTCATTTGACCAAGTCAGAATTAATGCGGTTGTTACTTAAAGACTTGTTAAGCACATGATTATGTTTTGTACCACAAAGAGCTCTTGGAGTATTGTGTGAAGCCAGTAATCATTTTCTAAAAAACAATATGTACTGTATTTCTGAAGGAGACATGAAAACATTACGTGGCATACAGTACACAGACATTTCTAGACTATAGACCCAGTGTGTGTCTTTGTCTCCAATACATTTGTCTGAATGGTGTGCTAAACAAGAAACTGTGCTAAAACAGAACTTGTTTTGTGTGTTTGAATTTGTATTATTTCCCCTCAAAAAGAGGATCACACTTATTGCTGGGTACTAATTGGTTTTGCATAATTCAGCATGGCAGGCTGAATTTCTTCCCAACACTTAGCACTGAAATGAAAGGTGTTTTGTTTATTTAAAAACAAATCTTCCCTCACAATAAAATAGCAGTTTTAGACAGAAGAAATGGGAACCTTTCATATTCAAATCCATTCACTAACAGTGCAATTTGCAATGCCACTATAGGCTCTTCTCTCACAAGCTCTCTGTGTGTCCATCCAACATCCCCACCCCCCTGCTCCCCTCCCCCAGTTCAGAAATGCCAGTGTCCCCCCTAGCCCAGCCTGTTCCACAGACTGGGCTAGTGGTGAGTTACCCCATGTTTACAGTAAGGTGGGGGGGATTAGGAGAACAGCCTGCAAACTATGACCTGCAATGCTGTGGAGCTAATCAGCTGCTATAGTGGAAAAAATTATTTGGGAACATCCAAGTCGTCTTTGAAGACCACTTTTTGGAGTTTTTTTTGTGTAGCTACCTTGCCTTGATGTAATTTCAAATGTGGATAAGAAAAAAAAAATCTAGTGATGAGAAATTGATATTTCAAAAATATGCCCCTCTCGTTGACTTGTATTGTACACTAAAACACATTTCAAAGTCAATCTTTTAGTACATAAACAAACACTGACAGACAGACACTATAGAGAGCATCACCAAAACTCACATGGTTTTAACTGTTAACTGTTAACCTCCTGGGGATTTTAGTTCAAATGAAACTAGATCCTTGGATCCAGAACTTAAATTGTACAATCAGAAGGAAGTTAACATTTTTATGAAAAAATAAAACCACATGAGTTTTAGTGATGCTCTATCGTGTCTGAACCAACTTTGTGTTTGTTTACGTACTAAAGGAGTGATTTTGAGATGGGGTTTTAGTGTACAATGTAAGTCACTGAGGAGCATATTTTGAACTATCAATTTCCAATCACTGGAACAAGTTTCTTGTCCACATTTAACTACACACAAAAAACAACAACTAAAAAGTGGTCTTACACTTTAATCTGACACTCCATCTTTCTGCACGTCCACTTGAGCTTGGGCCGGTCATCTCTTGGTTAATCCTAACTACCATGTCCCTAATACGTGTATGTTGTACAGAACCCTGTGGCTCTGTATAGATCTATAGGGTTGATGTTGCCATATGTTCTGATCAGGATATATACTTGCAGCCTTCCACATGTAAAAGGAGTGTAGTTTGTTTCTGTTGATGGATTGGCTAGTAACAGGCCTTGTTCAAACGTGACTTCAACTCTACACCTGTTTTCGGAAGTAGGGGTTTAAAAAAAAGCTTGTTGGGCAAATTTTACAAGAATTACAGTCCTGAGTTTTTGTTGATGTCAGATTTCCACCTGGCCTCCTTACAACAAAAATGATTCAGGTTAAAACAAGGGTTAGGGATCCTCATCCATAAGCACAATATGGATGTATAATTGACTAGTTAGGCTACTGTAATAACTGAACAGAATATAGGCCTACGGTACCTTTTTATGGACATTTCCTTAACTCTCACTTCAAATTTCATTGTTTACTTAATAATGTAACTGCTGCAGTCACAGGAAGCTTGCACAAAAGCATTGCACCCACTCCCTTTATATTTTGAGTTTGACATAACCCACCACACCAGTTGTCAAACCAAAAGTCAATGTGGGTCGGTTGTTGTCAGTGTAATGTGCTCCATCTCTCTCTCTCTCTCTCTCTCTCTCTCTCTCTCTCTCTCTCTCTCTCTCTCTCTCTCTCTCTCTCTCTCTGTGTCTGTGTGTGAGGGGGAGGATTGTTATTGTTCTGGTAAATGAGAGTCACTCTATAAATACTCTCAAGGCTTCCTTCTCCACGTTGGCCACCAATCAAAAGTTGGTGCTGAAGTGGAGCAGCTCAGAGGGGCAATAAGCCTGAGTCAAGGCTAGCTGGGGGAGGGAGGGAGAGAGAGAGAGAGAGACAGAGACTGACGGGGGAGGGGGAGGGTCAACCCTAACCTCCCAACAGCTCCACTGCCGCTGTGGTGGTGGTGGTGGTGAGGGCAAGTGGGCTGAGAGAATTCAGGGGAGGAGAAGACGGCCGGGGGGTGAGGGGAGGGGGACAAAAATCTGCTAACTGCCACTCATACCCCTGGAGGCCACATTGGGGTTGGAGAAGACGGGGGGAGCCATGGAGTGAGAGTAGTGTGGGGGGTGGGCCGTTTCAAAAGCGAAAGAAGAGCCTTCCAATCACCCTCGACAGACACTTTGAGCATCTTCTATGAACTCCCGTGAGCTTCCCAGTCGTCGTCTGAGACGAGTCATTAAACCATGCACTTGACTGTCATGTTTTCATTCACTTCAGTCATCTTTTGTGTCATGCAGAAGTTTCCCCATGAGGTCTCATCTCAGGATGACTTGTTGTAATCACCACTAGCCCATGGTGGTCGCATTAGTGTGAGCGTTTTATCACACTGTTAAACGTAGCGTGCGATGCCACGAGAAAGGTCAAGCTTAAATCAAAACTAGGGAATTAGATTAGATATTAAATCGAATGCCAATCCCGTGTTCTTGCCAACGATGACGGACGTCAGCTGCAAACGCATTTTAATTTAATGGTAAATGGTGCATTTATATAGTGCCTCTATCCAAGGCGCTTTACATAGTGCATTACATTCACCCATGGCAGAAACCATGCATGACACAACCAGCACATCCGGAGCAATTTGGGGTTCAGTGTCCTGCCTAAGGACAGGTCGACATGTAGACAGGAGGATTCGAACCGCCAACCCATGGGTCATTGGACAACCTGTGCCGCAGTCGCCAACATTTATTGGTCCTATAGGCAATCACATCACTAGTAAGATAAATGGTTGGTAGTAGGCAATTTCAACAATTTAGTTTCACAGAATCCAGTACAAATATGCATCAACAACAGAAAGTCACAGCCATGTAAAGGAGATCAAAAAGCTTATAAGTGCCAATTCTTCTCAATTAATATCACTAATGAATTGTCAGAAGGATTGTCAAAAGATACCTTGTGAGAATATATAAATTATTTTATTAAATCTGTGGTGTTTTTTTAATGTTGCTGATACAACAAGTTATTTTTGGTATTTCTGCACGGCAAAGTCTAATGCTGCACGGCAAAGTCTAATGCTTTTCTCTGGGCAGGACAATGCTTTTATGTGGTATCATGTTTGACTCTTGGTTTAAGAATGGACCCTTTCCAGAACAACATGTCAACAGGTTAGACGCCAGCTGACAGTGATATTATTGTTTGCAGGTGTGTTTCGCGTAGGTGTTACTGAATGAAGTTAACTATAGGCACTGGTACCAAGTAACACCTAAATGAAAAGACACCCACAATTAATGTTACGGCCTTCAGCTGTGTCTACCGGTCAGAAAGAAAAAAAGGCTGTTGAAACTTGTTAACCAGCGTACAAATGACTTGGCCACGTAAACCACTGAAAACAGTGCCTCATCACCACAAGGTGAGACATAAGAAGGCCTGAACGGCATTAGCCTGCCTGCGGACGGGGGCGTTTTTGCCATTAGGCAGACTAGGCAGTTGCCTCGGGCGTCATGAGGGGAGGGGAGGCACTGGAGCGACCACCAGACATGCTTTAAAAGGATCCCAGGCTAATAAGTCTCATGTGGATAAATACATTATACTTGCCCTCTATAACTAGAATTGATATTGATAAATATACAGTAATATGTTCTTTAGTTTAAAAATAGTTCATATTTTTGTCCCTTGGGGGGGGGGGGTACATTTTACTGTGCCTGTCATATATGACGTCACAGGAGATTTTCCCTGTAGCCCCCCATGGCAGGAGATTTTCCCTGGATTACCAAATGGACCCGTAAGAGAGGCTCTAGGGAAATTTTTGCCTGGCGCTCCAAATTGCTTAGAAACGCCACTGCCTGCGGATCCCCTTGTATTGTTGTACAATGATGACTACACACAATCTGCACACAAATATGACTGTACTCCCCCCGTATCACGTAACCCCCGCCTGGCTTGGCAGGCACCAAAGCAACATCAGTCTTTTTACAGTCAGGAACATAAAGTCAGCGTGTGCATTTCCAGGCAACAACATCCTCCAGTTTGCGCTGCTCCCCAGCCTAAAGGGATCATCATCACCGACACGAACGCTAATCATGTCTCCGTCGCTGCACTTCCTGCCTCGCAGGAGTCGCACGCAGCCAGTGTGACGTGAGCTTTTTACGCGGTCACCTCCAGGAAAAAAACGAAGCGAGTGAGGCAAACACGGAGGGGGGGAAAGAGGAGGGAGGAAGCATGACGTACCAAAACAAAATGGATAACGGGAGAGAGAGAGGAGGCAGTCAGGGCAAACCTGTCAAAAACCAAAACAAAACACAGGGCCCATTCTTGACAATATGCAGGGAAAAGAGCTATAGGAAGCAGGTTTGAGAAGGAGCAGCTAGGAGAGCGATGTGAAGAATGACCTATTAATCATTCATTATCTCCCAGCACTGTTAATGAGGTGACGGCTCTTAAATAATTAGCAATGTGACTGAAACATATTTCCATAGCAGTAGCCCGAGGACAAGGAGGGCATCGGGGACGAACAGAGATGGGAATGTGGGACGCATGCACGCACACACGCACAGGGTCGTACGTGCACACGCACACAACACACACACAAGCTTAGCAAACAATAACTATCCTGATAGGGGGCTTTGGGAGGTATGGCGGGAGAGAGAGAGAGAGAGAGAGAGAGAGAGAGAGAGAGAGAGAGAGAGAGAGAGAGAGAGTAGACGCAAGAGGGTAGATGAAAATGCTGTATGCAATAATGAGGCAAGATTGGGCCTCAGAGGAAATAACACATTGATACAGAGTTATGTCTATATGTAGTGGGCGGTAAGTTGTTCAAGCGCAGGCCACCAGCCTTTATTATTCTCTGTCTGTCTCGCTTCAAGAGGGCCAGCTATAGGCCAGAGACTGGGGGCCGGGGGTGTTAATGCACAAGTCAATGGCCTGCACCCCAGCCCGCCGTTCGCCCCTTCACCTCGCACGGAACACACAAAAGAGCAGACCAATGAGCCACATTCTTGACATCCTATCCCCCCCCCCCCCCACCCCCTCAACTCCTACCCCAATTCCCTGACTAGCACCCCTCCCCCAACACCTCGCACCACCAGCCCAGGCAGGCAGCCTGTATAGGGGCTGCTCTGGCTGCTATGCTACGCCTAGCTCCACGGCTGGCTGTGCACAGGAAAAGCCAGAGTGCTCTTTTTAACTCTGAGAGAGAGAGAGAGAGAGAGAGAGAGAGAGAGAGAGAGAGAGAGAGAGCGTTAACATGGAAACAGGTTCACTTTCCTAAATGAACACTCCGGATTTGACTGTGTGGGTGTGTTTGGTGAAGGATGGTTTGGATGGTAGGAAGGGAAGGGAAGGGAGTTGGAGAGGAGAAGAGGAGGGGGGCAGGGATGTTTTCTCTCCAGTCAGCTAATTGACTCACAGATGTCAGGAGGAGCTGTATGGGTGTGTGTGTGTGTGTGTGTGTGTGTGTGTGTGTGTGTGTGTGTGTGTGTGTGTGTGTGTGTGTGTGTGTGTGTGTGTGTGTGTGTGTGTGCGTGCGTGTGCGTGTGCGGGTGCATGTGTTGGGGTGGTGGGGGGTAAGGCACCCAATGACACCTTCCCCCCTCTCCACACAAACACACACATGTAGACACAAACACACACACATACACACATTCATGGCTTCGCTGCCCGATATATCCCACTCACTCATAAACACACACACACACACACACACACACACACACACACACACACACACACACACACACACACACACACACACACACACACACACACACACACACACACACACACACACCTTATGTTTTGGCTGTCAGTAAACAGCCCTCCCCTGGCTATAGGTGGGGCCTTCGCTCGCTTCTCCAAAATAAATCTTGGGGCACACTCAGGGCATAAATATGACAGTGAATCTCTGAGCGCACGCCGCACGCTCACTCTTTTTTTTCCTTGCAAAAGACAAACAACCCTCTCCTCCTCCATGGACGTGACATTAAGAACCTTGACTGCGCGGCGTGGGTACAAAAGCAGCTTTTCTGTTTACCATTAAGGGACTTTCTCCGGCCGGCATACTAAACTAGGTCCTGTTTTATGGCTGCACGGGCACAATAATGGTGAGGCAATACAGATGCGGTACAACCTTTGAAATGACCTACATTCAAGCTCAGGTTTTTTGTATCACGCCATGTTTGCACACTGCAATTCCCACATCTTTGCTTTCTACACGCTGCAGAATTCAAATTGTGTTCTGCAAGCAGCCTTTTTTTCCGACAATGACAGCTCTGCCTCTGCCTTCTCCTTGCATGTGCGCGTGGCACCCGCATGCACGTCTCTGGGTGTACATGCGCGGGTCCATTTCGCGCGCACGCTGTACTCCAGCTAGACTGCTAAACAGCTGAGCCCAAATTGACAGTCAGGGCTGTCATTCCCTTTATTTACCGAATGACTCACTCCGCACAAATCTATTTGGATGCACACTTAGCATTCAGGCAGTTGATCATAACACTTTTGACAGCAGCAAGCGAGCAAAAAAAAAAAGAAGCTAAATCTAGGGGGAAACCAGATGGATATTATTATGACGTAAATATATGATAACGTGAGACTTAATTAAATCCACAACAGACGTGCCCATACATTTTATTAAGAATAGCATATTATTTCTACAGCGGCAGGGAGACAACATAAATACCCTATAGGGCTACAACCCTCTCTCCCCCCCTCCGCTAGTCATGAAAAGATATGATATTGTACATTTCATGACTGAAAACGCACTAAGTATGGCTGTGGGGGAGGGGGGTTGGATTTCCGCATTTCTAGAGATAGGCTTTATTCCAGAGAGAGGAGGGCATTCAAGCCAGCAATCATGCGATACCACCAAGTGAACACAAATCATGCATTATTAAGCTCCCCCAACAGCTTTGGGGCCTGGTGAGGTTCCCGGTGGTCTATGTCCAAGCGGTCTTCCCATCATCATCGTCCATGCTAATGATGCAGCCGCAACTACTCCCCACAAAACCCCCAACCCCAACCCCTACCCCCCGCCCCACCCCAGCACCTACCACCCCCCCCCCCTCCTCTCCATACTCCCACACGGAAGCAGACTAGCTAGTGGACCATGCCAGGAAACAGCCAGCCCTCCTTCCTGTGTTTTGTGAAAGCCTATCTCTTTCTCTCTTTTTACGCCACCACCACCACCACTACATCTTGCCGTTCGTTGAGCAATGTCCTGCCGATGAGCATGCGTCTCTGGCAAGATTGACGCATGCACCGGCACACATGCCAGCAGAATTGCACATTATTGGCAAGTGTGCGAGGCTTACTACAGCAAGTAATGCTCATGCACTATGATGCGCTCACATCTACAGCACACAGTCACACTCTGAGCTTATCCGTTCTGTATACGATCTCTGATTCATCCATTTATCCATTTGTAGATTGTACAAATGGGTTGCGAAAAGGACAAATGGGGGCGAATGGACTGACTATAGCTGGTCCATTTGTATGTTGTTCAGAGTTATATAAATACGGGGGATTACTTGTGCGTATATGGATGGCCATGTGCAAAGCTTGCAAAACACATAGTGTACAGTCAGTCATACGCCCTCTTCGCATGCATGTGCATACGCATGCATTACGAGTGTGTAACGTGCACTTATGTACCCACACACACACACAGACACACAGACAGGTCAGTCCGCCTGTCCTCTTCCTGTTTTTCCACTCACCCACACTGTGTTGTCACTGTGGCCAGGAAGCTGTGGGAGAGCTACGCATGACAAAGTCTCTCTTTATTAAATTGGCAAGAGTGTCTGTTGTGCTGCGCTGCGCTCTGTGTGTGTGCATGTGTGTGCGTGCGTGTGTGTGTGTGTGTGTGTGTGTGTGTGTGTGTGTGTGTGTGTGTGTGTGAGAGAGAGAGAGAGAGAGAGAGAGAGAGAGAGAGAGAGAGAGAGAGAGAGAGAGAGAGAGACAGAGACAGAGAGAGAGAGAGGTGGGGGGTGGGGACCTAAGCCAAAGGCTAGAGGCTTATCCAAGATCCACTCCAGGCTCATCCCTGGATACTGCTGTTTGAAACCCTGAAACAACAGCACAGAATAGACGCCGCAGATAAAGACAGTATTATTCAGCAACAGGGATCAATTCACGAGATCTGTTTTTTCCCCCCACTATGTTGTTGTTGAATGAGTATTTATGTGCCAATTAACTTTGACATTCTGTTACAAATGTCAGTAGATTCACACAGTCTATTATTGAAAGTGCTGTCTATGTTAGGACAGTCGTTGCAGTACTATAAAACAAATATGCCGTTTTACTGCGCCTGAGGATATATATTTTTACAGCAATACACCCTTTCAGGAGTCTATACCTGTCTTTATCTGTAATCGTACATCATGAACAGTAATACTTACAGTCAAATAGTCATCTTGAACTTTACACTGGACTTTGCGTGTATACGCTGATAATCTCATAAAAATGTCTGCCAGAAGCACATCAAAGTGAGTAAATGATATTTGGAGACATTACATCTCCATGGCTTCCAGTCAAAAGTAATAAAGTATCTGATCCCCTTGCTTAGTGGCTTAGCCGCTTCACTGTCAAGCCAGTGCTGTTTTAAACAAACTGAATAAAACATTACAATTTAAGTCAAGAAGAGGTGATCTCTCTGTATGTAGCTTAATGCAGCCCTATGCAAACAAAATACCATTGTGATCTTGTAGATCTGATATTTTCAGAGCACAGCATTGGACTGTATAAAACCCATAACATCCATATCTTGGGTGAGAACATTCTGCAAATAAAGTCACAAATAACAAGGCGTCACGTAGCACAGCATTGTGTGCTTGTAGATCGCCTGTTTTCGGTATATCTGAATTTCCCCCAATGGGAAATAAAGGTTATCTATCTAAGCATCCGCAGTATCTATCTGTCTAAAGAGATTTGGTGTAAACAGAGAGGGGGGGGAAAAAAGGACCGAGCATAGAGCCCTGGGGGACTCCTCGTCAAACGTGTGTATAGGGCTTAAGTGGTTAAGCATAAGTCAAACAGTTACAGTTTCAGGCACAAACGGACAGCTGTGCGCGGTGTGAGCTTCACGACCATGTGGGTGAGATAAACAGAGGGAGGACAGAGGACAAGATAAGACATTGTGCTTGGCGGTCAGGGAGTACACTCCCCCTCTGCCTCCTCCGTCCTCCCTCGCTCCCTCTTATCTGCTGCCTCTGGCCTGACCTCCGCCTTGCCGCGCGGCACAGGGTGCAGGGGGAGGAAGCAGCGTGGGGACGGACTAGAGGACATGATGGGAACGTTTACTGGACGGAGAAGAGGAGGACACCGATCCCAGGGTTGTGGGGGGGAAAGTCACAAGGCAACTATTTATTTGTGCTGTTGTTTTTGCTCGGTTCGTTGCTGTCAGGCAGAAACCCTCTATATCTGTGTTTTAAAGTTGGAGTTTTTTTTTCTAAAATATGATCATCAGGTGCTATTGTTATATAGCATATGTTTAAAAAAAGTGTACAGTATTTGTTAAAATGTTTGTTTTTATGTGGGCACCCCCACCTGTTCATTAAGTATGCCTTGTTTACTTGGTGGGTGGTGATCCACCTGAACTGAACTGAAGACCCACAGCTTTAGTTGTGTGATAAAGGGGAGGGGTTAGGGAAGGGCTGATGCATGATGTCACTACGCACCTCAGTCTTGGTGTTGGTGGTGGTGGTGGGGGGGGAGGGGGGGCACAGTGGGATGAGGTGGGGACTGGAGTGATGTGTGCAAAAAATGAAAATGAAAGTCTTACTGTTAACAAAAAAGGAAAAAAAATAACATTTTTGTGTGTTTCAGTAGATAAATGCTCTACTTGAGCATCACACAAGAGTAGTGAAGATATCCTATCTACAAGCTCATGTGCTGCATTGTCACGCATTGTTGATTATTTTTGCTACTTAAACTAACGAAATACAAACCACCTCCACAGAATGAAGGTGATGTGTCCAATGAAATAAAATAAATGCCTTTGAGATTGAAAACCCATGTTTACTTTAGACTTTTTTTCCCCGTTATTTGCAATTCACTGATACTGTGGATTGTTTCATTCGTGTACACCATCTTCAAAATGTCCCCAGTGGACAGACAACACCCACGTATCACTTCAACATTCTCTATGAAGCTGTACATCCGTTTGATGTTTACAAGTCTTCACTGCCTGACTCTATACTATACAGTATATAGACTATGCTAGAGGATATACACTGGGGCAAGCCTATATGACAGCGATAAACAGCTTTATTGGGGGCTTGCATTTGGTCCAACAAACCGACAGGCTTTAGACCGGCACCATACCCAAAGCCCAAACCTAACCTCACAAAAAGCCACAGGTTCGTTTTAACCAGCAGTGGGTTACTTTGAACCCGGGTGAGCCATGGCTGAGTTTTAACCAGCGTAGTTGTAATGGTCCTAGCATGTCGGGCTAATGCATGTCAGACTGTTATTATGTCTAAGCCAAAGTATGCACCCTTTGACCATGTGGGACAAATCATACATATTGGTTGAGGTGATGATTGACATGTCAAGTCGATTGACATGACAAGTCTAACACGACACGTCAATTTTTACAAACGACGCAAAATTAACCGCCAACCCTCCCTATAGCATCCACATTCTGGGTGATGGAATCTACAAATGCTTTTTCTTGACGAAGATATGTAGTGTAGCGCGGAACAGCACGGGGCCTGGAACAGAGCCCTGGGGGATTCTTGTCATCTGTGGCTAACGGTGTCATTGTGTCAAACCGCAGTGTGCAGGACTGACAAGCAGTGATAGCCAGGGTGAATAAATATGCTGTGTAGTAGCAAAACCCTGCGTATGATAAAGCAGTATTTCACCACAAAAATCATTTTGCCGATTCAGCGCAGCATTACTGTGATGTGTTTTCAGTGGCTTCCTTAACTGGCTTAATGTAATACAACATTTTTCAGGTGGTTTGCGGCGATGGAAAATGAACCCACCTTTTGAAAAATAAAACAAAACACTTGGTTCTATATAGTGCCTCACAATTAAATGTATATTGATTTTTTTTAATTAACTATAATTAGTTCCTCCCTATGCCCAGTGAAACACAGGGGTCAAAAACCCCTAGTTTTAGTTTTGGCTTTGGGTAGTGAAGCCTTCATCCAATCCCTGTAGAGTGTGTGCATGATCATATCTTGGTTCCGAGGCACTGTTTTTTTTTTCCAAATCACTGAATGCTTGTTTACAATAACATAGGCAGGTAAGTATAGCCTATTCAATAGGCTATACTATGCTAGGCCTATAGGCTATTAAACAAAAAGAAAACAATAGGCACTAGTGTTTTCTTTTTGTTTAATATATTAAAGATCAGCAGCACAAAGGTATTTTAGGTTTTGTGTGATTTCCTATTAAATCAGCACGATTTATCTCCTCTTCGATTGAGAGATTTAAATCATGTCAAAGGTCAGATTCAATTTAACCCCTGAGCAAGCAGGCTGGTCCTATTAAGCTCAATGGTAAATAAGTCATCACTTGTGCAGAAAGCCAGCTGCCAATCCAGAGCAGGAGAGTAACAAGTACAAATATAACAGTCAAATCTACTTACCCGTACCCCCTAGGGGCACGTGTGTGGGGACAAGTGCCCTCATTTGAGAAGTACTGATGCGTTTGGAGGATAGGCTGCTTCTGAGCTGTGCAAACATGTGTACAAATGGCACTGTTAAGGGGGAATTATGGTTGGACTCCACACACACACACACACACACACACACACACACACACACACACACACACACACACACACACACACACACACACACACACATTGTTTGTTTGTTTTGCTTTTTTGATTAGAAAATGAATTACTTGAGGGTCCGGGTGTAATTCCAGCCCAAAAGACGATAGGGCAGGTTTGATTTCTGCCCAGTTGGGAAGAGACAGTGAGGTACAATTACCGACCGAATATGATGAGATTGACCAACAGACAGGACTTACCAACTGACCGACAGGACTTTCGCCTCACTCCTGTGTGCGTTGGAGGATGGCGATCCCAGACGCTAGACTAGCAACTCCTGCAGGTTAGTCAGGTTGACCAGTTCAGCAGGCTGCGGAACTGAGAAGAATAGTGTCTGCATGTGTAGCACCCAGCCATGAGCCAGCGACAACAACCCCGCCAATCGGGCTCAGCCTTATTGGCGCGACTTGTTGTGCGTTGGACTGGCGAGTGGGAGTCCCGGGTTCGATCCCCGCTTCCGCGTAATACTACAATCTGGCGTAGTCGGCAGGATTTGGAGTGCGGGTGTTATCCCCAATATACCCGTATACGTCCTTGTGGGTCCACATGAGGGACATCACGTACGGGGGTCCGTGGTGTGAAGTGTGAAGCGCGAGGACGCGCTCCAAAAGATCAAGGGGGTGAATGTAGCACCCAGCCATGAGCCAGCGACAACAACCCCGCCAATCGGGCTCAGCCTTATTGGCGCGACTTGTTGTGCGTTGGACTGGCGAGTGGGAGTCCCGGGTTCGATCCCCGCTTCCGCGTAATACTATGCATGCATTACCAAGTTTTCTGGGTGAAACTCACTGTCAATAAGGATAGGTTGTCCGTTCTCAGAAACTGTAAGAGTTAGTAATGGCATGTGGGACTAAACTAGAACATACTGTGCATGGAATCAGGAATATTCACAACATCTAAAATTTAGAGACAAATAAGGAGGAGGGAGGATACAAATAACCTCATGCCAGGCCTCTGAATTACATCTTGAACTCACTCTAGAGAGTGGTCCAACGGACTTGACACAGGCCAGACTCAACCCGGGCACTGCACTACTTGTGGTGGTGCGGTACGTGCATTCCGAATTTGAAGTCGGAGGGGCGAACGGATCTCAATTTATGTGGAAAACAGACATAAGAGCTTTCCACGGAGGAAACGATAAACAACCACAGTATCGTGGCGTTTACCCCAGTCACTCAGTGCTGACAGACGAGAATCGTGTAGCGAGAAAAAAGAGCTCACAGGATTGATTTCTAAAATACATTGCGGGCGTGAGCCCAAAACAAGTGCGATAACGATTGGCGTCACACGCTTGCTTTATCACACAATTTCTGAGCACAAAACTCTTTGTACTGTTCTTGGAGCAGTACAAAGAAATGGCTCATTTCTCTCAGAACATTACTGTCATACCACCAAAGGTTATGTTTCAAAACAGTCTCTGGCTCTGCTGGATCATCACCATCGTTTTATCTCCTTCACCTGTTCCAAAACTATCCACTTAATTTTGTTTTTCACTGATTTCGCTCTTGAGACCTTCCCATTTTGATAGCCTAGGTTGTCTCAAGGTAGAAAACAGATTTAAACAACTCCATTGGGGCTTGCATTTAAGAATTGCAAATGCAGCTATGCCCTCTGTGCCCACTGTACGCACATACTGTACATGACAAACTAACTTGAAAAAAGTTAGGGACTCCACAGCCACAACACATGAGGAAGTGAGAACAACGTTCTGGTATCATCCACTTTCAAAACAAACATGGGCAAATTCTCCTTCTACAGCACTGCCACACAAGTGTGGAATGCCCCGACTCCCTCTCTCAAAAAAGAGTAAATGCCTGGTGTCCTTTAAAACAGGCCTGAAAAGCATGGCAAAGGGAAAGGAAATGACCCCCCCATACTCTAGTGACTTCTCCATTATTCTTTCACGTGAGAGGTTAAAAAGCTCTGTCATTGGGCACACTCAGAGGCAGAGAGTTACGAGTCTACGACAGTCTACGACAGTCTACGACAACTCTGCTCATTTTGTGTACAGTCCAATGGAGGCTCTTCAACATTGACTTCTATTGAATAGGGACAACGTGACTGGGCCCCTCAATGTCGCAGCTGTCTTTAGCCCGCCCCCCTACACTGTGTAACAGCAGGGCAGCAGCTTGCATACAGTCAGCCATGAGCCAGCCATACCATACCATAGCCATACAGACTGAGACTATTAAAACATCCGCGACTAGAAACGCCATGGATTAAACAAGAGAACTAGTGAAGCACCATATTCGTTGTTGTGTCCGAGGTTGAGCTGTGTCGCTCGGTCTGTTGTTAATTTGTCACTGTAGAAGCGACAGGTAATGATGATCGACACAGTTCTTCTCGCCTGTGTTATTAAAGGTAGGGTAAGTGATTTGAAATTCATTGTGTAGTATCAGCCTAGTGCACTAGGGGCGCCCAAGAGTAGCTACACTATGTGAACCTGCTGCTCGATCCTGATTGGAGGAGAATTCACCCTCCACCTGGGGAACTTTTATTAGCTCCTCTGCTAACGTGGGGGAGGGGGAAACTCCATATATGGTCTGCATGCCTTATAATAGAGCATTTTAACAGAAAAAAAAACACATTTTTGGGTGATATCTGACAAAAGTGAAATCACTTCCCCTACCTTTAAATTAATCTTCTGGCTGCACACGATCTGCAAAGAGCAGATCCACAAGCAGAGCACAAGCTCTCAGTGACTCAGTCTCAGCATGGTGTGGATGCAAGGTGTTGTGATCTTGTAGAACAGTGGTTTTCAACCCTTTTCATAGCAGGCCCCACTATTTATTAATTTGATGGCATTTTAGCCCCACAGTCCCCAAAACTAAAGATTTCTTTTGTTTTTGTCCACAATACCAGACTGGATACCAGTCAAACATACAGATCAAAATGACCATTAATCTTCTACATTCTCTATTTGTGTAGACTTTAGGCTAATTCACATGATGAATATTTTAATTCTTGAGAACTAATAATTGCATAATGTCTTTCAGGTTAAGCCAGGACCCCTTAGGCTTAGCTGAGAGTGAGTCAGTGAGACAGGGACCCCCATATAGTTTTATCTATGTGTAAATTAAGATACACATAGACTTGTTTGACAGTACACTGTGTGCAGTGATCTGTAAATGCATATTTTATATTTGTTTCTTTTCTATTTACTGTATATGTTAGTAGCATTAATCCTTGGAACAATATAATTTAATCTCTTAACCCTATAGGCCTACACCTAAAATTGACCTTTGAGGTATGCAATAAATGATAATTATATAATTATACGCTAATCCAACAATAACAGAATAACCAGCAGAGAGCAGAGCTTTTCTAGTTAGGAAGGAGGAGCTATAGTACTAGCCTACAGTTAAACAATACATTGTTTTGAATTTAAATGTATTGGATTTTGACATTTTTTTGAAAATTATGTTGAATTGCCACCAGATCGCATCGTATCAGATCATATCGCATCATATCGATTTGTGACCGTCCCCACCAATGTCAAACTCAAAATTTCGCCCTTGGTACTGATTTAATTTATGTCTGACTGTACCTTGTAAGGATTACTTTTCTGCTAATAAACTATTCAACCAATCAATCTATTCAAACAAACAGGCAAACAGCTTGGAGGGTAGAGTAAAGGTGCAATGAACTCGACTTAACCTAGAGTCGACCAAGAATGTACAAGACTTAAAAAAACATAGACTCTTGACATATCAGGTTCATGTACTTCCAAAAATAATCGTGTCAATGTCAATTAGAAATGTAGTCAATGTCGAAAGCTAATTTTTTGCAGGTGTCTTGGTTAGCATTCTTGTTATGAAGCAGAGCAAGTGTTTTACAAGGGTACTATTTCCATTTGGCAAACAGAGACAGACAGCTAGACACAGAAAGCGCTTTGGTGAGTCTACAAGTGGGCGGTGAAAAAGTCAAATCCAGTATCTGCAGCGAACAGTTGGATGTGTCCACAGAAATAATATAGCTTCTAAGGGCCTGACACGCTTAAAGCGTCAGGCACTGGCGTCATCAAATGCACCCATTGTTTACAACGGCTGCAGCCACTCTGGAGGCGTCAAGTGGGCGCGTCAAAACCTTTTGACGTCTCTCTCAGATCTTGGTTCTATTTTGGAACATTGACGCTTAGCACGGAACATCCAAAATAAGATGGAAGAATGCAGAAAGGTAACTTCCCAAAAAAACCTAGTCTTGCAGTGTATCTTTGTACCCTTGTTTTCATTTGTTTGACTATTCTCAGAACAACAAAAAAATGCGTAAATTAAATAGAAAAGACTTTGAGCGCGACTCGTGACATGTTTCCCTGAAGCTCGCGTCAATGCCACTTTCAGGGGTTTCCAGCAAGTTGGGAATGCATGCCCCACCTGTTAATGCAGTTTGGACTTGTCAGAGTACCCGTTATACTGATACCCAGTGTTTTCAAGTAAGTAAAGTAATATATTACTGTCAGTAAGTCTTCAAGGACTTACTTAGGACGGTGATCCAATTGGCTGTGTTTGACTGTACGTTGTACTGATTTCATTTATGTACCCTGTATCGATTATTCTTCTGCCGATGAACTATTCAATCAATCAATCAATCAATCAATCAATCAATCAATCAATCAATCAATCAATCAATCAATCAATCAATCAATCAATCAATCAATCAATCAATCAATCAATCAATCAATCAATCAATCAATCAATCAATCAATCAATCATATATTACTTCCCTGTATGTAGTAACAGCCTTGGTGGAACTATCCATTTGAGCGTTTAGTTATAATGGTAGATTAGGTTGGGGTCATGTTGCTTTGCAAAATTGATCTGGTCTAGATCTGTTGAATATAGTTTTGAAATAGCTTAATTGAATTGCACTGTTTATAGCACTTTAAACATGACAATTGGATAATGACCATTCACTCCTAGTGTCATCTATGGAAGCATATGGGCACATTTATAGTCATCCCTAATCAGTGGGAATTGGCCAATGCTGTGAGTGCTTATAGACAGGAAGTGACACTCCCAGACTCAGGATTTGAATTGTTTGGACTTGGACTTGCCACCATTGTTCCACCTCCCCTTTCCCCTGTTTTAGTATTGTTAAACGTATAGGAAATAAATGGATTTTAATTGCAAGTAAGAAGTTGTCCTGTCTGCTGATATCGCACCGCTACAAGATCTAAACTCTGGAGTGGATACAGAAACAATGCATACTTGTCTCTATTACGTGTGACGTATCATATACAGAATGGCAGGACTTATGCAATGTAAGTGAAAAAGATTCAATTTCTGGGGGTGAGGGGAACAAAGTAATGCTTAAAGTAATAAGTAACTAGTTACTATTGGTCGGGAGGTAGTGTAATAAGTGTTTAATTGATATCCACTGACATATGACCCCTAAACTAAATATGGAGATACAGTGTTCAAAGAAACGGCCAACACAGACAGTTACAGTATAATGGTGAAGTGGTAGAACAAATGTGACGCAAAGATCAGCCATTCGGCGAAGCGGCTCTGTCCGGTTGGCCATTCTGGGAAGCCGTGTCGTCCCCCCTCCCCTTAAACACATCTTTGAATTGGCATTAGGCACAGGTACTGTTCAACTGGGAAACACAAGTTTGAGGTCAAAACAGTGACGGTACCCTAGTCATGCCACAAGCACAAACGCCACACATTCATGCACCCACGCGTGTACACACACGCGCACACACACACACACACTTTGCGAATGCATAGATATAGATTACAGAAAAGAAAGGCAAAGAATAATAGGTTCCGTCCCCTTAAGTAAATTGCCACTATAAAGCTGTCATGGCTCCATCACTGCCTCCATACAGCGGTAACAAATGAATGGGCCTGTCAACAGAGTGTTGCATCTGGAACCACCTGCTCTGTGCTGGAACAGCACCAAGCCCTTCCAGGACCTCCCAGAACGGCCCCTGCTGCTTCTCAAACCCCCCTTTTTAATGTCAAAGGAGCCCCAAAGCGATATGCATTTGGCCGAGGACGGACATTTGCAACTCTTGCATGCCAGGGAGAAGAGAAGATAAAATAAATAATAATAAAAATCTAAATTATTCCAAACTTGCCAGGCATTTTCTTGGCGTTTATGCCTTTATCGTGGTAGCAAATGGAGATAGACATGAAAGAGAGAGAGAGAGAGAGAGAGAGAGAGAGAGAGAGAGAGAGAGAGAGAGAGAGAGAGAGAGAGAGAGAGAGAGAGAGAGAGAGAGAGAGACGGGGAGAAAAACACAACAAAGGTCGTCAAGACCTTTGCTGACTTGCATTTTTAAATATTACATTATTTATTTAGACAAACGTGTCATTGTGTCCTGGTAACTAAATGGGATGTTGTATCATGCTGTCATCCATGTAAATGTAATGATGGAACTTGTACAGTACCGGGGGTGTCACTGTGTGTAGGTGGGTGGCCTGTGTTATTTCTTTTCTTTTTTGCTTTTGTTGTCATCTTACTGTCTTTGTTTTTTGTATCATTGTGGGGGAAGAAGAAAATACTTGTTTTTTTCCAAAATAGATTTTCAAAAATAGCAGATGTACGACCCATCTGCTATTTTTTGAATATGCAAAATGGATAAAGTGTTTACAACGTACATTAACAACATTGTCTGGGGCCACAATAGTGGCGACCATAGGGCACAGTTTACTATCAAAACCTGCATATCCCATCAGTCAGTTTTGCGTTCCCACCGTAAGACAACTCCATATGGTTACGCCTCATTACACGTTATGCCACCAAGGTCGACTCGACTCGAAATTAAACCTGGGCCCTCATCAAACCCTGTACACTCAAGAAAATTGCCCTTAGATCTCCATACATGAAGCTGTCCTGTTCCGGATTTTCCAGATGTTAATCTGACCTAATACAACCCTATACACCCAAGACATGCTCTATACACTGTACATTTGTACATGGCCAGACCTCTTCAAACCCTAGACACTGCCCTCGCTGCCACCCTTAGACTTCAATATGGAGCTTTCCTGTTCTGACATTACAAGACACGCTCCATATATGGCCAGGACTGAATGAATTCCATGTTGATCTGACCCCCCCACCCCAAAGCGCTAGTTTCCCTCACACAGGGCGTCTTACTGGTACACTGATACAAAGAAATATGATCCCAAAATTCCAAGCTACGTGACGTCGGCTCGTCTCACGGCACACCATTGTAGCTCAGCTCGGCACACCTTGTTTCAGGAACCACGACTTGCCCTGAGGCTGTCTCTCCTTGCTTTTCCTACAGTCTGCTATAGTCTACCGTCAGGTAGAAAAAGGGCTGAGTGGGCTGCGCTACAGCACACAGTCATGCAGTCATCATCGCTATATACCTCTGTGCGATAAGAAGCCGGTAGACGCGAAACAATGGGTGTGGTGTACCGGAGGACGGCGGCGCTGAAAGGGACATCATTATTTGACTATACAGCCCCACATATGAGCCGTGGCACGGGAGAGAGACAGAGAGAGCACAGCTCATTTCCATCTCCTGCCAAAAAGGACAAAGGTGACATTATCATTGAGATGCGAAGGAGTGCCACGGGCTGCCCCAGCTCCTATGGGGATTTCCCAGAGGCTTGTGTGGCAGAATGGGGAGAAACACGTGCACGTACTGTAGACACGTACACACACACACACACACACACACACACACACACACACACACACACACACACACACACACACACACACACACACACACACACACACACACACACACACAGACACACGTAAACACCTATCTGATGACTTGCTTTGCTTTGCTAATGTTGTTGCTGTAAAGCGTGGATGGCGATCACAAGTATTAAATGTCAAAGCAGTGGAGCACAGGGTCAGCGGACATCTCGTGACATCTCTGAGTCATATTAGCAAAAACCAGTCCATGAGTGGAAGCACAACGACCCAAAGGAAAGTCAAAACCAAAGTCATTTCTGTAAGGTCTGTGAGGTGCCAGCGAGAAACAAAAACACACATACCTTCATACTTGAGTACATTTCTGAGGTACTTTTCATTTTCGGGCCGGGTTGTGCCTATGATCTAAGTTAATTAGTCGAGCCGGGCTGGGCCGGGCCTGATCTGTTAGGGCCGGGCATCAATTTTCTGGCCCGTTGAGAACTGGCTTTGCACACCGTACATTTCAGCTGTCATCGGTGTATGAATGGTGTGTGTGAATGGTTGAATGTAATGCACTGTAATCTAAAATATAAAAAATGATAAAGGCACTATATACCTGTAAATGCACCATTTAAAAGGGCACCAGTATCCATAAGGGACATGAAAAAAAAAAAACGTACAGTATATGATTACTGTTTGAGATCCAATCCATCAATTAATTCATGCGTATAGCTGGCACCCCTGACTAAAAGGGGGAGGAGAAGGGTGGCAAGATGGCACATAAGGAGCTAAATATTGTGATTGTTTTACTGTAAAGCCATGAGAGTATACTTCCTCTCTCCCCCACTGTCTGGTTGGACGAACAAATCCAGTTTCACTACGCAAATAAAGAGGTGATGGCTGTTTACAGACACATGGCAGTTTCAGATTCATGCATTTATCAGAAAACAAATGGTGATTCTCTTGCAAATGACTCCAGTTATCACCCTGTGCTTACAGTGAATGAGTACTACTGTGAGTACTACAGTGTCGCGTGTCTACTGTGATGAACGGTCCAAACAGTCAAAGCACTATTCATCATCACGGCAGGCAGGTTGATTGTTCTTACCAACGGGGGTGGGGGTGGAGGGGAGTTGTGCAGTGTTGTAGTGGTACTTTTAGAACTGGGGGGATGCCTCTTAAAGAGTAATTCCACCCATTTTTTTTCTGAGAGTGTACAAATGTGAACCAAATGGACCCTAGCTGGTTCCATTTGTACACTCTCAGAAAAAAAGGAAACTCATTAACATGGTGAAACAAAACACATCTCGCTGATGTCATCAAGATGCATTTCACCATGTTAATTTCTAGGAAACACAGAATGGGGGAAACTTTTTTACCATGTCCACACAACATCTCTAAGGTATATTAATGACATTAAAATATTGAAAATATACAGTAAAATATTGAAAATGAGTGGAACACTTGCATTTGCGTGCACCTGCGCAACACACACAGACACGCTATTAAAACAAGTATAGCATATTGAGAAAGATTGTTTACAATGCCTAATTGTATCCATAAAAGTAAACGACAAGACAAAAAACATAGGCCTACTTTTGCCCCAAACATATTTTAGATGTGAGAAGTGTGGGGGACGCCGTCCTCTCGCGTCCCCCCTGAGCCCTCCACTACACCCCTGGAGTTGTGTAACAAAGCAGCACCCTGCCGCCGGAGAGGAGAGGGCATCCTCCTCGATTCAAGTAAACTTGAAAAGGCTCAACAGACTGCTTCTTTCCTTCCAAATATGATGGTTTCAAAACACTTAGAGAGGGAGAGCAGCGCCTTTGTCAGCACTTCAGCTCGACACACCTATAGCTTTTGTTCCTTATCACAATAGACATGTAAAAGGCTTTTCATAATCCTCGTGGCTCGAATGGGGAGCCATGGGGAGATCAATAGACCTCAAGTGCTAAATTGTTTGTTGACCATTGATCGGCCCAGAATCTACAAGTCCGTAATTCAATCCGCCTAATAACAAGCAATTATTGCTTCCCCTCCTGAGCCAAAGCCCTGAGTTTGTGTCCCTCTCCTTTGCCCGAACTTAAAAATCCATATATCGATGCCTCACATGTTTTCGTTGGGTGACCTTCACACAAAGGGAGGCTTTGAATGCAAGTGTGTGTGCTCCCATAATCCGCCCATCTGTGTGTGTGATTCTTAGTATACTCTATTATGTGTGCAGTTAAGTGTACTACATGTGCAATTGAAGGGAGCACAGAATTAGCTGAACGGATGCGAGACATCCACGTGAACCAGCGCGGCCTGTCCGTCACAAACACATGTTTGTGGCCCATTGACAAATGGTCAAGTGTTCCCACATCCCTATCGATGCAGAGACGTTCAGCGAGTCAGGTTGAGTTGATGTGGCGCGGTCGTGAAAGGGCTCCATTGAAGCCTGGCATGATGTGACCTTTTGATTTTATTTATGGACTTACATGATAAACCACGGCTCCACGAGGGCTGAGATATGGCCGATGGTCATTCCAACAAGCAGCGCAGAGATGAGATGGTCACACATTAGCTCTCCCATGCATGTACTGTATGTCCTCAAGTCTGTGTTAAAATGCTCACATAATCTGCATGTGGGAGACAGACAGACAGACAGACAGACAGACAGACAGACACACAGACACACATACACAAGAATTTTCAATTTGGCAGAAATAATTAGGATATTACATTCTTTCATCTCTTCAGCACCGAGAATCCAGTCTGTGGTATCCGCTATCAATCATTTGATTGAAAGTGATTATAAAACTTCCATCGATTAATATCCCCATGTGGGATTGTTATATTGAATAACAATTCTCTTCCATTCTTGAAATGTTTGATTTGTAGTTGGAAAATATTCTATTTTTTATTAATTAAATAAATATGTAGATAAATACAATTCTGGTACAGGTTTGTTTTGCATCAAAACAAACATTATTTAAAAAACTAAAACATTACACCCCTAAAATGTAGCAATTATACCTTGTGTATCATGTATAGCATTTTCACAGAGCATTTGTTTTTCTCAACTGCCACTGCCCTTTTTACATTGAAACTCTATTATTAATAATTAAATAAATGCATAATACACTTCACTGCTTCACACCAACGTTTACAAACATTAAAAAACATTGCACCCTTATACTTTAAGTGTATCCTATAGCGTGTTCACAGAGCTTTTGTTTTTCTCAACTGCCACTGCCCTTTTTACATTCAAACTCTATTATGGGTTTGCAGACTCCTTCAAAAAAGTGCTGAGCTCTGCTACTTTTTCGCTACAGTGGAGTGCCTACAACAGTTCAGCTAAGTTCAACTTTTTAAAAAAGCGCTAATGATGTTGACATTCTTCTCTATGCCAACCAATCACAACAAATAATTTGCATTTAGGAACTTTTCACAGCAACAACATAGAATGTATTGGAGGATGGTCAATAACTGTTCCAGTTGTGATAACATTTTCACACAGTATCTATTCCTGAAGTTTCAGCACAGCTTTTTATTCTAACCATATATGTAGGTTTGGCCAAAGCCCAAAAAATAGATTGTGGGTTGTCGTGGTTGTCGTAACTCTAAAAAAATGTGTTATTCACATCCACATTGACTTACAATACACAGTACAATGAAACACGTCTCAAAGAAACTCTTTGAGCACACAAACAAATGGAAATAAAGCCCATTTGACATTGTAATTTGAAGGGTCAGTGGATCGAATCATCAATTCTTCCTAATTATTCTTCCTAATTAAAATAAAATCTATATGAAGATGACACAAAGCCAACAACAAAGTTCAGGTTCTTTGTGAAAAATACAAATGCAGATCGGCATTCGGCAAAGCACGTCCAACATCCATTCCAATAATGCGAAACTAGGGATCTGATGGTCAAATCATGTTTTAATTCTGATCAGTAATGACCACATTAAGTTTGATCCACATCCAATCATTTGTATATTTTATGCCATTGTTACTTATATTATGTTATGCATTATATCCTGACAACTCATGACAACAAGAGTGTCAAATAGCTAAACACATTTGGCAGTGTTATGGTGACAGAATACATCTTGAATCATAAATATAGGATCTAAAGGTTGACCTGACAGTTCTGAAACTCATCTTTTAACCAAATTCTAATCTAAACTGTAGATGTTTAGAATGTGCATTGCAACCAAAAGTACTATAATGCAGCACCAGGTCGGAGGAGTCATTTGCACTACAAAATCACAAAAATGAGCCAAGTTGTCAAATGAACATGCATAACTACTTATTTAACATGCAACCGTGTCACTATTTGTAGAAATTATGAATTCTCAACCATGAAATGTGAAAACCGGCATTACCACTTGAACAGTTGAACACAAGACACTTTTTGCAGAGGCATGTATGTGGGTCGACACCGATCTCTCTGTTCTCTCTCTCCATTTCATGAGGATTCTCACACACAGACACACAGAGGTCTCTTTCAGAAAACTGGCATGGTTTGCAGCCTTTCAGATAATTGTGTAAACCTCAGTCTACATGCCATTACATTTCAGTTTTATGTGCAATTGACTGTCAACTTGTGCATAATGTACCAAGATAATAAAAACACCACAGTGCACTACAAGTGCCTTTTGGCCAACAGAAAAGTTCACAAGGTCACAAAAACCTGTAGTTTTTTTTTCTCCAGGGAGCTTGAATCAGTACAGCCAGTGTCCTAAGCCTAGCTTTGTGTGTTTAGGTGTACCAAATAACGAAAATTTGATTGGCTGAGAACCAAATGTGATATATGACGTATGTCAATAAGAGCACGCACTCACTTCACATAAGTGTGAATTTTACGATACTGTGTGGTTTCGGAGCATTTGTCTGTCCGTGATGGACGGACAGACAAATGGACATCATCCTTTTTGTGGGACTAAAAACATTAACCCAGACTTTATTTGAAAGGTTTGATAGAGGAAAATGAGCACTTCTCAGTTTAGTGACTGTCCAATGCCATTCCTTGACCTGCAACAGTTGCTGTGCAGGTCAAGCTTTCCTGGTCAAGCTTTCCTCTTCTAACAAGCCTATTGGACAGGGCGGATTGGGGAGGGACTTGGTGAAGGGCTAATTGGTCAGCCGAAGGTTGACCAATCAGCTCGGCTGAATAAACCTTTAGCTAAGCCCCGACCCTCTCCCACTTGGACACATTCCACTCTGTCTCATTCATCTCAATGCAAATATTATGGATGTTGCACATTACTTTACTGGTTCATTTTTGGAACCAGACCTTCCAAAGTCTCTGCCCAGTCCATCAGCAATGGCCTGCCATACAAACTAGAAATGTATGTGTGTGACATTTTGGTTTTACAGCAATGTTTTATCATATATAAACTATTGCTGGAGGGGAACACTGGGGTGGCCAATCAGGACAGAGGCATACAAACATAGTTGAATACTGTGCCCCTATTGGCCACCGCAGTTCTCTGGAATAGGAAATGGGTGTACAATTGAGCAATTCCAGACCTGACAGGCAATTTGTTTTGCCAACAGTTGATTCGGTCTGGCTTTAGCCAGGCTAGCAACCTCCTGAGTCACGTAATATGCTGCAAGCTTGAAAAGCAGCTATTTCCACTGTTGCTTTAATTTGAAATATGACATTTATGCTGTTTGGAAATGTTAAAAAAAAAATAGGTACAGCAGCCAGAGAAGCCTGAAATTCCGAGTCACTATCGGGTTTTAAACAGCTGAGCTATAACAACTCAATCTCAATTTCAGGCGCTATAGATAACTTGGTTAATGTAATATCAATTGACTTGTTGAAATGTGACTTGGTTTGATTACCAAACAGGAATAATAGGCATATCGGACAGTTTGCGAGTCCCAAAATGAATTCCATGTAATTAAATTCAGGGATAAACCATATCTTCATCTGCGATCAGAATTAATGACCAGAGGGGGGATATCAAAAGCGGAGGAATTGATTCCCTACCACGCTGCGAGCAAATAGAATCCTGCATAGAATTAATTATGTTTTTTTAGGCATTTAGCAGAAACTGTTACCCATGCTCCTCTAGACTAGAATGTTCCCTGGTGTGTCCTCTAGAGAAAATTCTCGAGGACACTCACAGGAGCTTATCTGCTCACAAAGGAACCAAAACACATGAGCAGAAAATAACCTCCTTCCCACAGTTCACAGAATGACTACGTAATGCTGAGGCTGACAGCCAGAAGCACATATGTACGGTGGTACGCAGGATCCTGGACGCTGTTCAAGTTCTTCTTAACCACATGAACCCTAGAGTGCCTTTTCTGGGCATGCTATAATTCTAATTCTAGTGATTCGGATTCCAGCTATGAGGAGGCCTACAACTACGTTGATACCACTGGGTAGGAAATTTGTGAGTACATTTAATGCTGACTTATTTAACAAATGATCGCTGTTCATGCTATTTTCTCTGTGACAGTTAAATCCATTATTAGATACCCACATTCAGTGTTAGCCTTGAATCCAACCTTGGCTGAATAAACCAAAGCAAGACATTCATGGGTGACTCTACTGCTATCTTACGGTGTGGCTCTGCCGGAGGCTAGCTGTCTATCAGAAGGTATGTGTGTTCATGTGTGTGTGCATGTGCGTGTGTGTGTGCGTGTGTGTGTGTGTGTGTGTGTGTGTGCACGGGTGTGTGTGCGGGTGTGTCCAGAGCTACTGTAATCTCTCAAACCGTTAGACAGATCAGTGGTAAAGTTTTTATATACATGCATTGTCTGACAGTAGACCAGAACAAGAACATAGCCCCCCCCCCCCCCCCCCCCCCCTCCCACACATATACATGTATACGATTTGAAAAATGTTAACTTTAAAATGTAACTCAAAGAGACTTTCATCAGCAACATGAGCAACATGAGCGACATCACAGGTTTGTGACGAAGAAATGTGGGATGAATTCCACATGGTTTGAATTTCACCTAGTTTTTAGGACTACTACCTGTAAACAAGATCTGGGGACCACCACTGGCCCTTGGGGAGGACGGAAGGACCTGTAGCGGTTCATTTTGGCTCATTTTATGCTCTCAAGGGTTGCATTATTCTGCATATCTGCATAAATTATTTGACAAAATTAATTTAATTGACAAGAACATACAGTCCAAACAATTAGTTTAATTAATGTTTTCATCATTTGCCCGTTGTCTCTCCTATGGTGGTACCAACAAAATCTCATGCAGGGACAAAAAACAAAATCTTTTGTTTGATAGTCTGTGGCACAAAAATGCCAACATGAAATACAGTGTAGTTTAAAGTGTGGATTGTGGAGATTTTTGTATTCTTTTTGCAATTTCCTACATATTTAAGAGGTGACAGTATTTGGTGTAGTTTGTGCAATGCTGTCTTCCTTTGGGTTTCTTCCTGGGGTTTGAAACCTTTCCAGTCAAACATGCCAATAAACAAAAAACAGCAAGATAGTGACATCACACATCTGCCCCTCCCCTAACTCTTCCCCTGTGGGTGTGGCTTCAGTTCGCCAGTCATCAGGCAAGCCACGCCCACCTAATGAACTGGTGGGGGTGCGCACTTAAAAACTACATTTTAACAACTACTGTAAAAAATGTACTCCTCATTTAACAATAATACCTGAAATAAATCACGGCACCCCATCTTTTAAAATCTTTATTTCTTTCATAAATAGAGAATCTTTCACTCAATAGGAGTCGCTCCAGTCGCAGGATGATGATGTCACATGAGCATGTTCATCCATATATTCCATAGACTAGAGCTAGACCACACATGACATCATCTTCCTGCTCCAGGAGCAGTTCCTGTTGAGTGAAATATTCTCTATTTATGAAAGAAATAAGATGCCATTTGTGTTTTTATTCATTTATTTTAGTTATATAGGGAATGTATAATGTTTTAAGCAATGTTTATCTAATTAGTCAGGGATCCTAAGAACAGTGTAAACAATAACCGCGACGATAAGAGAGCAGTGATTCTGTCTCTGATGGTGTTGATTTCTCTCTCCTTCCTTGTGAAGGACAGTAAGCCTCCTCCATCCATGTCATGCATGCCAGTGTCATTGTGCAGAGCCCCACAGGCACAACATGCCACTTACCGCCACGGAGCGCTGTGGAGGTCAATTCCCACTGGGGGCCGAAGCATGTTAAAAATACACACACGCTCGTAGGAGCGGCGGAACAACACACAGGAGAACAGCGGCCACCAAAACGACGGGTCCAGACCGTAGGCGTAGATGATGATGCTGCCATTATCCCCCTGGAGAAGGCTCCTCCTGCGGTGCTTAGAAAACTCACGTCCTGCAATGAATGACAAATTACCATGCATGATGAAATCAAACCAAGGCAGGAAGTAAATGTTACGCAATTTGGTTACGGGGGTGTTTGTGTGCGTTAGATGTGTAGATCTACAGTAATAGCAATTTAATCATGATAAAATTGTGATAAAGGCACACAATATCAAATACTATGTAGTGAATTCAGTCTGGCCAAATCAAGCAGGGACAAATAAATGGTGCAGTTGAACAAGGAGGGATTATCAAAAGCAGAAGCATCAGACCTCCCCCCACCCCCACCCTTCAGGGTCATCTATTAAAAGAGTGGCCACACCAGTGTTGACTCAGTATAGAAGAATCATCTCCAGGGGGTTTCAATCTTTTTGATACCAGGGCCCACTATTTATTCAGAATTTGAGCCACGGACCACCATTTGAGGACATTTTAGCAGACCCCAAATTCTTTTGCTTTTGTCCACAATTCTAGGCTGGATTTGGGAAACAAATCAGGCAAACATACAGATCATAATGCCCATTACTCTTTTACATCCAAGTCTAGTTGTGTAGACTTGGGCTAATAACATTTTTAACTCTAATTGAGAGTGTAAACATTTTTACACTCTCACAGAGTTACATTCAGTTAACCAACTTTCCATCATTTAGCTGGGGACCATCTGGACTCCTCTCGGTCCCTGGACCACCTGTTGAAAACCCCTGGCTTAGAGTTACTACTAAAACACCTAAACATTTATTTTAAATGCATGTATACAGTTGTTTAGAGTTTAACACTAGATGGAATAGGCATTCAATATCATTTTTACTCTACCAAAAGATAACATTGTTCCTAATGGATACATCATTACTGACTTTTTTTTATCATTTAATTACTATACCATTTACTTGCACAAAATAATTTTCCTCCATCTCAAAATGAGCTATTACATATCTGGGTTTGACAAAATACACATTCATTATCTTTAATATAATACATTAATGATAATAATTAAATGGTTTCTCTATCGACTTTTCGCAGGGAAGAGTTGGATTCTCAAGGAGATGAGCGTTGTCCATGCAGTGAATGAGGAGGGATTATTAAAAGCAGAAGCATCAACGGACCCCCACCCACCCCCAGCCTTCACAGTAATCTACTAATCTAGAGCAGTGGTTTTCAACCAGTGGTTCGGGGACCACAAGTGGTCCTTGAGAGGGTTCCAGGTGGTCCCCAGGCTAAATGATGAAAAGTTGGTTAACCAGATTTAACTTTTTGAGAGCATAAAAATGAAACCAAATGTACCCAGCATGTTTACACTCTCAAGAGTTAAAATATCCATCATCATTTGAATTAGTCCAAGTGTACACAACTAGTGAATGTAGAAGATTAATTGTCATTTTGATGTGTATGTTTGCCTGTTTTGTTTTCTCCAAAATCCAGCCTGGAATTGTGGACTTTAGTTTTGGGGCCTGTGGGGGCTAAAATGTCATCAAATGGTATGAAAAAGGTTGAAAACCACTGATCTTGAGTCAACACTAGTATTGACTACAATGTAGAGATGGAGAATGCGGATATTGCGGAAGTACTCGTTCTATCTCAATGAGATGTTTCCGACGTATGGAACTACTGTATTATATAGCCCATGGCACCTCGCTTTGCAGGCAAGATCAAAGCACGTCGCTGCTGTCTTACGAGATTACTCTGTCTGGCTCCCGATTGTACTATTACTAAACTGTTGTACATGAAAGTAATCAGAGAAAACAGCGTTTGGAGACAATGAAGAGTGGGAAGGAACACCAAGGAACAGGCTGCATGGGGCAGACTACGACGTGTTGGCAGGAAGCAAGGAGGAGATGGTGATTTCCATATCAATATTTGAGTGGCAGGGTGAATAATTCATGGGTTCACTGACACAATGACGGTGTTGCAGGCAGCGGAGTGGCCACTTGCCACCGCTGCATCCATCGCCTCCCGCCTCGCGCCTCCGACGTACATACAGGCTCTGACCAGGGGCGGATCTAGGCATGGGCATAGGGGGGCAATGTCCCCCTAAATGTCTGCCCAACCAAACACGATGGCATGCCTAACAACCCAAGATATTTCAAATTAGAGTGCTTATATTTAAAATTATTTGAAACACTACAACTGCTACTAACTAACTACAGCTGTGGCACCACTAAACCAACAGCATTTCATCATTGAAAACAGACTGCAACTCTGAGTTACTGCAACAAATGATGTTATTATCGATGCTCCACTTGCCTAATAAAAGTCCTGTAACTGAAAATGGTATGGGTGCGACGCCCTCATACCATTCTCTCCTGCCACCCCCCCCCCCCCCCCCCCCCACCACCAATTGGGGAATGTTACATCTGCCCCTGACGTACAGGCTCTGACGCGTGTGTGTGTGTGTGCGCACCTAAAAATTATGTTGTGTCAATGTTTGTGAGATGGTGGGAGTGCAGGGGAGGTACAGGGGTGCTCGGGGGTATCGATCTGTGTGTGTGTGTGTGTGTGTGTGTGTGTGTGTGTGTGTGTGTGTGTGTGTGTGTGTGTGTGTGTGTGTGTGTGTGTGTGTGTTTTCATGTATACCTAGGTAGTATACCTAGTATGTGTGCGCTATTTGCATTTATACCAGACAATTGCACGAGTCCCTCCGAGCCGAGTCTCAAGCAAGCGCAAGTCATTTGGTCCCAAGTCTCAAGCAAGTCAAGTTTTTTTTAGGTTGTGGGCGAGTCAAGTCGAGTCGAGTCCACACAGTTGGGCAAGTCAAGTCGAGTCAAGTCGCATGGTTGTTTCGAGTCGCGTCGAGTCACAATGTTTTCAAGTCGAGTCACTGGTTTTCAAGTCAAGTCACAGGTTACAACTTCCTACGGTCAAATGTAAAAAAATATATCAGTTTTATCAGTTTTATCAGGCGTTCTTAGTGCCTGATTTTTCATCAGGCACTAAGTTAGCTACCTACTCGTGTAGCCTACTACACGCAGTGTTGCCAACTGCCAAAATCCAAAATGCACATGAATCACGTGACTAGGCTGTTTTCTGACCCCTCAATGTTGCAAGTCTTGTACTAGATCTAGATGGCAATGGCGTTCACCACCGCTCCGCTCCCGTCAGTGGTTCAGACCGTGGGACCCCCGCAAATAGGTGGTCGCGTTAGCTCCCTGACTGGTTCATTTGGTTTCATTTGCACACCGTTGCCTCCCGGCAATGGTGACTTGGACGATGACTCGGACGAGTCGCCGAGTCAGGTTGTCTCAAGTCAAGTCCGAGTCTCAAGTATTTTACCTACAAGTCCCAAGCGAGTCAAGTCACCGAAAAATGCGACTTGGACTCGACTTGAGTCGAGTCAATACGAGTCGAGTCCAATTGTCTGATTTATACATACTGTAGTTATGTGTTCTAGCATGCAAGTGCATGAGCAGTGGCGTTTCTAATAAATTTGGAGCTCCAGGCAAGATTTTCCCTGGAGCCCCCCTTACGGGTCCATTTGGTAAGGGGGGCTCTAGGGGAAATCTCGTGTGATGTCATACCTATTACAGGCACAGTAAAATGGTGTCCCTCAAGGGATAAAAATATAAACTATTTTTAAACTAAAGAACATATTATATGTGTTCAATGTTCAATTCCAGTTATAGTTATATTGTATTATGTATTTATCCACACGAGGCATATTAGCCTGGGATCCATTTAAAGCACATCTGGTGGTCACCCCGATGCCCCTCCCCAATAGTGCCCCAGGAAACCACCTAGTCTGCCTAATGGCAAAAACGCCCCTGAGTGCATGAGTGTGTTTAGCGGGTGGGTGGCTGCCTGTTTATTTACTCAGTATGTGTGTGTGTGTGTGTGTGTGTGTGTTTTGAAAGACACACATAATGTACACACAGCATATGCATAATGCGTTTCCCATGTACAAGTGTACATGTGTAAGCCTCCCCCGACACCGCTCCATACTCCACTCCAAGGATACACACACACACACACACACACACACACACACACACACACACACACACACACACACACACACACACACACACACACACACACACACACACACACACACACACACACACACACACACACACACACGCTCTGGTCCTCCAGTGGGGCTTATCTTGGCTCTGACGTTGGTTCCTTCTTGCGAGGAGCAGCGTTTGGCAGAAAGAGACATCTGCTCTGTGAGAGAATGCCCTAATTATTCATGACCGCTAAAACCATTCAGGATTCGGTCTGTGCGGCATATGTGCCGTTTCTCAGAGCCGCGCGTCCGTCACACTTGTTAATGACAGTTTCATTGTTGTCGTTTTGGGCGTGTGTGTCTGTGTGTGTGTCTGAGTGTGTCTGTACTTGTATTTACTTTTCTGTGGAAATGTTGTGGAAAATGGTATCGTGTTGTGATGACAATTTTCCCTGGTTGTTGCAAGAGAAATGGTCTTGTATGATTAAAACAACAGATCTTAGACTTTTAGAGTTAGACTTTTAATTAGGAAGAAAAAATTGATTGTTTTGGGTTGGTTGTGTTTATACAGGGTGTTTTCCTAATCTGAAGGGATAGTTCACATTTTAAGCGCCTCCCCCCCTCCCCCACAAAAAGACCAGAACTACTTAACATCCACCAAAACCAGAGCAGAACTCCCACCACGGGACTCTGGCAATCAATTAATACAGCTGTACAGTTATAACTTAAGTTAGAAAAATCTCAACTATCCCCTTAATAATTACTTGTGCTGCGGTGTCACCCATCTGAAAATAGCCGATCTATTTTAGATCCAGCTCTAGTTCAATGCTACGTTTTTGTGTCCTCACCAGCATGGTGAAACAGACCGGTGCGTGTGCATGTGCATGTGCGTGTGGCACTTGTGTAACTCTGAATCACCACAAAAGTCAGACAACAGACCCAGCAGCGCGGCCCAGTTGGCGCTTAATAAAACATGGAACATGGAATTATGTGAAGAATGAGAAGGAAATAAAAGAAGGACAGAGGCTAAGGTGAACGCTTCCCTCCTGCTCCTCCTCCTCCTCCTCCCCCTCCTCCTCTGCTGTCTTTCATGCTGCGATTTGTTGTTGTTTCCGCGCGCGCCGGGCAGCCGCGTTACCTTGGTGTCGTCACACGGCTGCATCTATTGTTCACCTCTCTCTGTTTCTCAGGTGAATAAAAGGAGCTATTCTCCATGGATGAGTTCACACACACACACACACACACACACACACACACACACGCACACGCACACGCACACGCACACACACGCACACACACAGCACAAGCTGTGACCTCATGTCGCAACATTTTGCGATGTGTTTGTTTACCAGTGAGTGTGTATTCGTCGGCTGGTGGTGACCATGCAAAGCCGTGTTCTTGAAAGTCCCTGGATAAAATTGCCCCCACACTCACACCCACTCCCACACTGCAACACCCCCAACCACCACACACAAACACACACTCACACACACACACACACCAACATCCCTGTGTCCCTGTCACAACAGAGTTTCGTCACTATAACAGCGGCCGCTGCCTGTGCAGCCACGTAAATCAGTCCTCACCCTGCCTGCCGCCATCATCCGTTCCCAGCTGTTTACCTCCGGCCAAACAAAGGAGTCTAGCTTCTTTTTTGTGTGTGTTGTTGTCGCTGGGGGCGGAGGGACCGTCGCTGCTGCTGCATCGGCGGAAGCTGGAGAGGAGAGGAGAGGGTGTTATTCAGCCGTCCCGGCGTATATACCACCGCTATCAGCCCCCCACCCACGCCCCATTCCACCCCTCAACCATTCTCTCTGTGAAAAGGGCAATTCAACACAGGGGTGGGTGAGTGTGGTGGGTGGTGGCGGGGGGATCAATGGGAGAGATGTCAACGTGTTTGTGTGTGTGTGTGTGTGGGGGGGGGGGGTGGTCAGACACTTAGAACCTATGAGTAATCCTTCCCAAAGAAGGAGAAGACAGGGGAGAAGACAAACCAGGACTGTGGGCATGGAAGGGCAACACACAAAAGAGAAAGAAGAAGAAAAAGGTGTGTCACAGACAAACGTGAAGAGCAAATAAGGAGAAAAAATGGAATAAGCTGCTGCCCCCTTCTCTCTCTCTCTCTCTCTCTCTCTCTCTCTCTCTCTCTCTCTCTGTGTCTTTTGGCTCCTCTCTTTGCACTCAGCTCAGGTGTGTACCGACTAGAGAGGCTTCTCCCCAGGGAGGGGGGTGGAGGGGGTACATGGTGGGCACGAGCAGGGGTGGATGTAACATTTCCCAATTGGAGAAAATGGTATGGGGGCGGCTTCATCGCCCGTGCCGCGAAGAAGCCGCACCCATACCATTTTCTGCTACAGGACTTTTATTAGGCAAGTAAAGCATCAATAATAACATCAGTTGTTGTTGAAGTTGCAACAGACACACAGCATGCATAAAGCTATTTGAAATATCTTGGGTTGTTTTGCATGGCATCATGTCTGATGGGGCAGACTGGGCATTTAGGGCGGCATTGCCCCCCCATGCCCATTCCTAGATCTGCCCTGGGCATGAGGAGAGAGGAGAGGAGATTTCAGTTGAAGCACGGGTGTCTCTAGAGGAGGTTTAGCGCTGGCGAGGAGGGCTCGTTTGCATCTGCAAATGAGACAGAACCCGGCTGGCCCGTGTCACCTTGGCAACAGGCCACCGCCGGCGCCTCCCATCTACGTCTCTCTCTCTCCCTTTCTCTCTCTCTCTCTCTCTCTCTCCCTCTCTCTCTCTCCCTCTCTCTCTCTCTCCCTCTCTCTGCACACGCTCATCACCAGGGCAGCAGTGGACTGATTGATTGATTGATTAATTGATTGATTGATATACTGCATATTATTGGTGTGTTGAATGATTTTAATATTCTTTTGCTTTTAAGTATTTTTATTTTTAAGTATTTTTCTCGGAACAACCATAAAATAAATATAACATATTACATTTTTAAATCAGATTAAAATTAATTAATTTAAAACAAATTCATTAAAAGATTAAAACAAACCACTGTAATTTAATCATCAATCACCATTCAAACTATGTCCAAAATATGCCATGTTTTCCTGTACATGAATTGAAGTTGAATTCAAAAAGCAAAAAATAGGTGATCTACAAGCACTTGTAGATCTCTCAAGCTATACTCTATGGCTCTGGTTACAGGGAGACACACATCTACAGTATGTGTCAGCCTTAATGTATTTATTTGCAGCATGCAGAATGGGCACTTTTCAAGCGAAAGCACAAGTCAATACAAAAACTGTTACTCCGGAGGACACCATGATAAAGTATTACATATGTTTACAACAGGGAAGCAATTGTTTTTGACTTCTTGTCCACATCGTGGTAATGTGGCTACACAACGCAAACCTCTACAAAACCCTTGAAGTCTATATCTGTACTTTACTGGAATGTTTGTAGTTTTTTATCGTTGCTGAAGAGAGAAACCACCAACTAATTTTCTTCTTCTCCATAAATCAATGCTACTGGACACCGTTTACGTTTGTGTTTTGGTTAAAGAAATATTGAACCAATGAACCGTGCAGTACTAAGTTGCGACCAGTCACTGGTCAGACAATGACAACCCAGCTCAAACCCTAACCTAACCATAACCGCGAGCCTGGAGCAGTGCATGTTTGCCAACCATAATGCTTTCACCAACTTTAACGCATGGCCGCCAACCATAATCCGGTCATTTTCCGCATGTCGGACCAATGACTCGTCGGCAAAGTGTACACATCCCACTAACTCCACCACCGCTCTCCCTCCAAGTATTTGCATGAGTAGTATTACGCAGAAGCGGGAATCGAACCCGGGACTCCCACTCGCCAGTCCAACGCACAACAAGTCGCGCCAATAGGGCTGAGCCCGATTGGCGGGGCTGTTGTGGCTGGCTCATGGCTGGGTGCTATGCAAGACTATATATGAAGTCAGTCAATACCTACTTTGTATTGCTTTGGTTTTGGGTTAAAGTTTTCTTAATTTCCTGAAAAATGTCTATTTTTCATTTCCTGAAAATGTTTTACATTTTGGAGCTAGCTATGTGGTTTTCTTCCCGACAACACAGATGTACTTCTGACTACAAGTAAAGACACCAAGGCCACCATCTGGGCTGGGAAGTAACAGATTACATGTGCGATTACATAGTCAGTAACTATAACATCTTAGAGTACATTTTAAAATGTGTAATCTGTATTACAGTAACAGGGGTATTGTAACAGCTGTTACACCTAGATTACATTATCCCTGTCACCTCATCATTTTTAGGGATGCAAATAAGTTAATATAATCGGTTATATAATCAGTAATATAACAGTAATATAATCAGTCAAAGTAAAACATGCATGATGACACAAGATCAGCCTGCTGAGCTCTGCCTGACTGTCTACTAATTTCATGAAAAAAGTACCTGAAAGTAATCAGTTAATTTACTTTTTAAATTTGGTAACCCGGATTACGTTCCTGATTACATTTTCTTAACCTGGGTTCTAGACTGGTTTCGTGCTGCATTCCACAAATTCGAAATGTCACTTCGCTAGTCATTCTGGCCAGAACCTGCTTGACTTGCATTTCCCAGACATCACCTGTTACATAGCCTGGTCTAGCCCTCAATGATTTTGGCCTTGGGTGGCGGGGTGCCGTGGCATCCACACGGCAGATGAGCTGCGCTCTGATTTGATCTCACTAACGTGTCGTCATCCCCGGCCCCTCCCGCGCCCGTCCACTGCTGTTCTACGTCATATCATTTAGAGCGACGCCCACCCCGGAGGGTTCACTCCCACTTGAAGGCCACTTTCCAACGTGCGTTAGTCCAGGCTTTCCGTTTTCGCGCAAGGCGAACGAAAATGAAAGCCTGGGTGTCGAGGCTACCTGTTACATAGATCACATTGTTTCTGGCTGGATGGTGTTCAAGTGAACATAAATTAGTGTTTATTTCCACAAACAAACCACAGAGCAGTCAGAATTCTCGACTGCATTTCTACCTTCATATACCCTGCCTACCTGTGGGAACTGATTTTTGAATTGACATTTCAGAAATTCAGATGCTCATAACGCAGCAAATCAGACTGGATCCCAAGTAACTTGTAACTGTAAGGGATTACTTTTTAAAATTAACCTTCCCAACCCTGGCCACCATGCACCTGTCTCATGGCCCTGTCAAGGGCATGGTGTTGGTGTCCATCACCCTGGCTGTGGCTCTCCCCTGCACCATTAGTACTAAATCATTAATTGAAACACATCAAACCAAACGGAGGCCCCCAAAAAAGAAGAAAAAAAAAGAAAAGGAAAAAGAAGACGAAGAAGCACAACAGTATAAAAGATGGATGGCGCCGCCGCCGGGCGCCCGTGGGTTCCTCAACAAATCCGACTCAAAAGGGAAGAGTTGGCAGAGGCAACATGCTGTGGTCATATAAAATATACATGGTCTTCCTCATGCCAAGTGATGAGAGGCCGCATGGCTGCCTGGCTCCTTCACGTTTTAGTATAATGAGCACTCCTGATCAATAAAGCATCAGGCACTAAGTCGCTAAGTTAACCCCCCCACCCCCACCTTTTATTAAATAAAGATTAGTCTATGTATTTAGGACATTATACAATAGAAATTTAAACGATGTACTGTAACATGATGCCATAATCAGTGTTGGGGAACGTTAGGTTAGGTTACTGGATCACATCCATTAAAAAGAATACCGACTAAGCTATGTTCACTATCTTGTAAACGTAAAGCCCTGGAACAGGGGTAATGGGTATGTACAGTATATATAAGATGTAAAAGCTGCAGTGAAACGGTGGGGATTTTATTATGGAATCCCACCTGAATTGCTGCCTGTGAAGTTTCTGAACCAATCAGAGCGTTGCATCCCCTTCAGGCGATGGGGTCGGTACGATAAAAGAAACATTGTGGCTTTGTTTACAACGAGACAGACAGTAATGTAAAATTACACAAAGTGACTTTAAGACATCAACTTTTCTTTCTTTTTACCAACTGCTTGCAAAAATGGTTGGTTAGTGATTATCTATGAGAACTTAACACCACGTCGATATGCTCATGCTGGCCAATACCTACATAGGTGTAGACGCTATCATTTATTTTGGGCGGAAGTTGCAGGATTATAGTGTAAGTACCGCCTAAGTAAATGAAGCTGATACTTTACAGATCGTTTTACATTCTCTGCGAATTAAACAAATACTGTACTGCGACCAGGCTTTTGCTCTTTGCAGATGCGTAAGCTAAATGGCTCGCCCCCGCTGCTGGCCAATCGGGAGCGACGTCGTTCACGGCGGCCATCCTGTGAGAGGAGGGCATAGCATTGTGACTATGAGCACATGTACTTTTCAGATGACGTTAACTCGCTTATTTTTCAACGGATTTTCAAACGGATTGGTTTGTCGTAAACGTCAGAGACACCCGCATACATAGAATATATGATATTTTTCAGAAAAAAATAAAATTTAGCAAAAAACATAGCCACGTTGATAACGTTCATAATATTGCAATCCGTTTGTAAATCCGCCAGGTTTTGAGCGAGTTATAGCTGTTTTTGTTTGGGCTGCCATAGAGCATAGTATATTGAGTACCTCTCACAAAGTGGCTGCCGTGAACGATGTCATAGGCTCCGCCTCAAGCCATCTAGCTTTTTTATATATATCTATGGCCGAGGCTACGACGAGCAGTTCTGCTTGCTGATTGGCTGCCTTGTTTCTAGGCAATCACACCCTATTCTACAAGTCAACCTCTCAGCCATGGGATGCTATGCTTATTGGCTGCCTTGTGTTTTTAATGCCAGCGTGGGATCCTACCTAAACTACTGTGCTAATAATGCAGCTGGTAATCAACTGATTTACTCAACGTGGGCTTGTTTTTGGTTTATGTGATTATTTGTTTGTTTGTTTATTTATTTTGCTGTGTTTGTAAAAAGAAAAAAAAAGAAAAAGGGGAAATCGATGTAAACAAAGTAATATATGCTGTTACACTACAAGATTACCCACTGGGAAAAGCAACTTGTTAGATTTGCATTAATTTAGCATCACTGACAATTAAAACCCACCCTTAAGGAAAAGAACCTGCAGACTATAGCAAATGTTGTGAAGATGTGCTGCTACACCATGACTATATTGATGTCTCCTTCTTTCACCTACAATTCTAAATATAGTGTGAATACCTCTGCAGACTTAGAGTACAACAGGATAAACTCTCTGTCTTCTCTCAATCTCTGTCATTTCACACAAGACCGTGGAATGTCAACAAGACCAGCTGCATGCTGTTAATAAATCTTTCAATCAATCAATCAATCAATCAATCAATCCAGAAAAAAATTCAATCAATCAATCAATCAATCAATCAATCAATCTTTCAATCAATCAATCAATCAATCAATCAATCAAAATTCTGTTACTCCAGAAAAATCAACACTCAATATTTTGTCACTGTTCCATGTTTTCCAAGTTGTCGGTGACCAAAGATCTCAGTTAGGCCAGGACTGTCGTGGTTTCAGCTGGTGTGTCCCAACATTCCCTATCAAATTGTTCCCGTTTCAAACCAATTAAAAAGAATAACACTTGTGTTGAGTGATAACACACTATAGATGTTTATCATGTTCTGTTTTGCTGAAAGTTGCAGCCAGTCACTATGTTTACTATAAAGTGCTGAACTAATTGTTTTTAATACCCCTCACATTTATCCATACTGTTTATCTCTCTCTCTCTCTTTTCTTTTTTTTACTTTCTTAACTGTGTGATGATTTCTTATTTTCACATTAATCTATATTTCTAGGTGTTTAAATGTTATGGTGAATAGGAAATGATATAAAGTGTCTTTTATGGTTATATCTTCGTAGCAGTTTTTTTTTTGCATCAACTGTACCCATTCTACAAACTGAATAAAACCCTCAATCAATCAATCACTCCCCATCCAGAAGGCACCAGGGCCGCTGCTGTGTTAGGCATGCTGCTATAAGTGTGCCTCTGTTGTGGTGCCTCCAGTCAAACACACCAGTGATAAAGTGTTGACATTACATTTAGCATTTCTCTCTGGCATTTTAGGAGCCTCTTGCGAGAGGCGAGGGGGGATGATAGAAAGCCTGAAAGGAGGGATATTGTCCATCATAAAATGACTTGTTTAATCATGCTTTGATAGCAGACAGGAGGAACAAAGGCAATAAAACGACGCAATATGATAACATAAAACATACGTGCGTGCCATATAACCTTCCATATATTTGTAAGGCGAGTGAGTTCTGTTTTTGTTTTGGTGTGCCGTTACGAGACATTTCATTAAAAATGTACTCTCTCTTCCTTTTCTTCACCCCTGCCTGTGTCTACCCTTCTGTTTTGCTAGCCTCTGTCTCTCCCCTCCCCCTCTCATAGCATGCCACACATTTCCTGTTTACCCTTGATACAAGTGGAGGAGAGCAAAGAAGCTCTCACATTCCCCCTCCAGTCATTCCAGTTCTGCACCACAATGGCCAGAATTGTAAAGTCACTGGTAAAGAGCTATTCTATTTAGACTTTATCTTTGCTTTGGTTCTTGATCTTTTATTTTCCTGTGACTCTTTTGTGTTTCACTCTTACTGCTGTTGCTACCATAGTGCAGGCGAAGAATTTCCCTCCAGAAATGAGTGAAGTTTTTTTTTTAAATTATTTTTAACTGCCGTTTTTTTTTTAGTTGTTGATTTAGCGTCAGCTAAACATGCATGTTTTTATACAAAACGGGTCATATGCATTCTTTATGATAAACAAACAGTTATATTGTCTTATTGTCTTGGTGAATTCAAAGACCTGAGATGGACAGAGAAAACAATGTAGTAACATCACTGAATGCAGATTGCCAGCCAGGTCTGCCCATTCAGATGATGCAAATGCAATGGATGGATGGAATCCAAGCAATTAAACTAAACTGATTAGAAGCCGGTGTGGTGTGTGTGTGTGTGTGTGTGTGTGTGTGTGTGGGGGGGGGGGGGGGGGGGGGGGGCTTACATCACAACATTCCACATGTGACCCTGCCTGTTCAAAGAAAGCTGGGGAGGGTTGGTAAATATCTTTGAGGGGATGGAACACACCCGTGGTGATCCTTGCTTGTTCGGACATTCAGAAAGTACTGAGCGTTCCCGTTATATGACATTTAGTCTGCACTGTGGTCTGGGAGCACGCCGAGCACGCTGCACGTTGAGTGAAAACAGTTTATCTGATTCTGATCTGAGGAAGTCGACACAAAAAACACAAAAATATGCAATGCATGGCATGCAGCTTGATTGATTCTCTAGTCTAGACTAGCAACTTTTAATATGGTCAATAGCCTGTGGACTCTCATCTAAATATTTTGTGCCATAGATCATATTGCCATATTTGTGCTATAAAAATAATTGACTTTTCTCAAATTTCTTCCAGATTATATATATTCTTTGCAGATATTTTGACGATAATGAAAAAGCCAATGTGTATATTGGTAAAATGGTTAAACAACAAAAAATGTAATACTGGGGATGCCCTGGACCGCTGTCTACTTTGAGAACCACTGTTGCTTTAGAGTCTAAAGTACAAATTAGTGGTGTATAGATGAATAGACAAGTTATATAATACTGTAAATAAATATTATTCAGCTCACATCTATGTGTAAACAAACAAGATAACAAAGTAATGACATTTAATTACCTTTAATAAATGAACTGATTTCAGAGAGCTCACTCTATTGCATTGAGTGCTGTGAGTGAATTAACAAAGTCTCCCAACCATGTGTCTGAGTTGAAATTTGACATATGACTAAAATGACAAAAACATATTTATTGTCGAATGTTCACATTTGTGGAGATTTTAAAATGATCTTAACTAAATTACATAGAATAACCAACCAACGTCACCATCTGTTTTATTATAAATGGCGACTAAAATTATGCTATTAAACTTGGATGAGCGCTCCAATGATCCACCCCACGACACACGCACACACACACAAAATGGACCGATGAATCACGCTTCCTTTAAATGTGATGGGATAGTCCCTGACTGTGTTTCATGCATTTAAGATCTAGCGCTGAGTCGCTCATGTCACCACACAAACTGTACAAAAAAACTGTTACATCTTGCAGTAAGGCGGAATGAGATTCTGATTTCATTTATGCAATACTTCATCTCTCTCTCTCTCTGGCTTTATGGCTGCATATGAATTTCTTATGGGGGCAGGTCTGACTGCAGCCACTGATTTGGGTGATGAAGCAATACTTGTGTTGCCACATTGTCTCCACCAGGCCGAAAGCGTGGGGAGAGAGTATGTTCTGCACTCAGTCCATCCGTTTGCCCTTCCATGTGTACATGTATCCGTGTGTCCGTCTGTTAACAGCTACCGGTAATCTCTAGCACAGTTGGCTTGATCACAACCATACTCTGCACACACACTCCCTGAATACAACAGCTGGACCTTTGCTCCAAAGTTTTCACATTGGTCTGTTATAGCGCCACAAGGAGGCTGCTTTGTGCACATTTCTGTATTGAAAAAATATCACACAAACAGGTACATGCACTATCTTTTCATGCCATTCAACAAAATAGATCTTTCAGAATTTCCAGAATCCATCCTGACTGGCTAAGATGACTGTACGCAGGAGTGGTCCGATTCAAACAAAATGCTGCAAATGATCTGTGTAAAACCTTGTATGCACACTCAGGCCATTAAAAAAAACCTTTGCCTGGAATTTCTAACAACTTATCTTTATAGTGCCACCAGTAGGCCGACATATGCAAAGCAAAACACATTTTCTATTTCGGTACACAGCACAGGCTTTTTTCAACCTGAAATCATCCCTTCTGAATTCTATCTCGTCCTCTAAATTACCTATACTGGCTCCATTCTTTTTGAACCTTGCTACCTTGCTGGAGAATAGGAACCCTCTAAAATCAGATTTTGCAGAGAAGGTCACAAAACTGTTTTAATTAGCCTTTATGGGTGTTTGCTATGCTTACCCCCCCCCCCCCCACTAAGTAAATAAACGGAAACCAAAAACTTTTAAGGTGACATTCTTAGCAGTCGCATACAATACAGTTCAACACGTTTCTGACCTCCGTGTCTGTGAGCACCGTGGATGATGTTTGCCTAGGCGACCCTGTGTGTAATGCTAAACCCCGGCGGCGCTCGGGCCCGTGGGGTGTGTAACTCAATCACATCCGGTGTGATTGGCAACCCTGATGAATGTCCACTTTGTTTGCACAGCACATTCATCCCCCATCAGGTCGAACAAACGCAACAGAGACCAAATCTAATTTAAGGGGGGGGGGGGCACCAGTGACTCCCCAGCCCGTGTACACACACACACACACACACACACACACACACACACACACACACACACACACACACACACACACACACACACACACACACACACACACCAGGCCCGGATGTAACATTTTCCAATGGGGGGGCGGGTAATGCTATGAGGGCAGCCCCCATGCTATGAAGCCGCCCCCATATCATTTTCATTTAAATTCTTTAGTTCTGTGACCCACACGATTATCTTGTACAGGACCTACTGTATATTAGACCAGTGAGCATCAATAATAACATCAGTTGTTGCTGGAGTTGCAACAGCACGCAGCATGCATAAAGCTAAAGATGTGACGCAGAGAGTTTTTCTGTTTTCACTGATGAAAGTGGGTGCCCCAATTTTAAATATAACTAAGCTCTTTAATTTAAAATATTTGGGTTGTTTGCATGCCATCATTTTGGTGGGGCAGTCCCCCCCTGCCCATGCCTAGATCCGGCCCTGACACACACACACACACACACACACACACACACACACACACACACACACACACACACACACACACACACACACACACACACACACACACACACACACACACACACACACACACACACACACGCACACACACACACACACACACACACACACACACACACACACAACTACGGGAAGAGGATGATCTCTACATGGCTCCTTTTGTTCTCCCATAACTCACTCAGGCACAGGGACGGGTCCTGCCCCCACCAGCAGCCTGGTTGTTCAGACATCCTGGCGGTATTGGTGTGACACCTCGTTCTCATCTCGTCTCCATTGTTTCCTACATCCCCCAACCTGTGGGATTCGTCCCGGTTTCACGCTGCGCCGTCCCCGAGCCCCACGACAACATCTATCTGTAAAACATCAAAATGTCCCACAACGCTTTTCAACACTCGCTAGTAGGAACTATACCAAATTGTCCCGGTTTTAACAGCCATTAAAATAGCAACAACAATAATGGTATGCTGTGTGACGTGTTTTCAGTGGTTATAGTCCTTTTAACATTATTACCTAGCCAGTATACTTTGCAGTCACTGTAGGTTTGCTATGATGAAACAAACCCCCATTCAACTGAAACTATGAATGGATCGCATACACAAGCATGCATGAATGTGTGGTTACTGGTTACTGTTAAGAGATCCAATTTTGGCCTTAATGTGGGTTCATTGTTTCATTGTTCCAGGAGAACCCTACCTAAATTATACATACTAGGACTTTACCCCATAGCCGAATATATGAACACCAAATGATGTACAGTGTGGGTAATGTGATTTCACCAAGGATGCAAGTATTGTGATGGAGTGCTTTAATGCAGTCCTAATGTGTGTGTGCACGTGCGTACGTGTGTGTGTGTGCGTGTGTGTGTGTGTGTGTGTGTGTGTGTGTGTGTGTGTGTGTGTGTGTGCATCCACGGGCACGTGTACAGTACGTTTTGCTATTTGTTTGCATTGCCCTCTAGGGCTGAAAAGGGAATTGCCAATGTTAAGTGGGTGGGGAAATGTAATGCACCAATAATTGCATTATTAATCAACAATTTGTTAATTTGAAAAAAGGGCTTTGTTAATCTCTTCCTAATACTATAGTCAATGCCCATGAGGAAAATCATAGTGATTGGTGCAGCTAGTGATGAGTTACGGCGGTTTCAGACAGACAGACAGACAGACAAAAAGACAGACAGACAGACAGACAGACAGACATTCAGCCATTCATTCATTCAGACATTTCCTTAGTTATAGTATGGATAATAGTAGCCAAGTAGCTACAAGTGTAGTTAAAGTGTACAAGTAGAACTAAATGAACACCTGTCCATATGGTTTCTCTTGTACACTCTCAGAGTCATAAGGTTCCATAGCCTCATGCATAAAGAAGAATCTAGGGATCATTGGAATGAAACAACATTGAAAACCACGGCTAAGTATGATAAAAGCATGGATGATGGAAACAGATCAATGTTGACAGCACTTAACCAATTTGTACACTTCAATTTCAAAAGGTCACCAAGACCAGGTCCGTAGATTATTAAAACAAGTTCAAGTTCACAAATAAAGATGAATTTCATTCTGATTTAATTCTCATTGATGATAAATGGGACTGCCTTTGTGGGTGAAGTCAAATTACATCGATCAACTTCAGTCAGCTTCAAGGTGTTTAAAAGCCTGCCTCCGCTGTACGATAGCGTTGCACGTTAATAATAGCAGACCTACAAGCACCCAATGTGTGGCATTCACAGCGTTTTGACAGCTTGTGGGTCTGCTATTCGTTTCTCTTGAAGCCGTTGTGCAATGAAGCATGAATCAGGTAGCGTGACTTAGTTATAAAGTAATTACTATATGAATTACAGGGCAAATGATATCTGCAATCACACACTACTAGAAAAAAACATGACAGCCACACATGTTTAATGGAAAGAGAATTACATCTGTACAGGTTACATATCCTGTAACGGTATACCAGCCAGACTGTCTGATTCATTCATACACTCGGTTATGATAACATTATCTTCTTGAACTCACCCATGAATGCTAAATAAACTATTTAATACTGACCACCACATTTTACAATTTAGGTATTCATCATCTCATCGGCTTATCCAGAACGAGTTTGAAATTGAAAGATTGGGGGAAATGGCATGAAATCCGATTAACCGACATGGAAAGCGCTGGAGAAAATTGGGTGCCAAAGGAAAACAATAAAGTCCTACACACACAGGTAGATATATAAATAACAAGCAACTGCATGCAGCAATACCCAAAACGATTCTGTTGTCCTTTTTTTTTTGCAATGCGAATATGAGGGACACAAACTTCTATTTTTATTCCAGGTGTCGGTAATCTTTTTTTCTTTCTTTCTTTTTTGCATTCTGCTACAATTCATATTCCCAGACAGTCCTTGGGAAGACAGCTAAAAGCGAGCAGGCAGAAGGATGACAATAACAAAGTGATGGCGTGTGTTTGTTAAGGAGCGGCGAAAAGAGACACTGGGAGAGCGTGAAGGTCAGTCCCACTCGGCGCTGCGGAGCTCCCAGCAGCACCAGAGGATTCTGCTGACATCCGCCGTCTTTGTTCTGTGTAATTGGCTAAAAACACCGTGCAACTATATTTACACATCTCCCCCCGAAGAACATTAATTACAGGCTGAGAGAGAGAGGGGCAGAAAGAGTGTGGGGGAGAGAGGGAGAGAAAGAGAGAGAGAGAAAGAGAGGGAGAAAACAACAGAGAAGGGGGCCTTGAAGCCTAGAATACTCTCTCCTCGCACATGCCCTCTAGTAGAGTGGCATCTATACAGGGATTATATACCGACAAGCTTTTAACATTGCAGAGGTCTTCATATAGGATTCTGAGGGCTGGGCAAATTATAGAGAACCTTCCGGACGTGAATGTTAAAATGTGTTTGGGGACACATGTTCCTGGTATACACGCAACCTCTGCAACATGCAATCTGACATGTGTGTATGCTCTAATTTAACCACTTGAGACCCCATAAGTAAGCATGTCTATTCTTGGGGGGTGGGGGACAATAGCTAAAAATAGCAAATTTTCAATCTCACAGCGTGTGTGTCCTACGTAACACCAGGCAAACAAAATTAAAGTTTTACGTACCTGTACCTGTACACAAGGTGTAACAATGTGTTCAACTTTGAATCTTTAACCTATAGTGTAGATGGACAATTTCTGAAGAGATTGGGTTTTGACAGACAAGTACACTTGCACCTCCCCTCATGGCACCCCAGGCAACTGCCTAGTCTGCCTAATGGCAAAAACGCCCCTGCGTTTCACCGAGGCTAGAGGGATTAAATTGGTTTTTAATCATGCAAGCCACACAGCACCCATCCGCTATAAATGGCACAAAAGTATATACAGTAAACTGGTAGAGGCTTTGAGAAGTGGGCTTAGGACTCAGCGGAGGTTTGCCATTTCAAAGCTGCGGGCCAGCTGGGACACTTTGGCCAGGGAAAGTGGATGACTAACACTCTCCCACCCTCGAATAGCTTACCATCGACTTGTTTCCCTTAAACAACCCCAACCTCCAACCCAGTGGCAAAACAGCACAACGATGCGGTTCTAGAAAACCGCCCTCACTTGATCCTATACCAAGGCAGGGCAGCGTTTAGAGCTGAGAATGTTCTCAGCAACACTGTTCTCAGCAACACTAAATAAACGTTCAACAGTGAAACAAACAGACAGACATATATCCTGTATATACTGTATAACACTTAAAGGTACCGGTAATAGAGGCAAACTTTTTTTGTCAAAAATCCTTGGCGAAAAGCTGCTAATTTGATGCTGCAGCTCTTTCCCAAACAAAATTTGTACACACTAAACGTTTTAGCCCCAAATCAAAATAGGTATATAGCTATAATTTTTTGCCCTTTTCCACTCTACGTTTCTTCTACTTTGATGCTGCAGCTGTTTCCCAGCAGACAGACAATTGAAAGCAGCGCGAGGCAGCGTTTTAGCCAGTCACTGCACAGCAGTCCTCCAGCAGATTCATAATAGGGAATTTAAGTTTCCGTGTCTAGGCCTTGGACAGGACGAGAGCAGTAGGCGTGGTCCGTCGCCGTTGCAACAGAAGCCCAACATAGTTAAGAAAGCAGCACCTCTTCCACTGGCGTTTCTGGTTTCCATGGTGACGCCCCTCTACAGCGTGGCTCTCGTCCACGTTGTAACACGGCGCCAAAAGCCGCATTCTGCCGTCGTAGGAGAGGGGACGGCCGCGAGGCTTATGTATCGAGCACAGAGCGATTCATTACTGGCGTCGTAGGTTGGACGTTCTACCAATCTTAAATAGGCAAATGAGCCAATAGAGTGTAGGTGAGGTGGAGTTATCTTGTAGATTCTGTTTTTAAGCAAATTTGTTTATAAACACAGAGTTTGTACACACTAAAGTGTTCTATATAACCTTTAAACCACTGATCGAAGATCTATAGCTTAGAGATCAGCTATACTTTGCAGAATGTTCACCTCAGAATGGGGTAGATAGGCTATTTTGCAGAATGTTCACCTCAGCTGACGCTATATGGTTCACGCGGGTAAAACGTATTTCGACACAAGCTAGCCCAGATGGACTCCGTCTGGGCTGTTTATTTTTCAGTCTGGATGATGTGTTTGGCTCGGCCGAGATGTGAGGACTTCACCTTTTCCTGCTGTGCACATTTTTGCATCCGCCTTTCTCTCGAACAAAATAATCTTTAGGAGTGGTGTCCTGTGGCTGTCACTCGGCTCTCCCACCCCTTTAGCACATGGGCGACTTTAGGCTGTCCTAGCAGGAGGGGCACTTTATTTTAGGCTACCCTTGTTTTTTTAGAGAGCGTAAAATGAAACCAAATGGACCCTTACGCGTCCATTTGGTTTCATTTTACACTCTCAACAGTTAAATTATATTTAAACATCTGAATTACTTAATCTACACATTTAGAACATGTAGAAGAATTGTTATTTTGACAAATGTTTTGCCAGTTCTCTTTCCTAATTGTGGATAAAAACGTAAAAATCCTTGTTTTTGGGTGCAAGAGACTAAACTCGACATCAAATGGTGGTTTGTGGCGAAAATGCAGAATGAATAAAACCACTGCTTTAGAATACAAGCAACTAAATATGCAAGCTAAGTACATGCTTTTCTAGGCACTGTGATTTATTTACACAACAACTTTTCCCCCCAACCCCCACCCCCTTTTTTGGCCACCAGGGGGGTGCAAGTGCCCCCCTGGCACCCTCCTAATATCGGAACCAGTCATATTGTTGTGGAAGGAATTGGAGTCTTTCCACCGCTGTGGGGGGATGGTTGACACAGACCTTGTTAATCACTTCCTGTTATTGTCTGTCACAGGAAGTGGATGGGCATTTGCTATTCTGCTATTAGTCAAGTTCAATGGTAAACTTTCAGTTTCCTTTTGAATGTGTGTTTGTGCATGTGCATTTCACAGTTCTGCGAGACAATTATCCCAGGCATGTATGATGTGGTGTGGTTTTGTACTTACACAAAGAGCACAAAAAATAAAATAAAATAAAATAAAATAAAATAAAATAAAATAAAATAAAATAAAATAAAATAAAATAAAATAAAATAAAATAAAATAAAATAAAATAAAATAAACCAAAACATTAAAGACAAAAACAGGAAAAAACAGGCCAAATTACCCTTGCAAACAATGGGACCAATTATCTGTTTACTGCCTTCATTCTGTTCAATTTTAGCGAATATCTAGGATATTTTCTAGCCAATATATCCCCAATGCTAGGCAGCACACTGATGGGCTGGTTGTGCATCAAAGGCAGCATGGAGATGAAATAATGACATACACGCTGTCACACAAACAGCCCACAGCGACCATAATCATTATCACACATCTTTTTGACAACGCTATTCTGAGAAGATATATCCCACACGGCACACAGGCTACCTCTGTGAGTGCCTGGTGGCCATGAGTATAACAAGGGGCACAAATAACAAACGATCTGTGGAGCTGTAAGAGATGCCTTGTGTCACAACTGAATGAATTCATCCAATCCATTCCACTGCTAACAGAGCAGCGTCAGTCTATGTAATGGATAGGATGAGTTGACGTTATTGACCACACCAGCAAGAAACCTTATGAAGACAGCTTTGCAAAGACCAGAAACAACAGTGGTCTATACATAGATAGGCCTGCAGCCCTGCAACTATCGATTATTTTCATAACTATGGATTATTCCATCGATTGCTTGGCCCCTACGGCTAAGTAGGGTAAAAAACACCTAGTATCAGTTTGAGCATTCCCCAAATCATGTTCGAGTGTTGGCCAGCTGTACTCCACTCCCTGTATAGAGTGTGTGCATGTGCACATCCTGTAACCACGGGGGACTGGAGGGTTTTTCAAATCACTCAAATCACTGAATGCTCCTTTAATGAAACCATTGAGCAAATATATACTGTATATCTTCAAAATGTCTGCATTCTAAGAATGCATGGGAGCATTCTTAGCCGTTAACGTGGTATCCAAAATCGGATCTGTAGTGTAAAAAGCAATTTATGCAGCGATGATTCATTTAAAATCCTCGCTGTTGCTTCGCTGGTCTCCAGGGAGATGCCCAAAGGGAAGCTGAGCAGGTGAGGCAATATTTTGGAATTTCACAGGCATAGAAGCAACATTTCCCAAGCTGATGAAGAACGGCAATTATGAGGCACAATCAACTACAAAAACAAGTGTGCTAAGGGGTTGAGTGGCGAATGGCAATGCACGTTACTGTCACCTTTTATCTGATCGTTGTCAAAAATTACATCATGTCAAGGTTTTTGCAAAGCGTGAATTGTGGAGCTCATGGTTTTGACTAACAGAGCAGTGGAGGGTGTTGATGCAACTGAATGCAACCGACTGCTAATTTGTCTCAGCAAAAAAAGATCACCACAGAATTTTTTAACCACTTAAACCATATACAGTACGGTACTTAGTTGACCAGACTCCATTTCAAAGATATTTCAGCTTGTAGATCGGCTATGATTCGATCAGGACAATACGTTTTATGGGCCGATCTCGGATGCGATGACATATGGGCTAAAACGAGCACCTTTCGTGGGAAATTTAAATCCATCAACACTGTTTGTTTGTGCGCAAAGCGTTATCACAGTCACGCCCGGCGACCGTGCAGGGAGATTGCGGATCTACGCGTTTCACGGGGCGCGCCACACACCCCGCCAGTACACACACACAATTTCTTTTGAATTTGAGAATCTATTATTCCACAGCCAAAATATTGCTGGAAGGAGAGACAGGGGAAAACAGACGCAGGGTAAAAAAGGGTGAGAGGGAAGGGGAAGAAGAAGAAAAACATGGTTCCTGTAGAGCCCAGAGAGGGAGTTGGCTGATGAAACCGAGATAGGCCCGAGATGGTTATCACGGCCGGGGTCGACATTGAACAAACACAAGTGAGAGCTCTGCATGTGTGGACATTCGAGCGTGTGAAGGAGAAAGAGGCCGTGCGCTTTGCTTTGACTGTGTGTCAATGTGTGTCTGCACGATAAAAAAAAATCCTTCTTCATCTTCATTTGCACAATGAATGACCAAGAGTGCTTTTACACAACACCACAAACACATATATAGCTGATCAGCAGACATAAGCAGAGCCTCCAGGAATGACGTCCATGAATGGCCGTCTGTGACAGCAGAATGAGAGGATGCCTAATTTGATCCTGGGCGCTACACACACTACACCAACCTGAGGAAGCAGGGGAGCAGCCTCATGCTTCCTTCAATGCATGAAGAGTTTCCCTGGTTGGACATGGGCCATGGAAGGAACATGTTATTCCAACCATTCCCTGTCTCCTCCATGAGCCACCCCGGGTGGATAGGGAGAGGCAGTACAGAGACAAGGTTTACTGCTTGTTTTTGTGAGGGTACCTATGCTTGGGAGACGGATAGAACATGCAAACTCCCCTCAGAAAGGCCCTTTCACCAACGCCCACAGCGTCCCTAGTGGGAATCAAACCCAGGACCTTATAGCTGTGAGGCAATAGCACTTTCCAATATTCCACTGTGACACCCCACTGACACATATTTGGGTTGCACGTTTTTGTTCCCTACATACAGTATAATATTATTTTCCAAATAAAATATCCATTCTAAATGCTTCATAAATTGCCATAAAAGAAAACAAAAAAGACAGTATTGAGACAAAGAAGTATTGAACACAGCTACTACAAGCAGATCTACAAGCAGATCTGCATCCTGTTGATAGCTTGTAGATCGACATTTTATTCTGGGCATCAAACTGCCGATATAAAGGTTTCGGGAACTTGCACTGAAGCAGCTAGTTATTAGAAAACTGCTCATACAGTATCTGCCGTGATGGAATTCTCCTGAAAATTATCACAGCAGGGCACCAGCAATGTCCACTGTATGAAAGCAGCTGACCGCATGCGGTCACTATGGGGGGTATTACGCACATTACGTATAGCCTCCAGTACTGCTGCTTTCAGCTACATCTCTACCTTGTGTTCCAGACTTCCAGTCTTCCAATCATAATTACTCTCAGCACTTCTTTTTAATTCTGCGTGGCGTTCCAGATGGAAAGTTAGGTAACATCTGGAAAAAATACCCCTCAAAAAACAAGTAAAAAAAAACATAAAACAAGAGCGTTTTTGCTTGAAATAAGTAAAAAAATCTGCCAATGGAACAAGCCGTTTTCACTTGTCAAGATTTCTTGAAATAAGACACATTATTTGGGCAAAAACGAAGCTCAAAACAAGCTGGATAGAGCTTATTTTGAGCTTTGTTAACTCAAAGTAAGTTCTATGATAATTCAATTATTAGCTGGAAAAATCTCAAATTGGAACATTTGATACTAGTATTAGGAAATACATTTAGGGTCAAAATATGACTTGGCAAGCCTATACAGCTCAATTCAAGTTTAATTAGCTTATTCATTCAAGTGTAAGTGACTTATTATGAGCTAAATTAAGGTGTATTTAAGACCCATCACCTACTACAAATGAGACAAAAGCAATTAAATAAAGTATCACAATAAACAATATTTATTCTTCAAAAACAGCCAAATGTATAAGAAAACTGAGCTGCAAAAACAGCCAAATGTATTAAGAAAACTGAGCTGAAAAAACAGCCAAAATGTGCATTTAGTACTGAGCTGCCAAACATCAGCAACAAAACAAAAAACAACAACCAAAAACAATATATTGCACATTTACTCACATTTACTACAATTGAGTTGTCCCGATACTACTTTTTCAGTACTTTGTACTCGCTGATACAGAGAAGCAGTATGAGTACTTAGATCTGCTCTTTTTGGTGAATTGATTTAGTGTTGGGTCTGACTCCAATTGCATTTGTTGAGCCTAGTGTCAATTTGATGTTCTGAGTACCAAGTAAGAGAACTTGAGGGTGGTATCGGGAAAAACTCCACAACATTTTAGATTATAGAACTCACTGTTTAACAAAAATATGTATTTCAACCACAAACAAAAGAAAAAAAATCACATAACTTAACCAATTGTCAAGATTCTACAACAGATCTTCCAAATCAAAGTCTCTATATCAATGGTTCTCCAATCATTCCACGTCAAGAGCAACCTGCCTCGCCTCTGTGCCCGGTATGTTGTAGACCGTGTGTTGCAGAAACTACCATGGATGTGTACACTGCTTGGGGTAGTCAATGTCAAATACATAAAATGATTTGAAGCAGACATCGACTGCCCAAGCAGTGTATTTTCCGGGATTGTCTGACCTGCCATAATGACAAATGCCTGGACAGCACATCTTTGAGGTTCCTCCAAGGACCAGGACAGATGGGGGCCTTCCTTCAGCCAGCGAGAGGTACTCGACGATATTTGTACCAACCTAGACAGGAACAAAGAAAGATAAAGAAAAGTGAATGCAAGGAGACAACCAGGTGCTCACCAGAGACGTATAGGTAGATAGACTGATCCAGGAGCACGTTTTTACTAATTTTAAAAAACGGGATAAAACATGTAGTCAAAAAAATGTGGGCACACAAAATCTAAAAAGGAAAACTATACACTAAGTTGCATAATAAAGTTTCTTCCTTTTTATGTTGTGCCCATATCTCCACTTTTTTCCTACAAATAAAAGTGAATGTTGATAAGATAACAAAATACCAGTTTGGAGGATATAACAAATAAGCCAAATAAAAAACTAACGTGCAGCAGTAATGTTTCTTTCGCTTTGGGGAAAGAAACATTACAGTAGCCCAGAGATGTGCCCTGATCCTAACGGTTTTGCAGTAATCAGAAGCTCTCACCATTTCAATCTATTCCAATAAAGCCAAACGATAATAAAAAAGGAAAAAAAAAGGAAAAAATAAGAAAAGAAAAAAAGGAAAAGGAAATTGTATTTACAGGCTTCAGGTCGACGAAGGCTGCCCGGGCCTCTTCAGCCGAGTGCCTAACAGACTTCTTGCTCGATCTGTAGACAGACTGTGGTAGCAGGCGGGGTAGCAGTCTGATAGCAAGTTCTCCTTTGGCATCTGGAAATCAACAATAAATGTTTAATACATACATTTTAAGACCTTTTCAATAATTCACAAAAAACAATACTGTGGAAAAACATTAGACTATCCAGTATTTAAGCAGTGACTTAAGTGCTCCCTCCAGAGATACTTTCAGGTCCATCGGGGGTGTTTGAACCAATCTGACAAGCGGTCTGCCTCACACTGAATACTATGACCATTATATTTTATTGTGTCAACTTGCAGAACTTTTGACATGTTTAGATATTGCTATTTACAATAAGAAGCAGACGGGACCTGGTGCCATTTGAAACAGGAGGTAACGTAGGTTTCTCCAATCATGGTCTCATGACTGGAGAAACCTATTTACCTGTAGTCACAGAATCATTGATATCATACAGAAAGACATACCCGGTGTCATGTCATCGACAGGAAATGCGAGTTTTCCATCTTGTTCGGCCAGGTGCAGGACTTTATCCGCATATTTGGTCACCTACGTCTCAAACAACTTTAGTGCAGCCTCGCCATACAGCTCTGAGAAGTCCTGCGATATCTAACAAAAAGACAAAAAAACAACAACAACATTGAAGTTATTGCAACAGCTGTCAGTTTAATAGGTGAGGTATGCAATTCGGGGAAGGTCCATAGATCTGAAGTACCATTAGTCCGAAGGCATTAAGGATGGCAACCATGCACTTGGGGTTATGTTTCGAGATGTTTAGAGATAGTGTTAGTATGGTTCAGACTAATGGGAGGTCGAACCAATGACATGTTAGTAGTAGCCTATATCATACCATGCTTGGACTGATGAGACGAGGGTACTCTGCTAGGATCTCTTTGATGTCCTTCGATGTATTCGCCCATATCCATCTGGCTCTGCAGAGAACAGAGTCCTTCATAAACTTCTGCACCTGGGCGAAGGCCTCCTCGTCAACGTCTTGAGCTGAAAGACATAAATACAGAAACACAGACATCTTAGAATTTTCACAGTAATAGAATTTCCATCCAGGGTGCCGACATTGTGCATGTAGGCTCACTGGAAACACTATGCTAAACAAGTGGGTCTTTAAGTGGGATCTAGGGACCCTCATGGTTCCTTGAGGAGGTTCCTTAACCCATTTGGCACAGAACACTACGCACTTCTACACACCAAATTAAATAGAGCCTTAAAGGTATAGTTACATTTTTGGAAGTTATGCTGTATGAAATACGATCCTTTAATATAGTGGTGTCGACTGTATTAATTGATGTGGTGGGAATTCTGCTCTGGTTTTGGTGAATATTAAGTACGTCATTTCGTGGAGATTACTGGGGTCATGCAATAAAAGTAAATTAATCCACAAAACTAAGGTTATTCGTTTTGTTGAATTATTTCTAATATATTAGCACATCCTTCATTCATTTTTGACCCCACTATAACATGGAACTACTTTTTGGGTGTAGTAATATGGACACAGAAAAATGAAAAGGATATGTTAATATTTTAGAAATGGGCCAACAATACAAATGAAAAAAAAAAAATGACCAGAACTACTTCATATTTCACCAAAACCATATAGCAGAGCTCAAACCGTGGGGCTCTGGACATTAATTACGGTAATACAGTTGACACCACTATAATAATGTCAAGTACTTCATGCAACTTAACTGATTAGACTGCTATTCAAATAAAGGAAATTATTAAAGCAATTCATGGTGTCTTTAGGCTTATTCTGACTGCTCAGTTCATTAAAGAACAGCTACAAAGTCTGTCTAAAAGGAACAGTACTCTTCTGAATTCAATATTCAAGCTGTAAGGGGAATTCCAAACGTTTTCAAATTCAAAAATAGTGTACAAATGTGAACCAAATTTTGTACACCCTCAGAAAGAAATGTTCTAAAAGAATAATCATTAAAATGGTGAAACATAACTTGATGATGTCACCAAGTTGTGTTTCACCATGTTAATGATTTTTTCCCCCCAGACCTCCATTTCTAGTAAACACAAAATGGGGGTAACTTTTTTATCATGTCCACACAACATCTCTAAGGTATATTAATGACAGAGTAAAATGTTGAAAATGGGTGAAAGTGGGGAAATATCCACAGTAACCCCAGTGATTATTGCAGGTCCAATTCATTGATTATTAGTTGACAACTAATGAAATATTGGTTTGATTAATCATTGCAATCAATACAGATAAAAGCTATACTAAACAAAAATTCTTAGGTATGGACACACTTTGTATGGCATGGTCAAGGTAGTAAAAAAGTGCACCTTTAAAATTGCTGATAAGTTCTGGAAGCTGCCACTCAGCTAATTTGGACTCTACAAAGTTGACAATTCAGAACGACCTGAAATAAAACAGAAAAGCATTGTTTAAAAATAAAATTGCAGCATTGCTTTTATATCACAGCAAGTGAACAATATAACTAACATCATTATTTCTGTATGCAAACGAAGGGTTTATTAAATTCCTAGTCACAACATCTAGCAACCAGCTAGCTCCAATGACGATATTGGGGCTATGGAGAAGACAATTGCAACATTGAGGGGGGCAGAAAAAGCCTGGTCACGTGCGTTTTGTAACCTCCGGTTGTCCCCATTTAGTTATAGATCTATGTAGAACAGCCGCCATTGGACTGACCCCATAAAATAAACGGAGTTGTCGTAACTATGCCCATACTCTATAGAGACAAACTGTTCTCAACGTGTTACGACAACATACAGTATGACCAATAAAGATAAACTGCTGATAGAATATCGTTTGAACATACAAAAGGTACACGGATTGATATCATAGTACATCAACCAACCATAGCATTATACGAACGTAAACACTAGTTAGCTTAGCCATAACAGTAGTAGGCTTATGCTGTTAGCCATTAGCTTCGGAGCTAGTCTTTAGTATCGTAAATATTAGCATAAATATATGATAGACCGACGTGACATTCATACTGTGTGTGCGAGCAAATGTATAACCTTACACAAACACATGTTTACCTTGAATGGGATGCACGACGACGAGGACGTCTTTTACTGTTGATCTTTGCCGGGGAGTTTCTTTTTCTTCTGCTTTTTCTTTGTTTTCTTTTCACACAAAGTTTGAACCAAGGAAGCGGCAGGAAGGAGGGGGTGGGGCGTGCATACGTATGTGCGTGCGTGCATGCGTGCGTGCGTGTGTGTGCTTAACGACAGTAATAAGGGTAGTAGCCTAATAATAATAATAATAAATAATAAGGGTAATAATAATAATAATAATATAAGAAGAGCAAGGTTATTTTTGCAAACTTTTGATAACGTATTAATTCAAACAATCCAGGTGGTCCCCAGCTAAATGAGGGAGAGATGGTAACCAAATGGACCCTTATTTGTTAAACACTACTTATTTTACGATAAGTGTAAAAAGTACAGAATATAGAAGAATTCTTATATTGATCAAGGTTTGCCATATCCCTCCTAAAGGTACTGAAACATCAATCTGTTACAGCATGGAACTGTTATCTCTAATGCAGGGGTGGGCAATTATTTTTCCCAAGGGGCCAAATGAGATAGATAAAATATTGTGGAGGGCCAAGACTAAAGGCTGAACTAAAAAGGCTGAAGTCTGCGTAGTATTAATTTAATTTCAACACGAAAGTAACCACTTTGACACCAGAGCGTTCTGTTTATTCAGTATTTGAGCCACAGAGGCTCAGTGGAAGATTTATTTTGTTTTTGTCCACCATTCCAAGCTGGATTTGGGAAACCAAACAGTCAAAACATACAGATCAAAATGACCATTAATCTTCTACATTCTCTAGTTGTGTAGACTTGGGCTGATGCAGATGATGAACATTTTAACTCTTGAGAGCGTAAACAGGAAACCAAATGGACCCGCAAGGGTCCATTTGGTTTCATGTTTACGCTCTCAAAGAGTTACATCTGGTTAGCCAACTTTCCATATTTAACTGGAATTCTCTCAAGGACCACTGGTGGTAGCTGGACCACTGATTAAAAACCCTTTCACGGGCCGGTCAGAGTCAGCCAAAGGGCCGCATTTGGCCCCCGGGCCGCATAATGCCCAGGTATGCTCTAATGGTACCGCCATCAATACAGCATGGAGTTGGAGACAAAATCTCACTATCCAATGAGAACAAAATATGTTAGATCCGAAAGGCTACTGTAAATGTCATCAAATGGTGGCCCATGGCTCAAATGCCAGAAGAATAAATAATATGAAAAGGGTTCTAGACAACTGAATCCATCAATAAATCAATTCAACCAAAGTCTGTGACCTAACAAATTGGTTATTCTCATTAAAACAACCCATGAATTCGGTCAAAATAAAATCCCTGCAACCCAGGAAAAGGTTATAGACTATTTTTGTGTAATTAAATAAAGTATCACAATAAAAATATTTATTCTATTTTTTAAGTGCCAGCGCAAAATGAGTAAAAATATTCATTCACATTCACTTAACAGTCAAGGGCATAGACAGGTAGGGTTGTGAAGCAGCCTTGACCTGGTGCAACTCAAAAATCCACGGTGAAAGAGCTCAGGTGGAAAGAGCAACCATACAACGATGAACAATATAAATCTATACAGACACTACATGGTGGAATGACCGTTATTTAGCATATGAGGTAGAAGTTCCTCTTCAGGCGCAAGGCAATATTTTTGTTGATGCTGGAGAAATTGTCGATCATATGCCATACTACTATGTTACAGCAAATGATAAAAAGTATGTTCCAATCAAGTATGATCTGACCGACATCATTGCAGAACATAATTTCTAATAAAGATCTTTCTTTTTTTTTTACTAAGTCTTTTTCTTAAAATGAGGTGATATGACTAAGTATTTATCTTAAAATGAGTTGATAAGTCTTTCATTAACACCACATCAGCTTGTACGGGCCTTGGTAATGACTGATATGGCAAAAAAAACTTGTTATAGGTGAGGCATGACTCAATACAAGTTCGTTTCAAGATTTTTTCACTAGGTAAGATATTTAAGTTAAACAGTCTTAAAACAAGTCCCTTTGTCTCACAGAAATTTGACTGGTTAAGATAATGCATCTTAAAGTAAGTGCAATGAGTGATTTTGTATAGAAATAAGCCAGTCTGACTTGGTAAGATTTTGTGGCGTTCCAGATTGAAAGTTAGGTAACATCTGGTGAGCAAATAGTTATATGGAATTGCTTTTCATATACTTAGCTGTGATTGGCTAAACTGTCTTGTGCGCACAGACGGTGGAAGTATAGGTAAACCCTACTCATGTTCCTTTTAGATAGATAGATAGTGATTGGTGCAGTCACTCGGTTCGACTATCACCTCAGGCGCTCGGGCACACCTGGCGGGGCTCCAGCTCAGCCGCCTATACCTTGTTTGGAATGTGATTGGACGTCTCCGTCCTTAACGCGAGGACACTCGGCTCGTGAATTATTCACGAGTCTTCCCCCTGCCATCCTAGGGGAGAAGACAAATTGCGACGGGGGACAGACTGCATCCTTCCCTAAACCCTGGAACTGACTGAGTGACTGCTTTGCTTGTTTCCCCAAAGGACCACTGTTGGCTGCTGGCTTGTTGCGTGTGTTATATGAAAAGAGAGACCGGGCCCTCTGTCTCTCTCTCTCTCTCTCTCTTTCTCCCTTCCCTCTCTCTTTCTCTCTGTCTCCCTCTGAGGTAATACCCGCGGGACTGTCACGTACACAAAGCACCATCGCGCTTGCCTCCTCCACTCTTTTGTCTCGCCCACACGTCTCTCTCCTGAATGCGTTCTGCTCAAGCTCCCCGTGTGCCTCTCGGGCTCCTACTTATCACGGACACGTCATCCACATCAACAGACACCCGAGCCACTGCGTAAACATGAACCCCGCAATCTACAGGGGGGCGATCATTAAGGCAGGAGGGTGGGAGGGATGGTACGCAATCCTCTAGTTGGAAAGTAACAGTACATTTAGCCGAGTACTACTGCACCTGCTGACAATGTTGAGTTACTTTAACATTATTTAAGTATTTCCCATTGTTCACAACACTTTTAACTCATACACTAGGAGGCAAATGTTGCGATTTGTGATTCCTCTGCAATGGTATTCTTACAAATTGTATACTTCGGCTATTCGCGTTGTGCATGCATGAAGCATCCCATATATGCAGTTCTCCATATTTCGGTCAGGCATGCCCAAATATAGTGTATGATGCATGCACGCGCACACATCATTTCCGTCTGGCTTATAGTAATCTCGCTCACTGCATTCGTAGTAAGGACACAACGCGTCACAAATCACAATCTATCAAAAAAAAGAAAGAAAAAAAAAGAAAAAGAAAAAATAGGGATGGGACTTCATTAAAAATAATCAGCTTGATTTGAGGTTTTGAAATTAATTAATCTCAATTAATTGCATATCAATATTAAACATGAGAAGCATTATTGGGCAATTAAAACAGGGATACACTATACAGAGTATCAATAACTGGGTTTTTCCAAATCAACATTTCCCATCATCCACTGGGCCAAGCAAAGCAGATCTCATCAGTCCGAACATGCACTGGAAATGCACGATCAGCATAATGGTTTGCCGCCTTCTTTTAAGCTCTGTGTCCACACTGCAACATGTTATGTTGAGGGTGATAGAATATAGAGGTTAGTGACTTCGGACCAATGGGTGGACGAAACAATGCTATTTCAGAGGTTACACTGATTGGCTTGTTCTGCCATTGTATGCTCAGAACGCCAGAAATTGATCCAGTGAAAAAGGTTCTGTGGTGTAAGATCTATGTGCGATTAAAAGTTATTTTTTTAAATCATGTTAATGTTTCTGTAATTCATTAATCTCAGAGTCAAAGTCCCAGCCCAAATAACAACTTACTTGTACTTCATTTCTTTCATTTTCTTTTTCAGTTATTGCTACTTACTTATACTTAAGATAAAAGAATGTGAGCACATTTTCAACCACTGCTCTTTTTTTTTCTAAAGTAAAAAACAAACAAGACCCGGGTTGAGTTTGTATTCGCGAATTACTCTCAGCATTCCTTTTAATTCTGCGCAGCGTTCCAGATGGGTGGTGACATCTGGTGCGTCGTAAATAAGTATATGGAATTGAATTTCATCTACTTCACTGTGATTGTCTACTCTAAAAACTGCCGGCTGCACCCAGCGGAATTCTATTGGGCAAACAACACTACTCATCTGGCACATTAAAATGTACGAAAACAAGAGAGAAACATATTTAAAATACCTTATTTTCCAACCCCTCTCCTCTGTCTCTTTCTTTATTTCATTTCAAATACCACGCTAATGAATGCCATTCATATGACACCAGCCATCAGGGTCAGGAATCAAGATTTGTTTGTTTGGGTGTAAACCAAGACAATTGTTCTCCTTGTGCATTTAAGATATTGTGCTGCCAAAACTAAGAAAGGAGAGGGAGACAGAGACAGAGAGAGAGAAACAGAGAGATAGAGAGAGAGTAGCCCAGCAAACAGATGCACGTGTAATGTGAGAGACTGAAGATTCAAACATATGGCCTTGATAGAACAAACTGAGGTCTAAACCGGGGGATTCCTGGGTTGGTTATGGGTGGGACCAACCAACTGCCAGCCTCTGACTGTGCAGATTCAGTTACTCTCTCTCTCTCTCCCCATCCTCTGTCCGCAACTTTAGATGATAAGAGAGAGAGGGAGAGAGAGGGAGGGAGGGAGAGGGAGAGAGAGAGGGAGAGGGGGAGAGAGAGATCCCAGTTTGGATTGTCCTTCATCACAACTTCAAGCTGTGTGTCCCAACAAATTTCTCTATGAAGAAAAATTGTCGCTTGTTTTGAATGCTTGATGTTTCCCATCAGAGCTAGTTGTGTCTTTTTAAACAGACAAAACAGACAAAAAAAATGATAATCAAAAGTTGAAAGAGAGGTAGGCGGGGGGAGCAGGAGGAACGTATGCTACCTTACTGTAGAAGATACAATAACACTGACGTCTGTCCTCATAAGACCTTGGAGGAACAAAAGGTATTTCCTGTACTGTTACAGTTGATGAGAAGAGGGTCTTGTAGGGAAGGACTATAGAAAGAATGCACTGCAGATAGTGCCTGGTGTGTTGTGAGAGTTGGGGGGTGGGGGGGGGGGGGGGTCTGGGGAGGGAGGGTTGGGACTTGTCTGTCTGTGGTTTCCTGTGGTAAAGAAATGTGCCGAAAGTGAAAATGTGTGTTAGTCACACACACAAGAAGGCGCGCAGGCAGCATCCATACAGAGGAGCAGTTGCAACAGATGCACAAATGAATATGCAGCAGACGACGTACAGCGTACGTTCACCAAACGGTTGGAACGTGTGCCTGCGTCTAGCCACGTACTACACATGTTGGACGCATATATATATATATATATATATATATATATATATATATATATATATATATATATATATATATATATATATATATATATATATAGTGCACTGAATATGAACAGGAGGAGCAGACATTCTGTTGTGCGTTGCCCACACAGACATGCTGCTCAATAACAACAACAGTCACTGTCACAGAACACAACAACCTGGTCAGTATGTTTACCTCAGATACCAAATTGCTCACAATGATCAGTGTTGGGCAGTATTATATACCCTACTGGCCTGAATATAAGACAATGTTTTTTTTTCCCAATGGAAATATCCTAAAAAATCGAGTCGTCTCATATTTGGGGACAATATTATTTGACATTCAATGTTCTTTTTACACAAACAAGTCTTGAAAATGGGTGTCATCTTATAAACAGCGTGTCTTATATTTGTGACAATATGATATTACTTATTACCGTTTTAGAAGAGTAATAATATTACATTACTTGGATTCAACAGTAATATCTATAACAAAAAGCTAATATGTAACATAATTTGCAAATTATATTATATTATATTTGCACCACCCACCTGCAAAAAAAGTTTTTAGTCAGAAGAACAGTCACCCACTTCCCCACAAATCTTTATAATGCTGATATAACAAGGACACACACAAGATTTGACTTTATGTGTTGACACTTTATGTGTCAATGTTGCGATGCTGACACAAGATGACTTTGTACGTCTGAAAATAATAGGTTGCTGATCGTACTTTTTTATGACAAAGGCATTAGCTCATCTCCCTTCACCAACGCTGTTGCTGAAAGGAGCAGTACGACAAAAGTAACTAGTAGTATTGTTACTGTTATATTAGTTTCATAGGATGTAATCCCATTATATTACACATTACCAACAGAGAAAAGTAATAATATTACTGGTTACTACTAGTTACACGCATCTCTACTCATAATGATGCTTACGCACACGCACACACGCACACACACACAAACAAACAAACGCACACATACATACACACACTGAAACTTGTACCAAGACAAGAGACAGACTAGAGGGGGCATGTCTGCCTCTGCATGTGAGCATGTCCTGGCTAGCCTGTAGGCGCAGCCTCCAGAGAGCTCCGGGGACTGAATGAGGCCTTTTGAGACCAGGGCTGGTGAGGGGCAGGTCCATTGTTAAGGACAGCTGGGCCTCTTGTTTCTTGCTCTCTCTCTCCCTCTCTCTCCCTCCGGGGGGAAGACGGGCACCCAATACGAGGAGATCGGGTTTCCAGCCACCCACTCCCATGCATCTGCAGTAGAAGCAGCAGCAATGACTGTGACTGTCTCTGTGTCTGTCTGTCTGAGAGGCTGCTTTGCTTATTGGGGACTTGATTGACTGGAGAAAAGCCTTATGTTGCACTGCTGGCTGGCTGGGGCTTTTGTTATGGGGGCGGGTGGCTGTTGAGTGAATGTCATTAGCTTAGAACTTCAATTTTGTACAAGCCAATTTGGGAATTCATGAATAGTGGGAAATAACTGATATAAGGTAATCGGTTTGGTAATAAATGATATGGAATTATGTTCTCGCAAATGGTGGCCAGAAATGCATGAGATGATAATGAGGGGGAAATTCTATTGAGCAATAAAAAAAGAACGCACGTCTTTGCCTATGCAGCAAAATCCCTGGCTTGGTATTTACTACAGAGTAGGGGAGAAAGTGGAGGGGGGGGCTGGTATATTTGAAATTCATTTTATTACGAGCTAGTCAGCGCCTTCTTTTAGTATCATTCTTCAATGGCTTCACAAATGCACACGCTCACGGCATCCAGCTCATTCTCTCTCTCAGTCTTCCTATAAGACAAAGATAGATAAATCTTTATTGATCCCCAGAGGGGAATTCAAGTGTCTGATAGAAACACTAGGAGGGTGTACAAGTAAAGTAAGAGTGAGAATGATGAACCAAACCAAGATAAATACAAATATATTATAAATAACTACACTTATAGATGTTTGATAAGATCTTTTCCTCTCTTCCTCATCCTTCCCTCCTCCTCCACCCCCCACCCTTTTCCCACACTCCCCCCCCACCCCTCCCCCCTCCCTCTGCTTCCGTCGCTGCCTCAGGGAGCGCTGTGATTGGATGATTGGAGCTGCTCTCCGTGGAGTGCCACTCGGGTCCGTCACCAACCTTCGTGGCAGGAGATTGGAATGGAGTAAAGCTCCCAAACTGGGCTTATTAGGGGCTATTTTCATCCCTCTGCGCAGCTCCTTCTCTGGGCTCAGGCTCCAAATATAGACCTTGGCACCGATGACGTTAATGTAACACGGGCCCTCTCTCTCTCGTCGCTGTTTTAAATCCACTTATGTAATCCCTGCCTTGCGTTGAGAGAGGAGACGGCCATATACCTTACCATCTGGACATGAAGCCTGCATTTGCCTACGTGGTTCACTGCCAATGTGCCTTTTTTCAGGGGAAACATGGTGAATATTGGGGTGTACAGACTGGGGGTGCAGCCTTTTCCCTTTGGGTGTTGATCACAAACTCCAGGAAAAAAATGCTTAAAAATAAATAAAAATAAAAACACTCGGCGGGTGTGACCTAGAAGTCCCAGTCGGTATCCTGTCATTCTAGTGCACAATGCAGCGAGGGAAGTGACAAATCCCTGAGCCACTTTCTGTCACAGTTAGACACAAATAGAGAGTGGTGTTCCATGTGACAGATGCTGCACACACACATACAGGCCTATGCTGGGGAGGAGGAGGAAGGCGGAGAGAAGAGAAAAAAAAAGGGAAAAAGAACGGAAAGAATAAGAAAGAAAAACGAAATTCACTGACAGCTTGCTTTACCTCGTGTCAAACGCTCCGTTTCGGTTGAGGGGGGAAAAACTCTGCAGGCGTGCTTTGCAATTTAACAGAAGGCGATAATGTCACCCCAAAGACACATCCACACAAGAGGTTGGCTTGGGCGTCGTGTGACCCGTTTTCTGCAATAAAAGCACTTTGCTGATTGGAAAGAATAAAATAAAATGTTCTGCGAGCGAGTAAGACATGTCGAGGCTGTCGATATGAGGAAAAGAATAGCATTTAATATTTTATTTATTACACGCGGTACCATGGGACAGGCACGTCACCCGTTGCCCTAGAGAACATGTTGACACGATTCGCTACGGAACTGAAACCACGAAACGTAGAGTTTCGGCTGCAACGCTCTACCGGTGAAGCCAGACAGGACTGCCATTAATAGATGATTTAGCATTATAGAGCACTCCTCTCTCTCTCCCCCTCTGTTGCTACCCACGTGGGTGCGCGTGGCGGCATTCCTCTCTCTCCCTTAAAGTGTCTCTCTCCTCTGTTATGTGCGAAGAAGGGGGAAAAAGAGGAGGTGCTGTGGGTCAGTGGAGCAGCTGGTGACTGGGAGGAAGAACTTAACCAGGCCCTCTTTTGTGGATCAGCTGTCTCTGGCTCTGCAGCTTTGTCATTCCAAATCGGGTCCCTTACACCCAGAGCCTAGGGGGAGGTTTTGACATGTAAATGCGAGGCTATAGCACTCCCCTCAACCCACCCCTCCATCCACTCTCTCCGAAGCCTGCCGATCATTCTCTGTAAAACACTACAGGCCCGACTACTGTTCCCTGAGGTCCACCGCTGGGGGAGGAGGAGGAGGGTGCTGGGGAGAAAAGAAGGAGGAGGAGGAGAGATGCGCAGCAGGCTCACCGCTGACTGAAGTGTGCCACCCAGTTTGGGAATTATGGTAATGATGATTACTTGGAGCTTAAACAGATCTGACAACTGATAGAATTGTTATTTTGTGGAGTCAACCCAGTAATGCAAAGAGGAACGCAATTAATAAGTAAATAAAGGAGTGCAAACGTTGATGAAGCCGTACACCTCTCACATCAGTGCTGTCAACACATTTATGGAGGTTCATTTAACCCGGGAAAAGCATAGCAAAATAGCAGATGTGCAAGTTCACAGCACGTCACTTCAAGCTTGCGCATATGGCATTTTATTTAACATCTTAAACGCAGGACTACTGATATAGGAGGCGTTCGTACAATCGGTCCCCCAAGTCTTAATGGGTTAAAATAAATAACAAGGACTTGAGGGGGAATTAGTGAAGTCTGATCACTGGAAAAATCACATCACATTAGATTATTCTAAAGCACGGCTGAACGGCGGGCAATCAATAGAGAGAGAGAGAGAGAGAGAGAGAGAGAGAGAGAGGAGAGAGAGAGAGAGAGAGAGAGAGAGAGAGAGAGAGAGAGAGAGAGAGAAAGGGAGAGAATGCTGCAGTGGTGCATATTGGGCACCGAGCGGAAAGAAGGGAAACAAGACTTACACAGCAAGCAGTCTTGCACAAGCCTAACCTTTGAACATTTTCAGTAGCTCTATAAAAACAAAGCCTATGGCCAGGCACCAACGCCCCAGCGAGCTGGTGTTAGGCACGTCTGTGTGCCACATGTGTCTAAAGGGCTGTAAAAAGAAAGAAGAGAAAAAATACCCACAGCACCGGTCACTCTTTCTCTTTTCTTTCCTTCCCTGCCCGGGTGCAGACAAATCTAGCTTTGACCCTTTTCCAGAGAGAGAGAGAAAGACTGAACAAACACACACACACACACACGCACACACACACACAAAAAAATAGAATAACTCGGCACATTTGGACCCTGGCCAGAGCTGTAAACATCACCGCGCTGACGCAAACAAAAATACACCTTCGCGTGCCCTAAATAATTACCCGTATCACACAGGCAGGCAGGCAGGCAGGCACACATGCAGTACTGTATATATCTGGCTCATAATTGAAGAAAAACCAACAGAGAGAAAGAGAGAGGGAGAGAGAGAGAGAGCCACCGAGCAACAGCAGGCTCACAGGAAGTGAAATTCGCTCGATACACTGTGTAGCCCGAGGGGGCTGGAGGGGGATAATTACTGACACTCGTAGCTCTGCTGCGAGATGATGGCCATTTCTGCAGCCATGATGCAGCAGTGGCGAAGCAAAGGGAGCCCCTGTCTCTCTCCCTGTGTTAGTGAAAGCTGTCTGCAGAGTGCAGACACACGTATACACCAGAGAAGAACATGATACGGAGCACGTCAACACCGCTGGGCTCCCCCATTTGCCCTCCATTATGGGCCCCCAGTCCCTCCAGCTTGTTATTATTATTATTATTGAAGGACCCCAGTGGCATTGGGGATTCGACAGCTGCGAGTAGCTTGCGAGTCGCTGGCCACAGTCAGGCAAGTGAGGGCACTCCTTTTCATGCCGGCCCACTTTAAGCCTGTGGGGTTGTTGACATAGTTTGTTTGTTCCGAACGGGCCACTTATCTCTCTGGGCTATTATATTTGTTTGTTTATTTTCCTTCTGCCGCTGCTCTGCGTCACAGGAAAAGTAGCTGAGTGGCTCTAAAGAATCGGGGCCACAGAGAGAACACTCGGGCCTACTGCTGTGCCGCCACGTTGCTGCTGCTGCTGCTGCTGGAGCAGTTTTTGTTTTTCCACTCAGATGCTTTTATATCTGGGTTGTGTGCGTGTAATTGCGGTTGGGGGTCAGGTAAACAATGCATCATTTGTTAAGCAAGTTAGCAGAAGAGGCCGCATTGCTAATGAGATATAATTGATGGCAAGAACAAACAATTTGGGGTCGCCTAATGCGTGTGCATGATGTAAAGCTCTTTTTAATGTGTTTGCGTGTAACGACAATCACAACGCATTACATAATTGAATTGATGCTGTGGCTGCATTCTCTGCAGTGATGTGACGCAGCGAGGGAGAGATTGGGGAAGAGAGGGAGACAGAGAGAGAGAGAGGCAGAGATGGTGATAAAGGATGGAGGAGAGAGAAGAGAGAAGATAATGACCTGGGCTTCCATCTGCTGCGCTACGCGGGGCGGAGACACCTTCAACCTGCCACCCCGGTCGGTCGCCACGGCAATCTGCCGCTCCCCTCCGTCGTCCTGGTGACATCTGCTTCTGGGTGACTGAAAGATGAACACGTCCGTCAGTACCTTAGTAGTACCAAATCACACAACACCTCTCTACAAACACACACACACACACACACACACACACACACACACACACACACACACACACACACACACACACACACACACACACACACACACACACACACACACACACACACACACACACACACACCAACGTTTTTGGACGAGAATTTTATGAATGCACCCAAATGCACCCAAAAGAAAATTATTGGCCAAAACCGATTACCGCATATCGGAAACAGTTGGCTGAAAAAACAAATACCAAAGCAGAGTGCTTTTAACTGCATATATTATTTGGTGGTATATTTTCGGCCAATTTGAGCCAAAAACCGAATAGTCCAGAAAGTGTGTTTTTAGACATTTTCTGCCGAATATTCTCTGCAGCCCAGTATTCGGTGCATCACTACTAACACACACCCACAACCATTACTACTTATTACGGAGCACATTCGGAGCATTCTTCGATGATGATGCATGCCAGCCTGTGGGTTTACGAATCAATGTTCTAATCACAGTTTTTGTAAGGTTGCAAAGCACTGCGGCCATGTTTTTGGGCTTCTTCCTAAAGAGCTGGCTTTGCCAGCCTACGGGTTGGCATTCGAACAACCCCCTGCTCACCATGGAGCTGTTTATTCAGATGGTCTGTTTACTCAAAGACTTCCTGTGTACGGCTAGCACGCACACACGCACACACACACACGCACGCACGCAGGGGCGGATGTAACATGTCCCATTTGGGGGGGCAAGAGAACATGTTCGAGGGGCAAAAGAAAATGGTATGGGTGCGGCTTCATCACCCGTGGCGCGAAGCGCCATTTAGGGGGGCATTGCCCCCCCCCCCCCCCCCCCATGCCCATGCCTAGATCAGCCCCTGCACACATGCACGATTAGCAAGCCTATAGCCATCTAGGGAATCTAGGCTACCTTACCTACTGAGTCCTGCTTCATCTCCTAATACCAATTTGCTTGCTCTCGGTAGCATCGGGGAATAAGTGTTGTTTGTTTACTACCACTGCGTATCTATGGCGATATCGTTTTGCTTGAATAGAGTCTCCAGCCACAGCTGTCACAGTTATTTACTGCCTCTCCGGTAACCTTGGTAACACCCATCGTGTGTGTACAAGTGCTGTTTGGCGGAGGTGAGAGGCTGATAAACAGGTGAGGCGCGGGAAGTGCGCTGATTACTGATGAGGCAGCGCTACGTCGCAGGCGGACGGAAAACCTTGTACGTCTATACGTCTCAGAAAATCAAAAGAAACACGTGTTCCTCAGAGATCTTTCATTCATTATGTAGTCACAAGCACTTCTCATTGGATCAAAACCCACATACAGATTCACACTGCAATTTAATATCATTACGTATAGCAGATCTACAAGACCGAATGCGTCAAGCTGTGAGGTGTTGTGAGTTTGTAGGGTGGAATTTTTTTGCTACCCTTCCGTGACACCGTAGTATTAAGAAGTAGGGCACTGCCGCATTGATTTACCAAAAAAACAAACACTCAGTTAAAATATGGATATACGAGATTTCTGCTCGACAGCAAGGACGGAGAAAAGGAACAAGGGAATCAAACGGTGCGCTCTGCCAACTTGGGGGGAAGGAGAGAGAGAGAGAGAGGTAGGGAGGGAAGAAAGAAGGAAAGAAGGAGAGATAAGAAAGTGTCTATGTGTACGTGCGTGTGTGTGTGCGTGTGCGTGTGCGTGTGTGTGCAAGGAGGGGGGGGATCAGAAAGAAACCAAACCATGAGGCATAGCGAGGAGGGGGGAGAGAGGGAAATTCAGGTCAGTGTTGGGGATTATAAATGAGTTGCAGGGCCTGGATGCTTCCATCCACCTCCAGCTTTAGGTAAGAAAAGAGTGCGGTGAAGGAGGGAGGAAGGGCAGTGGACAAAGTACTGAACCCTTGCACTGGAGTATATAGATAGTCCTAGTCAAATATTACTCTACTGCAGCAGGTGAAAGTTAGCCTGGCATGACCAGACAGGCTAATGTCCCTCTGCGAGATATTAGTCTGGAAATCTCAATATGCCATAGGCTATTATGGCCACAGCAGAGTTACGACATCGAGAGGACAGAAAGCAGCCTGGTCACAGGGTCCATGTATTCGTGTGAGCCCATAGACTCCAATGCATTCTGAAAAACCTCTGATTGTTGCCACCTGAAGCCTTCAAATGGGGACAAACCCATCGAAGACTACTGTATGTAGAGCCACCATTGGACTGGCCCCATGAAGTGAAAAGAGTTGTCTGTCGTCACTCTGTCTTCACTCTATGGCTCTGTGTGGAACATGCAAATAATGAAAAATGCCTCTGGTGATAAACCTGCCACAAATTTGCATACCAGGCCCTGATTGGTCCCCCTCTAGAGAGTAAATTCCAATCACCACTGAGCGGTGCCAGACCACAATCTGCTGGAGGCATATTCGTTTGGCAGATCTATGTGGTTTGACAGTACAATTTGTACGTTTCAAGCACTGTACTTCTTTAATATACTGTAGCATAATTATGTGCATATTATAGTAAATAATAGAGTCTAGACAACAGTGCATGCTTCACTATATTATAAACCCCAGTGACTGTTGTGAAAGTGCAGCTGACGACATGGGAAAGACCGTGTGACAGCCTGGAGAGACAGCTGACAGGAGGAAATAGACCCCAACGGGGCTGTTTTGGGCTAGCTACCCACAACAGCAGGCCCCGTCACCCTACTAGGGAACAAGGGCCACCTTACCTTGCTACAGAAAGTTCACAAGAAAGAATACCCCTAGAGTCTGCGAGAGCAGGGGCGCAAGAAGACTCACTGGCTGACCTCCCGGTAACGAACCTCGCTACGGACACGACAACGAATGAAGTAAGTGGCAATACTCTTGAGAAGACAGCAGCAGCTAAACATGTTCTTCAATCTTGCATTTGTGGATGGAGTAAAGTAACTTCAACCCACGGTTTGAAGATACACCAAGGACGGAAGAAATGCCTGAAAAGCACCAACCCAGGGCCCCGCATTGACCAGATTCTGTCAAGAAGAAGGTTAAATCAGTCGGATGAACCTCAGCGGCAGGAACAAACCCACAGTCCGCAGAGAATCAGCACCCAAAGGGAGGAGGAGGAAGAAGTGTTGGGCAGAACCTTCAGTCCTAGGCATAACCCAGCACATCGCAAAATTGAGAACATGCAAGGACGAAAGCCGTTGGTGAAATGGCCTAAGTCTAACAGCAAGGAGTGGGAAACTATTGGCACAGACTTGAGCCTGATCCTAAGCCAGATCAAGGGATCTGCTGAAAAGAAATTGGAAACGATGGGTGACCTAATCTACAGCTATGGAAAGGAGAAATATGGAGCGAAAGAACAAGTCCGAAAGAAGGACACGGTTCCTGCCCCCAAATCCCGTCGGCTTCAAGAAATCCATCAACTTGTGAAGGAAAGACGCGGGCTAAGAAAGTTGTGGAAAAGAGCTACAGCTGAAGAAAGAGAAGGTCTCGACCTCCTTCAAGAGGAGTTAAGGCAGAGGCTTTCAAAACTTCGCAGAGCAGAAAACCTTCGGATGCGTCGGAAAAAGAAAGAAAAAGCAAGAACAGACTTCTACAAAGACCCTTTTAAATTTGTGAAAGGCATATTCACAAAGGAAAAGAGTGGATCTCTGGAAACATCAAAAGAAGAAATTGAAACACATCTGAGATCTATCTACACTGATGAGAACAGAGATGAACCAATAGTTGTTCCGGCTGACATCCCTCCAATATCACCCCCCCAACATCAGTTTGACACCAGCCCTCCCAAGCTGAGTGAGGTGATAAAGGCAGTAAAAAAGGCAAGATCGGCATCTGCTCCAGGGCCTAATGGTGTCCCATACAGTGTATATAAGAATGCTCCAGATGTGCTGAAATTCCTTTGGAAGAATATGAGGGTTGCGTGGGACAAACAGATGATCCCCAAAGCCTGGCGAAGAGCGGGAGGAGTTCTGATACCAAAGGAAAAGAATTCATCTACCATTGAACAGTTCCGTCAAATAAACCTTCTCAACATAGAAGGCAAGATCTTCTTCAGTGTGCTGGCGCAACGACTGACAAGGTATCTGAAACAAAACCAATTCATTGACACATCAATCCAAAAGGCTGGCATAGCAGGCTTTTCTGGATGCCTGGAACACAACAGTGCCGTTTGGCATCAAATCCAGACTGCTAAAAAGGAAGGAAAGGACCTGCATGTCTTGTTTCTTGACCTGGCCAACGCCTATGGATCAGTTCCTCATTCTCTACTCTGGACTGCCTTTGAGTTTTTCCAAGTGCCTGTAAGAATAACAAATCTGGTAAAACACTACTTCCAGGATCTCCAGTTTTGCATTACAACATCTAGCATGACCACAGCGTGGCAGCCTCTGGAAGTAGGGATCATGGCGGGATGCACCATCTCCCCATTGGCTTTTACAATGGCAATGGAAATCATCATCAGAGCTTCGAAGTGGGTGGTAGGGGGCAAACGGCTACTATGTGGTCAGAGACTACCACCGATACGAGCCTATATGGATGATATAACGACTCTAACAACAACTGTCCCCTGCACCAAGCGGCTTCTGGACAAGCTTCACCAAAACATCACATGGGCAAGGATGAAGCTGAAGCCGAGCAAGTGCAGGAGTATCTCCATTGTAAAGGGTCAGATCAAAGATCACAGATTTCACATCGGAGGAACACCAGTACCAACTGTGTCAGAAATGCCAGTTAAAAGCTTGGGACGATGGTATGACGCAAAACTCAAGGACAGTGAACAATTCGAACATCTAAAAAACGATACCATCACATACATGAAACGCATCAACAAGACCTTGTTGCCAGGAAAACTGAAATTGTGGTGTTTTCAGTTTGGCATACTCCCAAGAATCATGTGGCCGTTAACTGTCTATGAGATCCCCATCACTAAAGTGGAAAAGTTGGAAAGAGTGATCAGCACACAACTGAAACAGTGGCTTGGAATTCCACGATGCCTGAGTTCCATTGGACTGTATGGAAAGAGTAAATTGGAACTGCCCATCACAGGCCTCGTGGAGGAATTTAAATGCACCAAAGCAAGGTTGGTCATGACCCTTACTGAATCTGAAGATGCCATCATTCGAACAGCAGCCCCCCGGGTGGCAACGGGACGGAAGTGGACTCCAGCAGAAGCCGTTCAGGATGCAAAATCTGCTCTTCACTTCAGGGATGTGGTAGGCCAAGTCCAACAAGGGAGAGCAGGTCTCGGGCTCATACCAAGAAATCCTCTGTGGCACAAAGCAACACCTGTACAAAAGAGACGGCTAGTAGTCGAGGAAGTCAGGAGACAGGAGGAGGCAGAGCGACATGCTAAAGCTGTCTCGATGGCTAAGCAGGGCAGATGGACTAACTGGGAGAGTATGGAGAAGAGAAAACTCAGCTGGCGTGACTTGTGGGAGATGGAGGGAGCACGGCTGAGTTTTGTCATTAGAGCTACGTATGACCTCCTACCCTCACCTCAAAACCTGCAGCTGTGGTTCGGAGAAGATCCCGCCTGTTCCCTTTGTCAGTCACCTGCAACCTTGAAGCACATTCTTTCAGGGTGTCCTACCAGTCTTGCCCAGGGTCGCTACACCTGGAGACATAATCAAGTCCTCAGAGAACTGGCATCAACACTGGAACAGAGGCGAACCACAATAAATGCTCTCCCACACAGATCAACAGGAAAAGCAAACTTCACACCATTCGTGACAGCAGGTCAAACTCCACAGCACCAAACAACATCACAGGATGCAAGCATTCTACATCCGGCTCGAGATTGGACAATGGAAGTGGATCTAGAAAAAAAGCTTGTATTTCCCCAGAAATAGCAATCACAACACTTCGCCCAGACATGGTCCTGTGGTCAAAAACAACAAAGCTGGCATATGTAATAGAGCTGACTGTACCATGGGAAGAAGGGGTTGAAGAAGCATACGAGAGAAAAAAGAACAGATACTCAGACCTGGCAGCAGAAGCCTCCCAGAACGGCTGGAAGACCCTCATATTTCCGGTAGAAGTGGGGACTAGAGGCTACGTGGCAACATCAACGACAAGTCTGTTGAAGAAGATGGGAGTGAGGGGTCGTTCCCTCCAACAGGCTATCAAGGCTGTGTCAAACGCTGCCGAGAAAAGCAGCCACTGGCTGTGGATCAGACGGAAGGAAAGCAGTTGGGCAGCAAAATAAAGACCAGAGGTATGCGGTCAGGCTTCAGCCTGGCTCAGGGAGTAGGACGCCCCTGCCATGCAGAGTCCAGTGCTGAACATGGAGAGCATGGAACGGAGGGGGGTGTACCTGGGACGCCAGGCACACCGTTGAGCCCTCTGGAGACGTAGTGGGCTTACATCAACGAAACGTCGGTGAAATAGGGTGCCCACCTGATGACCTCAATGAAAGTCCTGCTCTCCGTGTTCACCACTCCACTCTGACCTTCAAGAGCGCTAACTTACCATGTAGGGATTGGAACATCTAGTCCTATTAGCTTTTATTATTTATATATTATTTAAAATTGGGCTAAACAGACAATAAGCCTGATTCATACAGTTATTTTTTCTTTCAAAAGTACAATATCTCTATAATTACAAATACTCAAGTAAAGGACAGTTATTCAATCATGTTAATTAAAAGGTAGGGTACGCGATTGAAATGTTATAGCTCTATTCCAGTGGTTTTCAATCACTGATCCGGGTACCACCAGTGGTCCATGAGAGGGTTCCAGGTGGTCCCAAGCTAAATGAAAGTTGCTTAACCAGATGTAACTCTTTGAGAGTGTAAAAATGAAACCAAATGGTCCATTCACCTTGTGAATTAGCCCAATTCTACACAACTAGACAATGCAGAAGATTAGTGGTCATTTTGACCTGTATGATCGCCTGTTTTGTTTCCCAAATCCAGCCTGGAATTGTGGACAAAAGCAAAATAAACCTTTACCTTTGGGTCTGGGGCTAAAATGTCCTCAAAGGGTGGTCTGTGTCTCAAATTCTGAATAAATAGTGGGCCCCTGGTATCAAAAAGGTTGAAAACCACTGCTCTATTCTGTTAGTATTTATTGCTATAAAAGAGTATTTGCTCCCTGTCTCTCCAGCTTTAACAGGAGAGAAAAGTCACACCGTTGTCAGGGTAAAAACGTGCATTTGGAAGTGATGACAGAAAGACATGATCAGACAAAACTGGACCTGGAACAATTACAGCAGTGATCGCTATCAGAATACAGTGTGTAAAGCAACCCTGTTTAACAACAAACCCTTTTTGTATAGGCCTAGTGCTTTGTAAGTACACAGTGCTCAAGTGCATTGTTGCTGTGCACTACAGGGAGTGGCGGGCATTGCACAGTAAGGATATGATCAATTGTAATTGACTTTCATAAGATCTCTGGGTGTGGGACTGAAGGTTTGTCACAGTCGTCTCCCCAGACAAGCGCCAGAGAAGGGCTGGAGGGTTGGGTTGGTGGGGGGGTAGGGGCTGTAACATCATGCCAGGCCTCCTGAAATATTATACTATGCCCATTTAGAGGAAAGTGGTTCAGTGCAACCAAGGCTGTGTTTTGAAACCGAGAAAAACAAGCCGGGCGCATTCCCTTTGAAGTGGGACCAAAGGTGAACCCAGTGGCAGATGTGCAGAGAAACCCATTGCTATGATTTAAAACAATTATATCCAAGTTCAATTATTTATTTTAAGGTCTCTGGAACACCAAAGAGTCTTTTTTTAAATCTCCTTTTTTACTTCATAGAAGGACTCTGTGGTCTCCTGCTACACCTACCTCCTCTTTTAAAGTAACAATTTCACAAGTCTAAAAGTACTACAGGTACATCATTATTGAGTTAAATATATCATTTCTAGAGATATAATTAATAATCAGGTATGCTGGACTATAGGCTAGTTATTATTTATATATTATGAAATGAAATCCCCTCACTAATATACACTTTTTATTGCCGGGTGAACATATTATGCAATTGGTAGACATCTGTTTGGGTTATAAGTTATGATGAGCACTGCAACCACAATAATCCTAGCAGCTATATTCAGCGAAGAGATTTAATGGAGAAGGAAAACAGAAGGGAGCCTAACACAGACCTCAGGGGGACCTTTCTGCCTTCGGTCAACTAAGTATATAGGGCTTAAGTGATTAAGAATACCAGGAAGTGCAAAATGGGATACATCTCACAAAACAAATTAACAAAACTAAAGCACAACATTTCCCAAAACACACTGGTGAAAACACATGACATTAATAACAAAACAACACATTGGAAACACATTTCACCGAAAACACATTTCACAGAACAGATTAATACAGCATAACAAGGGCAGAACAGAAAACAACATTTCACAAAAAGGAAAAAGGTAGGCGCAATTATTCTAGTAGTTTACTGGAAACTAATTTGATTATATTGAGCGCTGGTTCCCAAACACTGGGTCGAGACCCATTTGTGGTGGCACAAATGCCAACTTATCTTAAAGGAATTAATTGTGACATAAAAAATGTTTCATTCTTTTTAGGTTTTCTGAGCTCAATTGTACTGAAAGAACAGAACTTTTAACATTCATTAGATTTTCTGTGGTCTGGGGTTTTCTGGCTCAAACAAGTGCACTGATTTTCCTGCTGTTTGTGATGTAAGATCCAGCAAATGAATGGGATTTGCCAGCAGATGACACCGTTTCCAATGTTTAGCCTATTTTCATTGCAGCCCAAAAGCCTTCCAAACAACAGAGAAAATGCGGGACCACAGAAAATCCACTGAATATTCAAAGTTCAGGTTTTCTGTCTGGGTCCAACTTCAGATAAAATAAAAATAAATGGAAATGAATGTCACAAAACCTTCCAAGCCAACTGACATTCTCAAGATATTATAATATAATAGTTATTTGATCATTATTTGATCATTATTTTTTTTAAGGGATCAAGCAGTCCACGAAGTGGACTTGATCCCTTCTTGTTTCTGTCTCTTTTTTCCTTCTCCTTCTCCTTCTTCCGCCAGAAATAGCTGTTCTGGCTGAACCGTGCAGTCGGTTTTCGCGAAAATTGGTAATCTGGTAGAGGGTGATGCCAAACGGTGATGATGCGAAGCCTGTGACCACTGGTCAAATGGTGGCGCTATAGCACTCAACTGAAATTGCAAACTTTAAACACTCATAACTCATGAACTGCTCGACTCACAGAAATGTAACTTATATTCACTTATGCGTCTGCTTATGTCAAACAACTTTTGTATTCTGACTTTTGACCTCTGACCTTTAGATGAGCCGCCATCTTTAATCATATGTAAAACAGTTAAAATGTCTCTTCTCCTACAATCTTTGATCAAAATGCATAACAATGACCTACATATGAACTTTGAAGCCATACAAACATGAAATGAGTGTGAATTTTGTTTTCAGTGAAAAAAATGATGTTTTTACGAGCCAATGAAAATTGCTTGTTTGTGAAAATTCTTCTATTATCCCTAATCTACACATGCAAAGTAATCTGTTTATGAGATTTTACAGTTTGGTAGAGGGGGATGCCAAATAACACTAAAACCAGTCTTGCTCCAATCGCTCAAATGGGGGCGCTATAGCAATTCTTTGAAACTGAAACATTTGAACAAGCATAACTCAGGCTTCGTTTGGCTTAAAATCATGGGACTTGTTTCTACACGTTCCTTGATTCATGTGGAACACATCTGTAATTTCGACTGGTAAGCTCCACCCCCAGAGTGTCTGCCATTTTAAGCAGTTTGAAAAATGCTCATGCCTGATTTTATGCCTGGATTTTTGATCAATTTGCATGACACCTGCTACATGAGAACTTTGGCCCCATCCGGACAAAACTTCAGAAGCAAATTTGTTTTCATCAAAAAATGACGTTTTTATAAGCCAATGAAAGTTGCTCGTTTGTGAAGAGTCTTCTTCTGCTTGTTTCTCTCTGGCAACACTGGAGCAAGTACATTGTGCCAGATTGTGTGAGAGGAATAAGCATGTGGAACTTGTTTCCATTTGTCACTTTGACCACTAAGCTCCACCCTCGGACTGCTGAATTGTGCATATTGTTCATATTGCTTACTGCTTGGTGGCGTGTTGTTGGGTTGTTTCATTGATGACAACAACTAAGCAAATCATTGTGCCTGGATAGCTCAGTCGGTAGGGTGCCTGACTTCGGAACACAAGATTGAGGGTTCAAGTCCCACTGCTGACAATACAAAGTCTGAGTCTCCAAAAACCCTGCTGTGTTTCCACAATCACATGATGTATTTCTTCCATGTTTCTATGGCTTATTTGTGCATATTTAAGGAGCGGTAGTGGCTCAGAGGTAGAGTAACCGGATGGTAACCACAAGGTTGCCGGTTCGATCCCGGGCTCCTGCAGAGTTAGTGTCGATGTGTCCCTGTCCCACTGCCATCAGTGTATGAATGTGTGTGTGAATGGGTGAATGTGATGCACAATCTATGTAAAGCGCCTTGGATAAAGGCGCTATATAAATGCACCATTTACCATTTACCAAGCAGTCCACTGAATGTGTGTGTTGTTTCCAGTACGTCTTGTGTCTGTTGGGTAGCCTCATTGGTAGAGCGCATGACTTGGAAATGAGAGTTCCTGGGTTCAAATCCCGGCACGGACACCTAGTAATATGAGTCAATCATGCACAATCTCATGTGGTCTTCTACATCTAAGTTCATGGTTCTATGTGTAACCCAGGGTAAAACTCAATGTAATGGTGGTTGTCACCATTCGGCCATGTTGTGTTTTGTCACTATTCGGCCATGTTGTCACTAATGACAGTTCACAGCTCAGTTCACCACTCACTCACAGCTCACCAATCATTTACTCATTCAGCAACTCAGTGGCCTTGTGGTTAGAGTGTCCGCCCTGAGACTGGGAGGCCGGGGTTCGATTCCCGGCCGGGTCATACCAAAGGCTCTAAAAACGGGATCCAATGCCTCCCTGCTTGGCACTCAGCATCAAGGGTTGGATTGGGGGTAAGACCCTGTGTCATACTAGCGTCATGTCCAGAGGGTGTACTTGTACATCAAGCTGCCTCATGCTACAGAAACAGGAGATAGGCACCTGCCCTATGGGCCTCATGGCTGGGCAAGGCTGTTTGACTGTCACTATTCGGCCATGTTGTCACTAATGACAGTTCATAGCTCAGTTCACCACTCACTCACAGCTCACCAATCATTCACTCAGTCACACCAGATTGTGAGTCAGTCAGGGCAGGACCCTGCCCTGCTCCCATAATTACCTGATGTATTTCTGAAGTTCAGGCTCCCATGTTTCTATGGCTTATTTGTGCGTATTGTTCTTACTCCTTATTGCTGCTTGCTTGATCCCGTTTTATTGCTGCTTGCAGCTATATTTTGATCATTATTTTTGATAGAATAAATACAGCTCTACTAAATAATGTAAATGTATAGGCTATGTAAATACTTAACATAGCCTACATAGACTTTTATAAGAAGACTAGAGTAAAATACCATGTTAGGCAAATGTGTTCACACCAATTAAACTCAATATGGCTTTCATAATCATCACTTTATCGTTGTCAGCAGCTTCCTCAAGCTTACGAAATGTCACATTGGCAAACTGTGCATGGCAGCTTGAGGAAGATGCTCTGCAAATCCACCCTGTTTAATGTTTTTACTCTACAGTCTACACACGAAGGGCTTAGATCTTTGTAAAATTAATATTTTAACACATCAATCATGTCTGTTTTCAATCTTCAGACTTGGAGACTTTTGTCATACAAGTGCCCCCAACGACTGGAATGAACAGTTTCAGGAGCAGTGGAATTACATGAATAACATGTACTTTCTTTGCGTGACACTCAGTCTGAATTATCATTTTGTTTCACTTCATTATTCAGTCTGAAAGCAGCGGTTTATGGTTTTGGCATTGTTGTTGACGTCGTTGCCGTTGTGTCCTAGCCTGGTTGCTAACCAAACGAACACAGCGACCAGTGTTACTAGCATGTGAATGAAAGCAGTAAAATATGTTGGATGAGGATGTTTATAAAACCCGGCACTTCTTTAAATAAACAATCTATCATAGGTCGGTTTAATAGCCAGATTAACAGCTGCCATGTTTGTTGTTTGACACTGTTGAATGACAGCGCTGTTGGCCAATCAGCTGCTCTAGTCCGATTTTCATCTGTTACTGGCGACACCAGAGGTAGACTCTGAATCGCAGGAGAAAAACATTAAGGTAGTAGTTTTTAAGATGGCGATTCCGGGCTGGGGCCAGGCTAGCACTTTCTTTGAAATGTACTCATTCTATAACATTTTAATTAAGGCCGGGACTTTAGCGCGTTAATTGAGACTAATTAATTACAGAAAATATAGCGCGTTATAAAAAATAACGCATTTATTCGCACCTTTTCTTTATCCACCATTGGAACGGAACGTTTGTCACTGATGGCCCATTCACACCATTGAAGTGGAACGTTTCTCACTGTATCACCGTTTCACACCTACCCAATATGCTAACGCACACGGAAGCGGCAGTCCACCCGGAGTCACGACATTGAGGAGTCAGAAACTGAGCGCTTGAGCGCTGTTCAAATGGCCTGAATAGGGACAAACTGCAGTTGAAGTCAACGTAGAAGAATCGCCATTGGTCTACTAGCTCTATGGAGTAAACGTAACTCAGTCTATACTCTAAAGCTCCGTCCGCCTCCGTTTCCTCGTCCTCTTCCCCCGCAGCAAAAACAAAACAAAACAACTCACAACATGAACGACAAACCAGATGAGCAAGCATTACTCGGCCCCGTTGATGGCAAATTTAGATTTAAGCAAAGAACGGATGGAAGCGTGGACAAAAAGGCAGTTTATGCAACAAAGAATGTGCATACCATCGCAGCAGTTCGAGCCTCAAATCACATCCAACATGTTGGAGCTAGTGTATTTACTGTCCCCGTTTCGTAGAAATCTATGTAGAAGAGCCACCATTGGACTGACCCCGTGAAGAGAAGGGAGCTTGGGTAATTCTTTCTGCATTCTGGCTAGTACCAGAGCGACGTTGAGGTGTCCAACATTCAATGGCTTGAATAGGGACAAACTGGAGTTGGCGACCGGCGCTCATCAGTGCAGCTGGAGTCGAGTTCATATTGGCTGTGTGTGTGTGTGTGTGTGTGTGTGTGTGTGTGTGTGTGTGTGTGTGTGTGTGTGTGTGTGTGTGTGTGTGTGTGTGTGTGTGTGTGTGTGTGCTCAGATGATCAACTGACGTGGGCTTTGGGCAAACAAATCCTCCGTGAACGGTTTGATCATAGTAGCCTAGTTCAGAGTAGTTCACTTCACTGTGTTTATCTGACGCTAAATTGCATGATAATAATGACTGCTAAATGTTCGCAAATGTATGCTCCAGAACAATCAGCGCTGTGTGTGTGGCACTGCCTTTCTTACCAGCTAGTCTTCCAAGTACCAGTATTTTATTTATTTTGCCCCAGAGTCAATTATTGTACTGGACTGACTGAGAAATGCTAACGTTTGTACTTGAATTTGGTAAATAAGAAGAAGAAAAAAAGAAAAGAGGAAAGCTTTTGAATTGGGGAATCTTTTTGAATCGAGAATTAAAAAAAAAATCTAGAAATCTAGTTTTTGGATCGAATCGTGACCCAGAAAATTGATACTGAATTGTATCGTGGGACACCCACAGATTCACAGGCCTAGTATTCAGTTCATTGCTTCACTCATTCAGTTCATTGCTTCACTCATAATATAATAATAATAATAATAATAAATTCAGTTCAAAAATGTGCTTTCTCACTTTTCTCAGGTAAATAATAATATGCGATTAAAATGAGATTAATTGAGATTAATTAATTATTGAGCCTCTAATTAATTAGATCAAAATTTTTAATCGAGTCCCACCCCTAATTTTAATGCAATCAATCAATAAATGAATCAATATGAAGCTTATTCTACTTGTTGCACAGAAGACAATCTGGGAACTCATTCCATCCCATAGCCTATACCGACTGAGCTACCTAGACACAGGATTTTTTCTCAGTAGCTGCTACAGTAGTAGGCTAGACTATAACCAGACAGCATTACAGACCGTCCACGTGGAACAAGGTCAGGAACAGTGGAGTCCGAGTGTGCTTTGGACTCCACTGTTGGCCTCTGGCTGAACACCAAGAAAACTGGAGTTATTATCTATAACATCCCATCAGATCATCCATCTCTGACAACAACAGGAGGCACTGCTCTGAAGGGAGTCAAGGACTTCAAGTACCTGGGCTCATGGGTCAACTCAACGGAGGAAGATCTTAAAGTCAGGAAGGCACTTGCATGGAGGGCCCTGAACGGCTTGGCCAGTGTATGGAACTCAGCATATTCTGTCTAATTCTCGTATATAGCAGTGAATACTAGAACCTGAAGATGGGCACAACACCAGAATTCTGCGTGCAGAACATCATCAAGTAGTACACGCTACCAACAAGAATCTGTAGGATGGAATGCCAAGGGGTGAGTCAGACAATTGCAGCAGCCAGAAGAATGAGACTAGCAGTACACTGCTAAAGAAGACACCAAGAGCTGCCAGCCAGCAAACTAGTGCTGTGGGAACCAACACACAGACCCTGGACACTAGGACGTCCCACGTTATTGTACTTAAGAAAGAAGAGACAGCAAGATCCAATAGCGACCAACGACCAGGTTGCAACCGGGTTGTGACTAGTTGCAACTGGTTTATAGTTGCAATATACCCAATAACAATAACCAAAAAAAACCTGCCCTATCCAAACCTTTAACCTAACCAAACCAAACCCTTTATACAACTAGTTGCAACCTGGCCACGACATTGTTGCAACCCGGTTGTCAAAGAAGCTACATATAGCTTGCCCTATTGTCATATGTACAGTAGTAGCAATGCTCGTGGATGCCAGGGTTGAAAACACCTCTGCCAAATTTGGCAGAGATATGCACACAGTGCCCCATTCTAGTTTAAACAATGTTTTATTTTTTATTGTATTTCTGTACCTTTATTTGTATAGGATAGGTTGACTGAGCACAAATACTGTATTCAGCAGAGCCCTGGCTGGCCATACAGCCACACAGTCCCTCACACCTGGGAGCTGACTACTACAACCAGTGTTCTGCTGCTCCACTGGAGCAGGTAATGTATGCAATATGCTCAAAAACACATTATTATTTATGTGCCCCTGTTAACGCAAGTCATGAATATTTTATGTCTGATTTACCTAAAAATAAATGACACGTGTTTACTAGCCTTTGTTACTACTGTCCAGTGGCCAAAGTTAAGAAAAGATAAAGAAAATGCTACAAAACCACAAAAACTTAACAACTACTAAGCAAGAATAAAAGCATACAAACACAATCGTCCTACTAGGACCGCAACAGTTCATCAAACGAATCTATTCTATAATATAATATAATTCTATAATATAAATAAAGGTAAGAAAGCCTTCTGTTCTGAAATTCTTCTTAATCAATCCTTATTTTGGGCATGACATTTCAAAGAATTTGGCAAAGAATTGGGAAAATAACAGTAAACACCTGCATTTTCACTTTTCAGAGTATGTTTATTTTAATATTTACAAATAATAATAAAATATAGAGGCTATATATATTTATATAAATGATGTATTGTTTTGACCCAGGTGGTGGTATGTACCTGCCTGAGGGGAGATGTGTTTGTGTTCTTCTAAACAACAGAAACCCCCTGTGACACCACATCACACTGCTATAGAGGAACTCTCCCCTCTCTGCTCTGTGCTCCAAGTTCTTTACACTACAAATTTAACATTGCACTTCCAAAATTCCACTGCCGGCCCCCAGCCAAGTGTGAGGGCCCACAGGCACAAACAGCACACGCACTGATGCACACGCACGCATACACACACGTGCGCGCAGTGTGCACAGACACAGACGCATGCACACATGCACGTACACAAATATATGTTGGCGTGGAATCACTATACACGTAATGCATCGTTATTGCTTATGCACAAGCATGTGCGCGCGCGCACACACAAACACACACACTTAATGCATGTTTATTGCTTATACACAATCATGTGCACACACGTGCATGCGTGCGTGCACACAACCCCTGCGGTGGAAGTAAAATCAGCACAGCTCTCTGAAATTCCACTAACACCTTCCACCCCATGCAGGGCTACGTTGTGTGTATGTGCGCGCGCGCACACACACACACACACACACACACACACACACACACACACACACACACACACACACACACACACACACACACACACACACACACACACACACACACACACACACACACACACACACACACACACACACACACACCCATGAACCCACGCAATTAATGTGAAATAACATCCATCTTCCCCGCCCCCCTCCCTTCTCCATTACAAATAGCTGAGGATTGCATTCTCTCCCTGGGCCCTGCCTGCCTGTTGTTGTTTTTACATGTCTTGTTGTGTGCAATACTCTCCCCTCATCGTCACTGAGCCATGGAAAACTTGTATGTCCAAAAACCATTACCTTTTCAGGAAATGTGTGATCCAATGTGGTTATATGTGTTATTCGCCTTCTTGTTAATACATTTAATTTCATTCTTTTTGATATGTATATAAAACACAATTAGACAAGGGATTAGGGATTAGGGATTGTTACAGTCAAATGTCTTATTTTTTATTTTATATATCGATCAATCGGTGCATGGTCAGTGTTGGGGGGGGTCAATCGGAGTACCCTCCGGGTACTCCGATTGACCGGGTTTAGGTGCTGATGTAAAGGTGCCGTTAAATATGAGACCTTAGCTCACTCTGCTGACGTTGAGTTGAGTGCTGATCTTGTTATTATTGTTATTATTAGTTATGTTGTCTTTAGGTTTTCTAAGCTCAATAGCACCCCAAAAAGAATCCTGAACTTTTAACATTCAGTAGATTTTATAAGGTCTGCTACAGAGAGAATCTACTGTTATGTTCAAAGGTCAGGTTGTGTGCATGAGTAATTGAGATCAATAGAAAAAAATACAAAAATAAAAATAAATTTAAATGAATGTCAATCACCTCATCTTAATGGTCATGTTAGTGATCATGTTAATCATCTTCCCTATCAAATAGTTTTTAAAAGTAGCAGAAATGGCTGATTAAGCTCACAAACACATCTCGTCGCAGTGCGTATAGCGACTTGCAGTGATCTTGTAGACCAGCTATTTTAGCACCTCACTGTCGTATGACAAAATATAGGGCATTAATGCATTAAAAATAATAAATTAAGACGTTGAAGCGTGGAGATACAAGGTTTCTGTCCGACACGACAGCAGCATTATGTAAGGCACAGTTACCCAACGTGAGCAGTATGCTCAGAGGGGGTGCTACGCCACAGCTCTCCAGACTTTGCTATAAAGGGAGTGTTTTTTTATTTTTCTCTTCTCCTTCCTCCTTCTTTTCTCTCTCTTTTTTTGCCTATAGCGTTAGATCAACAAAAGATGGTAAAAGAGATCAACGAGATGGAACACTACAAAGGTCAAACGTTGGGAATTCAAACTTGCGACATCACAAGCAACCTGCTGAGTGTGCTTGCGATGTCTGCCATAGCGAGAGAGACAGACAGAAAGAGAGAGTGAGTCATCTGAGTCAGAGTCTCTCAGAAATCACCACGGTCCATCCAGGCATTTCGTGGCCTTCACACCTACACATACAGTACGTCGCACGGCCGATTCGACTCACCGTGACGACGCGCTTCATTCGGGGGGGTTTCAAGTCTGATGTCATGACGACATGGTTTGTTTGGGTCTGATGTCACGCTGTCACAGTCAGCACATTTTGGGGCGTAGCTGCGTGTGGGAACTAACTCTTACTGTATGCTGTATGTGGACATGTCTGAGTCACAGTGAACACTATACGGGTACAACAGTGTGTCTGAGTCATAGGGATGACGGGGGTGTGCTGGTCCGGCTGGCTGGCCTGCCCGCCCCCGCAACACCCATTACTTGAATATTATTACATGAAATATATACTTCATGAGCCGCCTCCCAGCCAGGGCTCTATACTCGGTTCCCGCTCTATATCAAATGTCTTTGTCACAAAAAGAAAGATCTGTCACAAGCATGTAGATCTTTTAGGAAATGTTCAACATTCACCTACTGTATTAACACTTTATATTCTAATAACGAGTTACATGAGTAGATTATTAATAACGAGATGCCCGAGATGTCATTGGTGTCATTGTTTAATCCCTGCTTTTTAAATCAGTTTTAATTCCCCTGGACAATCAATTAGACAGGAATCGATATGAGGCACGTAAGAGGGGCCAGTGTGCAAAGGCTTATGGGAAATTGAGCCCCTATTGTCTCTAATAGGAAAGCTACCTAACAGCACACAGCTTCCTGCTCCGCTGTGTTGATGTGATGGCCACTATGGAATATTTTTCAACACTACAGCAAGCGTTTGCGCCATTTCAGAGTGGATTCTTGTGACAAACAACTTAGTGCTCGGTGAAGTGACTGTTCAATGGTAACATTAAAACATAGGCAGTCTCATCTGAATGAAAAAATAGTCCACAGTCAACCTGTTAAAGGGACATTCAACCATTTTTGCGAAACAATATGTTAATGACATTTACTCACTTTTCACTTTCCTGGTGGTCTTTATGTGTGAAATTTGTGATTTAAGATATTTTTGATTTTAGCAGTGAGCCCAGTGTCTCTGATGTCATCATGTCATTATGGACAGGAAGTACTGCTTCCTGTCCATAATATATATGCCTTAAAACACTATACTTGCCTTCTATAACTAAAACATGCAGATAAAAACACCTTCAATTTCTTTGCTTTATTTCCTTCATAAATAGAGAGTCTTTCACTCAATAGGAGATGCCCCGGTCGCAGGATGATGATGTCACATGAGGATGTTCATCCATATCAAAGATACTCTATTTATAAAGATGGCCATACTCCCATTGGCGCCACTATATAAATGACATGGACTACAAAGCCTACAAATGGTCTCCTAAGTAGTAATGGTTTAGATCAGAGCCCCCTATCTGTCGTATGTGAAACTGCAGATTACAAAGAGACTCTTCCTGACTCCTAACAAATCTCGCGAGAGTTGGGCGGTGGGATAAAGAATAATTTATAACAAAGTGAAATTTCTTCTGTTCTGTTTAGCTAATAGAAGCCATTTTACTATGAATATGCTGTAAATATTATATGCCTTTTGATGATCGGGTCCAGTATTTAGTTCAGTATCCATGGAGTTAAGGAATGGATCATAAGTTGTGTTCACGTTCATTCTACCATTGGAAATGAATAGACTCCAACATACTTCCGGTCTCCTAATATTGTACCCGCCCCCTTCTTCTAGAGTCAGGAAGCAACGTAAGTAGGACCCTCTTGGTCATTGGCCTCTTGGTCCATATATTCCATAGAGCTAGACCACATATGACATCATCATCCTGCGCCAGGAGCAGTTCCTGTTGAGTGAAATATTCTCTATTTATGAAAGAAATAAGATGCCATTGGTGTTTTTATTTGTTTATTTTAGTTATATAGGGAAAGTATAATGTTTTAAGCAATGTTTATCTTATTAGTCAGGGATCCTTTTAAGACCCGGCCACAATTGGAATGCTATGACGTAATGGTTATATGGTACCTAAAGATTCTAATTTAGAATCCTTTGTTTTTCTGCGTGTGAATTACCATTATTATTTTTCCTTTTTTCCCCAAGTTCAGCCCCAATTCAGTGCTCGCAGGCACTGACTTGATGCCGTGTGGCTGGTGAACAGCAGGCGATGCGAGGGATGCTGGTACAACACCACATGGGGTCCTGATAAAGAATGTGTGAGATAAAGGCATCTGCCACAGGGGAAGCATAGAGGAACGAATGGTGCTGCACTCATTGTATCTGATAATCGATAGGGTTTCTTTTTTTGGGAAGGGAGGGTGGAGGGGGGGGGGGGGTTGTGGCTCTGACACGTTCCGCTCTATGAACACAACAATTGACATAACTGTGCCGGCTACAGCGAGCAGCACTCGGACACGTGGCCGTTAAGGAGGGCATGTGAGAACACCTCTCCCACCGCCTATGCGGACAAAATGTTAATTTATTTCCCAACAATGTGACAGTATTCATGTCTAAGCGTGGCTATATTTAGCTCGCTCAACCGTACAGACACGCTCTCTCGCTCTCCCCCTATAAACCTAAGGTCGCTCGAGCCTTGACCATAGCGTAGTCTCTCTCTCTCTCTCTCTCTCAATGTCACGACACTCTCGGTATAATGATGTTCTGCGTTTTTGCACTTAGGTCAGGGGCGGATCTAGGCATCGGCATGGGGGGTGCCCCCCTAAATGCCCTGACTGCCCACCAAACATGATGGCATGCAAAACAACCTGATTTTCATAGATACAGTATTTCAAATTAAAGAACTAAACTGCTAAACAGCATTTCATCATTGAAAACAGAAAACAGTCTGAGTCAGACCTTTAGCTTTATACATGCTGCGTGTCTGTTGCAACTTCAACAACAACTGATGTTATTATTGATGCTTATACTTGCTTAAAGGACCACTTCACCACTTTTCAATGTATCTTCATATAGGTCCTCACTAATGAACAGGATAAAATACCACCATTTTTTTTCTCTACTCAGTTTGTGTCTCACAGGAGGGCTGTGGGCAGTTCAGAAACTTCTTCCAATGGCATCATCATTCTGCAGATTCTTTTTAAACAATGTGTTTTTGAAAATATATTTATATTTTTATTATCGGGAGAATGATGGCTGCCATTTTTGCACTGCAACTTTTCAGGAATAGAAAGCCTGCAGTTTCTATAAGCTTGGATTCCACCATTGATATTGTCATTGTAAGAGGTTTCTGAACTGCCTACAGCCCTCCTGTGAGACACAGACTGAGTAGAAAAAATAGTGGTATTTTATCATGTACATTAGTGAGGACCTATTATATGAAGATACATTGAAAAGTAGTGAAGTGGTCCTTTAATATAAGTCCTGTAACCAAAAATGGCCGCTGCCATACCATTTTCTCCTGCCACCCAAATGGGAAATGTTACATCCGCCCCTGACTTAGGTCCACACCACGTCAAAGGCCAGGAATAAACACTGCGAAGCGATACCTGTTATTTTGCCAGCACCGAAAGGCCTGCAGGAGTATGAAAGATTGGTGCAGGGTTCATGCATGGCTCAAACATTAAATATAGCAGGAATTTGGCAGCAGTTTTCCAGTATGTGTGAACAGGGCTCAATCCCTTGTGGAATGTCCCTCGCTGGAATCCTTTTGGTCTGGTATGGAGAGGAAGTTGTTACCAATTAAAGAGAATATGGCTGCAACTATTACACATTTTGTGGCAAAGGTTATTCATCATTAATTTTTCTAATTTTCTCTCAGATTGTCGATCGTTTTCTAGAATTTAGTAAATCGATTATCTCGATTAGCTGTTCCAACCCCTCTCGGACACTGGGATGCACATAAGAGGAAGGGGCCAACGCACATTGGTTGTGCCTGGGTCATGCTGCATGCATTCCTCCATACATGTGATCCAAAGTGATGTCCTCGCCGTCAAGTCTCCCATTGTCCTTGATGCTTCTTCTCGTGAGCCCTTCTCACAGAAAGGAGTGTGGGGGGGCTCGGATACGGAGGGAGACAGATCCTCCATTGATAGGGCCACTAAAATAGAACACTCCCCTTTGTGTACTACTGTAGCTCCTTTGTGGGCATAAAATGTTCTGGAAGAGCCGCACATGAGGTGCAGGGACTGGGGGACAGAAGCAACACAGTGAAATCCTCAAGTGTTAATTTAACTCTATACGAGATCGTACAAAATGGAACCAACTGACCCGCAAGCCATTCAGGTTCCACCCAAAGCGACAGAGCCATTAATGGAATAACTATAGCGTGTGGAATCGAGAACATTCCGCGGCCACAAAATACAATCAAGCGGGAGCTGACATGGAACGGTGCTGATGCTAATATGACAGCTAGTATTGCTATCGTAGGAAAACCTTGTAACTTTAGTGACAATGTGCTATTTTCTTTTTATGCAAATGTTCTGAAATTCCCCTATCTATCACACTTATCTTGATTTTATTTATTTTTCTATGTACGTCACTGTGCGTGTTTAGTGGGTTTATGATCCCGGGAGCCTATAACACCCACTCAATTTCATACCTTCCACATTTCTGTGAGGTGGCCAAGTTGGCAACCGTATCCCCCCTTTTATTTCTTGATTCCTGAAAATTGTCTTTTACCGCGAGATATGAGATTGTCAACGGACGGCAACAACATTCCCGAAAATTGCTTTTTTACGAAATGGGGCCCCCGTCACCGGGTAATTCCTTGGATGGCAATCACCCTAAATGGAGTCCTACCATAGGTTCATGAGCCATTCAGAATGCGACGCTCCCCTACGCCATTGGTCTCACCTCCTGTACCCTTGCACGCCTCGCTCGCTCGCTTGCTAGTCAAAGATGCCACAATGGCATGGCAGGCAGAAGCTTAAATTGAACAGGGCCTTCTATTGCGCTAAGAAGAGGCTGAAATGATTGAATAACACAATTAAGTGATAAAGGGACGCTTGTTCGCCGCAGCGCGGCATCTGACTGGGGAACAGCATGTGGTGAAAGGGAGTGCTAATATACAGACAGGGTCACACGGCAGCATCAGAGTGTTCTCTCTCTCTCTCTCTCTACAGTCCACTATCAGTGGAACAATCGGTTATTGAACTGTACATTCCACATGTCCAGTGTGTTTGTATAGGGCGACCGCTTTTTCAAAAAGCCAAACTGGGGGCCCTTAATCACTTGAAATTCCAATTTCAAAAATCGCTTTGAAAAAAAAGTTAGCCAATCAAAAAAAAAAAAAACACACACAATCAAACATCGGTGTATGTTTGACTGCAGAGTGAGACAATATTTTATTCTTTTTTTTTCCTCTAGGGAGGAAACAAAAACAAACAAAGATAAATAAATTGCTAGAGGTTAGCATTTTGATCCATTACTTAATGGAAGCCACTTCATTTTTGTTGAATAGAAAGGCCTTGTGAGTTAAAGAGCCCACTTAGGCCATGTGCTTGTTTGTCAGAAGGTGCTGCCGTTCTCAGAGTTATTATTATTATTAGTCATCCATGTTTGAAACCTTGCACTGTGCTTTTTGGTGATTACAACAAACATGAGCTAAATCATGTGCTAATGAGCACCAATGACACCACAGTAGCTCTCAGTGTGGGGTCCGGGAACCCCCAGGGCTCCCAGAAGGGGTTGCAGGGAGTCCCCCGCTAAATAATTGATAAACCACATTGACCCTTACTGGTCTGTCTGTCTGTATGAGAGTTAAATGAACAGTTAAAGGGACACTGTCATTAATACAGTATATGTTAGATATGTTGTGTGGACATGATAGAAAGTTCCCACCATTCTGTGTTTCCTAGAAATGGAGGTCTGAAAAAAAAAATCATTAACATGGTGAAACACAACTCGATGACATCATCAGGTTGTGTTTCACCATGTTCTTGATTTTTCTCATAGGACCTTTTTTTCCTGAGTGTACAAACGGAACCAAATGGACCCGCATTTGGTTCACATTTGTACGCTCTTGGGAAAATGTTGAAAAGGCGGGGGGATTCCCCTTTAAGGATTTACAGTGTAATTTTCCAGTAGGAGACTAGAGATAAAACATATTTAAAAAAGAAAGAAACATATAAAATGCAAAAAAATCCATGGCATTACACAAACTAGGGTTCCTTAAGTTCAGGTGACTAATGTTGAGGACCAGTAGTAACTGTAGTATTCATCTATATTTGAAACCTTGGTTTTGCATTGTTGTGATTACTACACTACAGCTACACACTAAATCATTTGCTAACATGCACGACATTGAACATTAATAATTACAGAGAACCTTGCAAAGGCACGTGGCTCACATTACTGGTCCTGTCAATAATTAAATCAATATCGATATCACGACTATTTAAATGTTTCCAATTTAATAGAGTAGAAAAAAAGCAATTCAATTATCTCTTTTAGATTAATATTTCTTGTCATTAATATTTAAGAGATTTGTGTGGAAAATGTATATCTTTAAAAGCCTGCTTCTCGATTATTCAATTAACCAACAAGGGGCCATTTTAGTCTCTTATTGGTTCTAAATATCGCTTTTCGATACATCTTCCCTACCCCCACCACCCCTACCCCCATCTCCAGAGTCAAAAGGTCAAAACCCCTGAAATTCTTGGGCTTGTTTGCACATTACACACCCGATTTAAGAGTGGAGTACATGGGTTTGATGAATGAGGCCCCATGATCTTCCTCTCAATCCCTCTATTGAGCAAGCATGTCGTCCTGAAGGAGGGGGTGGGGGGTGCATGCGTTTTAAATTAATCAATCCACCCCCCCCCCCACCCCACCCTCCTAAGCAGACGGGGGGTGGGGGGGGGTGGGGGGGATTGTCTGCGGCAGTGAAGAACACCACACACACACACACACACACACACACACACACACACACACACACACACACACACACACACACACACACACACACACACACACACACACACACACACACACACACACACACACACACACAACAACAGTGTCATCTGTTTGCACGAAGGTGGCCAGGACCCAGCCCACTAGCTGTGTCCCTGCCTGGCAAGGAGAGGAGAGGAGAGGAGAGGAGAGGAGAGGAGAGGAGAGGAGAGGAGAGGAGAGGAGAGGAGAGGAGAGGAGAGGAGAGGAGAGGAGAGGAGAGGAGAGGAGAGGAGAGGAGAGGAGAGGAGAGGAGAGAGGGGAAAAAAGGAGGGGAGGATTACGACGACAGAGAGGAAGGAGAGGAGAGGAGAAGAGGAGGAAAGAGAAGAGGGACAAGGATTAACGGTGCAACTGTTCATTCAATCAAACAAATTGATTATGAAGAATAATCTAAACAAAATCTAAAATGATTTATTTGGGGGGTTGGAATCGCTTTTCCCGCCTTTTTATCCTTTTAGAGAAATTAATGTGAAATTATAGCCGATCAAACAAGCTCACACAAAAATAACGTTAGAAGGCTTTCGCACTCAATTTGTTCATTGGAACAGACTTCTCAGTTAATCAAAAAAGAATAATCGCTTAAGAAATGGATAGTTGCAGGCCTATAGGAAAGAGTGTAAGAGGATGGAGGATGGACGTTGAAGGCAGGAAGTCTGAGGGAAGCGCAGCACACAGTCAAATCTTGAGTTATTATTAGTTTAACTCCAAGAGAATAAAGAACAGACCCAAACGGGTCATTTTTTTTAACATTCTGCTGGATTCTACTGCAAAAAGAGATAGGAGAGGTAGGAGGAGCTGTGAAGCCTGGCGTGATAATAATGGCATATACTTAATCGTTCAGCCAAAAATAGCAGATCTACAAGCTCAAGGCAACAGCTCACATGCAGGCTGGCTGTTAAGTCTGCTATTTTCAGCAGGAAAAGGGACAAAACGGCGGAGAAAAAGGACAGCAGGCCTCAAGCCAGGAGGCTGAGTTAGAATAACAGCCGAGGAGCATGGGATATGCTGGCCTCCGTATGTGTACAAAGGCACCTCACAGATGACAGTGCAGTGGCATACCGGGCGCCGGGCCAGAGATTCAGCCCCCATGGGGATAGTCCTCCTCCCTTTCACTCTAACCGAGTGACTCTCTCTCTCTCTCTCTGTCTTTCTCTCCCAAATCTCTGCTCTCACTGTCTAGATACATTTTAGACCTGGCTATTCTTTTCAATTTTATTTTGATTTCTCTTGCGCTTCCACTCTTTCCGCATTAGTATATTTCCCCCTTGTTTAGGACTAAAAAAAGGCTTCTCCCAGCGATGCAAACATTATGTAATTCCAGGCCGGTTCCCAGTTAACCACTACACATTGATTTTACACCCATATTATTCTAACCAACTGCATCCTCCCTCCAGTGCCCTACTCAGCTGGTATTCACACGTTAGGTTTTTTTTCTCTAATCGAATCAGATCTGCTCCAAGTAAGTGGGAGTGAGAGCTAGCACTCAGCACTCGCACAAAACAGACAACGCCCTCCAACTGACATTTGTTTTCCCCACTAAATTGTGGCTTAGGCAGGGAGGACAGCGTGGTAAACGTAACGTGCATGCACGCGCACACACGCGCGCACACACACACACACATGTGCACACGCGCGCACACACACACACACACACACACACACACACACACACACACACACACACACACACACACACACACACACACACACACACACACACACACACACACACACACACACACACACACACACACACACACACACACACACGCATGCACAGAAACAGAAACAAACAGAGTATTAACTATAAGACAATGACTACAAACTCAAATTGTGGTGGTGTGTGGGCTTTCTCAGAGACCCTATTGTTTGTGTCTTCTATAGTTTACAAGCGTACCTGCCCCTGCAGTCACACAGTGTATCATTGTGGGTGTCATGGCGTTTTATGAGCCGGGTTGATGTGTTATTCTGAGTCTGTGTGGACATTTTGGGGGTAACCTAATCTGAGAACCCATTGTGAAAAAAGAAAGGAAAAACAGCACTCTCTGTTTTTCCTTTGAATTTGAATATTGATGCGAGAAAGACTACATGTGTCGCCTACACTGAATTTTTCAAAACATCATTTCTGCCCCAACTGAGGGTCACGAGCTAAACATGGTTCAAGGGTACAGAACAGTATATATTTCTGTCGTTTTATTTATGGTGGTGTGAAGAGCAGGATTTAGAGTGCCTTGAAAAACTCAGTTTGCCTGACAAAGTTTGTCCCGAGTACAAAGTGCAAACAGTAAAAAAAATAAATACTGTTTTGACTGGAGTGCTCAATTTCTACGCATTTGTCAATAAATCCAGCAAACTCAAAAAGGCAAAGGAAAAAAAGGTTATGCACCCCTGCTTTAAAATATCACAGCTGCAAGCGAGTACTGGAACGGTACCGTGGATTGTCATTACTAAGGCATACCTAACCTTTGGCAGCCACTGTTTATCCAGTCCAGCAAGCGCATGCATGGGCAGCCATAACAACACTAATTGCCCAAGAGTTCACTTTTCCCCTAAAGTGGTTAAGTAGTGCATTGTGCCACAAAAGCCATCTGGGCTCCTCTCTTACATCAATCTATATCTCTTACACATTCCAAAACTCCAAAGGAGACTGTAAGAGACACACACACAGTCACTCACACATTCATAAATAATGTAAAGGAGACCGGTAGTGTTTCCTTGTCTGTCCGCAAAGCTTGGTGTGTTGCAGCCACTTCAGTGGTACGAGTTGGGAATGAAGCCACACAGTGGTATAACCACTTAAAGTATATACTTAACTTGATTCTAAGAGAAATTTCCATTGTATGCGATAATAGCCGATCTACAAGCTCGCTGCACATTGGGAACTTGTTGTTGTAAACTTCCCAAACTGGTATTTTGGTCGAATGTTCCTATTTTTCTTCCAAACTTTCTCCTATTCTGACATTCTCAGAATTGGGATGCGATGGTTTAAACGCTGTGGTTAGCAGTAGGTCTAAGAGAGATGAATGTGGTTGGTGACCTCCCACCCGGACCATGTTACTTCAAGCTCTCTTCAGTGGGGTGGAGTAGTGATATATTTTTGTATATGTTGATAGAATAGTCATTTTTAGCTGTAACTACGAAGCTACTAGCCTGGGGGCCATGTGGGTATAGAGGCGGTCCGGTAGTCAGAAGGTCACCGGTTTCGCCTACTGGGGCACCCTGCGCCCGTGTCTACGTATCCTTGAACAAGACGACACTTAAACTCCCTCATAGCTATCAGCTGGGCGAAGCTAAAAGTCTGAAACTGAAGTTTCAGTGCAAACTGAGAGACAGTTGCAGTTTATCACAGGTGCTAGTTTATATACACAGTATAAATCCTCCCACAGTTATTCCTTAACATAAACACAAAACAGCAAAAATACATTATCAGCCATGCATCAAACCACAGGCAACAGTGAATGACTGGCGATAATTTGTTCATCGCATGCCTATAGCCTTATTCATTTGCTAAAACAATAACAAAACATAATTTCAGCAACACTGTAATTGAACACATAGATTAACATTACTGTCAACCAGAGACTGACCCAGTGAATTAAACAGTAGTCCTGCTGAGATTTCTCAATAGTGTGTGTGTGGGGGGGCGGCAGTTGGCTAAAACCACATGCCCAAGTTACAAAACCCTCCACAGCAACAACCACGTGCAGAGGCAGACTTTTGTCAATGTTTGACTAGGTTAGATCCTTCAGGGAAGAGAATGATAGCAGCGGTAACAGTTCAACACCTTATTTAGCGTACACTGATTGGTCAGCTGCAGTATTAGCCCTATAGGGATGATATGCCAGCTGACAAATCAGTGCAAGCTTACAGTATATCGACCACTCTTGTCCCTTTATCACCCCTTCACCCAGGGGGTAAACAAAGACAGGGTATGTGATAAAAATCTATTATCAGAGCTGACATACATTTTAAAAATTTCATGCTAAATGCTAATAAATTGCCCCAGCTTATCTGGGGAGTGAGATCTGGTGTTGCATATGATTTCATACTCATCTTACCTGCAGCAAAATGTTCCAACATGTTTAAAGTGGATAAATCAGGTCAGGTCCATTTCCCCTGTGAAAAAAAAGATAACAAAGACTTTTAGCATGAGTTATTTTGGGCAAAGTTCCATTCAGTTTATTCAGCCGCCCTCCCCAGGCCGGTTAACCTTACTTGCTCTGTGTGGAAGGTCAAAAAACATCACAGGCAATCATTAATATGCAACGATAATGAGTGAACACAGCTGACTTTAAAAGACTCTGCTGTTACGACAACACTGCACCATACCAGGGGCGGATCTAAGCATGGGAGGGGGGGGGGGGTATTTCAAATAAAAGTGAAAAGTGAAATAAAAGATATTTCAAATAAAAGTGCTAAAATGTTAAAAGTTAAAATGATTTGAAACACTACTACTGCTACTAACTAACTACAGTTGTGGCACCACTAAACCAACAGCATTTCATCATTGAAAACAGAAAACTCTCTGAGTCAGACCTTTAGCTTTATGCATGCTGCGTGTCTGTTGTAACTTCAACAACTGATGTTATTATTGATGTTTACTCGACTAATATAAGTCCTGTAACTGAAAATGGTATGGGTGTGGCTTCATCGCCTGTGGCGCAAAGCGCCACCCCCATTTGGGCCACATTCCCCCATTTGGGAAATGTTACATCCGCCCCTGCACCTTACCTCCACCACCCCCTCTGGGCCACTGTACCGACTACAGTACGATGTTTGTTGGGAGAAAATGGGAGCAGAGGTGGGAAATAATGTTACCTTCCCCCGGTGCACGTTTCAAATATGAAGTGAACCCAGAGAGGCGTGGAATTACCTTTGAATTGCCCTCTGCGACGTTATTTTAAGAGTGCAAAGGAGATGGTCGAACGGAGAGAGAGCCACTCTTCATGCGCGGGGTTAATGTGTGTCTCTGCTCACTTGTCAGATGTAATTGAAGGGAACAGCTTATGAAAATGAGGTGGCAGGGATGAGGCCTTTAATTAGATCAAGATCGTGGACAGCAAAGAATTAGAATCCCCACTCTCATTACCCACAGCAAAAAAAAAAAAAAAAAAAAACTAGAACAGCACAAGACGGTGTATATGCGGAGGGGAACTTTAATATCTCTGAGACTGTGTAATAAATGGCGTTTTAAGGGGAACGTCCCGAGGTTTTGCCAGCCAGCACCTGCCCTGAATAACAAACTGCAAAATCTGTAAGGTCACCCGCGAGCTTATGCTGAAATGAATGTCTTTTGTTGGAGTTAATGGCACCTCAAAGTCACCATATCCCCCCATACAAACGGCTTATTAGCTTCTATCGTGTTACTGTTGTCATAATTTGTATGTAATCTCATGAATGTCAATTGCTCAAGCCACGCTTCAGTGCTGGGTGATACAACATGGACCTCATGTGCCATCTGGTGGCCATGAATTAAAGCACAAGTGTGTGGTTGTTGAGAGTTTATAAAAGGTTGGCAAATAATTGCTTAGATATAAAATAATGTATGGTTGGAATGCAATGAATAATGAATAGGTGGACTAGAATTGTGTGGAAATTATATGGATATATTAGAAATATCTTTTGTTATTATCAGTTGGAGAAATACAGTTCAAGCACAGCTCAATACAAGGCTGTTAAAGTGGGTGGGATGAATGGATTTCTACTTCCCAGGAGGGTCCATTTGTTTAATTTTTACTCTCTTAAGAGTTAAATTATATTTAAACATCTACATATGTTATTCTGACCAAGGTTTTGACAGTTATTTCTCAGAAATTGTGGACACAAACTTGATCTTGGGTCCGAGAGATTAAACTTTGTGGTCCGTGGCCAAAATACTGAATAAATAGTGGGCCCTGGACTGGTATGAAAAAGGTTGAAAACCCCTGGTGTATGGCAGTGGCATACTGCAGGTGTTCACTTGTCTTCAAGGACAGCCAAGGACAGTATATCGCTGATGATCACATTAATTAGTGGGTGAATGCAGATGTTATAAAAGCTCCTTCCCACTTGCACTGACTGACCTTGACATGATGGTCCTATCAAGTCCCATCACACGTGACGTCATCCACATAAACACATTCGAGACCTCCCTCCCAGCTGCGACGTCAGCAGCTGCACGGCGACGTCACTGGAGCTCAGTGGTGAGTGTTGCGCTGCGCAGCATTTGCTCAGCACAGATCTACAAACCATCTTAGACGGACTACGAGCGTCAAGTCGCCGAGTCGAAGCCTTGTCGAGATCTGCACAAAGAAAACAGAGGAGTGTAACGTTTCTGTAGCAGAATAGTTGCAGGAGGATCAGTACACACACACACACCACATACACGTGTGGCATCCATAACAGTGGAACAACGTGTTTTTGTGGTCCACGCGTGATCAGAAATACATCATACATACATTTGAGACAAACCTCCTCATCCGATCACCACCCTGAAGTTTGCGCTTTGAATATTCGGTGAGTTGGCGTGCCATCCCATAGATATGTTTATAGTGATAACAAGACTCACGGCAGTAAACATACGGTGTTAGTTAGCGCGTAATAATAACTGCCGGAGAAAAACGCGCCACTCTTAATTAATAGCCTACGGCTTGCCGCTATTATTATTAATTTGACGTAGTAAGTAGGGAATCACGTTTTTCTGTTGACATGGCCGACAACATGTCCTGTTTTATTTAGGAATGTTGTTAGAGCTGAGAGATCAGTTTTTAGTTAGAAGATGATGGAGGCAAAATAGCAAACAAAGCTAACACGACACTGTTGCTGCGAATCGGAGCCGCAAACTCCTTTCACTTCATAGGGCCAGTCTAATGGCGGCTCTTGTACATAGACTTCTATTGAGAATAGGGACTGCAAATAAGTTCTGGGCCGGAACTAGGCAGAGATGCATTGGACTCAGGCAACAGTCCAGGTAACAGCACAGGCTTTCAAAGAATACAGTGAATATAATCATTATAATGTATTTAGTTTGTCCATATTCAGGCTGCATGAACAGCGCCCGTGCGCTGAGTTTCTGACCCCTCATTGTCGCAACTCTTCTACTAGCTGGCTCTGGGGGGGAAACGTGGGGAATGCTAGGCTGCTTGCTTACCTTGTCACTCATGGAGAGACATGTGTTTCCGTGCCATTTTTATAATGAGCCTGACCAAGGTGTACCGTTACAGTTGGTGTTGTGTTGGAGCAACGGCTGCCGTGAAACGTAACGCGATATGTGTCTAACAGAAGAGCTAATGTTCCAGTTAAAAGGACCCCCAAATAAGATTGATAGCAGGCCATGCATGGACCCCCACATGGTTTGTGCCAGTTGGTTGCGCAGTGCACTGCGCGCGTTACAGAATATACCTATACCTGTTGTATAAACACAATAGTAATACTTGCTGATTAATATTGGCCATGGCGTGGGGAGGTGATGTACATGGAATGGCAGAGCTGTTATATTTACATTTCATGGAGGTAGCATTTCATAGAGGCTAATGCTATATTGCTATTAGCCCACGCTGTGGATATAGTAGTGGGTATAGTACACTGGACTGGTCCTCGGGGAGTCTCCCTTTTGAACTAATTGTTGTTCTCTGGTTTTCCATTTTAATATTAACGTTGTGCCAGAAAATACGTGGTTTAATAGTCAGATAGCCCCACCTTACTATGAGCTTCACATGGAGCACATGATAACCTACCTACCTACTGGACCCCAAGTGACTCCTCAGCTGCTCTGATTGGTTGAATGATTCATTGATTGATTAACTGACTGAATACTTCATTAGTCAGGAGATGTAAACAGTACAGAGTCCAGCCAAAACACTTGAGTCTAAAAGGATATCTATCACTGAGGAAAATGCCTTGCGGTCTTGTTTCATTCAGGCCCAGTCCAGGGTAGTTTTCAATACATAATCATGGCATGAAAATAAAATAGATTAAAGTCATCACAAAAAAGAAAAAGACATGTATTGTTGGAGGAAAAGGAATGCTGAATGGCATGTTTTCAGGTCTGTTTTAAAGGACACCAGTGAGGTCAGGGGTCAGGGCATCCCTGACATGAATAATCCTTTGAGTTCTCAGGCTCAGGCAGGAGAATGCACAAATGCAATCTTACACATCCTCTCATTGGGTAGCCTCGGCCCCAGGCTTACTCATCTGCAAAGACACAAGGCTAGTCACAATCTAAGGCACAAATGCTATCGAAAGGTGGGACTTCCACCCATATAAAACTGCTGACAGGCCTAAATTGTTAAAGAGTACAGATTTGATTCAAGCATTCACTTAATACATTTCCCTTGACTAAAACTGAGTTTGGCTGGGATTGCTGTAGGTTTGAATGGCACAATGCAATTTAAGCCCTTCAATTACTATCATGCCAACGTATAGCAGGCAGTGGCACAACCTGTCAAGGCAACTCCACTGGTAATTAAACCGGTGGAGTTACTATCATCTGTCTGCTTTCAATGAAAGCTGAATTCAATTGCTTCCTCTCCTCTGTTCTGTGCTTAGCATTCCACCTGCCAGTATGAAGTACATCCTGGTGACTGGCGGTGTCATATCGGGTATTGGCAAGGGCATCATCGCCAGCAGCGTGGGGACCATCCTCAAGTCTTGTGGCCTTCATGTTACGGCCATCAAAATCGACCCTTACATTAACATCGATGCCGGTACCTTCTCGCCTTATGAACACGGTGAGTGATTTGGACTTGGAGAATGAATCCATGGAAGTGTTATCGCTGTAAGGCCAGTTATTGATGAGATTGGGTTTAGGCTTGGCAGATATTGTGATTGGACTTAATTATTCATGATTGCATTCCAAGTCTTTTCACCAAAGGCAGAGCTCGCTGTTTCCAGCATAATTATGGCTGCAAATGAATGGTTATATAACCAACCATGACCTAATCTTGCACTGTTAAATTATTGTCACGATGTTGCATGGTTGATTGATGACTGGTGAAGCTGCAATGCTCTTTTTGTAGTGTATTGTATCTCTGGATGTATATGGCACACAATGAAATGTTCTGACAAAAGGTGTATTTATTACTACAAAATATAAGTGGCATGGTCAAAAAATGTATAACATATACCAAGCCTAAGAATACATTTCCCAGAATTCCCATGTACTTACAGCAGGATGAACTTGGTCATCTAGATTAATATTTTTCAGACAGTTATATAGTAATAAAGACTGGGGAAGGTTTAAGTAGGTTTGAATCTGCAGATTCATCAATCATGATCTAAAATGTAAAAGAAGTATTTTGTAATTGCTCATCGTCTTATTATGTTATAAACTGTGTGTGTTGCAGGTGAAGTATTTGTATTGGATGATGGAGGGGAGGTGGATCTGGACCTTGGTAACTACGAGCGCTTCTTGGACATCCGGCTGACCAGGGACAACAACCTGACCACTGGCAAGATCTACCAGTCTGTTATCAACAAGGAGAGGAGGGGGGACTACCTGGGAAAGACCGTCCAGGGTGAGAAATCTAAACATTTTATTTTTTATATTTTGTATTCATTTTTTTCCTGAGGGAAATCCGGAGAGGCATGTCATACAACTAATTTTGTTTTCCATACCTTGTTTTCCAGTGGTGCCACACATCACAGATGCAATCCAGGAGTGGGTGATGAGACAGGCCAGGGTCTCGGTAGATGATGATGGGGTGGAGCCACAAGTCTGTGTCATAGAGGTATTACAAAATAGAAGTAGTTATAATTCACTGCCAGAGTGGCCTTCTTCCTAGCACTGTGGCGTACTCTGGGCACCTCGAGCCAAAATATTTCAACTTTTGGGCAAGGACCACCTCTCATCAATGTCACTTTCCTATGTGAAGACACAGGCCTCAAACATTGAGCAGAGGGGCTTTACTCAGTGCATGTGTGGTATTCTGGACATGTTCCAAGCAAAGCTTTCCACTTGGCAATAAAACATTTGCTAGATACAGCCCTAAAGGGGAGTTGTTGCTAAGTGCTTGCTTACATTGGGTGTATGTACAAGCATGTTCTTGACCTACTCTATATTTAAAGTATAATGTGACAACTTGTAATTGAGTGCTTTGTTAACCTATCTTGTACTACTGTATTTTGATATGTCTGTATGTTTCCCCTACCATATTTACATTTTGCATTTTGCATCATCTATCATAGTGTTCATTAATCTACATTAACCCAACAAAATAAACAAAGTAAAGTATGTCAGAATAAATGCCTTTGCTAGACTTGAGTATTAGTGAGGGAGGTTGGGAGTAGTGGAGGCTCTAATAGGGTTAAAGCAGTCACATATTTGGGGGAAAGCTGATTTTGGGACCACATAACAGCCTCTTGTGGGATTTGATCCTGCTGGTATTGATGTCTGTGGTTTCCAGTACAAGCACAACCTGTGAGGATATTATTATTATATAAGCTGTGAAGTCAACTGAGACGGCTTACTGCAGCATGCAGGAGACTTACAACTTCTAGACAAGTTTCTGAACTGTGTCTGTGTATTATGACTTACATAAGACTTTTGAGCAGCAGTGGTGTATTGCAACAAGCGCCAACGGCCTTGTCTGAGCTGGTGTTTTTCTATCAACAGCTTGGCGGCACGGTGGGGGACATAGAGAGCATGCCCTTCATAGAAGCCTTCAGACAGTTCCAGTTCAAAGTGAAGAGAGAGAACTTCTGCAACATCCACGTCAGTCTCGTACCACAGGTATGTGGGAGTGACCTGACCAACCATGGGCCTTCTGACCCCTGTATTGTATATGCCCCTTGACCAGAGTCTATGCTTTTTTCTTTTCCTTTTCCGAGACTTGCAAAGAGACCCTTTGCAGAAAACAGACTGTCTAGTAGCTCCAAACTCATTGCGTTGTGAGCTTTAGATCTACTACTTTGAGCCTTGCTTCGCTAAATGTTCTCCTTTTATGAGCAGAATATGAAAGCCAGGGCTGAAGTAGTTATAAGTCAACTGCACTAGGCTGGGTTAGTGGAAGGATGTATATTTATGATACGGTGTGACATTGTATAATAACCATATACCATGGGTATGGTCTGGACATTTCTTTTTTGTTTTATATCACTCTGCTGCAGCTAAGAAAATAATCCTTACCCCCCTTCGCCCCTTAGGTGTAATATAATGACAATAAACCATGGTCGGTCGTGAGTTATTGCTTAAATAATGGTTGCTGTTCCTAAGGCCAAATTCGCATTCCTTTCTTTCAATAGGCCTTAGGTGGTTATAGGAGTATGTTCTTGCCTATCAAATAAAAGGAATAAGAAAAGTATTGATGGTGTTTTTTATGTGTTTCTGGCTGATAAAAAAAATGCATTTTTTTAAACACGTAAACTACACTCGTAAAAGCTAAAATATGTTCTTCATTTATAGGATGGACGTAAACTAAAATGGACTAAAAATATTGGTGCTGTTTTTTTAGCTACACTTGGAATGGGTGCTTTAAAAGGTAGGGGTTGTGTTGCTCTTGCTCTTGCTCATGAACAATAAAAATATTTTTCTCTTATTGTACGTGTCCTCAGCCCAGCACAACTGGTGAACAGAAAACCAAACCCACGCAGAACAGTGTGCGGGAGCTCAGAGGACTGGGCCTCTCTCCAGACCTGGTGAGTCCAGAATGATCCTGTACAATTCCTCCTAGATCAACTGGATTCGTTCATCATCTGACCCTGACGTTCATTCATCTATTTTGTCAGATCATGTGCCGCTGTTCCACACCACTTGAAACGGCTGTCAAAGAGAAGATTTCCATGTTTTGTCATGTGGAGCCAACACAAGTAAGAAATATAGCTGCAAGCAGCAATAAAACGTGAACAAGCAAGCAGCAATAAGGAGTCAGAACAATATGCAGAAGAAGGAACATATTTTTGGTGCTTTTGCCCCGGGTCCATACAATAGTGAATGAATAAATGAAATGTAAAATTCCTACAGTAGCCTACATGTCAACCTGGCCTCCTACAACAAAACTGATAAAAGCTTGGACAATTACAGTACAATTCAAGTACAACTAGAAGAAATTGTGAAATAAATGTGATTGGACACTAGTTAACAACAGTTGTTTAATGGCCACTTTGTTCAAGAAGTTAATCTAACATAATAGCATGCAGCAGTGGATAAACAAAACACAAGACAAATCAGTTTATGAAGAAAACTGAAGCAATAGGACATGAGGACATGTGGGTGTGACAATCTGCCACATCCTGACGTGAAACTCTACATACAATATAAAAGTATACTGGTTTACAGCAGTATGTTTTTATGAAGTGTATCCTTTAAACAAACAACTACCCTTAATCAATGATTATCTATGATAAAAATGCTTCAAAACAAGAGCCTACACATGTTAACAATTAATGTGATTCATAAAATGACCAATGCCAGGCTGCATTATATATTTGATGGTCAAATGAATTATTTTCGAAGTAATTTAAACATTTCATTGATGAGCCATGCGAGTTCCATTGTAAAAGCAGTGAGGTGGCTAAAATGGAAACTCCAACATAAAAGAAGGACATCAAGAGAATGGCAAGGTTTAACGGTTTTTATTAACAACCACTCCCAAAAGTATTAGATTACATTTGTACAAGGGCAGCATTGCTGGTTGAACTGGTAGGGATACTTAAGTAATCTGATTACTTGTAATGAATTATTTACATGATGACTTTACCAAACAAGGAGAACAAAGGAAGACCTGGAGATGCCGCAAACAGAAGGAGGGGGGGCCCAGGCCACCCCTAGGGACGTCGAAGCTGTTCCCACCCCTCACCCTAACTTAACAAATGAATCCTAAACCGAGAACTAAAACATAACGAAAACCAAGGCTGCCGGCCATCTCCAGGCCAAACAGAAATAAACTAACTAAAGAGAACTGAAAACAAAGGCTAACAAGAACAGAGCTGGGCTGCTGAGCTGTTGTCTGGTCTGTCTGCCATCAGACTGAAGGAGCTGGCTTTTATGCAGGAGGAGGAGCATGGCTGATTGGGGAACTTGCTGCAGGTGCCAGCTGGGTGTGCCACACTGAGTGAGGGACCCTGTCTTCCCCTGTCCCTTCCCTGAAGAACTTAACTCAAAATGGGAAGGCTGAACTTAAATACTAGAACTACAAACAAAAGAAAGTACTCTGATTATAAACAGTACAGTACGGTACTTTAACAGTACTTTTACTGTGAGACTGTGGCTAGAGTAGGGCTTTACCGAATAGCCTCGTTTTTAACAACAAAGACTGGTTTTACAAAATGGCTGTGTTTAGGACAACTTCTAAGGACTACTATTTGACTTGTATTTGGACAAACTGGCAAAACTGGTATGCTTAGGACACTGAATGGTTTGGAGCTGCTGTCTGCTGGCAGGCTGGAAAGAGAGTGAGTGGAAGACAACAGGTGGCTTATATAGTCTGATGATGGAGGTGATTGGAGGAGACAGATGCGTGGTGGCCCAACCGGTGGTAAGAGGTGGAGGAGTGGGCTGGTACTGGAGATGAGTGGGCTGGACCTGTGAGTATGATTGACAGACTGGAGAGAAGGAGAGGAGAGCAGAATATAGAGGGGAGGAACACATGCTGCCTGCACTGTCTGTCTGTTCCCCCATAATAATACACGTAACAGCCCCCATTTGAGCAATTTGAGTAAGACTGGTTTTGCTGCTATTTGGCATCCCCCTCTACAAAACTGTAAAATATCAGAAGCAGATTACGCTGCATGTGTAGATTAGGGGCATTAGAATCATTTTCACGAACGAGCAATTTTCATTGGCTCGTAAAAACATAATTTTTTCTCTTAAAACAAAATTCACACCTATTTTCATATTCGTATGGCTCCAAAGTTCATGTGTAGGTCATTGTTATGCATTTTGATCAAAGATTGTAGGAGAACAGCTATTTTAACTGTTTTACATATAATTCAAGATGGCGGTTCATCTAAAGGTCAGAGGTCAAAAGTCAGACAACAAAAGTTGTTCGGCATAAGCAGACGCATAAGTGAATATAAGTTACATTTCTGAGAGTCAAGCAGTTCATGAGTTATAAGTGTTTAAATTTTGCAATTTCAGTTGAGTGCTATAGCGCCACCATTTGACCAGTGGTCACAGGCTTCGCATCATCACCGTTTGGCATCACCCTCTACCAGATTACCAATTTTCGCGAAAACCGACTGCACGGTTCAGCCAGAACAGCTATTTTTGGCGGAAAAAGAAGGAGAAGGAGAAAAGCAGTCAATATCAATTAAGTGAACAAGTCCACTTCGTGGACTGCTTGTTCACATAATTATCCTGAAATAAATACACAAAATAATTTCTTAGTTATTCCGTAAAGTTGGTTTTCCAGTAACCTTTGTTTTTCACTACTGCTGAATTATTACTAGAATGCCCAGACAAACATGTTAGTGGAAAAACAAAGGGAATTTCAAGAGCATGGTGTCTGTTTTTAGATAAGCACTGTTTTTTGTTTTGTTTTTTGGCTTGGGATCAGTCTATAACCCAAAGGTCATAGTGCTGATTAAATCGTCAATGTCGCCAAAACAGTCAGTTTTCAATCTGACAGAACATTTTTTACGGTAAAGTAGGCTGTGAGCGAGTGTGCCACAGTTCTACCATAAATGTGCTAGGAAAGGAGAAATCACGATTTTTGCCCTATATTATATTATCAATCAATCAAACTTCATTAAAGACACATGGTCCATAGTGACATGAATAACAAACATACTAATACAAAGACAAATGGAGGCAGACAGTGTCTACATAAAATCACACTATGCAAGCTAACACGCCAATGGTTCTACAGTTTAGAAACGAATCTGACTGAGTCAGACAACAAGATGCGCTAAAAGCAGAAGCTCTAAACTGGTCTAGGAAAAAAAGACTGACAGACAGACAAAAATGAGGAGCCATTGAGTGACTAGCACAGCATGATGAGGTTGATTTCGTTTTGGGCGAAAAATATGGTCTGGTGTGCAAGCTCTAATGTGTGTTTTCGTCCTCTGTCTCTCTCCCAGGTTATCTGCGTTCATGACGTGTCGTCCATCTACAGAGTGCCCCTGCTGTTGGAGGACCAGGGCTTGGTGGGATACTTCTGTCGGCGATTGGAGATGCCCGTGGAGTTGAGAGCCCGCAAGATGCTCAACAAATGGAAGGAGATGTCCAACAGGTGAGACACACGGGCCTTCTGAGTGCATAACTACAGAGACCTCTTTTTGCATGTTCACTGTCTCCGTGAGAAGAACATGAAGGTTTAACAACGGATCTCAGAGTAAAGTTGAATGGTGTATAACAGTACCTTTAATTGGACAAAAAAAGGCAGTGGTTGTTGTTGCCTGTGATTAAGCAACGTTTCAGCTACAGAGCAGCCTCGGGTCTATGAATCATAATGAATCTCAAATCTGAATTCAGTACAATTAAAGGGTTGGTTAACCACATCCACAGTGAGGAAAATTAAGGAAACAACAAAATAGTTAATAAAAGAAGTAGCATATTTGGAATGGTATTTGTCATTTCTTTGTTGTTGAAACGATGTGTTGGTCTGGTCGATATAGCAACATTATTTTACCTTTTGATTACTAAACAATAACAGATCTAAAAGCTCATGGCGTGCTGTCAGCTTGTTGATCGGTTGTTGTTGTTTTTTGAATGGGGCAAATGTGGCTAGATTAAGGTTCAGATTTTGTAATTTTTTATCATATATTGAAGTTTAATATAAACCTACTTGATGGAAGTATTCATTTGCATGTATTGAGTTAAATGTTCTCAAATGCTTTTCAAATTGAATTGAAAATAAACATTGGTCAAAATATCTATCTGTAAATCAGTGGCTGAGGATAAATGTAACATGCGTCAGGTTCTAGTTCTATGTTTGTAACTAGTATGTAGACTTGAGGTCCAGACTTAGTCATCCTCCTCTCTTCTCAGATCCGACCGCCTCCTGGAGCAGGTGTCCATAGCCCTGGTGGGAAAGTACACCAAGTTCTCGGACTCCTACGCCTCTGTCATCAAGGCCCTGGAACACTCTGCCCTGGCCATAAACCACAAACTACACATCAAGGTAATCGTCATGGTGACCTTCAACAATTCCGCTCGTGTGTGTGGTCTCGGCATTGACACGTTCGGGTTTTATGTTGACATACTGATGAGAGACCATTATTTTGTCTTTATTATTAAGTCTTGTCTGCCCGTTTGTCCTAGTGCTGCTCATAAAAGCACCACTTTTTAGCCATGACTGATGCACTCCAAGTAAAGTTCATTGTCATTTTTTCTGTTCAGAATTTTAGTCGTGTCTTCTCTGGCATTGAACAAACTAGTACATCAGAGAGTCTTCATAGAGATAAAGGTTAAAAAACAAAATCCAATATAGACAAGACAACAGCAGGTCACAATGGAATAGTAAATGTGTAGGATATGATGTGCAAACTTGATTAAACGGAATGTGCATTCTTGCCAATTCTGTGATATTATTTTGTAAGAGTAGGCGTCTGCACTTAATTAAAAAGTTCAATTCTCATTTTTGTAATGCAATAATTGGCTCTGGTGTAAACAAGCTCTCTTCAGGTATTTCATTGCAACATAAATACGAATGCAAAAAAAAGTTTAGATAATAAGAGGTGTTAAGAAGTTAATACGAAACGGCTCTTATGAAATCCTGGTCACAAAGGAGTGGTAGACCTTGTATTGTTACTAACACCTGTTTGTACTCCTCACAGTACATCGATTCAGCAGACCTGGAGGCAAGCACACTGCAGGACGAGCCGGTCAAATACCACGAGGCCTGGCAGAAACTCTGCAGCGCCGAGTAAATAAATGCACAGCTCATCAAAACACTAAGCAATTAACACTATTCCTACTTGGGAGTGCCTTTTAGGAATCACTGACACTTTGTTCCAAACATGCTCTCCTCAGTGAATGATGTTGTGAATCTCCTCTCTATGCCTCTCCACAGTGGCATTTTGGTACCAGGAGGTTTTGGTGTCAGAGGAACTGAAGGCAAGATCCAGGCCATCAGCTGGGCTAGAAAACAGAAGAAACCATTCCTGGGTAGACATTTACTCCATTAACTATTACCCAACATATAAATAAGGAAACCTCTGTCCCATGACTCACTCTGTTCCACATAGTTCTCCTCAGTGGGATGAGCTATTGATTTCTTTCACAAAATTGTTGACCAATTAACACATAGTTTATTATCATTTTTGTACGCTTTGGTACTTATACTTTGTTTGTATATTTATACTTTGGTATTTATATTTGCATTATGACTTCTCTGTCCATGCACACAAACACACACACACACGCAATTTAAACCTGAGAGGCCGACTCTGAAAGCACCTTCTACAATTTAACTTGGTCTCTGAAAACTTAAAAATTCCTAAAAAGAAAAAGAAGACACTATGTTGCTACATGTATACTATAGCAACAGCCATTAACAGGAACAACAACGCGTCATAGAACCTTCCGCTCTGGGGGAGGCTGAACCATAGTGGAAAGCTGTACTGTCGCTGTTGACTAAGTCTCTATCCCTCCTATTGCCCTACTTGCCCCACAGCAGGGACCTGTGCTAGAAGTGAAAATGTTTACACCCATTAGGGGCGTTTTTGTTCCTCTTAATTGCGATACAAGGGTAGCTCCCGCCTTCAAAGCTAAAGTATAACCACTACATTGGTTATTCAACTAATGTCTGTATAGTATCACAGTATCAGTAACAGGAATCTGCAAATCTCCATCTCATTAATAATCATAAAATCCATTAGCTTCAACTTGATGAGTGTCGACTTCAATTTCAAAGCATTCAAGCTCCAATTTAATCTTCTCATTGTTTCACCACTGCCAATTTAACTTGTTTATCCTGTGTGAGGTCTTTCTTTTGCCAGAGTGTTTGAGCGTAACACTACTTTAAAACTATCACTTACAACACCTTTAAGCGTACACAGGGTTTTTACAAAGTATACTGCACACAGGGGACCTTGTTCAACGATTGTTCAATCCCCTTGCAGCATGTTTCAACCTTGTACTGTACAGTGTAATAACCATGTTGAACTTGTTCTGTGCAGGGGTTTGTTTGGGCATGCAGCTGGCAGTGTGTGAGTTTGCCCGCGATGTTCTTGGCTGGCAAGGTGAGTAATCACACGTCTCACCTTTAGCGTTTATAGCAAGCTTTCCTTTCTTTAATTTAGTTGTGTGGCTTTTATTGATGAGGATACACAGAAGCAAAGTGACTCTAATGTAATAAACAAATTGTAAATTGCTACAAATTGTTGTTCATAGGGGGGCAAAAACAAAAGTTTATTAAAAATGTTTTTTTCCCCTTTCCAGATGCCAACTCGACAGAATTCGATCCAGATTCCAAACACCCAGTGGTAGGCAAATTATTAGGATTTAACATAGAATGTGTTAAATTCTTCAATTCTCTTCAGTTATTGGAAATATATCTAGTTAACTCTGAACATTGCTGAATTATAATTCTATTGATTTCTTTTTACATTAATCAAATAATCAATTAAGCGTATTGTTACTGTGTGTAAAAAAATAATAGTGAAAATACAATATCTACACACAATAAGAATGTTTTTGACATTTTATGGATACTTTCGTCTGTTTAATTTCTATAATAATTTGCATTGATAATTTAATTTAACTATTGCAACCCTAATCTCAACAGGTGATCGACATGCCTGAGCACAACCCAGGCCAGATGGGTGGGACCATGAGGTTGGGGAAGAGGCGAACCATCTTCAGGTCCAGCACCAGTGTGCTAAGTGAGTGGTGTTTTGAAATACACACGAAAAACACATACGAATTGTTGGGTATCGCACCTCTCCATATCGCCAATTCAGTTGGGGATATGGGAATTGGCTGTGTGCATTGCTGTAGTCCTTGATTTCCTGAGGGTGGCATGCTTGTTTCTGGTTCCGGGAGATTTAAGTCAGACACACCTGACACCTCCAAATGTGTTTCTGGTTTAAGCATGCTGCTGCACAAATAAAGCAAGGCTACGGGAGATTTAACAAGAACGGTTACGCCACCTTCAGCAAGCCCATGACTACACAGCTTGATTTTGGATTTAATTGTAACACTTAAAAAGCTACAGCCTGCTCCCAAATGTGGTTATAAAGACACAGACATTCAGTCTGATCTAACCAACAAGAGTGAGCTGAGCTGTTCAAGCTGTATGATTCCTACTCCCGGTTCCAGGCAGAGAATGAAACGTCTACGACAGATGCCGTGTTGGCCATGCTTCAAAGTTCAAAGTCAAGGTTTAAGTGGCACCAGAGTGTGATTTGAGTGGGAAAGAAGTCTGACACTCTGACCTTCTGAAAACATGCTCACACTCCATTTAAAACCTGCCCACTCTGCCTGCATACTCTGATGCCCACCAACGGTTGAACAGCGCGTTTGTGTCACACATGCATCATAGTACACCAACTCATGACTAGCACATAAACACGCATGCGGATATTTGCACTGTTGGGCGAAACCTTGTATGTGTATAACAGTTACTTTTCAAAAACATTCTGAAGCATCCTGATTAGTTATTGCTTAATCCCGGTACCTGTTAATATATTTCATTGGTTATGGATATGATGATCTTTACCATTGGGTCCCATTTCAGTAGGACACAGCCTCCCACTCTCATGACGGATATTGGCGAATATCTATTGGCTGTTTATATTATAATCAATGTACTGTATATACAGTACAGTAGGTGTAATTGTATTGTACCTGTATCTATAATGTTAAAGCATAATCAAATATGATAAATGGGCTAGTAGTTATTCATAGTGTGTCTCAAAGTGCTGCGTACCTTGCCACTTTTCTGCATGCATAGTCACACTGCCCCAACACAAATATAATAACGCAAATTAAGAAAACAGCACATCTCATCTCACTGTTAACACTGTCTAGGGTCCACTTAACTTAGCTTGCAGAGTGTATTATATCTGCGGTATGTTGTTAAATTGCTAATATCTCATCGTTGCAGGAAAGCTGTACGGAGATGCAGAATATGTCGATGAGAGACATAGACACAGGTTTGAGGTAAGATCTACAAGTATGACCATTCCTTTCTCCTGGAAAGTCATATTTTTTTAAGAATTTCCTCACTTCACAACTTACCGGGATGTCTTATGGATAAATGTCAGTCTCAGGGCTATAACTCTTGAGATTTCAATGTACTGTACACTGAGGATTTTAAAGCGAAGAATGGGGTCCCGGAGATAAAAGCAAAAGATGCCACTTGGGATCTGTGGTCTAACTTAATGGTGATCAGATGTGAATTGAATGAGAGGACTCTTGACCGCCCTAAACAACCTGTGGGACAGTCAGCTGAGGCTCGTCAGTGTCATGGCAAGAAAGCAACTCTGCCCTCTATGACAAATAAATAGCAATCTGCTTCCACTTGAGGTCACATGAGATGGAATCGTGTTAATGTCCTGCGTTGCTCCAACAGGCAAGATAATCTTTAGAAGTCCTGAAGTGTGCGAGGACAATATTTTAAAATCTTGTTTGTGCATGTTTAGGATCATACGGAAGGGAGTAGCGTGCGATTTTTCACACATCACATAACACATCCCTTTGTTAAATTCATCTCCCATGTGGGTAAATACGTTTTAAAGTCATTAAAGTGTACCATTAATGCATACCCTCTCGATCAATCTTCCTATAAAGGTTTTATGTTGACTTATTCTTTTAATAAGATTCCTTTTTTTATTGCATACTATAACATTTGATTGCTGACAGTCTCAGTGGCACGCAAAGCTGAAGTAGGACACACAAAGCTAAAGTTCTATTGAACTTTTTTTTTTTTCAGAAACTCCACTCAAGCTGCTTGTCATGCTTTAAGTATAATCATGAAGTAGATATTGTAGGTGTAAATAAAGAGAAACAAGTCTCAGCAGATGAAATAATTACCTGTCCCGAGAGAGTCTCTTTCTCAATGTTTGTGTGCTGCATCACTGATTTAGGGGCACATTTTGTGACACAGCAACGAACATGATCAAACCAGACTGGCAGCTGGCTTTCTGATATACCGTAAACCCCAAGAAACTCCCATATGTAAGAAACGTACACTGCTTCCTTTTGTAGGTGAACCCTGAGCTGAAACACCACTTTGAGGAGAGAGGGCTTCGCTTTGTGGGCCAGGATGAAGAGGGGGAGAGGATGGAGGTCATTGAGCTGGATGGTGAGTCCACCTGGGTCAAACTATTCACACTTCAAGTCATTTTGGGACAAATAAGCAAGGGTTCACAAAACTTGATACTGCGTTTGCACATTGTTGCATTTCTCCCAATAGTCACTTTGTGGCTCTGCGTTCAATCTATGGGAAGTACTGTATGTGCCTGATATCCAGTGTTGGGGAAGTTACTTTTAAAAAGTAAGGGCATTATAGTTATAGTTACTTCCCTGAAAAAGTAATTAGTTACTTTATTCCTTACTAAATTCTGAAAGTAAGGGCGTTACTTTACTTTACTTTACTTTTTTTTTAAACCTACAAAAAAGGGGTGTTGTTCTGTGGTATTCGTGGTCACAAGTTTAAAGTGGAATTTCTCCCATTTTCAACATTTTACTGACATTAATTAATATGCCTTAGAGATGTTGTTTGGACATGCTTCTGTGTTTACTAGAAATGGAGGTTGTGGTTCGCCATGTTAATGATTTTTTTAGGACCTTTTTTGAAAAGGGGTGGAATTCCCCTTTAATGGCAGCATGCTAAGCATGGACTGTAATAAGATTTTCTTTGCTGAGGACAATGCTTGCTGCCCACTAACATAATTTACACTTCACTTCAATGTTTTTGTCCTGGTCCTTTACCACAGTCGTTTTCAACCTTTTTCATACCAGGGCCCACTGTTTATTCTGCATTTGAGCCATGGACCACCATTTGAGGACATTTTGGCCCCACAGACCCCAAAACTAAAGATTTCTTTTGTCCACAATATCAGGCTGGATTTCAAAAACGAAACAGTCAAACATACAGATCCAAATGGACCCGCAAGGGTCCATTTGGTTTCATGTTTACACTCTCAAAGAGTTACATCTGGTTAACCAACTTTCCATCATTTAGCCTGAGGACCACCTGTTGAAAACCCGTGCTTTACCAGCAAGAATGTAAAAAATGTTTATATTTCCGCGCTGCAAAGGCTCCAGTCACGCTGCCGTCGTCGTGTCATTGCGTTTGAGAGCGTATTTTTTATTTATTTTTTTTTTTTTACCGCAGCGAGTGCGAGTGTGTGTGCGCATCAACAACACAGCTGGTGTTATGTATGTGTGTGCTTAGAGGCCAGAGCCTTTAATTACGCGAAAACTCTGTTCACTTCATGGGGCCACTTCAATGGCGGCTCATCTATGTGACTATATATACTCTTCCATTGAATTGGGACAACCGAGGTTACCAAATGCATTTAAGTCTATGGGATCATACGCTTTGTTTTCTGCCCCCTCAATGTCGCAACTCTTCTACTAGATGCTTGACGAATAAGACTGGCTCTGATTGGCTTATACTGCCATGTGGCGCCGTGTTAGCCAATCAATGACCTTTTCTGTGACGTGGTGGATGGCGTCACGTTAGACACAGATATATCAACACTAGATCAGGCATCCGGAATTAATGCAAGTGGATGAGAGGGGGACTTTAGTCCGGTGCCTTCTCTATTCAATATACTCTATGTTAGACTGAAGAAGCGAGCAGACAACACACAGTGCAGTGCAGCGTGTCCTGCCGCCGCCGCGGAGTAACGATACTAACGATGGTACACTAATCATAACGACGTTATGGATTTGAGAAATGTAAGGAGTTACGTTAGAAGTTACTGAAAAAAGTAATCCCTTACTGTAACGGCGTTAGTTGTAAGGGCGTTATTCACAACACTGCTGATATCTATTATTACTATAGACACACGGAATTAGCTAACAACATAACATGACACAACATAACATTGATCCCACGCTAGTTTGTTGTATTTTTTTTAGTAAATAATAGCATATGTAGTATTTTTTTTTAAATAATCCCTAGTCCTACAAATCCACCATTTTTCATCTTCACCTCTCATATGTGTGTATTTAGACAATAAGCTTAATAATGCATAACTTGCTTAATAGCTTCTCTGAAAACTGTGTCTGCTGACATGTTCCTTCAGACCATGGTTATTTCGTGGGGGTGCAGTACCATCCAGAGTTTACCTCTAGGCCCATCAAGCCCTCTCCGCCATACTTTGGTCTTCTGCTGGCCGCTGCAGGAAAGCTCCAGAGCTACCTTCTCAAAGGCTGCCGCCTCTCCCCACGGTAAGTGTGTAAATCCTGAATTAATTGGAGCTGTAAATTTCCCGTGTTTGAAGTGCGATGCACTCAACACAATTTTCATATCAGTTATCTTTGTGCAATTATTCTGCACACCCCTAATTAAGCAACACAAAAGGGTGTGCTCACTGAAGTGTCATTATTGACTGTAAACCACAACGCTTGTGTGATATTGCAATTATACAACAGTCACCCTTAAAACTAAAGTAGTCACCAAAAGAAATTATTGACAAATGAAGCCACTATGACTACAAATGACGCAAAAAACCTAGCTAACCTATCCACTGAGTCTGCTGCGCTTTGAGAGAACAACACAGCTGAATTCTTTGTTTTATTCAGGTGTTCCATGATGCTGGTTTGAAGCGCGGCTAAAAGGCTGGTTCAACCAATCAGATCGAAACTACCTGTTGTATAATGTACGTTTAACCATAACTGTTAGCATGGGTGTGGCGCATGTCTTGCTTAGTCAAAACAACTCGCGTTACACTGTGGTGGATGTTATTCATTCATGCAGATTGTTGTCTTTGTCTTCCATTACAGGGACACGTACAGTGACCGCAGTGGCAGCAGTTCTCCTGAGTCTGAGCTTACAGAGCTGAAGTTCCCTTCTATATCCCAGGACTAAGGAGGCTTCATTCGTGCTTTGTCACTCACATGGACCCCTTGGACAACAAATTCACATCTTTTCAGCTGTTAATGCACCTTGCATCGTTTTTCTTTTTTTCAACGTGTGAAAGGGTCTCATGACAAAGTACTCAGTTAATGATTAGCCTTGGAATCCCTGTTGAACACTAGTACTGGTTTGGTCTGTGTCTGTTACCTCCTGATCAGTGGACTCTGTGGTCGTCAACAGAACAATCAGTCATCTTGCTGACAATCCCATCACTGGACAAAGGTCATGAAGAAACAATAGTCTGCCATCGCAGCGAGGCAACTGTTGGAGTGAATAACTTTTTAGGTATCGATAACTAGTTGTTACTCCTGGAACATCATTCTCCTGCTGTATATTTGACTTCAGTGTTAAGATAAATGCAGTAAATGCAATTTGTTGACTAAAATGGTAGTGGTATTTTAGGCCCGCAAAATGCATGTCTTTATAATGGCATGATTTCTATGGCTTCAGGCTTATTATTGGCAGCCTTACATCAGTACCGAAACTGACAAACACTCTTCTAGATGGCGCCACAACGCCACCACACACAAAAAAATACCAATGCTACTGTATGAAGATAATACAGTATTTCTATGAGAATGTGACATGAGTTTGGATTATTAGATATCCTACATTTTACTGTAAATATCATTCACACTATTTTGTGGTGATTTTGAGCAGTGGTTCACCGTTCTTCTCTCAGGTACCCAGACTAACTGTGCCTTGGCTGAACCACTGCGATAGAGAAAACCTTGTTTTGGATGAAACATTGGTGCACTAAAGTATTGAGTCTCGGCGGCAAAAGGGATATGATCTTATGAGCTCTGGTGTGCATCGTCTTTTATCATTAAGACTGTGATGCATGGGCAAGATTATGAGCCAATGGAGGAGAGCCAGTGTTGTCTGCAGCAATAACTAGGACAGAAATATGAATAGCACAGGGCTCACCATGGATAGATAATGCATAGGAAGGAAGGCAGCTATGCGTTTTCCTTTCTTATTGACAAACAATGATGGCTCCAGGATAATGTGTGCAGACATTGCGAGACATTACCTCCATTTTCCTACAGTATATAGGGTGAACATTGTTTCAGTTACATTTATTTATCATTTTTGAAATGCCTATTTTTGTGTGTTCATATTTTATGTTTTGTATGTCGAAATGTGTTTTTAGTTATCTTCACAGAGATCACTGCTGTTCAGCAATCCATTTCTCGACCACATTAACCCCCTGGCATCCTTATTTTGGGCATGTCATTATAGGAAAACCTTCTCAGAGATAGGCCCTAGGCTGTAAATCCACATGGAAGCACAGATCAGGCTCGAATCTGTTGAATACTACAGCCTGTTTGTGTGTTTTCCAACTATCTGGCATTGCACTGCATGGTGTGTACAGCATATTGAAACCTTTATTTTAATTATGAGAATAAATGGACTGAGAACAAAAAAGCAATTAGTCTGTTTCATTCAATACACAGGTTTTCACATGAATACATGTTTAGCCACAGGCTAGGTTGTTTGATTGTTGTCCAGTGAATGGCCAGCATTCTAGCCTGGCAGGCCCATTATGGATCAAAGTATACATTATGCATGAAGAGAAGGATGACCAAAGGGCCAGATGTCTCAAAATGTACTTCATTTCTAGACACCTCTGAAGGCTAAATTACAAATAACACATATCTGCGGCAAAGCTGCATCAGAGGATGATGATGAGTGACTTGGTGGAAGAGGCCTCACTACATACAAATGATGTTTTCAAAGACCATCACCTTTTGCCCTGAAACATCCCATTTTTGGATCCACTGGCAAGCTAGCCTCGAGAGTCAGTACCTAGGCTTTTATTTTTGTTGGCTACGGCTATTGGCATGCCTAATCATCGGCCATGATCTAGACTAGAGTCTTCTAGACCATCTCCATTGGCAGTGTTATTTTAACTCAATGGACTGACCCTTAAGGTTCCCAACTATCAGTCATGCTAGAGAGGCCTGGAGGTCTCAACAATAACTAATTCAGTCAGGAATGGTTTGGTGATCTTTTTACTTGTGAATGTAAAGTGAAATTCAAAACTAGTGAGTATGAAAAACAATCTCATGCAAATGATATGCAATGCTGAATACAATACATTTGCTGTTAGCAGGCTTGTACAGTAACTGGAATCCTATGAAAAAAATGCAGCCAGACTGGCTGGTGGTAATGTGTTGTCGGCAAAATGTGGCGAGTGGACCGAAAATGTCAGATCTGCAAGCTCTTCAGTGAACTTAGTCAATATTTGATTTGAAGAATTATTCGCACACTACGCCTGTCAGTTCAACATTTGTCTTACATTTTATTGATGTATGAAATAGTACTTGAGCGGTGGACTACCGGTAGATTAGCCTACAATGAAGCACACAAATCTATTTTAAGTGTGCAGCTGACCAAAACACTAGGTGTGTCTACTTTTTTATCAGTGAGTAAGTGTGAAACATCAGTGAGTCATTTAATGCTGGTAACTGGAGATATGCAACATTCTATTCCACTGTCAAACTATTTCAATTACTTTTCAATAATAATAATAATAAAAAACAACATCCAATGTTATTTCCTTACATATACAGACCATGACACTGAAGTCATAACTAAAAATAACCAGATCCGTGGAATTTACAGTATATCCTGTGCCTTGTAAACACGCCTTTTCCCAGGGGACTTAGATCTTGTATTGTTTTTCATGTTGTGAACTTCCCTTTTTGAATAGCTACGGCTCAGTCAGCCATGGAGGCCTGGAGCACCATAAAAGCTATTGCTGCTGTTGCTGGAGTTGAATGACTCACTGGTATCATGTATGGGGACTATGGACAACTGAATACTGACACCGATATGCTCCACATTGTCAGCTTAGCATATATGAGCACTCACACTCTCCCGCATACTGCATTATCCTCGGTTAACAATGAATAATGAATGCTGGTACAGCAGCAGCAGACAGTGATAAGAGGAAATGGCAGCTTTGCCTTAATACGGTGATGAATACTTTCACTTCCCTATTATTTCTCCCCCACACATACCGGTACATATGAAAAGCCCTCCCTTTCCAACTGCCAGCCCTCCCTCGATCCCTCTGCTCTTTCTCCCATGCCCCTCCTTTTGTCAAGTATAAACATGCACCAGAAGCAAACTTTAGAAGTCCCCACCCCTGTATTGCGTACACATTCCCTCACCGATACACTGATGCACACGCTTATTACAGGAGCAGTCGAGATCAGCACCTTGGATGAAGACGGCCAAAGAAGAATGGTCATATTGATCTCTCTGCATGTGGCAGTACTGGCATTTCTGTGCACCTAACTTCCTCCCCTGTTGTGGATCTCACCCTAACTCCTACGGACAGATTGGAGCTGCAGGTGTTCCGCGGTGTGTGTGTGAGAGTGTTGGCAGACTTGCGTGCGCTGTACTGCTCTGGAGCACGTGAGATTTATGAGGAGTGGCGGACAACTGGCTCTTTCTCAACCCTGGGAGTGTCTGGGACACAGGGCCTCCGGCTGGCTGTGCTCTCACTCTGGGGAGAGGACCGTCACAATCTCCACATCTCTCCTCCTGCCCGCTGCAACCTCATTCTTCACTCCTGACCCCTCTTGTACTCATTTCTCTTTTTTCTCTGCACTAGTTCTACCATACTTTATCCTCCTCTACTCCTGGGTTTTCCTCTCCTGGGTTTTTCTTCTCCACTCCTCTTCTGACATTTCCACGTAAGCGATTGATCCTTCAACTGCTTTTTATTCTAACTGGGACCCTTTATCTTCACTGCTCCCACCCACCCATCCACCCACGCTCCCTTTCCTCGCGCCTCCTCTCCCTGGCCGTTACTGGCGGGCGGCCATGGACCTGTCCCTGTGGCAGTACCAGTTCAGGGTCATCATGCTGGGGGACTCCACTGTGGGGAAGTCTTCCCTGCTGAAGCGCTACACAGAGGACCAGTTCTTGGAGTGCATCAACCAGACTGTGGGCGTGGACTTCTATGTTCACTTCCTGGAGGTGGAGCCGGGGGTCCGGGTCAAGCTGCAGTTCTGGGACACGGCTGGGCAGGAGAGGTTCAGGTAAGGACGCAGTGACCCAACTACATTCCACATCCAAATACTCCCAGTATTTGGATGTGGGATACTCCCAGTACTGCCAGTTATTTGAAAACATTTCAGTCCTTTGAAAATACCTGATCTACAAGCCCACAATGTGTCACGATGTAACACATTGTGAGCTTATAGTTTCTTACTCTCCGAAAAGGTGTTTGGTAAAACAGAGATGTGTTTGTGAGCGGGCCGGTGACCACCTCAGCGCAGTGTCATATATTAGTTTTCGGTGATCACATGAAGACTGTAGTATGAGTAGTCCTTTAGTGTAATCATATATATTATACATGTGATATTATAATCTTTTTTTCATTGTGGTTTCTCTCTCTCTGTCTCTATGTCTCTCTCACTTAGGTCAGTAACTCGTTCTTATTACCGCAACTCTGTCGGGGGTCTGCTGGTTTTTGACCTGTCCAACCGAGGCTCCTTCGATCACATCAAGGAATGGCACGCGGAGGTGTGTGAGCGCGTCCAGCCGCACACGGTGCTGTTCGTTCTGGTCGGCCACAAGAGCGACCGGGACGCTGAAGGGCAGAGGGAGGTGAGCAGGCTGGAGGCAGAGAAGCTAGCTGGTCAGTTGGGGATGCCCTACGTGGAGGCCTCATCCAAGACTGGCCACAGTGTGAAGGAGGCCTTCGAGCTCATCACCCGCCGGGTCTATCAGGGTCTGCTGACCGGCGAAGTGGAACTAAGGGAGGGGTGGGATGGGGTCAAGTGTTCTGCTCCCCAAACACTGGAGCTACGGAGAAGCAGCCAGGCCAGCACGGAACCAACGAAAAACAAGAAGTGCTGTGAATGAGCAGCAGGTGAGGTGCTCTGCAGAAGTGACATTAGACATGAGGCACACAACATAAAGACCCCAGCACACAAAACAAAAGCCTCTCCAACACCAATGTGGAGGAGTGGTGATTTCAGCATCTGGAGGAGAAAAGAAAGAATTGCCACTAGTAGAAATAATAATGTGATAAATGTAACCTACGGTCATCCAGACATGATCAGACGTTTTCAGAAACAGTACGAATTAACAAGTGACAAAGTTAACAATATGATGACAACATAAACAGTGACAACGTGAACAGAGTTAATGTGATGGCACATTTCAAATGTGACCAGCAGAACATTTGTCCAATACACACACACTTTAGCTCATATATATGGTCAACGAGCAAGATTGCAGGACTGACTCTCAAATGTACCGTGATCTATTCTATAGCATGAAACAATTAAGTCGTCCGGTTTGAAGACATAAGTTTAGAAACATTTGTGCATTGGCAATGGCTGTATGTACATTGCTTCAATATGCTTTGCTGTTTAACAGCAAATGTAATTTCTTGCCACGTGACAATAAATTATGTATAAAAAGATTGCTGCTGGGGCTGATGATTGCTTCACTTGTTTGGGTTCCTTGAAGGTGTTTCAGCCTAGACACAGAAATACTGTTGCACCAACCCTGCCTCAGGTATGGACCTGCGCAGTGACGTCACCGGCCCTGTTCCAGAAGTGGATTCCCCATTCATTTTCCTCAGACTTTTCAAAAATGGTTAATAAAAACATGATTGCGCCATGGACACGATTTGTCACGGGTCGTGACAAATCATGACAACAAACACAATATTAGCATATCATTTCTAATTAGCAAGAAGTAGAAAACGGCAGGATGCAACACTTTTTGTTTCTTTTTTTCATCTTAGAAATTATATGATTATCCCAAAAGATTGTGTGTGTCATCATGATTTGTCACGACCCGAGTTAGCTTTGTCTGTGGCGTAATCGTCTTTATATGATACATTTTTTTTAAAAGTCTATGAGAAAAATGAATGGGGAATCCACTTCTGGAACAGGGGCAGTGACGTCACTGCGCAGGTCGATGGGCAGTTGGGCACTGATGACATGGAGGAGACACGCCACAGGCATCGTGGCATCACCAGCGGAAATCGAACCCAGGCCAATCTAGATGTGAAGCAACAGCACTACCACTGTTCCACTGTGTACCTTGCTTAGGCCTAGATGTAAGTTTACACGCCTGATCTTGCTCAGCTAAGAATACGAAGATTAAGACACCATCCCCATCAAATGGGTTAAGTAGTGATCATCTGGAATTTATAGTTACAGCAACTTTGTCAGTGCCACTACCATTCATGCAACCTATTCATTAAATATTCATACTAGTGAATTTCAAAAAGTCACCCTATTTATCTTATCTTAGGAATACTGTAAACTGGTTAAATATTTTTTGATTTGAGTTAGTCCCTCCTACGCACAGCTTTGTGGGGCTGTGTGAACACAAACATTGGCTGATCACAATTATGGATTCACCTGCTGACCATAAAAGCAAGAGTAGAAAAGCAAAGACCCCAAAAGTGATTGGCTGGTCCGGAATGCAATATTGTGTTATCATGTATGATGTTGCTGTGCCCCTCACAGCTTTTCACAAAACTGTATATCGTAGTTACGTATTATTCATATTCAGTATTGATACTTATGTTCATCTTCATTTAACTGCTACATTTTGCTCAGTATATCATTTTGAATTGGATGGCTCTGTAAAGCTTCTCACAATGACACTGGGAACCTGTCTGAAATGTGACATTGCCACCCTAATAGCTGTGGCATACTCTGATCAAACTTATTTTCATTCGATGTAGTATGCTGCAAACTTTGATTAACACAGATGAAATCATGTCCTCTGATGGCTAACCACAGACAGACGAGACGGCGAGCTGACCTGTCTGGCTCATTTTGGATCACTGCTTTGTCCAGTCCAACATGTGCATGATGTGGCCTTTGATCCAATTGTCAAAGGCTCATCACCTCTGCTTTCTGTATCAGTTTCAATAACAGGAGCCACAGGAACATGTGAAAACCTGCTACTCCTGGCCTGCTACTTTCACAATACATTTGTAACTGTGCCCATTGGGCACTGGCAAATAGAAGTGAAAGTTTGGAACAATGCAATAGGCATATGGCACCTGGTTATGTAATATACTGTATGTCTGGCTGTGCTTTTGTGTGCAATGCATACTGTATATGGAGATATCTATAATGGTCTGTCCTAATCCTTAGAAATGCTGTATGCGTTATATGTTCATGGTCATGCCCATATGTGAGCATATGGGGAGAATCAGCAGTTTGCCCTTGTGTTGCAATGCACAGTGGTAAACATCTGCTGAGAATGTGTGGTGAATGCCTGATGAGTGCTGGCTGACTGTGAAAAGTGGACTGACTACTGTAACTAATCAAATGGCAGGTGTGGGGGGACTCATTTTCCAAATCAAGCTATGGATGGGGGTTGCCATGGAAATCAATTGGCTAATTTGGGCAACAGAGTCCATGCAGAGCCTTTTCTGGTGTTTCACCCTCAGGTGTTCAGCGACGTGAACAGTGAATGTTTTTTGTTACATGGATTACCGACATACATAAGGATTTGGTGCATTTACTGTATGTTGCTTTTTTAATCAGTGTAATCACTATCCTATAAACTCTGCATAGATGTATTGGCCTCGGTTCAAATTGCCCCATCTACACGGATGAACAAACATCACACAATAACGTTATTAACTTGCAATCACACACACCAGTGTAACTGGCGCCCGAGCATGGTCCTGCAACTTATGTTTATCTACGCTTCAAGCAGCAATACTGCAGACCTTCACCCTTGCTTTACTGTGGGCTTTCTTCCAAAGGTTTAGGTATCCACAGACAGCTCACTGTTACAAGTTGCAGGACCTCTGTTCAGGTGCCAGGGGGTGACACAAACACATCTGACTGTCAAGTACAATATTGTATTGGTATTATTTAAGGGGAGAAATAATCTGGGGAGAAGTAATCAACCAAAGATCAACTTTAGTTGATAAGCATTTCATACCAAAACAAAACTATTAAATGTGCTGTGATGTATGAATCATATTTTTATTCATGGCATTCATAAAAATAACAGGTTAAACTAAAATGCCGTTTTACAAAATCAAAAATTTGCCATTTATCAGGACACCCTTCCCAAACCTCAGCCAGTCCACTTCAGTCTGGCAAAAGAAGACAAACTTAGCCTAGTTTAATGTCAACTCAGGATTTCCCTCCTGCCAGTGAAACTATACAAGATATCAGTATGTGGGGATTATTTATTTATTACATTTATGCTATCAGTTCCCCTATAGAAGACCAATGGATAAATGCAAAATAATTGCATTTCTGAGGCTAGCTGAACAGAGTTGATGACAAACACTAAATGCACAACAGCCAACATGTCATGACAAGAAATACCAAACTAATTGGTGTGTTGTGGGCAGTATTTACAAAGAGAAGCATTGCCCCTTTACAAAACTAAACAATTAAAGCATCTAATAGCTTGGGTGAAGAGAATAGCCATGGACTTGGCATACGCAAAATTCAGATTGTCGGCTATTGGCAAGATAATTTCAGTATGTATAAGGGGACAGAAAAATCCAAAACCATTGGCATCATTATACTTTAGTTTATACTATCAAAAAGGCATACTGGGTTCAACAGTAGTCACAATCCCTCGCCAAAACAACACTTAATGAACAGGGTTTTGTCAGTGAGAGATGAACAGTAACACAAAAAGAGAGAAAACTAACAAGCACCACGTTACTTTGTGATATTGCTGACAAAACACAAAGTGAGCAAGACAACACATGGTGGAGAAATACTTTCCATCATAAGAAATACATACCCCTCCCCTCCCTCCCACATACACCACCTCCCCATGTTATAGCCCTAGCCTAGACAAACCCTGTTGTTCATCTATCTACTATACAAGTCTCCCAAAAAATCCCAGTTGTAAAAGAGTGAGAAAAGCACAAATTGGGTCTGGTACAACTGTATGGTGCTGCACAGTCTTGTTACTTTTTGGTTGTCTTGCGGATCAGTGCCATCCTCTGCAAATGAAAACACATGCGGACGGTTAGGGCTACTAGAAGTGTGCACAATAGAGTATTAAAGAGCCGAACAGGTCAAAGAAATCCATTCTTTTGACACATATGTATGCTTTTATGCTAGACATAAAAGGACAGGCACCATGGTTTTATTTGGTCGCTCTGCTTCTACTGAAGACATCCAGATCCTGCGGACACTACTATCGTATCGTTGACTACAAAGGGTATTGCCTAAAGGTCCAGATTACACTACTCCACTGGGCAACCATGGTAGGTTACAACTAGATCACTGGCAGACACGGAAGCTAGGTTTGGCATGACAATTTGAATTAAGGAACTTTAACCAGTCACAATCTGGCTTCAGGCATGTGACAGGCACCTTTAAACAAACATTACAATGAAAAAGTGATCTAAACAAAAAGCCCATAGTCTTGTCTGCCATGATGTAATTCTAAAGACCATACTGCTCGATGTGCTCATAACTCATCACATTGGCTGATTTTGTTGATATTCCCATTTTTAATCAGAAACATCACCAAAGATATTTTCAAAGAATGTGCAAAAAAAGAAGAAACAAACCTGTTTGTGAGCCTCTGTGGTGCAAGCCTTCTTAAAGGGCCGTATCTCATCTGAGCCATATCCAGGAATCCACATGTTCCACTGTCGCTCTGAAAAGGAAAAAAATAAATAACAAAACATAAATAAAAAAATAATAACAGAAAACACGTCAACAGAGCGGATCAGCACAGCACCATTACACGCCCACCCCTACACCTTTTGACAACCCGAGACAAAAGCCAACTTACCCAGATGTAATTGCACATCTTTCACCTCCAAGGTGTTAGACTTGCGGTGGCGTGCCAGCTGACATGCAGCTGTCACTACACTCTCTATGAAGTCATCTGCAATCTGTAGCAGCATCTGAACACAGATGAGAGAATGTCAAAATGTGTGTGTGTGTGTGTGTGTGTGTGTGTGTGTGTGTGTGTGTGTGTGTGTGTGTGTGTGTGTGTGTGTGTGTGTGTGTGTGTGTGTGAGATTCACAAGATATTTCTATATGGTATCTCACACTCTGGTAAGGGAAATCACTTGTTGGTCAGAAAATACAATGGTAAGTGGAACTAAATCAAGTCATTTTCACATCCAGTTAAGCTTTTAAAATGTTATAGGACATTATTGACAGTTTCAGTTAGCTGTTGGAAGAGAAACTTGTCAACAGTTTAATACCTGTTAATTTCTCACCATGCTCCAGTTTACTCAATGTATACATTTTTTTACTTCATGGCTAAAGTCTGAGAGATAATTACAACTGTGTGTGGACCCACCTCCTCCACATCCTCATCCAGCTGCTCGTTTGGGTCAATCTCTCTCACCAAATCCTGTAGCTTCTTCTTACTGAGCACCTGCCAGGAGAAGTCACATGAGAACAGCATTCATACTAGGCTGGAATGAGTCTTACATGTATAAATCAATTTAAAGGTTCTTTCTGTCTTTTGCCGTGTTTTCCTTTATTGATAGCGTACAGTAACCCCAATGGTGGACAGTGGACACCAAATTTAAAATACAGTAATTTCTACACGGATTTGAAATTGATCATTGAAATTATGCTCCTCATTTGGTAACACAGTTATTTGACGTGGTCGGCTTATACTGAAGCCCCAGTAGTTGACTACAAGTGCCACATTTTGTTTTAATGTTCAACAAAAACAGCCTAAAGAATCATGCAGCTTTATCGTCATTGACTTGCACTACGGTTATACAGCTCTCAAAGTCACTCTTCTAGGATGTAAAAAGAAATCACACCTGTGGTGCAACTATACAAGAACCGGTTTGCACCACTCAAAAACTGGTGTAAACAGTACTGTTTGACATTATTAACCTTCTTAACTATGGCATAATGGGTCACAGACTTAAGGACTTTACAGACGGTCAGTAATAAATCGTGCCATCTAGTTCATTTTCAACGGGGCCGGTGTTTTGTGCCAGTGTTGTTTGTTGGCACGTACTTGTTTCGTGCACATGGCTTTTTTGCATTTGATTTTAGACCTCAATCCTGAAGGCTTTTTTCCCCTGCTACGCCATTCTCGTCTGTCAGGGTGGAATCGCATGGTGGAATCGCAGTGATAGTGCGTGCGTTTCAGACTCGCGGTCTGTAAAGCCCCTTAGCTAGCATGTTAAAATAAATAAATAAACAGATTAAAAGAATCAACTGACTTGAGATCCCTCTGGGCTGATTCTTCCGGCAGGGCCAGGGGTGCCCAGGGCCTTCCCTTGGTTCGCAGTGCTGTTAGCCATCCCGTTGGCCACGGGAGGAAAGGAGGGGGTCCGTGGCTTTGCAACCTGCCGCTGTACCTTCTGAGTTCCAAGCCAACAGACCTGGTTCACTGAATGGTCTACGGTCCGCTTTAGACCAGGGTCTGTAACGTCTAACACAACACAACAGAGGGTAGATGTTAGAGGGGAGGCTTGTTAGGACAAAGTGTTAACTTACTCTACAGTACAGTTACTCAACAGATGCATACCAGTCGTACCAAACATAGTCAAGAACAGGAAGAAGTAAAGAACAGAATAATTTTAAATCATGCAATTCTATCTAGATTTTTTCCCCCCATTTAAAAATCAACTCGAGAAACAAATATAAATAGTGAATGTAATTAATATCTGAAACAGGGGACAATGATTGAATGATTTGATTTGATGATGAATTATTGATTCATACATTTCAAGCACAACTGATACAAAACTGTCAACGGCACCATAATAAAGCAACATGCATTCCACTGCTTACAATAGGGTCCACCCCACCATGTTCAATTCATCATCATAGCAAACATACACGCACGCACACACACACACACACACACACACACACACACACACACACACACACACACACACACACACAGGCTCTGAGCCTAGTAACATGTTGAATATCCCCATTCATGACATCAGTGTTAACATTTAGCCATGGTTCACATGAGACTTCTCTAATGACATGATTATGACAAATATTTCGTTTCAATATAAAACTGTTATAATGTCATGCCAACAACGAACGTATATATTTAAATAACCCGGCAAGATATAATGCACTTTGTGTTATATTCACACCGTGCTGAAAAACAATAACAGTTAAGTCAGCGTTAGCTCGGAGCCATGGAGTACAGACAGAGTTACGCAAAGTCCGTTCACTTCATGGGGCCAGTCTAATGGCGGCTCTTCTACGTACTAACAGCCCAGCTTTAATGACCTTAAATCCCTATTATTCTTAGTAAGAGCACAACATAAACAATGAAGACAATTTAGCTGTTAACTTGTTACTCCACAATACTTTCGAATGTTACACTCATGCCTAAAATAGCACTCATTTGCGCAACCCTCGTTGAAAACAACGTATTTCCAACTCCAGCTTGTCCCTATTCAGGCTACATGAACAGCGCTCAGTTTTCTGACCCCTCAAAGTCGCAACCCTTCTACCAAAGGCTCTGTTCAGCATTAGCTGCTCTGCTGTTTCTCTTAGCATCAGGTGCTAAACCTCAGCACTCACAACTCGTTTAATAGCCTCAACGCAGTGTACGTGTTTGTAAACGAACTCACCGAGAGAAATGGAACACTATCTATCCATGATTTAGTTTAGCGTCGTACCGATGAAAAAATGTTATGAGTTTTGATCGAAAGAATACTAGAAAATGCCTCTGGTCTGCAGATACGGAATGTTTTCACCAACAGAACTTCCGTTTCCACTCAGGGGAGGAGATCAGGGTGCTGTTTCCTGTGTTATGCAGACATGCGTGAGCTATTGAGTGTGAGGACTTCGTGTGCGGATTCGAAACTAATGCGATGCATGTGTCATTTTCCTGTAAGCATTTAATAGAGATTGGCGCCAGTTCAGTTCACTTCGTTCTCAGATGTGCACAACATACAACAGATAAAGCTGTAACGTCTACAGTACTATCTGCAGTTACCATATTCGATAGGTCACCAATGTTGCAGTAACACCACAGAAAACCTCCCCCTTCTCTTCTGCCCTCCACTGGACATAGACTGGAATTACAACAAGGCTGCGGAGGGAAGTCTTGAAGTTGTTGTGTGGACATAGTTTAAAAATACATCCTTTCCGTGTTTCCTAGAACTGGAGGTATGTAAAAATCCCTTCAGTTAACATAACAGGCTTTGTATTGAGTTGTGCTTGCTACTGTAATTCGACAAACTGTTAATAATGCTTTAATAAATCAAACAATCACTCACCCCAAAATTGCTGTGTGTGTGTGTGTGTGTGTGTGTGTGTGTGTGTGTGTGTGTGTGTGTGTGTGTGTGTGTGTGTGTGTGTGTGTGTGTGTGTGTGTGTGTGTGTGTGTGTGTGTGTGTGTGTGTGTGTGTCACACAGTATAGGCCTACTGTATATACAGAGTATAGTGCCAATTTGGCTTGGAAGGACTGTCCAATATGCCTCGCCCTAACCCAAAGTTATTGCTCATTATTCAGTTTAAGAGGATGTTTTGCATCACACTGCCTATTTGTTTCCATACTGTATGTGTTTGGTGGGTGTGGAGGATGTGGCGAGGACGTAATGATGGCTGGCTCTCTGGGCTGGCTGACATCCACCAGGCTTTGGCTTGGACCTACTGTATATACTTAACCACACTGGGGAGCCATTATGGATGTACCTACCAGGCCCATGCCACCCGTCTCTATCTGGGCTCAGTCTGAAACCATAGCCCTTCAGCATCCTCACAGCAGGGGAGCTATAACCACCACGCCATCATTCAAGCCTTGGGCACAGCCTGTGCTCCCATCTGTGTCAGCGGCCAGAGAGTGCAGTAATCTGCTGTAATGCTACACGCGGGCCCACGGTGTATCCGGCAAGCCTCCTAGAGCGCTACGCCAGCCGGTGAGGGGGCAATAACACCGGACCAGGCAGCCATCCATCCAGAATGCCAACGGGGGTCAACGGGGGGTCCATCCTGGGACCAATGGCACCGGCTCTCAGGTTGACAACACTGCTGCACTAACAACAGGAGACAGTATCATCATAGCTACCCCCTCTCCTCTCCCCCTAAAAAAATACTGACCCCCGGAGAAAAGGATGGCGCTGTTATCCTCAAGCGACACTGGAATTGGATTGTAGCAATGATCCACGGTGTCAGCTCTGGATAAGGACAGTAAAGGTTTATTACTCACATTGGGCTATAGCCTCTCTCTTATCAACAGTCTGGTGCAGCGCACAGCTGGCAGGCAGGCACCCTACGCGGGAAGCACCACACTCAATAGCATGTGGGGACGGCATACTTTGGGCTGCCCAAGGCCCTGTGACATTTTCAGGGCCTGAAAATGTCACATTTTCAGGCCCTGTCTACTGGCAAAGTCGCGGACAGGACGTTGAACTGTCCAACCACAAAGTAACGCCCAGAAAATTACCTACCCATTACTGTATAGTTTCTTTATCCAAGGCTTTATATCTGCATTTAAATGCATGGATTTATAGATGGAAGAAATACAGTCATTGTTTGTGGACCACTCACAAGGAGTTGTGAGACACCATAAATAAAAACATGATAGAATTAAAACGTACATTAAAGTACGAACTACATCTAATATGACATTACGTATACAGAGGACAATTGGGCATTTCACAAATACATAAATAGAAATTCCACAGATTAAACAGTGCTTATATATGCATTATATCATCCATTAACAGACCAGTTGCAGAGAAAACCATGCAAGGCAACCAACCTGGACATTTTGGGGTTCAGCGTCGTTCTCAAGGACACTACGACAATAATTCTGGGCCATTGAACTATGGGGACCTCATGGTGCTCATTGGGCTGATCTACTGCCTCACAGGAGAGGAGAGGGTGAGTAGTACCCCCACACACTTCTGTTGATATTAGGTTAACCAATGTCCATTGACAAAGTCATGAAGTCATGCACCATGTGTCTGCCACCTGGTAATGTTTGTTTATTTTAAAGTGCTCTAAACAAACATTACAGCCGTTAAACCCCTTATCCCTGGCTTAACTTCTTTGCCTTTTTAAACTATAAAAAACATTTTTCAATAGTTCAAATGGCCAGTCTAGATGCTCACAATGTGTCAATAGATTGGTATATTGAACTATTACCAAAAGTTTTTAAAAATAGTAAAAAAAAAAAAAAAAAAAAGGATAAGGGTTTGGGATAAGGGGTTTACCATGTAACGAAAATGGAGCCCTACATATCCATAGACTTGGTTATAAACGTAGACTACTCTATGATTGTGCTCTAAACAAATATTATACCATATGATGTAATTCTGAAAAACATGTTGAAACAGGTTGGTGAAAATGGCTGATGTTTGCTGTATTAAGAGTTTGCCAAAATGCAAACAGAAAAACATGTTGAAACAGGTCGGTGAAAATGGCAAATGTTTGGCGTATTAAGAGGTTGCCAAAATGCACAATGCTCCATTGGATAATATATTCTCTAGTTAATGTTCTTAAATTCATACATGGGACATCTGAGGCCTCGTTATGGCCAATATGTTGTCTTTTAGCCTTTGTTGGTTCTTCTCTCTTATCTGTTGTGCACAGCAGAGCATTCCATGCTACTGAGGCTGTGCAGCCAAGGTCAAGCAAGATTATAACAATAAGCCCTATGGTGTTATGCTGCTGGTGAAACCTAAGACAGCCTGGTCTAAAACAATGCAACTTTTGATTTGTGCATTCATCTTTATTGATTCATAAAAAGAATCAATAAAAAATGATAATGGCCTATATAACCTACATAGTGTGCACATTTTCAGCTAGCTATTACACACTCATGTTTTGCAAGTATAATTCCAAATGGACTGATTATCCTGCTTAATTCAGCTCTTGTGCGTTTGATGAAAATATTCTGCAACCTTTATTTGAAGCATGCTAACTTTGAAACACGCATGCATAACCTATTAGGTGACATCGATCCAGCCTCGGTAGCTGTAACACCTAACACAATGCCCCAGGCTCTTCATAACCACCATGCTGACATTCAGCTTTCATAATCAGTTCCTTAAATGTATTATATTACAAGCAGAATTGAGACATCAAACATAAGTACGTAAAACAAATGCTGTGTAAATATGCTTATGACGATCAAGTCTGCATAAAATGAGCAGCATACGGTTCTGCAGCATTATGGCCTATATGTTGCTTATATCACATCATTATAGTTATATCACTTGTTGGAAAGCCCAACATGCTTTAGATTTACTCAGCATCAGGTCGTTGACCTCAGCTCAGCAACAATTTGAGACAAAAGTTAGTAGTGCACATTCAACGCACCATCATGATCACCTGCATAGACACATCATGGGTTGCGTTCTTAAAACAGAGATGGCACCGCCTCCATGCCTGATGGTTTCACCGCCCCCTTGCCTGATGGCTTTGAATAAATAGCTCATTACTTTTAGTTTCGTATTCGTTTAAACAAAGAAGAACAACACATAGGGTTCAATTGGTAGATCATTGTTCTTGGATATACAGACATGAAAGAACTTGTGGGGATATTGATGCTTGCACTGTTCCACGTCAGTTATGGTAAAAATATACTGCATGCACATGTGTGTTGTCTATGTCTGTGGTCTTATTCCACAATCCCTTACTGTGCCTTTTGTTTACTCTGTATACATTAGATCTCTTTCATATTGTTCCCTGATCTTGTATCCTATCGTGTGTGTGTGTGTGTGTGTGTGTGTGTGTGTGTGTGTGTGTGTGTGTGTGTGTGTGTGTGTGTGTGTGTGTGTGTGTGTGTGTGTGTGTGCGTGCGTGTGTGTGCGTTGTGCGCGAGTGTGCGTTGTGCGCGAGTGTGCGAGAGTGTGTAATGTACTGTATGGTGTTCATTTTTGTGCTTGCCTGTCATCTACCTGCCACTGTGCCACATTTACTGTTTGCCTGTCTGTTGTATTTCCAGCCTAGGGCAGTGGTTCTCAAAATTGAGTAGAGACCCCTCAAGCTGTGGCATCTGGGGGTGCCTCTCCAGTAACATTTTATCACAGTAGATGTATTTTTTTGTGTGTTCTGGTGATTTTTGTGAGATGGAAACTTTTATTAGGCTGGCTTTGCAAGCATTGGAAATAGATGGGTACATTTTCGAAATTTCATCCATTGGGCCACAAGCTGCTAAAGGTAGGCCTATTATGGGTTTGTTTGGAAAACCAAAGCACCAATGCGTTGAGTTGGATGGGGGCAGTGGGTGGTGACATCACCAAGTGCATTCTGTGTGCCTTATTAACGAACGAGCAATTAAAACCAAACAACACACCTTCCTTAAAAATGCTGAGAATCACTGCCAGAGGCATCTAAATCCTCTCTTAATATGGGGTTCCCCTTGGAATGCCTCAAAAAGGGGTCCGCGTGCTTGACAGTACAGTGCTTAGCCATAGATAAGCTAGATAGACATAAATAGACAGTTCACAACAGATGTATTGCTTTTCATTGAACGGGAGCGCTCGAGACACAGCTGTGATGCAATCACATCTTCCACACTGGTTATTAATAATTAATAACTATTCATTACTTAAAGGTTAATATCTCTTTTTGAATGCATGCACCACTGCTTTAGTCATCAAGGTGGATTTTTCCATATTATTGAGAAATGTACACAGCAAGTAATTTAGTTTTAGATTAAAGTTTAAATCTAATCCTTCACTCTATAAGGGTTGGGCAGCTGCCTGTTCTACCAGGTGTTTGCCCAGACTAGTTCTACCAGGTGTTTGCTCATCCCTGGAGATGTCCCAATACCGATACTCGGGGGTTGACACTAAGGTCTCTGAGGTACTTGCCCATCGGGCAAGTCAGGTTCTACTTGCCCTCAGGTCATGGCCACTTGCCCCCCAAAAATATATTGTAAATTTTGCATTCAAGTTTACTTCCTACTTGGGTGCTTTAAACCAGGGGTTTTCAACAGGTGGTCCGGGGACCACCAGTGGTCCCTGAGAGGGTTCCAGGTGGTCCCCAGCTAAGTTGTTTAACCAGATGTAACTCTTGAGAACGTAAAAATGAAACCAAATGGTTTGGTTTCATTTTGGTTTCATTTTTGGTTTCATTTTTACACTCTCAAGAGTTAAAATTCATCATCTTAATTTGCCCAGGTCTACACAACTATAGAGAATGTGGAAGATTAGGTAATTTTGATGTGTATGTTAATTTGCCTGTTTTGTTTCCCAAATCCAGCCTGGAATTGTGGATAGCTAGAAAGCAGGGAAAGACACAGAGGTCTTGCCCGATCGGGCAACCAGGTAGCAGTCTTCACTTGCCCCACCATTTTTTTTACTTGCCCCGGGCAAGCGGGCAAGTGTTAGTGTCAAGCCCTGATACTGTATCTGCCGATATCAGCCGATATAACCTAAAAGTACCTGTACCCGTTATCGGGAACTAGCCTGATATTTGGAATGAGTACTTTCAGTTGAAAATGTTTCATTGTTAATAAGCAAAGTAAATAATATTTTACAATTTATTTATTTTTTTCAAAAGTATTTCAGTACAAGACATGATAATGAAAATAAATAGAATGAAAAGGAACAAGGTCATAACATGTTATGACCTTATTCGTTATGGGCTTGAAATACTAAATAAAGTATTGGCCATTATTGTTTGAGGAGCATAAACAACATTTAACATTACATAAAACATACCCGTATGAGAATGTCAGAAAGTTCATAATTGAATTGACCCCCTCCCGCCTCAGATTGAGTCTGAGTTTGAGGTATTGCTCCAGGTCCAGGAGCTCTGACTTTGAAGGTCAGACCTGTTTATGCTTGTATCATTCTAATTAGCAGTCTATCAAGTCATAAAAGCAACGGTGGTTTTCACTCTGTGCCGCTGAGAGGGCATGCCAGCCTTGCAGCTTTATTAGGAAACGGCATCATATATGCCTGAACGGAAACGTGATGATATATATATATATATATATATATATATATATATATATATATATATATATATATATATATATATATATATATATATATATATATATATATATATATATATATATCAATCATCACGTTTCCGTTCAGTGCATTCATTCCGTCTCCAGCAGGGCCACATTGAGCATTTTCAGCTTGTAGATCAGCTATTATTTCTATATTTGATTTGGAATCCTGAATTATTTTTAGAATGTGACATCAAGATCTTAATAACCTGCTAGCCCCCTTGGCAACGCGTTTTCCCATTTGCCAAACCTGCACTAGGCCTACTTCTGTCCCTCAAATGAACAGTTTGTAGATCTGGTCACCCAAACAGCATTATGTTTCTGAACTGGCCAACAGGGGGCCACAGTGTGCTGGCCAGTGTGGTGCTTCAGTTGGCAGTGTGGGTGTTTTGGCAGAGCTCCAGTTTGAAAACAAAGCACTGGAAGTGGGAAGTGGCTGGTTGCTGTCTGAGTAACACCACAACCTGCTTCAACTTACACACTTAATCACAAGAACACAGTGGTTTAATTATAATGTGCTTGGGCGTTGACGCTTGAAGGAACAATCCGTGAACCGAATATAAACAAATGGGGGTCACCAAATAAAAATAGATGTGAAAACATGTTTTTATTCTCTGGGTGATTTTCATATCGCTATAAATAAGAAAATAAGAAAGGACTGGTATTTTGTGTTTTTTGTTTTTTTCATGTAGCTTCCTTTAAAGTCCACGGGAAAACACATGCCATTAAAACAGTCAAAGGCTATGCTTTTCCCTTTCTGCCAGTGCCGATCCATGATTTAATCAATACCCCAAAAGCCCTACATAACCTTTGCAATCTGTTTCACACTCTTCATGTGTCAAATGAAACTTTTGTTTGTTTGCTTCTGACCCTGAAGTATAATTCCATTTAATCAAAATCTACCAAATGAACAGCACTCTGACTTTTACATACTTACCGGTAACCCAAAGATGATCATGACCCTGAAAATGTGAATATATTGAAATACCCAATCATAAAATGAGTATACTGAATTTCGGATGATCAGGAACCAGAACCAAGGACGTGTTTTCAGTGACGTGCATAGAACTTAAACTTGCTGTTATTTAATATTCTGAGCAAATGAAAATCGCACTAAATATTAAATATTAAATCAAGCAACTTGAAAATAGATTACAGTGCACGCAATAAAGGCCTGAGTGTGGATGGAAATGACTGTGAAATGAAGTGTTGATCTGAGTTTAATTCCCCATTAATCCACATTTTGCATTCACACTAGCTATAGCAGCCACAAAGCAGCAAGCTCCCAATGAAATGAACCTGTAAACAAATTACCATTACCTGCAAGAGGGGTGTGACATGCTACCTCAAAAGGTATAGCTGCACGCTGATGATGCAGTCAAGCAGCATCAATCAGGCTATCACTGTGGGCACACTTGCAGCGCATGAACTGGACAAAAAAGCTCCACCCAAGATTGAGAAGTCATCTTACTGGAAAAGCTTGCCGTCAGAGAAAATTCAAGCTTCACGTCCCATTGGGAACCAGTCAAAAAACGTGACACAATGTGTGATTTGAGGAACATTTCAATGGTGACTCTCCATATGTGATGTAGTTAGCCACACTTTGGCCTCTTTTCCACCAGGGTTGAACCGGTTCAGTTCTTTGAATAGTTCTGAGTCCAGGAGCCAGACTTCCAAAATTGGAACGTTGGTTATGCGCAAAACCATAACTATATTAAAATGTAAAATGTAATCAACATGAAACCTCCCCAGTTGAAGACACTTATTAGTTGTATTAAAATCTTTTAAACATGCAGATTTGGACTTTTTATAGGGGAAATGTGCAAAAAATGCACATTCCTCAAGGAACTCTCTCAAAGACGCCTAGGACTTTGGGAAAAAGTGTCATATAGCTACTGTATGTAGCTTGTATAAATGTAGGCATTTCATGTCTGCTGCATTGTTGCTATGACACCTGAATTTCCCCCAGGATCAATAAATATCTATCTATATCTATTTAGCCATAACCCACAAGGGCTTTGAGGGAAGATATTGTTAATGTTAATGGGTTTTGTTTTCCTTCTCTTGATTAAATAAAGGTCAATAAATAAATAAATAAATAAATAACATACCGAATGTCTGTGTAGACCCATGTTATTGCCATGTATAATCTTGTATTTCATGCTACTGTGCCATTCCTCCAATTGTAAAACTGCTGTCCTGCCCCCACGTCCTTCCCTAAGGGACGGCAACGGAAATGTATTGTGTTATCTTGACCTTTTGTTTATTCATGTATGGTGCGGTTTTAGCCTTCTCAGCAGAGCCCTGTGTTTTTAAGATGAAATTGTCAACTAAAATCAATCCATCAGTCTACCCTGCTCCCTTTCCTTCACTTCCATTTATTTGCTTTTGTATGCGTTTATGGCACTATAGCAACACTTCTCCCTTTCACAATCTTTTCTGAAACGTGTTATTTTCTGAGAACTGTAGCTATAAGCCTTGCACTAATTTCCGGAGCGGTTATATAATATTTTATAGGCATTGCAATTTAATCCATGGTTGTCCCTTTGGGTACGATTACCAGCTAAATGCTCAGTTAATCTCTCCTGCAAATATAAATATCTCTGTCTGTCCTTGTCCCCTCGCACGGTTGGTTTGTCTGTCTCTATTGTCCACTAGCCACCCTGTCCATCAAGGGGCCGACACAGACAGTTGTGCAGGGCGAGAATGTGCGCCTAGAGTGTCAGTTGACTGGTCCCCTACAGAACACGAGTGAGGAGGTCTACTTTCAATTCTACCGTCGGGTGAGTGTGCTAAGGCTGCAGTCTTGGTGGATGATGTATTTTACAAGTCAATCTTGTATCCAACTTGAACGCCTGGTCTCATTGTCTAGCCTTGGCCCCGAAACACACGCCTCTCCCTGCGATTATAAGTGCTCCCTAATTTAATGTTGATATGTGTATGCTAAATAGGATGAACGAACAAGAACTACAACATATGAAGCTCACATTCAGTCAGCCTGCTATACAGTATGACATCACTCCATTTATTCTTAAGAATAAATGGAGAATCTCTAACAAGAACAGTCACCACATTGTCTAACTCTGTCTCTCATTACTGACTGCAAAACGCTGCTGCTTGTCTCACATACGTTGCATCAAGCCAATGGGTAAAGAAGCATGGTCAGATTAACATAAGATTACTGTATGTCCCAAAGTTTCACTATAATTCGAGGGTGAGAATGTGTTGTGCTTGTTGGCCATCTAACCTCGTTCTGGATGCTTTCTTTTCAAAGGATCACTGGCTAATAAGACAAACATGTCTTAAAAAATTGTACTTGGCCTGTACTTTTTAAATGGTGAATCCTTCACTCAATAGGGACTGCTACTGTTGCAAGTTGATGATTTCATATGTCCATGACATGTTGTCTATGTCACTGTACATAATTTAGGGTTCCTGGAATGGATATGCTAATAAAAAAAAAAACATTCTAGTAAATGATCTTCAAAGAAATATTTTTTATATTTTTATTAGCACATACATTCCAGCATTCCATAAGCTGGACCACACAAGCATATGACATCATCAACTTGCGACAGGAGCAGCCCCTACTGATACTGCGATCACACTTTCACTGCATGAACGCTCTGTGTCACGTTTTTTGGCGGCTGGTCGTCAGTGGGACTTGAAGCTTGGCTCAGCTTGAATTTTTGGCAATGTCAGTTTTTCGCAAAGCAGGCCATTGTGGGATTCTCAAGCATGGATGGAGCTTCCTTCCTGTCCACTACCAGCCAAAAACCCTTCATGTGATACAGAGCGTAAACTTAAAATAGCAGCATTTCTAGTGCTAATAAAAATGTGTATGTACTTTACATACATGCAGCTGTAGTGAATTGTGTAAAGTCCTGTTTCTCCACCTCCAGGGCCGCTGGACTACAGTGTGGGATGAAACATCCTGGTTCGCACATCCTTTAAGGCGATCAATCTTTTGCCAATCCGCGTCCCCTTCATCCATTCCACCAGTCATCATGGAAGGGCCTGTAACCTACCGCACCGCTGGGTCCTACCGCTGTGTGGTTGATACTGACTATGACAAACATATCCATGAGTCGTCAGAGATCCTGAACATCACAGTGAATTGTGAGTGCCGACACAGAGTGTGTGTGTGTGTGTGTGTGTGTGTGTGTGTGTGTGTGTGAGTGTGAGTGTGAGTGTGAGTGTGTGTGTGTGTGTGTGTGTGTGTGTGTGTGTGTGTGTGTGTGTGTGTGTGTGTGTGTGTGTGTGTGTGTGTGTGTGTGTAGAAAGTTTTTTTTATTGTCGAAGTTCTGCAGAACAGCGACTTGAGAGAGAGAGAGAGACAGAGAGAGACAGAGAGAAATGAAAATGTTAGAAGTATACGGTTTTGATCGATGTCTGACTCCTCGGATGAGTTGGATACTATAACTCTAAACCAAGGTGGTGCCTATAACTGCGTTGTGAAATGCACAGACAAGAAACACAACACAACACAGTGCCTGCATTTTATCCTCTGAAGATGCAGGTGTTAGTGGCATGAAGGAAACATGAAACCACCCCAAAAGAACATGTGGGGGAAAACAAACAAGCTGACAGCATAGGCAGTCTGACGCTTTCCCTCTCCCATGAAACCAGCAGGAGAGAATGTCAATCTATCAGACATGGTGGACGCTGCCTTCTTCTCAGCAAGACTCAGATATAGAAAAACACATACATAGTTAAAGCTCAGTATTCCAACTTTCTTTTTGTGAATGTCCAAAATTTGGACGAGCCTGTATCATATATGGAACATGATAACTTATGTACAGGACGATTTACAATTGGGGTGATAGTAATTTTTCTGTTCTCCCTTTTTAAGTAGACAATATTGAAATTGATTATTTGCAATGTCATATTGGCCAATATCGATAAATTAATTATTAATTTACCTATTCATATTAAAATTGAAAAAATGTTTTTCTGGTGAAAGTAGATATGTCCACCTCCCTACTAACAGCTGACACTCTTAATGAGACAGAGGCAGGCAGGCTGACTGCTCTGCAAATACAAAGTCATTGATGGGCACAATTTATCATGTCATCAGTATCTGTGAAAATATTGTGGATTACTTTGAGACTGATTCAATACCGATATGCCGTTTCTTTTTGGCCGATATGGCTGGTTTCGATATGCTACCGATTACAGTGCAGTGCATTAGGCTACTACTTTTGAGACATTTCCTGCCATCTGGCCTGCACGTCGACACTAGAAAACAACAAAAGAACATACTGATTGACCACACAACATACTGACTGACTGTTTGTAATGAACTGAATGTTAGAATGAATAATGAATCCACATCAAAAGTAGACAATATTGAAGCCCATGCTGTTCGATGCATGACACCAGCACACAATTAAGTACAAATCAGGGCTTGGGGCTTGTTTTTTTGTTAACACAAGCACATGGGCACGGTGTCATATGGCCTGATTATGCCTATCCTCTCAGTAGTCCTTCAATCGACTGTAATTCCGTTTGATAAGCTTCCCGGCCTTGTGTGGGTAATCAATACAAGCCAATGATCAGGATGGACAACAGGAGGGAGTCAATGAGAGTGGGAGAGAAGCAGATTGAGAGAGAGAAAGAGAGAGAGAGAGAGAGAGAGAGAGAGATGCTTGTGGCCCCATCTATCGAAAATGAGCCATTATTCACAACACTGCACCTCTAAAGACTGTGAGAAGAAGGTGCCTATTATCACTGCTATCGATTGCTTGGTTTGAGTTTGAACCAGCGTGCGGGTGGGGGTAGATACTCAAACATGCTTACAGATCGCTTACATCACCACAACCACATGTACACGCACGTACCAGTGTCCTGGTACATACACCACCAAGGCAGTACATTCAGTTCCCTGTTCCACGAGATAATGACCCAGTGGTGTATGTACTTGCGTATGAATTTGAGGTATTTGTACGTCACTTGAGTATTTCCAATTTCCAATGCTTTCACTTCTACTCCTGTACATCCCAGATCCAAATGTACTTTTACTCCACTACAGTATTTGCCGATCTGCAATTTTTATACCAGTACATTGGAAAACATTAAATGGAATGTTGTGCTGAATGATGTACAGATTACAGAATGATGTATCCTATTGTCCTATTGGCTTGCAAACTAGCCAGCTAGCCAATAGGAGGGGGTCAGGCAACCAGACTGGCAACCAGGCTTTTTCAATTTAGGTGATGATGTATAATGGTGGTGTAATTAAAAGTGTTGTCATGAGGTTACCCTAGACAAGAAATAGAAAAAGTGTCACAATAACAGTAGTCTGGTTGACTATGGCAACCACACTAATCACACCAGTGTGAAGTTAGAGATGCTCTAATCATCATACATCATCGCCAAAAATGGTGGACCCTTATTGGCGGCAACCAACAGACATCTACTGAATTGCTCTGGTATGATGTAAATTTGTCATTCATTGTCATTGGTATTGAATGTTTCTGTTCAAACAGAATAAACAGTACACTATGCTACTTTTACCACCACCATCAGTAGGTAAGTAGTGACTCATCTCTTCTCTCTCTCTCCATGGCTGTTTCAGCCCTGGACCACATCGACGTGCACCAGTCCGGTTTCTTGCGCCAGCCCGGCTTCTTGCGCCCGTCCAGATTCTGGTTTCTGTCTAACTACGACCAGGACAGCATGACATCTGTGGAGGGCCTCAAGGTAGTCGCCGGACACAGCGTGGAGCTGGAGTGCAGCAGCAAGGCATCAGCAGAACCACAGTACCAGTGGTCCAAGGAGGTGGGCCTTGAACTGTTGTGTTAAAGGAACAAAGGCCCTGGAGAGCCCCGTCTCTGTCTCTGCTCTCTCTGAGTGATCTTGTTGGCTAGCCTCGGGGCCTCTCACACTCTCCTTTGCCCTCAAGCTCACTGTTTATGTTGTTCCATTGCACTTGCTCTTCTTTCTCTATCTCTCTTCCTATGGCGTCCTCTCTCCCTAGAAGAGACTAGTCGAGCCTACAGGGCCGTATCTATAAGCTGGTGGAGACTGAGACCCCCATGATGGCATGGGACAGCATCTTGCCTCACTAGTCATGCATTAACAGCTTTAATGAGGTTTTAGTGGTTGCCAAACTTTTTCTTACGCTTGGAAACCCTTCACTTCTGACAGCTGAGACACCCACATGTGAACATGCATGCCTGCACACACACCATATTGTATACTTCTGTTCAACTAAAAGAATAGCATAAAACAGTCCATCTATGAGCTTGCGCCGTTGTGAAACATTGTGAGCTTATAGGATGGCAAATGTTTTTTTTTTTGTTGTTTTTTTTAAGTTCATCAACAATGCATAATGTACATGTAGGCTTGTCATTATCATATCTCTTTTCATATAGAAATAGACCAAAAAAGAAGAAAAAAGACACAATACACAGGAACAAGAAGAGTGACAGTCATAACTGCCTGGGTGCAACAAGCTCTTGTTTATAAATATATTATGGTTTTATGCGATGTAAGTCTCCTCTTGGTTTAGAGGGAGTTTAGAGGTCAGCAGGCAGCCAGTCACACGGTCGCTAGTAGAGGTAGGTGAACATTCACTGCAAGCACTTTTCAAGCACCTGACCTGGCTAAAAAAGACCATTTGGACTACTTTTGTGAATAAGAATGACATGCCAAAATAGGAATGGCAGGTTGAGGCCACACATTGGATCACGCCACTGAACAGATTCCCAGGTTGCGTTCAGACAACAGACAACATTACTTTTGGCATCCTGCCTGTTCCCTGGGTTTGGAAACACCGGACTGAACAGCCAGTGAACCCCCCAAAATAATTGCATTGGTAGATTCAGTTGGGCGCCTACCAAAATGAACAAATAGCTCACCTTTCAAGGGAATTAGGAACCTCTTTCCTTTGTAACATATCACACTGCCACAGGCATGCTAAACAATGTTGTTGAGTGAGTTATGTTGCTCCCCTGTGGTGGGGCTGGAGTATTACATCACCAACCTCCCTGGTCCATGTTTCCCAGGGAGAAGGGAAGCATAATTGACAACTTCCACGGCACCCTGGTCCCCCCATTGTTATTCACCTTGATATGTTAATGCTCTTGTTAAAGGGCCACTTCTAATCTGGTTTTACGCTGGATTACAAGTCCCAATCCAATTTAGTGGACATTTTACACTGCTATAATACAGTTTGTGTTGATATGGTGTATTATCCGTGCCAGTTTATTATCTTTACTTGGCACACACTACAACAACCACAGCCTCATTAGGAAATGTGACAGACATGTATGTACATCTACAGCACGCAGCAAGCTTTCCTTTGCCTCACCACGCATGCTTGATTTCCTGGCCTGTCCATGTCCTATTAGTTAGTGCCCACGTACTGACCAGTCTGCCCATGTTTACATGAATCAGATTAAAACCTCTGGATATAAGAGATAACACACTGGACACAATGGAGGAAAGATATAATGAGTGCATGTACTGTATATACATGTTTGTGCATCCTGCGTCTGTGTTTACATAACGCACATGCTGGTGCAGCACACTGTGCAGATCTGCTTGTACATAATTGAGTTGTGCTTGAAATAGTACTGTAAATCTGCAAAATGTTAGTACAGTTCAGTAATACAGTCAGTCAGACAGTCAGACAGTCAGTTAGTCACATGCTCTGTACAGCACTATGCAGTGCTGTAAAGTAACTATTTACAATTTCCAATACTCCACAAGATCTTAGGCGGCAAATTATACTGCAAATTGTACAATCCTCATATAAGAGAATGAAGTTACCGTAATATAAGATCTATAGTATTTTTTGTCAAGTGAAACATATATAATTTTATAATTTATAAGAATTATATATGAGATTCCAAACAGATATAAGATCCACTCTACAAAAAGTATTTTGTTTTGCAAAGTGGCTTTTATGAAAAGCTCCACTTTCAAGAGTTCACACACTGTATATACAAGATTTTCCATATGGGTGACAAAACATACAGTAACCACGATTTGCATTTTGAAAGTAGTTGATCTACAACGAGACACATATTGGAGCATTAATGGAAATTCTCTCAGGAACAGTTAATCGGATTTTGTCCTTGTGGTGATGTCATCAATGCACCCTACTTGTATAATTAAATTCACCCTCTTCTTCAGTCTTCTGCTCCAAATGTGCATTTCCACTTTACCTAGCATCAGTATTATATTATATTATATTATATTATATTATATTATATTATATTATATTATATTATATTATATTATATTATATTATATTATATTATATTATATTATATTATATTATATTATATTCAAATATTAAACAACCTCCATTTCAGCACCCCTCAGGACATTATGGTAGGCCTACTGCAGCTACACTGATTTCAAAGTCCAGAATGAAATGACAACGACTAGTCATATCAGAGTAGTAATTGAGGCTCAAACCATTAGAAATAAAATAGAGGGCCATAGACAATATCATATTATGTATTAAAAACAAATTTCAGCATGTGTGTTGTTTGTACAAATTTCTGAGTGCCTTTTCCACCACTACTGTATAATAACACTATGTGTGAGGGAGAGCGAAGGGACATACCGGTAAAATGGCCACGATCAGGCCCTGTTTTGACAGACAGTACAGTGTAGTATAGGGTGTGTGAGGGACGGCTATAAGGGGCATAAAATGGCCACGGTGAGGCCCCGTTTTGACAGACAGGCGCCGTGGGCCTGTTGGCCCCCGGTAATGACAGGCGGAGGAGCCGCTCCGTCGCTTCGGGAGTCAGTGGATTTGCATACAAAATGCTGCTTGTGCCAGACCTGGGCCTTTATGGGAAATCCTCTTAATTCAGACCCATTCAAATTGAAATGGACTTTCTTGGCAGGAGCGGAGGCTCACAGGAGCCAAATCATTTGCATGGTGTAATGTCTTTTTTCCCCCCGTCCACTTTCTCCATGTTTGTTTTGTTTTGCAATACAGTATGCGTGGTTGTTGTCCTATTATTCGTCTCCCCCCTCGTGCCGAGCTCTATCTCATAATAGCTCAGCTATTTTCGTGTCAACAATTCATCCCGCTCCCTCGCCATCTCATTATCTCTTGTGTTTAACGGCATGTTGTTGTCGTACCTTTCTTTGCCGATGATGCCGTTATTTAGGTTATTGCCTCGTTGTTGATGTGCGCCTATTCAACAGGATTACTGCTCAGGTAAATGGCCTTTTTGTGGTACATTGCAGATAGCCCTGAGAGTGTCCACAACATCCCTCGGTCGGCAACAGTTATTTCTCCCTTTTCCTTTTGCTTTTCTCTGAATTTGTTTCTGTTGCTGCATCTCTGTCTCTCTGGGCCAGACATTCACCTCTCTCCTCTCCCTGCTATTTTTCGGTGCTCTTGGAAGTAAAGTAGATCTTGTTTAGGGCTTCATTTACTTTCTTAGAGCTGAAATGCCGTGCTCTATACGCCTTTATTAAGCCCCTCTCCTCTTAACTATTTAGGGAATTTTCACTCCATCTGCTCCTCTGCGTCTGTCACTCTCGTTTTTGGTGATCTCTTTTTTACCGGTATGTCTTTCTCCCTTTTAGCTTCTTCTCCTCTTATGCATCTTCTCACTCACGCACTCAGTCGATCAAAGAGAAGAAGCACAATGCGTAGCTGTGGGAGTTTGTCGACTCTCTTAGGGCAACAAACAACTCTGCTAATGTGGGAGTATGTTCTATTTCTAGCCTATTACTTTGCCTCTCTTTGTTTTTGTCTGTCTGTCTGTCTGTCTGTCTGTCTGTCTGTCTGTCTGTCTGTCTGTCTGTCTGTCTGTCTGTCTGTCTGTCTGTCTGTCTGTCTGTCTGTCTGTCTGTCATACCTCATTATGTCAGCCCATCGTGTATTTACATGTAGTTGCTGTGAAAATGTGGTTGCCCAAGTAACTGTCAACATAGAAGTAGCTTGTTTATGCCTGGCCTCTACCATTTGATAATTCTCTGTTGTTATCTTTACGCACTATACAGCATCTCTCTCTCTCTCTCTCTCTCTCTCTCTCTCTCTCTCTCTCTCTCTCTCTCTCTCTCTCTCTCTCTCTCTCTCTCTCTCTCTCTCTCTCTCTGTCTCTCTCTCTCCCTTCATCTCTTGCAGGGTAGTGACTGGATCCTACCGTCCTCTAAACTGAAGCTGCAGGACATTCAGGAACAGGACGCAGGAAACTACACATGCGTTGCCAAGCACCCCATTGTGGATTCTCTCATCAGGAACTACACCATCAGCATCACTGTACTGCCAGGTAGGGACGCCATACCTAGAACAGCATAGAGCAAAACAACAGAAAGCTTAAAACAGAAAGGCACAGATTCTAATGCGGCAAAAAAGTGAAAAGCGGAGAAAACAGAAATGTATAAAAACCATCCCCATTATTTTCATAGGAAATGGGGGGCATGCACCATTTCGATTAGATTAGATGACGTAACTCTTTGTTCTGTTATTCCTCAGAGATGCTTTTCTCAATTCACAGTTCACATTCTGAAAATTATAAGACAGTGACAAACATATAGCCCAAAAAGCACAAGATTAAGTAACCTAATTTGACAGATTTACGGGTGCAAGTTACGTGTGGCTTGATAACATCGCATATATAGTGGTTATGGTATACTTGATCAACAGTTAAGCAGAATCTGCATTTATAGAATAACCTTTTTTTGCAAATTATATTTATAGGCTATATGAGGTATTCTCTTCACAACAGAAAGGTCAAAAACGAGCCCAGTGCTCACAGCACAGTTTCAAATTGGAAATAATTTAACATCCAGTCAGAGCTTACAGAGGAAATCAAGAATTCAATAGCAATAAGCTATGAAAAGTTCAGGGCAGGTGGTCAGATTTAGAGGTTTTATGAAGCTCAGTGTTGGAGGCTCAGTGGACTGACTGACATTGGCTTGGGGAGAGAGAGTGAATTTTGTATGCTTTAGTCATACAAAAGCCTTATCATCCATCCTCCACATGAGGAAATGGAAGATTATATGATATTATTCTAGGGGGGTTGGGCCTTTCTATTCGCGTTTGCAAGGTGTAGTTGGTAGGAGTTTGCATGCTCTCCCCAGGTCCCCATAGCACGATTTACCCTTACAAAAAACTTGCTGTAGTGATACTGCAATAGGAAAGGAACAGGTTGGAATGACGCAGGTGAAAAGAAGCAATTTGTTCTCCTCATGCATAGAAAGGAAACTTGAGGTCAGTCCATTGTTCTACCCAGGTTGTCAGAGGGAGTGTAGTAGAGGATTACAGGATTACATTAGACAATCCACACACAATCCTTACTTTGACAAACCATTTTTTTTAAATATAGGCCATAACACGTTTTTCCTCCCTTTCTCCTGAGTGCCCAGATTTTTCTCGCTGTTTTCATATAACATTACTGTTGACCTAGGAGAACTGAGAACCTGGTTGTTTCTTTGCTTTTGAAATAGCATGCAGTTCTGCTCTGGTGTCCAGGTGTCATGCTCTAGATGCAATCTCAGGTTGAATTCTTATGGTATTCGATAAGACCCTGCAAATGTACTGTAACTTGACTTACTGGGCTTGCTGTAACGGTCAGATATAATATATCACACTGCTGAATAATATTTCAACAATTATTACATGAGAGTACATGCCTTTTGCCACGTTTTACCTGGAGTCAGCCCATTGTTGCTGGAACGAGTTGATACATTAGGCGAGTTCCATAAGCAGTGCAGAAGTGCCATTAATGACTTAAAGCATGGCCTTCGAGTGCAACATTGTGATTGGGGTTGTCCCGACCCTAAATAAATGAAGATACTGTATAACATGTGTGAATTATATTTCTTGTAGTCTTTCTGGACAAATCCACACAGGCTGGAGTCAGCCCATTATTTCTGATGATGATGTTATCATGATGATGAGGCAGCTTTTTGTTTCAAATCAAACTCAATATGCTCAAATCCATCCATCCATGTGGTGTGAACATTTTAGTGTTTCACATCTGTAATTGTTGTGATTTTGTGTTGAAGGCCTGAATGTTGTTTTCCATTTCAGTGACCAGAAATCGTGTACAGACTGCTTTCGGCAGCCAAGGTAAAGTAACCTCTGACTCTCCTCATACTGTATATGATGCTTAATATTCATACAGCAGACCTACAAGAATTATACTTGTAGTCTTACTGGACAAATCCACACAGACTGCCCCTATGAAACAAGGTTCTTAAACTTCTGAATTAAACATCATCGAACCATAAGCAATGTATATTTTTATGGGTTTATGAGGATGCAGAAACCATTTAGACATTACTTTGAAAGAACTCAATGTTGTACCCCGACACAACACAACTTAGCCCTTTGTTTGGGAGAAAACATCTGTGAGAGTCTGGTTGCACTACATACATTTACTGGATGTGACAGTGAATGAATTAATTATATTGTTAAGGAACCAAACAGTCCATGACTTGGTCCCTTATTGTTTTTGTCATTTTTTCTTCTCCTTCTTCTCCTTTTCCTTCTGCCAAAAATAGATCTTCTGGCTGAACCGCACAGTCGGTTTTCATGAAACTTGGTAATCTGCTAGAGCATGGGTTTTCAACAGGTGGTCCGGGGACCACCAGTGGTCCCTGAGAGGATTCCAGGTGGTCCCCAGGCTAAATGATGGAAAGTTGGTTAACCAGATGTAACTCTTGAGAATGTAAAAATTAAACCAAATGGACCCTTGCGGGTCCATTTGGTTTCATTTTCACACTCTCAAGAGTTAAAATATTCATCATCTGAATTAGCACTATTTAATTTAAGAAGTCTACACTGTTTTGTTTGCAAAATCCAGCCTGGAATTGTCAACAAAACCAATAGAATTCTTTAGTTCGAGGTCTTAGGGGCTAAAATGTCATCAAATGGTGGTCCGTGGCTCAAATTCTGAATAAATGGTGGTCCCTGGAGTCAAAAAGGTTGAAAACCCCTGCTCTTAGCGGGCGATGCCAAACAGTGATGATGCGAAGCCCATGATCATTGGTCAAATGGGGCCGCTATAGCACTCAACTGAAAATACAAAATTTGAACGCTCATTTCTCATGATTATGCGTCTCCTCATGCCGATCAACTTTCATAGTCTGACTTTTGACCTCTGACCTTTAGATGACCCGCCATCTGGAATAATACGAAAGACAGTTCTGGTGTTTGCACTTGCAGTTAGTATGGCTGATAATTGTTTGATTAAATACCATTCCGCTATCTCTCTGTATGTTTTGTAAGTATTCAAATAAGATTGATGGCATGATAAAGTAAAGCACAGTCCCAAGTTTTATTGCATGTCTGTGTTATGAGAACAGTGTGAAGTAACTAGCGTTCTTTTTAAAGGTCAATTTACTGTATCTGTTTGTTTGCTTGTTCTCCTCATTCACATCTTCCAGTAAGGCTGGTCAACGGCCCAAACTCCTGTTCTGGCAGAGTGGAGATCCTCCATAGTGGCAGTTGGGGGACGGTGTGTGATGATTCTTGGGATCTGAATGATGCCACGGTGGTGTGTAGACAAGCAGGCTGTGGAAGGGCTCTGTCAGCACAGACGTCTGCCCGCTACGGACAGGGTAGTGGGACCATCTGGTTGGATGAAGTCCGGTGTTCAGGACGTGAATCAACTCTCTTCCAGTGCAGTCATCAAGGGATTGGAAACCACGACTGTAGTCATGGTGAAGATGCTGGTGTTGAATGTGAAGGTAAATATATGTGATTTGGCCGGGATATTGTACTATTGTGATATGGTGAACCTCTTTTTGACTTCTGTGGTCGCGAAAAATAAAGACCCTAAGTAAATAAGATACTGTATAACATGTGTGAATTATATTTCTTCAAATCAAACACAATATGCTCCATCCATCCATGTGGTGTGAACATTTTAGTATTCCACATCGGTAATTGTTGTGATTTTGTGTTGAAGGCCTGAATGTTGTTCTCCATTGCAGTGACCAGAAATCGTGTACAAAGTACTGCTATTGCCAACCAAGGTAAAGGAACCTCTGACTCTCCTCATATATGATGCTTATTATTCATACAGCAGACCTACAAGAATTATACTTCTGCAGCTTTTTGTTTCAAATCAAACATAATATGCTCAAATCCATCCATCCATGTGGTGTGAACATTTTAGTCTTTCACATCTGTAATTGTTGTGATTTTGTGTTGAAGGCCTGAATTTTGTATTCCATTGCAGTGACCAGAAATAGTGTACAGCGTACTGCTATTGCCAGCCAAGGTAAAGGAACCTCTGACTCTCCTCATATATGATGCTTAATATTCATACAGCAGACCTACAAGAATCATACTTCTTGTAGTCTTACTGTACAAATCAGTAACCCTTCCATTTGCGGTACAGCAATTACCAGGTAACTACCAGGTACCTGGTATTACCAGTTTTGAAGGACTAAGGAGTCAAGGGATTTGCATGTCTTAATGACTGTCTGATGGTAGGGTGCCTGGTAGTACCTATCAAGTTCCCTTAATTCCCTGATAGATACCCAGTAAGGAAGGAGTAACTGTACTGTAATTGTTAACGAGAAACAACATACAGTGTGTCTGTCTGCATAGCTCATTCTGTATAGCACTTGTTATAATACAAGGTTGTGGGTTCAAATCCAAGTGTGCTTTGTTTCCATGATGTTTCCATGTACCTACCTGATAATTGTAGATTATGATCCTTCACAATTACCCATCAGCCCATGTTTTGAACTCTGAACTTTGAACTTTGAATTTTGAACTGGTAAAAACTGTTAATTACATTAAGTATTAAGTATTGGCCAAAAATCATGGAACTTGTTTCCACATGCCCCTTTTTACTTAGGTAATTGTTAACAAGAAACAACATACAGTCTGTCTGCATAGCTCATTCTGTATAGCACTTGTTATAATACAAGGTTGTGGGTTCAAATCCATGCATAACCAACATAAATCCAAGATCCATGCCACAACACAATTAAAACCTAACCTGTCACAAATTTAAGTTCAGACTTGAATATTGTCGTATCTACTTGCTTGTTCCTGTCCTATCGCTGCTTGCAGCTATATTTTTTGTATTTCCTTTTCTGCTAAGAAACAAGCTATATTTATATTAGGACAAATTTGTGTGACTTTAAAGAAGAAACGGAAGTGGGCTCCATTGATCCAGACTGTATGACGGAAGCATTTGTGAAAGGAAATTGTGACTAGCAACATTCTGGCAACATACGTGAGACTAGAGTAAGAGCAATACACGGTCTACTCAAAAAGGAACCGACAGTTTAGTCATGAGGCAGTTTTATCAATTTGTTGTGTTCCTATACTTGTTGGAATACTCTGCATGGGATGCTCACAGCCAAACTCTTGGCTGGGGACCATGACTGGCACTACAGATGCCATAGCCTGTGGCAAAAATGCAAATAAACAGCTTACTTTGGGGGAAAGTAGAAAAAAAGAAGGAAAAAAAGAAGCTTCAGTCAATTTTAGAATATACTGTAGCCTACCAACCCAGTGAGGACAAAATGTATGAGAACAGCCATGTACCCAGTAGTGGAAATTCACGCTATTTACTTAAGTAAATGTATCAATACTGTAATATAAAAATACTCCATTACGTAAGTGTCTGGAATTTCAAATGTACCTGAAAAGTAAAAAGGTTTTGTCTGGATTCTTAAATACCAAAAATAGAGTACCAAGAATACTAAAAAAGAAAAGGAAAAAGCGAAAGTACTCACTTTGTAGAATGTCCAATTTTAAGTTTTAAAATAGCAGATACGAGCTCACTGAATGCATTGCGATGTGACTAGAAATGGCCGAAATCTATATAAGGGCATTAAGGGCTGAAGAGTCTAATACATGTTAAACTAAAGTTTTCAATAAATGCAGTGGAGTAAAACTACAATATTTGCCTCTAAAGTGTAGTGGAGTCGGAGTTAAACCATTGGAAATTGAAAATAGTCCAGTTCAATACCTAAAACCTGTACTTAAGTACCATAGTACTGTACTTACTCATAGTTATTTTCCACCCAGGCTGGGTAAGACCTTCGCTGTAGACGCACGGTACCTTTTTTGGGGCAGAAGTTGCAGAATTTGGGTGGAAGTCCAACATCTCTGTGAATGAAACAAGTGTTGTGATTGGTCAGGAAATGAGTAAACCGGCGACCGAGGTAGATACGATAAGTCCCCTCAATTCTCTATGCCAATTCTGTAGCTCTGAGACAAGCATTTAAATCGTGTGTTTAGTTGCATCAACATTGTATTGTTTTCCGAGGAGGTTGTATGCGTGCAACCTTGCACAACCTCCTCAGAAAACATGGAAGAGGCAACTAAACACGGGGTTTAAACGCTTGTTTAATAGTCCTTCACCAGCGTAGAGAATTGAGGGAATGTATCGGGTCTGAGGACACTTTCTAGCACTGCTATACCTCTGTATAAAAGTCCCTCTCCGCCGACTGGCTGGCCTTTATGTCACTAGTAGCACACCGTGGGTGCTACTGTGGGTTGTTGTTGCTGAATGACTGGTCGTTATGTCACAGTGAGTGGCCACTGTGGGCTGATGTTGACAGAATGGATGCCAGCCTTGGGTATGCTGCTTGCTATGTTTAAATCAAAGTCTTTTATAACTATGCACCGTTGAGACAGCTCTCTCTCTCTCTCTCTCTCTCTCTCTCTCTCTCTCTCTCTCTCTCCCTCTCCCTCTCCCTCTCTCTGTCTCTCTGTCTGTCTGCTGCATGTTGTCTCTGGTGCTGTCCGTGTCGGTATAGCCCTGCAGGTAGCCAGGGCCAGATTTAGGCATGGGCATGGGGGAGCAATGCCCCCCTAAATGCCCTTACTGTCCCACCAAACATGACAGCATGCAAAACAACCCAAATTTCAAAGACCAATTTCAAATTAATGTTCTTATAATTAAAACTACTTGTGTACAGCCTGGCCTTATAGGCTATACAGCAGGGCAACCGGGTTGGATTTAGTATAACGCGTGCGTTTAAAGAAGTCAGTGTTCAGGCGTAGATTCCATGTTGGATATGCCAATCCATTTATTTATATTCAAGATTGCAGCAGAACTTATAACAAACGTAAACTCTTGGTAAACTTACAACATAGAACGAAACATGAACGAAAACGCCACTGTCCTGACCCACACAGCACGGTTGAGAACTGTTGGCCTTCCCCTGTCGCACCTGAGTGCAATCCCACACACGGAAGGTAAAAAGGGTTTCCATGACAACCGCCCACCCAGCCACATTGAATGATTGACAGGTCTGGGAGGTTGCCAGGTCTGACAGGGCAATTCATACTCATTTTATATATTTAAATAAAAGAAATAACAAAAAGCATTTTGGCTCCAACACACCGGCCCCTAATTGAGAACTGCAGAGAGCCGTGAACAATTCAATTAAATATTTACATAACGGAGCCAAATATTATAGAAAATTGAAAACAAAAACAATCCTCTCTCAGAGGTTCAAGTGTCCGCTTCTTGAATCAAGCAAAGCTTCGTTACTGGTCTGTCCAGTGTGCTGGTTCTGGTCTTGACACGTGCAGAACGCACCAGTCCTTTCCTGTCCGGATAGGTTTCCAGGACTTTTCCAAGAAGCCAGGAACCACGTGGGGCTGTCGCATCAGCGACCAATACAATGTCTCCAGGGACGAGACTTCTCCTCTCCTTGCTCCACCTCTGCCGCTCCTGTAGCAAAGGCAAGTACTCCCTCAACCAGCGCTTCCAGAAAAGGTCAGAGATGTACTGGACCTGTCTCCATCTCCTTTTAAGGTATAGGTCAGACTTCTCAAATAGTCCAGGTGGTAGGATTGGTGTCCTTTTCATGGTGAGAATGTGGTTGGGAGTGAGAGCTTCCAGGTCGTTTGGATCTCCAGAGAGCTTCGTTATGGGGCGATCATTAAGAATGGCTTCAACTTCACACAGCACAGTTTGAAACACCTCGTCAGTTAAGGTTTGCTGGTGTAGGACTGATGTTAGTATCTGACGTATCATTCTGATGATGCGCTCCCATGCGCCTCCATGATGTGACGCTGTTGGTGGATTAAAGCTCCACTGGATTCCTTCCTCCAGGAATGCGGACTGAATTTTGCTGTGCTTTAAAGCAGCCAAGGCTTCCTTTAACTCTCTGTTTGCACCAACAAAATTGGTTCCATTATCAGATCTCAAATGAGATATTGGTCCTCTCCTGCAAACAAATCTGCGTATAGCATTTATACAGGAGTCTGTATCCAGTGAATGAGCAACCTCCAAATGGACTGCTCTACATGACATACAGGTGAAAATGACACCATAGCGCTTTTCCATTGACCGGCCTCTCTTGATCTCAATTGGGCCGAAATAGTCAACTCCAACGTTGGTAAATGGAGGAGAATCGGCAACAATGCGCTCTGCGGGTAAGTCGGACATTTTTTGCTCACACAACTTCCCTTTATGGCGTCTGCAGAAAACACAGTTAGACAGGATCTTTCTAGTAGCTGCATTTGCATTAGTAATCCAATACCTTCTCCGTAGTCTGGAGAGAACATGGTTCCTCCCACCATGGCCCACCTGCTCGTGAATGTGCTTTAAAATTAGAGTGGAAATGTGGAGATCTTTAGTGAGGACAACAGGGTGTTTGGACTCCTCCGGCATTGCTGCCCTATTTAACCTCCCTCCAACTCTAAGTAAGCCATCCTCCAGGATGGGGTCCAGTTTGTAGATGGGACTATCCTTTTTCACTTCAGCCACACCAGACGTCAATGCAGCAATTTCTTCAGGAAACCTTTGCTCCTGAGTGAAACGAATGATGGCAACTTCAGCTGTACAAAGATCGTCTGGTGTTACGCGCTGGTTTCCTAATGTAGCTTTAAAGCGTTTCATTTCCTGTTCAATATTTTCTGCATTTTCCTGTTTTAATTGGTTTCTTTTTTGACTCATTTCCAATAAAGTCTTCCTGATTTTCAGGATCCAAGCAACTGATATTTTTAATCTTCTCCAGTCAGAAAAGTAAGTTACCAGTTGTTGTGTGGCACTTGGTATATCAATCATTACTGCGTGGCTGGTGAGCTCCTTTTTGACCTCAGGGTCATCAGCAGCAATGCTGTACTCCAAGATGCCATCTACATCAGGCCACTCCTCCTCTGGTTTCCATAGAAACTCGGGGCCTTCAATCCATGTTCCATCAGACAGCAAGTCATCCACCTTAATTCCTCTTGAGGCTTTGTCTGCAGGGTTCAGGGTGGTATGAATGTACCTCCACTGTGTGACATCAGATGTTCTTCGGATGGCAGAAATCCTGTTTGCCACAAATGTGTGAAATCTCTTGTCTTCATTTCTGATGTATTTTAAAACAGAAGTACTGTCAGTCCAGAAACAAGATTTCTCAAGATTCACCTGGATTTCTGCTCTCAACATGGTGTCGACACGAGAAGCAAGAACAGCTGCAGTGAGCTCTAAGCGTGGGATGGTGACTTGCTTTAGGGGGGCCACTCTGGCTTTGCCAAGGATGAAAGAGACATGAGACCTGTTGCTGTTGTTCCATACTTTCAGGTAGGTTACAGTTCCATATCCGCTTTCACTGGCATCAGCGAAGTGATGTAACTGGCCACGGGTGGTTTCTCCAAAGTCTGCTGGTTTGAGGCACCTTTCAACTTCAAATGCCCTCACTTTCTCCAGTTCTCCCAACCACCTTGTCCACTGCTGCTGGAGAAGTGGGTGAATTTCATCATCCCAACCATAGTTCCTCCTACACAATTCCTGCAGTATAAGTTTGGCTGGTAGTGTGAGTGGGGCAAGAAAACCCAGCGGGTCGTAGATAGAGCTGACCATAGATAGAATTCCACGCCGAGTAGGCGGCTGTTCTTTGAGTGCTAATTTGAACTTGAAAGTGTCGGTTTCAACACACCATTGAAGTCCAAGGGCTCTCTCAATGGGCAGTTGGTCTCTGTCAAGGTCCAATTCATTTAGATGTGTGGACCGGTCTCCCTCAGGAATGGACAGCAGCACTCCACGATTGTTGCTGACCCATTTGGTCAAATGGAAGCCTCCCTTTTGACACACATCTGTCAAATCCTTGACCATTTTAACTGCTTGTTTCTCTGACGGCAAGCTCTTAAGACAGTCGTCCATGTAGAAGTGTTTATTGACCGTGTCAATTACATCTGCAGGGAAAATGTGGCGGTTATCTTCTGCCGTTTTTCTGAGTGCGTAACAAGCACAACTAGGAGACGACACTGCCCCGAACAGATGAACAGTCATCCTATATTCTGCAGGTTCTTGGGACACGTCACCGTCAGGCCACCACAAAAAACGCAGAAAGTCTCTGTCTTTCTGTGCCACATTGACTTGATGGAACATCGCTTTTACGTCAGTCATTAGGGCTACAGGTTCTTGTCTGAATCGTGTGAGGACTCCTAAAAGGGTGCTGGTGAGGTATGGGCCCTGCAGAAGTTCCTTATTTAGAGATTTTCCTCTGTATTCTGCCCCACAATCAAATACCACACGCAGCGTTTTCTTTTTGGGGTGGTACACCCCATGGTGCGGAATGTACCACACTTTTCCATCTGAACGTTCCACTTCATTTTCAGGTACAAGTTCAGCATAGCCTTTGTCGATTACATCATTCAGAAAGTTGGTGTATTCTCTGTGAAACTTTTCATCTCTCCCAAACCTCCTCTTCAGCCCAAGTATACGTTGCTTAGCAACACACTGATTATTTGGTAGAGAGACGTCTTTCTTCTTAAAGGGCAGCTCCAAGGTGTAATGCCCATTTTCAAGCTTGCAAGAATCAGTCATAATTTCCATGAACTTTAAATCATCTCTTGACATTTCTTCTTTGTCATCTGATGTCCTCTCATTAAAGTCGTGGTTGTACTGATTATGAATCAATTCCTCCAGGTGCGTTATGGAGGTCCTGTTGACAGTAACACTCTCATTCTGTTCATGGTAGCTGGAAAGGGGACCGTTAATGACCCACCCCAATAGGGTCTTAATGGCGTATGGCCCATTGCCACGACTGTTCACAACTTCCCATGGTTCAAGTAGTTTAGAGGCATTGGTACCAATCAATAGCTCGACATCTGCTTGAATGCGTGGGAGAACAACTCCATTCAAATATGGCCACTTAGCCAGCTCCTCTTCTTTAATAATGTTACTGGTCGTTACAGGCATTTTCTTCTGTGTGTAAACCTTGGGCAGGTCATAAAACTGATCTCCAGTGAGGCTTGAAATTTCCAAGTCCGTCAGCATGTAGCTGGAGACTGATGCCTTTGGTCCCATGGTTAAAAGACTTATTTTTGCTTTCCTTCCATTTAGATTCAATTTTTTCATCAAGGCTTCAGAACAAAACGTGTCGGTGCTGCCGGGGTCAAGGAATGCATAAGTTTGGATTATTTTGTCCCCCTTGCTGGATTTCACCTGTACAGGTAGAATGGATAAAATGCCATTGCTGTCACCGGCCCCCGTTTGTCCACATGAAACTTGTGTATTGCCCACCGTTTGTTTCTTTTGCTGGTTGGTGTTGCTTTCTCCCTCTTTAAAGTCAATGTGAAGAAGAGAGGGATGTTTTTTGTTGCACACCTTGCAGGTCAAACGTTTGTCACAAAATTTGCTTATGTGCCCACAACGAAGACAGCCAAAACAGATCCCTTTTTCCTTTATAAAAGAAACCTTGTCCCTATGGGACTTCTTCTCCATCTGTGGGCATTGGTCAAGAGTGTGATTTTTAGAACAGCACACACAAGTGTTGGTGTTTGGCGCAGATGTGCCACTTTTCTTTGGACTTGGTGGGGGTCCTTTTGAGTCTTTTATTTCAGACTTGGGGGTTTCAACAGTCGTGGCAAAACTATCTCCCTTGAACTTGGGTTTGCCTTGTGACTTCATACCTTTTCCTGGCTTTCCTGTGTTTTGAGGATCTTTAATGTCACCAAAGACTGGATCTGACTGAATTTTGACTTGGCGTTCAATGAAACTCACAATGTCTGTGAACTGAGGTCGGCGCTGGAATCTTTCCATAATGCCACACGCTGAGACTCTCCAAATTTCTCTGAGCTTGTATGGTAGCTTTGAGATCACTGTTTTCATATTGGCTGGCATGTCAAGTTCCCTCATATACTGTACCGTTTCCATGGCATTACAACACTGGCGAAGAAAAAGTGAGTAAGCTTGGAGGGATTTTGGATCTTCAGATTTTAACATAGGCCACTGGAGAACCTTCTCTAGGTATGCTGCCGTGATTTTATATGCATCTCCAAAGTGTTGCTCAAGGAGCAGTTTGGCCATGTCGTAGCCTCTGTCTGGTGGCATTAGTTGACAGCTGCGTACAAGCTCATTGGGCTGGCCCTTGGTGTACCTCTCCAGATAGTATAGGCAATCACCTTTATTGCTTGTATTTTGTTCCACACAGTGCACAAACGCCCTGACAAAGGTTTTGAACTGCAATGGATCCCCATCAAAACATGGAATTTCTCTGGGTGGCAGTAAGTGAGAGGTATGCTGTTCCATTAGCATGGCTGTGATATCATTTTGCTTTTGTAACAGGTCATATACAGTTGAGTTGTCAGTGGGCTGGGGGAAAATTGTATGCTTTGTAACAGGGTGGTTCAGGTAAGTAGTGTGGTTGCCATGTGCTGCATTCAGAGGTAAGTATTGTTGTTCAGATATATTATTGGATGGTGGTGGTTGCTCTTGTTGAGGTGGTATGTGGGTTTGCATGCAGGCTTGCTGCTTCCTTGGTTCTGTTTGAATACGGGTTTGTTGCCAGGTTTCTGAAATGAGAGGTTGCTGTTGTGGTATTGTTGTTTGCTGCACATGAGTTTGGGTAGGTATTTGTATGGGTTGTATGGATGGCACATATTCTCTGGCTAGGGGATTGAATGAGACTGAGGGTTCTTTTGGTTTTGTTCCTTTTCTGTAGTATGATTCCATTCCATCGCTGTGTGTCTGTGAAGGAGTTGGGCTGGGAGCTTGTAGAACTGCTATTTTAGCGTTTGCAGCTGCTAGTTGTGCATCCATCTCCATTTTCTCTTTTTTCTTTCGTAACATTTCCCTTTTTCGTGACAGGCTTTCCTCCTCTTCCTCAATGGCATGCCTTTGCTGCAGTGCTGCAGCTTGTATGGCTAGGGCAGCCTTCTCTGCCTCTGCCTGCCTGCGGGCTGATGAGGTGCTGGACCTGCTGGTTCTGCTCATTGCAGACCTGGTGTGACTTTCATGACTTGACTTTGCGCTTTCAACATTTGAGATGCTGTCATTTGGTTGGATTTCAACTTCATCCTCCTCCTCACGTTGCTGCACAGTTTCAGACCTTTTTATCCATTCATCAACCTCTTCAATAAATTCATGTACATTGATCATTTTTGCTTGGAACCATATGTCATGCTTGTTTTGTTCCTGTGGAGGGATTAGTGGCATCAGATCATTGTGTGCTTTTCTGGCGTCCTTGCACAGGTTATGATATTTCATGATTTCATTTTCAACTTCTTGTTTGCATCCTCCTTTTTGCATCAACTCTCCAATTGTTTTCTGCAGGTTGGATGCCTTGTTGAAGCTTGATTTTCTCTCCTTTTGTAGTGACTCGATTTTCTCCATTAAGGCCTTTGGGGTTAATTTCACCCTGCGTTTTGTGCTAGCATGTGATTGGACCTGTGATTCATTGTCACTGTGGGCACTGCGACCTGTGGTGGTCACATCGGACCGTTTTTCAGCCTCTGTGGACTGCATTTCACTCTCTGAAGGTTCAACACTCATTTGTATTGCGTCACCATTTGAGCGCGTAGCGTGCGCTTCGGCCACGTTTGGCTCAGTTTGAATCAGAACACCATTATCTGACTCATTTGGTTCAGTTTGACCCAGAACACCTTTATCTGAATCCATTTTGCAATACAAAAACCAACCAACAGTGTAAAATGTAAAACAGTACCTTCGTTATTTCAATAAAACCCACAGTTGTTCATCACAGTTAAAACCATCACATTAAAACCAAGACCTTTTAAAACCGTATAGGAGTTGAAAACCAGAAAACCATAAAACCATGAAACCACCAATGCATTGGATTTTTATAACCAGAGCGCTCGTTTTGACCCTTTTTTCTTTCTTTCACTTTCTTTCTTAAAGTACCTTTTTGTGTGCACACATTGTTTTATATGGCCATGTAACCAGCTGGTAGCGCGCTACATACCTTTCTGTGTGTGCACTTCGGACCGGTCCACTTTGCAGTTGAACTTGTAGTAGAAGCTCAATGTCACGATCAAGCAGCAGGATGTTGTCCTGGTCTACACGCTGGCGAGGTGGTCGGGCCGCGCGAAGGGCCGCTGACCGTGGTGGTGTTGGCTGCTGGCCCAAACGCTCGCGGTGCCGCCGGGTCGAGGCGGCGGTCCTCCCTCTCCTCCGAACGGCGTGTAGCCTGCTCCCCTCGCGGTGCTGCCGGCGGCCAAGCCGATGCGGTGGTCCTCCCACTCCTCTGCACGGCGCGTGGTCCCCGGCGTGGTCCTCTCGCGGTGCCGCGGGCGGCGGAGGCGGTGCGCTGCGCTGTGGGCGTCCGAACGCCGCGTCGCAGCGGCTGCTGCACGTCAGTATCCCGCGGCGATCCGTCCCCCGTAGTCCGTGTCCCGCGGCGGTCCGTCCAAGTTTCGCAACAAACAACACAGCGAAACAGTGTCTATTCCGCAACAGACGGCCTGTACAGGCAAGCGACCCTTCTGTTGCACGTTGCCCACGAAGATCCTCTTCCAAGAACAACTAACTTTCAACTAATCGTAGTCCGTTTTCAAACGAAGACGTAGTTCTCAACAATGTACAGCCTGGCCTTATAGGCTGTACAGCAGGGCAACCGGGTTGGATTTAGTATAACGCGTGCATTTAAAGAAGTCAGTGTTCAGGCGTAGATTCCATGTTGGATATGCCAATCCATTTATTTATATTCAAGATTGCAGCAGAACTTATAACAAACGTAAACTCTTGGTAAACTTACAACATAGAACGAAACATGAACGAAAACGCCACTGTCCTGACCCACACAGCACGGTTGAGAACTGTTGGCCTTCCCCTGTCGCACCTGAGTGCAATCCCACACACGGAAGGTAAAAAGGGTTTCCATGACAACCGCCCACCCAGCCACATTGAATGATTGACAGGTCTGGGAGGTTGCCAGGTCTGACAGGGCAATTCATACTCATTTTATATATTTAAATAAAAGAAATAACAAAAAGCATTTTGGCTCCAACTACTTGAAACACTATTACTGCTACTAACTACAATTGTGGCACCAACTACACCAACCATTTCATAATTCCAGACAGAAAACTCTGAGTCAGACCTTTAGCTTTATGCATGCTGTGTGTCTGTTGCAACTTCAACAACTGACGTTATTGTTGATGCTTAATTGGCTACTATAATTCCTGTAACTGAAAATGGTATGGATGTGGCTTCCGTGCCACCCCCCCAATTGGGAAATGTTACATCTGGGCCTGGTGAGAGTTTGAAAACACCTGCCAGTGCCAATGGATTAGCCCTATACTCTCAAAGCGAAATGTATTTACCACATGAAACCTATAGCATCACCACTGTCATGATAGGAAATAGCCAAGTAACAGGCGAGCATTGGCCTAAAATAGCAGATCTACAGGTAAGGCTTGCATCAGTGCATCAAATCAGCTACTTTTGCAGAAGGTATTTGGTGTATAGGGGGAAAAACGGAGGGAGCCTAGACAGTACAGTATACACCCCTGATATATAGCAACATTTGGAACAGAAAGGCTTTTTTTTAATCAGGTACATACATGTTTTATGAGGGTTACCTGACAAAAACCATTGTGGTCAAAACATGTTACACTTAATGCATTTCACTTGGAGAGCATCTAAAACACTGGGCAGAGATCCATAGCTTGTCTTTGGTTGTACTACGTTTTTCTACTGCACCTGACACCCTGTCTGGATGTGTACTGTCCTGGCCTGCATCTATTTCTGCCAGTTTCACAGCTCACATGGGCCTATTGATTGCAGACCTTCTTTTGAGTAGACAAAAACATTTAAAATCAATATGGATGGAGAGTTTCTTTTCTAGAGAGAGGGTGTGAAGCATTTGATAAATGTTTGATAGAACATAGTGATTAACAGTAATTAATGCACAGGGAAACGCAGCCTACAGAAAGCCAGCGGGTAACGCTTCCTTTTACGGTACTGTAATTACCATGTATTTACATGGCAATTACAAGGTAAGTACCATGTAATAAGGGAGTAATAACTACAAAATTACCATGTAATTACAAGGTAACTATATAGGTAATTACCTTGTACTTTTAAAGTAATTACCAAGTCAATTCCAGGCAAATACCAAGTAACTACCTGGTAATAAGTATTAATTACTGGATAATTTGTAATTATATACCAACTATTTTGTTAATTGCCAAGTACTTACTAGGTAATTGCCAAGTAATTCCTTAAAAAGTACCTGGTAACAGCCAGATAATAAGAAGTAATTCCTCAGTATATATAAAGTATTTATATTAGTATTTATATATTATCTGGTAATTACTCATTTGTTACCCAGGAACTACAGAACTACCTACCTAGAAAGTACCTAGTTATTAAAATGGATTTGTACTGTAAAAGGAAGTGAGGTCTGTTCTCATGTTATTAACTAGTAATTACTCATTTGTTACCCAGTAAATAGAAAAATATCTACCTGGAAAGTACCTAGTTATTAAAGTGGATTTGTACTGTAAAAGGAAGTGAGGTCTGTTTCCATTTTATTACTTGGGAATTACTCAGTATTTAGCCCGTAACTAGGAAACTATCACATTACCCAAGACACTTGGACTGGAAATGCCGCAAAACCGACCAGTGTCTATGATACAGTGTCAGAGTACACTGATACAGTTACAGAGTCTGATTCTCCCCCTGAACAGCACACTGTATCTGTCAGGAGATAAGAGTTCCCATCAAAAACCACCATCACCAGCCATCAAACTACATTAAGATGAATGCATTACTTTGACACTTCCTCACTCAAAACACCTCGCTGTGACAGATATTTTTCTATTTATTGGGTAACAAATGAGTAATTACCAGTTAATAACATGAAAACAGGCCTCACTTCCTTTTACAGTACAAATCCACTTTAATAACTAGGTACTTTCTAGGTAGGTATTTCTGTAGTTCCTGGGTAACAAATGAGTAATTACCAGATAATAGCATGGAAACAGGCCTCACTTCCTTTTACAGTACAAATCCACTTTAATAACTAGGTACTTTCCAGGTAGATATTTTTCTATTTACTGGGTAACAAATGAGTAATTACCAGTTAATGAAACGTTTTAAAAAGTAACGCACATCCCTAACTGGTGCTGAGCCCCAAAAAACTGCAAAAACACAGTAAACGTGGACAAAAAAGAGAGAACAAAAAAGAGAGAAGGGGCTCGCAACTCACTTTAAAGTGCTCCAAACTTTATTCAGCGACAAGGGTTACGGCAGCGATGTTTCGACCTGTTCAGGTCTTCATCAGGCATCTGATTCTCTTTTTTGTCCATAATTACCAGTTAATAACAGACCTCACTTCCTTTTACAGTACAAATCCACTTTAATAACTAGGTACTTTCCAGGTAGATATTTTTCTATTTACTGGGTAACAAATGAGTAATTACTAGTTAATAACATGAAAACAGACCTCACTTCCTTTTACAGTACAAATCCATTTTAATAACTAGGTACTTTCTAGGTAGGTAGTTCTGTAGTTCCTGGGTAACAAATGAGTAATTACCAGATAATATATAAATACTAATATAAGTACTTTATATATACTGAGGAATTACTTCTTATTATCTGGCTGTTACCAGGTACTTTTTAAGGAATTACTTGGCAATTACCTAGTAAGTACTTGGCAATTAACAAAATAGTTGGTATATAATTACAAATTATCCAGTAATTAATACTTATTACCAGGTAGTTACTTGGTATTTGCCTGGAATTGACTTGGTAATTACTTTAAAAGTACAAGGTAATGCCTATATAGTTACCTTGTAATTGCCATGTAAATACATGGTAATTACAGTACCGTAAAAGGAAGCGTTACCAGACAGCGCGCGCACACACACACGACCACGTGTACACACACACACACACACACACACACACACACACACACACACGACCACGTGTACACACACACACACACACACACACACACACACACACACACACACACACACACACACACACACACACACACACACACACACACACACACACACACACACACACACACACAGGGTATAAGCATCTGTCTTTGCATTACCTGGCAACAGAATTAACAAGACTTAAGGAGAGGCGACAGTCTCTACATAAATCTGTATGAGCGAGAAAGACATTCGCACGTCTCAGGAAAAGTCAAGACCTTATGCAAGAAGTGGAGAATTAATTTCATTACAACCTTAACTACTAATCCAATTTATGCCACTTCATCTGTCTTCATCATCTTTATCAACGACCTGAGATGATTGCTCTGGGTTTTTCCAAACACCGGCCAATCAACCCAACGAGATTCATAATCCTCACGATTGCAATCACTAAAAATTATATGCAACCTCCGAAACCACGATTAAGCCAATTATGATGGATGCACGTTATTTATTGGTACAGTTATCTTATTAATGCCCCAGTCGACTCATCGGTCAGTGCTCTATATGCTGAAGCTGCATATCTTGGCACGTGGATGTCCATGTACTAATTAAATGGGTAATAACTTTTTAAGATAGTAGAAATAACAGTTTCTCATCATTGGAAGTGACAGCGAGCAACAGTGGCTTGTCCTTATTTAACTGTGCCTCTGCTTCATGCCAGAGGTAGACATCACCACTAACCCACTTTAAATAACATTTGTCACATAAATTTACGTTTGTCCAGCTTCCAACCTGGTGTACACAGGAAAACACATTGCTCCCAGCATTTGTAGAGGAGACATCAAACGCTCAATTATGGACCATGAACCCATGGCAATGAAATTAATTTACAGCTGTTATTTTTTTCGGCCAGAAATGGACAAAAAAAACATTGATCTAGACACTCCAGGGCCGTTGCTAGAGAAAAGAAAAACATAATTGTTTATTTATCTAAATTTATAATTTGGAGTTAATGGGTACGATTTTTGGGGGGCTGTTTTTTGTTCTTTGTTTTTTTTTTTTCTTCGAAGGTCAATAAGAATAATTTGCGACCACCCAGGACCATTTCAGCTGTTTTGATTACTGACAATACTTATTTTGTGAATTTCTGAATAGTTCCTATGTTTCTGGAAGTAGCCCAAGTTTGTCGGTTCCATTTTGAGTCAGAGCTGGATTGGCTCAAATCTGTAGCTGGAAATGACATTTTGAGGCAAAAGCAGGGAAGGAGTTAAGAGAGAACCTCCAAAAAACACACACACATTGGTTCCATCAGTCAGATAAGTAAGTAACTTTAGTTGTGTCGTGGAATGGGTTACGGACCAAAAGTATACCTCACAAAAAGGGCAATTTTATTGGCTATTTTGGCTTCTGTGAACACCCCAGAGAGTTTTGAAGTAGCTTGATTAGTAATTATAATTAGTAATTACATATTTGATATTAATTTTAGATTCCTGTACAAACACAATGCAACTTCGAAACACAAGCCCTTGGTTCTGGTGGTGACTGATATTGTCCTTAATCGAAAACATGAGTAGACTGCGTTTATTTATTTATTTTGTTGTTGTTTTTATTCCATTTTAATTAGTTTTCTTAGAAAATGAAAAATGAATACATAATTATAATTAAAAACATACAAAATAAATTAAATGTAATTAAAACAACATGGCCCACTCACATTAGAAGGACAAGCAAGGCCGGGAGTCTTTTTGCCCATTACTGCATACGTCATCATTATAATAATGATTGGTCCACATAGGGTAACGTAGGGGAATTACTTTAGATCTGACATGGGCAGGCCATCAGTATTATATCCATATCATTAAACTGGATATTGTCTGATTTGAGATATTGTACTATTGGCATAAGTGCTCTTTCCCCCCTCTGTATTGGCAAGTAGAGCTTAAAACAACTGGACCACTGTCATTGGGAAAATGTTATTTCCTTTAAACACAATTTAAGTCTGAATTGTTAATGTTTTCATTTTAATGTTTTCATTTTATTTTTTTATAAAGTTAAGTACTTACTTTTGCACTTTAGTAATGAGTAAAGTATTATGTTACTTTTTAAAAGTTTCCCTGGCTAATAAAACAACTATTGCTTAAAACATTATCACTGTCATTATCACTATCACTGTTACGCCTTACTTTTTAAAAGCATCTTCCCTAAAAAACGCTGATAGATTGTGATCTCTCTCCTCTGTCCGTCCTCAGAGCTCAGCTGGTGGCAGAGCCTCGCCTGGTACCACTTCGTCATCATGGTCACCGTTCCACTGCTCCTCGTCACTGCTGTGGTTTACCTGTACCGCCGCAGGGCCAAGCTGGCAGACATCAGCAAGGGACCCATGCTGATGTAAGAACGCATCGCTCCAGGCCATTATGTCGTGTTGTGTGTGTGTGTGTGTGTGTGTGTGTGTGTGTGTGTGTGTGTGTGTGTGTGTGTGTGTGTGTGTGTGTGTGTGTGTGTGTGTTTGTCAGGGGCAGATGTAACATTTCCCAATTGGGGGGTAGGAGAAAATGGTATGGGTGCGGCTTCATGACCCATACCATTTTCAGTTACAGGACTTTTATTAACGCATCAATAATAACTAGGGGTAAGACTCGATTAAAATTTTTGATCTAATTAATTTGAAGCTTTGTAATTAACTAATGTCACACCAATATTTGACCTGAGAAGCAAAACAGGTCCATACTGGAACGTGATATGTTGAGCGTGACAGTTAGAGACAGTGTTAGTGATTTCGGACCAATGGGAGAACGAAACAGTGGGATCAATGGCAGCCCTTATTGGTTACCCTGATTGGATTCTTTTCCCATTGAGTGCACCTGTATGATCCGTACCATGAAATTTGTCCAATGAAAAAGGTTCTGTCAGTTGTTGTTGAAGTTGCAACAGACACTCAGCATGCATAAAGCTAAAGGTCTGACTCAGAGAGTTTTCTGTTTTCAATGATGAAATGCTGTTGGTTTAGTGATGCCACAACTGTAGTTAGTTAGTAGCAGTAATAGTGTTTCAAATCATTTTAAGTATAGGCACATTAATTTGAAATATCTTGGGTTGTTTTGCATGCCATCAGGTTTGGTGGGGCAGTATGGGCATTTAGGGGGGGCATTGCCCCCCCATGTCCATGCCTAGATCCGCC
>CM076967.1:25423314-25538314 GCA_039105355.1 Benthosema pterotum
TTCCCCCGGTTCCCCGGCACCTACTGTGCCGTGCAGAGGCGGGTCGATTTAATGATTATCATGCCTCTCTCTCTTTCTTTCTCTCTCCCCCTCTCTTTCCCCCCTTTTTCCCTTTTCTCTCTCGCTCTCTCCCCCACCCTCTCTCTCCCCCTGCAGTGATGACCACTCTGAGAAGAAGTCCATCTACAAAAGCAGTGCAGAGTCATTGCCCTCCGTCTGTGGAGACAACCAACCTCTTGTCCGAGTGTGAGTGCTTTCGGAGACAGGGCGGCCCGGATTTAACATTTCCCAATTGGGGGGACAGGTGAAAATGGTATGGGGGCGGCTTCATCGCCCATGGCGCGCAGTGTTGAAGACGCACCCATCCCATTTTTGGTTACAGGACTTTTATGAGGCTAATAAAGCATTGATAATAACTTCAGTTGTTGTTGCAACAGGCATGCAGCATGCATAAAGCTAAAGGTCTGACTCAGAGAGTTTTCTTTTTTGAATGATGAAATGGTGTTGGTTTAGTAGTGCCATAATTGTAGTTAGTTAGTAGCATATTGTTTCAAAATCATTTAAATTATAAGCAATATAATGAAATAAATGTGGGTTGTTTGCATGCCTCATGGCCAGGGCTACATCCAGCCCTGTTCAGAGAGCAGGATAAATCGTGGGGGAGATGGATGTGTGTGCACGTGCACGTGCACGTGGGGGGGATTGGTTAGCAAGAGGTGGTGGGAATGGGAATACGGCTGGGTGGACAGGGAATGAAGGCCAGGCTGGGACAGAGGGGCGGGGGGCACTAATGAGGGAGATGATGGCACAGAGCTGCGGATGGTTGCACCGTGGAGGGCAAGGTGCAGAGGGATGGTTTGAAACGAGGGAGGAATGGAGTGCATGAAGGGGTTATTTGGGCTACTATGCGGGGAGTAAAAAAAATCGAAATAGTAACAAGCTGGGCGTTGAAAGTAAATGGGACAAATGATTGTTTTACGGAAAGAGACCCACCTTCCACCTTCGCCTCCATCCAGATTGAGACTGCTGTAATAAGTGTCCCGGGTAAAAGGTTGGCAATTGTATCTCTATTGATTGCAACTTACATAATAGTCTCATGAAAGTAGAGGTGTAATGCCGCGGTGGGAGGGGAGGGAGGGCAGTGGTGGTGGCGCACTGTACGAGATGGAAAATAATCCACACACACACTTACTTCCATATACTGTAACCTTGAGAGGCAAAACACTCTTGAGCAGCACTTTTGCAACCTTGGGGGCTTAGAAATCGGAAATTATTTTTGACGCAAGGTAAATGATCGGCCCTGTGTTATGAGGCCGGCTTTATTTGCAGATAGTTTATGGGGATATTATGCAGGCTATAGTTACTGAGGTTTATCATTGTGACACTGTGTGCGTTGCGCAAGCAGCCAGCAGGTGCATGTGAGATGTTTTTGTTACTTCTGTTTGCTATAACACTAGCTGTTACCGCTGAAAGCAAAGAAGGTCTTTGCACTCTTATATTCTCTTTTGTTTGGTTAACTGTACTTGTGGACTTGGGGATTTGCGGGTAGAATTTGCCATCCTCTGCTGTATTGATTTTCTTCCAGATCAACAAATAAAGAGCAGACTGTTGGCGCATGTTTAGCATATTTGCAGAATTCACAATAAAACCATCTTTTTGTAAATGGCTCAGAATGGCTAATATTGTTTGATTGATTTGTAAGAATTTAACAGTAATATTAAGCTCATCACTGAACCCAGAACACTTTTCTAGCTTTTCTAAGAACTCCTTCGGCTTACATACTAAAAATACACTTTAAAGAAAATAAAGAAATATTTTCTCAACTTTATTGGGGAAGAAAACTTTAAGACATGAAAAGAAAGTAATTCCTATTCTACAGACTAAAATACTTGAAGTAGTGGTAGCATATGTTAAGTTTTAGTTGTTGACCCATTAATGAATTGTGTGATTTGTGTTTTAAGCCCTGTTGTTGTTTGATAACAACAACATTGCAACTACTGTATATGAGATCTGTATTCTTAGAACTCAGCCTTCCACAGTCAGCTGCAAAAAAACAACTAAAGGTCTTCCTCTGGAGTTTTTAAGTTTGAATTCAGTTCTACCTTTCATGCTTCCCTGCCTGTTGAGAAAATACAACGGATCTCACTGTTCATCTCCAACATCCTCGCTGCACACAGGTGCACCAAACGGGGAGTGCTGTCACTGCTGGTGACATCAATTTTTGCGATCCATGTCATTTCATTCCACAAGATAAATCCTTTCCATCCCACGTGCTTGGAATAGTGGAACAGTTGGTTGTGGCCCTTTCACTACAGAACCGCATAACCCTGGATGAACTGTGCAGGATGGAGCTTCGTCTTTAAAACTTTTCCTGCATTTGCTATGAAAATAGAAATTCTACAAACTCACAGTGCAGTGTGTTTTGTGACAAAGACAGAGCGATAACAGGAGTGGCCTAATAATAAGAGCCGTGAGGGGTGTGTGTGTGTGTGTGTGTGTGTGTGTGTGTGTGTGTGTGTGTGTGTGTGTGTGTGTGTGTGTGTGTGTGTGTGTGTGTGTGTGTGCGCGAGTGCGTGTGCGTGTGCGTGTGCGCGTGCGTGCGTGTGCGTGCGTGCGTGAGCTGACTAAATAGCAGCTGGATCTAATTTCAACAATTTTAGTCGCGGCAGTTTCCATATTATTAGTATTTTGGCTAATTCGATTCTATTTAAATGTATTGGCATTCCTTTTTTATTCTCAGTTTACACACACGCATTCACCTTAAAGGACCACAGTAGAAATACGCTCTTAACTTTCTGTGCTTATCATTTTGGCGGCATGCATTTCTTTTTCACTACTCATTTTGGCATAATAAACCAAAAACATATAATATTTATTTGTCAATAAAGATATCTCAGATCAACTGGCCATAATATAATATTTCCAGGTTACATCATTCATAAAAGATGGTCAAGCTCATTGGCTAGATCATTTTTTTATTTTAATTTTATTTGCAGACCCCACTTCTGTTGTATATCCATACATTAAATCCCAAGCAAGCATGTTTTGTTGCATCTTGACTCGTTGACACCTCACTGACTCAGATTCTCATTCCAGAAGTCCATAAGCTGTACGTGTTACACCACTCATATACACTACCAGGGGCGGATGTAACATTTCCCAATTGGGGGGGGGGGGGGCAGGAGAAAATGGTAGGGGGCAGCTTCATGAAATCGCCCCCATACCATTTTCGGTTACATGACTTTTATTAGTCAAGTAAAGCATCAATAATAACATCAGTTGTTGTTGAAGTTGCAACAGACACGCAGCATGCATGAAGCTAAAGGTCTGACTCAGAGAGTTTTCTGTTTTCAATGATGAAATGCTGTTGGTTTAGTGGTGACACAACTGTAGTTAATTATTAGCAGTAGTAGTGTTTCAAATACTTTTAATTCTAAGCACTTTAATTATCTTTGAAATATCTTCAGGACATTTAGGGGGGCATTGCCCCCCCATGCCCATGCCTAGATCCGCCCCTGCTATGTACCCCCATCTCATGCTTCTTACTGCAACTTCCCATGATGATGACACCACCCCTGACAGCTACCATCCTCACACACTTTCCTCCACACCTCGCTGGATGGATGGAACCGTTTCGAGGCCTTTTCCATTCCACCTTCCATTTGCCCTTTCCTCCTTTCAGTGTAGCATTCCACCACTACAGCTTAATTGGAATGCACGCGGCGTGCACCATGGCCGAGTCTCGTCCGTTCAGATTTACCTCGGGGGCATATATTTCTTTTTACTGGCTCTTCAAGTTTGACCACATCATGCACATTCCCACACGAGTCGGACAAATCACCAGACCAATTTTCCAGCCATTCGTTCCGGAGTCCCGGCGCACGTTATCAAATCCTTCACAAGCTTACCTCTACTGCATGGTACTGAACCTTATATCATCATCCAAGATTTTCCTGAAGCACACACACTCATAGCAGCTCTTGTACATATATCTTTGAAGCCCTAAGAAGATGAGAGTATGCCTTCACCCTGAGTTTCTATCCTTGTGTCCCCTATATCATCTTTTCGCTTGCACAGGAAAGCAGAAAAGGGCCCTCACCTCACCTCCACTCATTATACCCATCCTGAAGTTGCTACAGAGTGGCTATTACATCATGTTATACGTTTGTAGCATGAAATACTGCATATGAACCATAGCATCCTTATTTCCGGCATGCATAATTGGCGAACATTCCATGAAAACACTGTAAGTACCGTAACTAAGTTAAAGGAGCATTCAGTGATTTAGGTGATTTGGATAACCTTCCAGTCCCCCTGGGACCAAGATGTGCACATGCACACACACTACAGTGGGGGCAGGAGTGCAACAGGCCAACAGCACATACACCAAGTCCCACCCCCACTCGATCCTGATTGGAAGAAGGCCCCTCTCATTCTGACTGGACGTAAGGCTTTTCTCCCAAAGCCCAAACTGAAACTATGGTTTTGTGACCCCTCTTATATGGTCACCACACACTATAGTAGGGAGCATTAGCCAAAAAAGAAGAAAAAAATACAATATTTTAATAAAGTGAAATCACTGTGTATCTGTCTTGAATCTGTAGTCTTGATCCTGACCAGTCATTGGTGACACACAGGCAAAATTCTCTATATGTAATCACAGGAGCAGCACAATTCGCTGTGCTTGATTTAATTGTGGCGCTACCACAGATCATACTTTTCTAGTATGTACGCACTGCCAATTGTAACATATTTACCTTTGTATTGAATTAAACACAAACACCGGGTGGTTGCTGACGCGCATTGTATAGGGCTGATCAATAATCCAGTGGAACACAACTCTTGGACATCTCTCGCTCTCTCCAGCTTGTATATCTCTGACTATCATCCACTAAACAAAGCCTTTCTCTGGAGCATTGAACAGGAGCTAGATTTCTGCTCTGTACATTTTGCCCCTTCCATCGGTCTGTGAGCACAAAAACAAAACAAAACAAAACAAAACAAAAACTGCATTCACTTCAAACAACAGGTATGTCAGCAAGTACACAAATCAAATCGCAATGAGTGGGCGAGTATTCATGCACAGCATATAAAACAAAGTGCAGAAATATAGACTTACTGTATCGGTGCAGTGAAAAATGAACTCCAAATATTTAATTAGTTTATTCACAAAGCGTGTCGGTCACATAAACCTTCAGATATAATTTCTCCTTTTTGTAATCAGTCACTTATTCTGCCAGCTGGGTTGCATGTGCACAACAGATAATGTATAAGGCCCACCATAGTTTGCTCTGCATGCAGGAGCTGTTCAAGGTACGTGAGACCCCATATGAACTCAGAGGAACAGGTAAATGTTTCAAAGAGCCAACAAAAGGACTAAGACAGATGTCTGTCTGTAAGAGGGGTACGATTATGGAATAATCTGGACAAATAATTAAAACTGTGTGCATCTGTCACCAAATTAAAAACTATGTACAAGACCAAGGATTTTTTTCAATGAAAATTATTATGAAAATTATTATAATGAAGTTCTTGCACTCAAACCAGAGAAGAAGAAAACAATAGAGAAGAAAAAAACCTGGTTCAATCTGTCTACTGACTGATACTGTGATACTTTCTGGGGTGGGCAAATAACAAGCTTTTTGCGTCAGCCGACACCTTTTTGGGCCATCCAATTGCCAAGGCCATAGTACAGGCACTTTTATTAATGATGAGACTGTATCTGGTTTTAGTATTTATTTATACTTAGTATTTTTTCTCTCTATTGGTTTAGAGTAGGGGTTTTCAACATGTGGTCCGGGGACCACCAGTGGTCCCTCAGAGGATTCCATAACGACATTGGGTTCTGTGGGGCTAAAATGTCATCAAATGGTGGTCCGTGGCTCAAATTATGAATAAATAGTGAGCCCTGGTATGAAAATGGTTGAAAACCACTGATCAACAGACCTTCTCTAATAACCTTGAAACTTTGCTGCCTAGCGGTTAGCCACTACTAGCCCTGTCATCCTTTTTGCTACTCCGCCACACCACACAAAAATCCTCACGGGGGTCCAACAGCTTCATCGGTTTAATTTTCTCCTCTGTTGCCTTGTAACCCCTGACGCTGTGCCATGGTACCATCGCTTATTACCATAACCATGCTCATAATGCCTGCAAATTTCATTACGCTTGTCTGTTGAAGTTATGGTTGGGGCTTTATGTGGTTTTTATTATTGGTGTGAGGCTGACCGTGGGCTGCCGTTAATAACGGCCGAGGCGGCGCTTTAACAATGACACTCCATTAACGGGTGCATGCGCCACGGAGCACAGCCCGGATAATGTTATTAAACTGATTATTCAAGCTCTCTCTGCAGCCTTTCCCTCTTCTGTGGGGCCATCCTTCGTTGGGTGCCTGCTTTAATACCCTGTGCTATGCATCTCCCTCTGCAACTCTGCAAACTTCTGCACCCCTAGGTCAACACTCAGGACTTTGGGATTAGGCAGAAAAATAGCTTTATTGAGGGAAAATCCGTGTCCAGTGAACTGAAAGGCCAGCGAGAACCGTTTTGTTTTGCCCTTTGAAGTCACCATGGGCGAGAGGATTTTCTTTCTTACTTTCTCCTCCGTTGACATTGGACTACTGCTTAATTTATACTTGGTTGTGGGCTGGTGTCGTGCACACACAACATCTCCAAGTTCACCCACAAAGTGAGGGTAGTAAATGTACTGTAGGAATGAGCCCTCAGTCCAGAGTCCTACAGTAGTATACTTCTCTTTTTTAGTTTATGTTTTGAACATTTCCCAACATTCCCAACATTGGAAGTGGAGGTTAAAGATGGAGTGCTGTTTTTTTGTATTTTTATGTTTTACATGTGTCTGTGAAGTTTTAGCCTGGCTAAAGCCAGACCAAAGCAGCTGTTAGCAAAAAATGCCTGTCAGCAGACTGGTCTAGAATAGCTCAAGTGTATACCCATTTCCCACTCCAGAAAATTGGGGTGGCCAATCAGGATACAGTATCCAGTTCTCTGGAGTAGGAAGTGGGTAAACAATTGAGCTATTCCAGATCTGCTGACAGGCAACTTTTTGCCTACAGCTGATTCGGTCTGGCTTTAGCCAGGCTATCATACAACAACACCTGTGGACGAAGCTTAAAGCGTAAGTCAGCTTTTTTGAGTTTTTTGTGTAGTTACCTTGCCAAAATGTAATTCCAAATGTGAACAAGAAAAAAAAAACAAGTGATTAGAAATTGATAATTCAAAACACACACAAAAAGTATTATTTTATTTTCTGTACACTTTAAAAAAAAAAATCTTCCTCCTAGTATAATAGCACCTGGTGATCATGTTTTATAGGGGAGGGGGGATCCCGGCACTCCATCTTTAACAGGCAGAAATGCACTCTGGGGAGATACCACCCCGTGCCACACGCTGTGTCAGAGGGTCAACTCCATTAGCACTCCAGCTACTCCTGCGGTGCACTGCGTAGGCGGAGTCTCCACAGCATTTAAAAGCCTTCAGTCGGCAGATGTGCTGATATGCAGCTCAGCTGTAAGTGGTTAGATCACATGGGCTGATGTACTAACATAAACACAACATGCTGGGAAATGTCTGCTATAACATGAGTGCCGTTTAGTCACGCACTGAGACCATAAGGCCTCGTTCAGTTCCAGGAGCCAGACAGACAAAATTTCAGAACATTAATTATGGGATAAATCATAACTGTATTAAAATTGTTATCTCCATGACACTTCCCGAGTTGCTAACTTACACAAATACAATTGTTCATTGTTTTGCAAATCCTACACTTTTAAATATACAAATTAGTAGGTGCATAACAATACATTTTAACAACAATTTGATAGATATTACGATACATGGACGATATTGGGCGATACTTTGTTTACAATGTCCATCATTGTTGATTGGAATGGAATGGAAACAAGCCTGGTGTTATCTAGGATAAAGACTCAAACATTAAATGATGTGCATATCAGTGCCCCCGCCACCTCAGGATATTGTGGTACTGTAGCTAAACTGTCCAAAAAGAACTGCCAAGGATATCAGTGGCGATTGAGGCTCTAACCATTAGAAATAAGCTTGAGGGACATACATTATAATTAACTATTACATAAACAATACTGTATATAAACAATTTAAACATATAACCAATTTAATATAGGTATTTCTTTGTACACTCAATTCATAATTAATGTTGCAATTTTGGAGGACTGGCTCACCCAGCCGGTGGAAAGTCTCAGAGTGAGGACCGGTGGGGACATTTTGCCCAAATATAAATGAATCAATAATTATGGCGATTACAGCTGATGGCATTTTTAACACGAGTACGACACAAAGCAATAAAACGGAATGAGCATACAATACAAGATAATGCGCATACAGCAGCCCAGAGGGCGATTAGTAACAGTCGTTCGTTGGCATCAATATCTCACTGGTCATGATTAATGGTGCAATGTTATTTTCTGCCCTCTGACAGATATGCAAAGCTATTTGTTTAAGTTACTGCCTCCTTGCCACCAAGAAAGTGTTTCCCCTGCATATAAGAGCCATGCCCTCCCTCACCGCTTGTCATCGTTTTTCACCAGGAGGTGCCCCTGCTGTAGAAAAAAGTGCACTGAATATAAGTAATGTAAAGATGAATGTGTCCCTTTTAGTCATTGAAGTATCTCATCCTCATACTTTAAGAAAACCCAGTGAGTGTGCAACTATTAAACAATAGCATTCACACCATAAGAATGAGCCAAGACATAGACCTGGCTTACACAGTGACCTTTGTTGACCTGATGTTGTTTACTGACACGCACGCACGCACGCACGCACGCACGCACGCACGCACGCACACACACACACACACACACACACACACACACACACACACAGGAGGAATGTACAGGAGTAGCTGACTCTAGGAAATGGGAGTTCATTTGACCCCTGTCTCCTCAGTTCACCCCTGTGTCTCCCCCTGGCTTTGTGTCTTCAAGTGTCATTGAGCTAGACCGGTTGTTGCCTTGCATGGCCGCCTCCAGTAACCCCTGGAATAAAATGTTGCCATTGTACAATACATTTAGGCTAATAGCTAGAAAAAGTGCCCTTCTGGGCACAGGTCTTCACACGAAGAGCTGTGCGGCAAAATATTTAGAGTAGTATTTAGAGGAGTATTTAGGAGTAAACTTTAGATTTATTTTTCACATGACTACAGAGATCACATGCACCGATTTGTGTGAGATTTGGAGGACAAATGTCGTGTGTCAGAAATCAGACTCATGGTATTGCTAGGCCTATAACTGGCAAATGTGATGGATGAAGGGAAAATGATTTCCCATGGCCTCTGCAGAGTGCACATACAACACAAAATAATCACCATGAGGCTGCTTTTGAATAAAATAAATGGCATGCTGTCCTCGGCCTACTGGAAAAGCACCTGTATAATTTTATAGAACCTGCACACTGTGTGTGTGGTTTGTGGCATTTTGTTCAAAACGGATCAGTCATTCAATCTTTTTGGAAGCTCATTTTCGCCAACCAGGATGGAATATGGGGAACGGTGCAGGATAATTTATATATAAAGTGGTCCTTTGAGGTATTGTTTTTTCAAACTGCTATCGCCATTAACCCATTTTATCGGCATTTCTAGAAACGTCATTACTAATCCAACCGTAGGTTCCCTTGGACATCTACAGATGTCATAGCACTTTCTTTGGTTTGTGTCTCTGGCAACACACTTGCTTGTTTCACGTATGTGCTGCCGTTCACTTCCTTGTTTTACAGCTGAGAAAGCATGCCTTGTACCCTCTAAACCAGAGAACTCTCCATGGTTTCTGTCTTCATTTCTGACTTCAGCAAGCCTCTTGTTCGTAATGTATAATATATTCGTAATAAAGGGGTGGACTTTCCAATGTGTTAAGACAGTGCCTGGGGGAGCAAGCAGTTAAGGCTTACAGTAAGTGCTAAAGTGGCAATTACAAAAGTTCAGTTGAAGTGTTCCTGAGACCAAAGATGCTCTCAGGAACACTTCAACAGAACTTTTTAAATTGTTTTTGGTTTGGGTTTGCCATTGCCATTCCTTGGCTGGTCTCCCTTGAGAAGAATTATTTAAATATATTTCATATATATATATATATATATATATATATATATATATATATATATATATATATATATATATATATATATATATATATATATATATATATATATATATATATATATATAGAGAGAGAGAGAGAGAGAGAGAGAGAGAGAGAGAGAGAGAGAGAGAGAGAGAGAGAGAGAGAGAGAGAGAGAGAGAGAGAGAGAGAGAGAGCACAGAGCACACCGGGGCTCACCAGTTCGTGATGAGCCCTTTGTTTACAGTTAGAGTAGAGTTGATTTACTGTCTGTGGATAGCCAGTGGATCAGGTTCTTCACCACACATCCAAAATAAGCTATTTAATAAGAATAATAGCAGTTGCTAAAAGGTAACCTCAGTGTAAACCATATACTTTGGTCATCGAAATTAGATGAAAGCGTCCTTACTGATTTGCATGCCCTGCATGGAGGCACTGTTAAAGGTCTGTGTGCCGCCGTCCCGTTCCTGTTCTCGCCACGGTCACTTGGCATCATACGTACGTTCATTCCGCATATGCTGTGTCAAATGGCTGGAAATGAACGGGTGAGGTTCAGCAGAGAGAAGCAGGTTGTTCTCCCCCTCATTACTCCTCAACAATGCCCCATCTGGTACGAGCTCGAGGTACAGCTCCACCGACTCACCGCCAACATGGTGATCATGGGGGTCTGCGAGAGGCTGGCAGGGGGAATGGAAAGTGGATGGAATTGGGATATGACGGGGACGTCTATTTTCCTTTGCCAAAACAATGATGTTACATGTTCTCATGTGGCAAGGAAGGAAATCACCAGATGTAAGAGCAGGAACCTGAAGCACATTTACTTACTTTACTATTGTGGTCAGGTATTATAGGCAACAAACTGTGTTTGTAAACAAATTTGAATCTAACACCACCTCACCTCCACTGTATTATTGGCTCATTATGAAACTGATTGGCTAAAATGCCTCCTCACACCACCACAACCCCTTCCCCACACACTAGCACCGCCTTGTCATGGGCCCGACAAAAAGGATTTGTTTACAACAATAAAGTTCTGGACTGTCTGCAGGGAAACAGCTGCAGCATCAAAGTAGAAGCGATGTAGGGGGAAAGGGCAAAAAATATATCTATTTGGAAAAATGATTTCCAAAAGACCGCACCCCCAGTGGAACCAGAAAAACAAACTCACTACTATGCCTTATTCGCCCATTGGAACCCAGTCTACAATGGCAACATTTCAGCCTGGACTTTTAATTTTTTAATTATCCTATTAATCACCCTATTGAATGTGCCACAATGTGGAGTGGTTTGTTGTAAGCGGGTGGCTGCACTTGGAGAGCCACAGGTGTTGTGTACAAAGAGATTAGAACTCCGTGCACAAACACAAACAGAGCCACAAGATAGAAACGCATTGAACTAAACCAAATTATAAAACAACAAAAGGAAAACTATCTGACACTTTGGAAAGAAGCAACACAAAAGCAGAGTAAACTAGAATGCTATCTGTCCTAAGCAGATAATACACAATGGCAGAATATCTGAGCACTGTGACAGACCCAAAACAATGAGAAAATCTTGTGTACAGACTTGAGAAAAGCCTCATATAGGTCTATATAGAGAAGAGAGAATATGCACCCACATATGCACAACACGAAATGGAAACTGAACTACACTTCCTAACCATCTGTACATTGTCCCAAGACATCAGAGACACATACTTCCCACAGATTACAATCACGCACAGAGATTTCGAGAACATAACTGATCTCCGAGAATAACAATCTGCTGGGTGAAGTACAACAATGTGCAAACACAGCAGCAAGACTTGTCATCTACTGTGATGAAAGAAGGATATCAAATGGAACACAACCACCCCAAAGAATAATCATTGTGTGTACTCGATTGATCTTCGTGTATAGAAATGGATTTATCGAAGATTCCGACTTCTGAATTTTCATAATTTTTATTTTGATGTATTGTTGTACTGTTGTATTGTGATTTTTTGCTTTGATTATATAAACTTATGTTTTCTCATGCCAATAAAACCCTTTGAATTGAACGGAATTGAATTGATTGATCTTACAGCACACGCTGTTCTAAATACATCTGACATCATGTTGCCTGCCTTTGAAACACAGATAAATGTGAGTAGTAATGTCTAATGGCCCCGCCATGCTCATTAAATCACCAATTTGCTCCTCCATTTTATGCCTGTTGTCACCCTCTCCCGGCTGAGACACACTAATTTGAATGATGTCCAACCACAATAAAGATGACAGCGCATCTAGTGTCCAATCCAGTGTAAGCTAAGGCTTTAAATAACTTTATTGACACTGTTAACTAGACAGCGGCAGGGCTCTGCAGAGTTGGTTATATTGGTGTGTAAAGCTGTTGCTTTATGTTCAGGACCGGATTAACAGTGTAGTGTCCTAAGGTGACCAGACATTATGTGCCTCTCTACTCTCACTGTACATGTAAAAAAGTTACTTTATTATTGCTATAAAGACCATGGTTTTACCTGAACGTATTCCTGTAGAAGGATCTCCAGCCACCGCACATACCGGTAACAACATTAGGCCATGGCCTACTTTTGCGTGAGAAGAGCAAGTGGCCAGAGAATGAGTACCACAACACCTCCAGGAGATAATACTCAAGACAATATGTGTAAAGATCTCTTAATTATGTCAGGAACCGGAACCATAACCAGGGTGACATATCCCGGTACTCGTTACACAAGTGATATTGAGACAGTGAGACAATTAAAGACCAAGAATAGCACGTATACAGAGCTATATAATATGCTGTAAACGCTTAAACCAAGACCATCATTATTGTATACAATAATGATTACTTTATCAACAAACTTATTGCTTGATGGTTGGGTGGAAACCTCACAGCGCTCCTTGGTGTCTAGATGTCTGTGTGTCTGTCTGGTTGAGCACTGAATGCCTGTTTGTACCACAACCTATTGACCTGCATCTGCTGCTGGCGGGTGCAGGTCAGCTGCAGGTCATCACACACACACACACACACACACACACACACACACACACACACACACACACACACACACACACACACACACACACACACACACACAAAAAAGTATATTGCACCATTTAGTTTCTGATCTGACTTGCATTATTGAAAAGAAATGTCAGATCTACAATCTTACAACACATTGCAATATGTTGTAAGCTTGCAGATCTGTCTATTTTCCACTACTTTTGGGCAACACTCTTGTATGACAAAGTATATATAAGTTTCTCCCCAGCAGCAATGATACAGTATGTGAAATCACCACCGTGGTACGAGACGACTTCACAAAATGAAAAGTGCTGGTTCAGGAGCACATTATACGAAATGGGAGCACCATAGATTTATATGGGCAGCACTGTTACCATAAATCCGGGTCAGCTGGCTCTCTGTTTCTCTGGTGCTACAGTGCAGCAGTTAATACCTGTGATTAATTGGAGTGATTGGCTGGTGTTCTTTTATATGACAGACAGTCAGCCCATTTCTCTGTTCTCATGCAGCTACAGTATAGCCCCTCTTTGGTACTGCAACTGTAGAGTGCAACAGTTCATCAAACATATCAATTTTAATTATAATAATCAGTTTGAAGACGAGGAAATGGCAAATTTATTTATATATCAGCTTTCATACACTGGGCAATTGCCCCAAGTGCTCTACACAATACAAATGAAATACAAAAGTACAACAGTGCACTTCAGAAATCAATGTTAAATAAATGTTTTTAAATTTGACTTAAATTAAACTGGAATTTATTCCAGGTTTCTGGTGCAAACAACAGGTGCAAACAACACAGCACAAAATCAATCAATCAACTCAGCGCTTTTGTGTTTGTATGTTGCTGTTTTTTCCTGGTGAATCTGACAAGAATGAAAAATGGATGCAGCTGGGACGTATTCCTAGTGATGTATCCCAAGGTCATCTGTGTTTCGGGTTTCTCAAACATCCTACTCCTCACTCATGTGACCCAGATCAAGTCCCGATTTACATCTCGGTAGCTGCCCCTGAATAGTCCCATTAGGGCATGGTGACCAAGGCCAGGGGTGTAGTGGAGGAGCGATGCGGGACGGCGTCCCCCCACTTATCACATCTAGAATATTTTTGTCTTGTCATTTACTTTTATGGATGCGCAGGTGCACACAAATGCACATGTTAATGAGTTTCCTTTTTTCTGAGAGTGTACAAATGGAACCAAATGAACTCGCTAGGGTCCATTTGGTTCACATTTGTACACTCTCAGAAAAAAATTGGAAATGGGTGGAATTCCCCTTTAAGAGGCGTCCCCCCACTTCTAAAAGTACCTCTACAACACTGACCAAGGCCACACAATCAGTTGGCTCGGGTACCAGGGCTGGGACGTAGATCCATCTGGTGTGTGGAAGGACTATCCTTTGTGGTGACTCCTGTGACTCCGTACGTCTCACCAGGTTCACTCTGCTATCACCAGGTCCAGCTGGGACCTGTGTGTTGCACCAAACCCCCAGCACCAGATACTTCATTCACGATTGGTGGGTTAATGAATGGTTCTCCAAAAGACCACAGGCTGGGCCACCAACCCATACTGCTCCTAGGCTATTCCTAGTTGTCACGTAGTCTATATTCCTATGAATCACTATAAACAGAATGACAGAATAACAAAACAAAACAAAACAAAAAAGCTGTATGGATGCACCTGGGACGTATCCTCAGTGATATATCCCAAGATCATCAGGATATTGTTTCTCACAAACACCCCTCACTCAGATGTCAGTTATGCCTGGGGTGATGCAAGTCCTGACTAAGGTCTCAGTAGCGATAACTGGCTTAATTTGTATGGTAGTTTATTAGACAAAAAAGATGAAAAGAGAGGAAAACTTTTAAAACTTTTATCGAAATGCAGCCAAAGCAACATTCATTTCCCTGCAGCACTTGTGGCAAAGTTTGCCGGTCGAAAGTGAGCCTCGTCAGTCACCACCATCCCAGCAGAGGAAAGTAATGTACGGAAATATAACTGTACATAACTCCAACACAATTGAGAGTCAACCATATTAAAGCAGTATATACTGCTGATCACTCTCGTCAAATTGTGTTAAACCACCCACCCTTTTTGATTTTCATCTTGAACCTTGACTGTGACCTTTTTTCACTTTTTTAATACCCAATGTTACTGCATCCCTAATTCTGGCACTATGCGTTGCCGTACCATGTTTGTGCGCTTATAGAGCGCCTATAGAGTGTATTATGTTGGAATGCATTGGGACTGCGTGGCAAAAAATATGTACAGTACTTTCTGGTCTTAACATCCCATAAACAGAAGTCCATTCTGATTGCATTACATTCACTTTGTCATTCAGTTTTCCACTCAATTTATGCATGTGTTGTGCATAGCCTACCATGTATTTCCAAATATCCAAACAATTTGTCTGTTTAGGGCAGGCTACATAATATTTTTCACCCAAATCTGGCCATCTATTCTCAACACAATTAATTAATTATTGAATGAATCACAGGAAAGCTGGTGCTGCCCACACAGCTTCTGCTCTCAGAGTATAGCCTAGAGCAGTAATATGGCAGACCGCAGGCAAATTCCAGCCCTTGGATCACATTATATTCCAATGTAAAAAAAAAAGTGTCAAAATGAATTATCGTATGGTTGGTTGTACAATACTGTAGGGATGACCATATTGTAATGTTTTCTATTTGATTCCTGTTCATTAAAACGTGTTAATAGCAAGCATACTAATCTCCATCCTCAAGTCCCTGCATGACAATGTTGACCATGGGCCTATAGCAGTATTTCCTTTTTTTTTTTTTTTTTGCAGAAACAAAGAAACATTCCCCTGGCCTATACAGACATTACAGTTCAAAAGTTAGCATCATTATTAATTTAGTGAGGTGATGCTGCTGCGTCTGGTTGTGAGTAGAGACTAGGGTATTGAAAGAATTGCACATAGGCTTTGCCATTGCTCTGCAATAAGCAGCGACCTGTTTTCTGTTTGATATCCTTGTTTTTATTGAGTTTTGGTCAGACTGTAGGCTATGCACCAAAGATACTTTGGTACATTGTTTTAGCAACATTGGATTGTTTTAAGCAGCTTTTTTCGGTAACCCAGTTTTTTAATAAAATACCAGAAAAGAGAATAATGGAGCCTCTACATACCAATCCACTACCACCACAGTGGTCACAACTCTCCAAACCAGTTCAATTATCTGACTACCTCACAATGCATACAATACAGTCAGTCAGTCAGTCAGTCAGTCAGTCAGTCAGTCAGTCAGTCAGTCAGTCAGTCAGTCAGTCAGTCAGTCAGTCAGTCAGTCAGTCAGTCAGTCAGTCAGTCAGTCAGTCAGCATGTAGTCAGGAAGGAAGGAAGGAAGGAAGGAAGGAAGGAAGGAAGGAAGGAAGGAAGGAAGGAAGGAAGGAAGGAAGGAAGGTAGTGACCAGGTCGCGAACAGGTAGGATAAGGACAAGCCACCCCCTATTTTATGTGTTTATTTCATTATAAGTAATACTAATTCATCCTACTCGAGTTTATGATGTGATGACAAGTTAAAAATAGTTAATAATAAAAAAATATATAATAGAAAATAATTAAAAAGGATGACAATTCATGCATAAGTGTATAGTCAGTCAGCATTTCTTCCCTGCCAAGAACAGACAGAGCTATAGCACCGTTAAGCCACAAGAGGGCAATACACTTTAGTGAGAAGGAGGTCACTGTCAGTCAGTCAATGAGGAAGTACAACATTCTGTTGTAGAGTGTGATGGCTGGACAGAACAACATGTCTCATTGTGTGTGTAAAACTCTCTTTTGCAGGTGAAATATAAGAGGTGGGTTTATTTGGACACATGAAACAGTATGTGAGATGAGCATCAAAGTCAAAGTCAAAGTCGCATGATTTGTCACTACATTACCGCAGCGAAATTGGACCTCCGCTTGTAACCCATCACTTGGAGTGGTGAGCTCCAAGGAGCGGTGAGCTGCGGCTTGCCGCGCTCGGGAATCATTAGCTGATTTTGACCCCCAATCCATCCCTTTGATGCTGAGTGCCAAGCAGGGAGGCATTGGGTCCCATTTTTTAGAGTCTTTGGTATGACCCGACCGGGAATCGAACCCCGGCCTCCCAGTTCCAGGGCGGACACTCTAACCACAAGGCCACTGTTATGATTATAGTGAGAAGAATGGCCATGTGTGACCGCAATATGTTGACATTTGCACTTCAGTCATGTTTTGCTTGGTGTTCTGGCAGGTTAGCTACCAGCTAATGCTAATTAAAGGGCCTTAAGCTAGTTACTATATCTGCGTGCGTGCATGCACGCGCGTGTGTGTGCGTGTGTGCATGCACGCGTGTGTGTATGTGTGTGTGTGTGTGTGTGTGTGTGTGTGTGTGTGTGTGTGTGTCTAATGTTATAGTATTCCCAACTCACTGTGATGCTGATATGCCATAATAGAAAAATAGTAGCCTACTATTTGACAGAATGTATTTTTGTTATTCTATGTAAACCGAACTAGTGATGATATTTCTATTTGTGTTATGTAGTTGTCATGTCAAGTTAGGTTTTCAGACAGTGAAGGCTGGACTGTGTGTGTGTGAGTGTGTGTGTGTGTGTGTGTGTGTGTGTGTGTGTGTGTGTGTGTGTGTGTGTGTGTGTGCGTGTGTGTGTGTGTGTGCGTGCGGGCGTGCGTGCGTGCGTGCGTGCGTGCGTGTCCGTGCGTGCGTGTGGGTGTGCGTGGGTGTGTGTGCGTAAAGTGTCTTTTGCAGAACTGTCCAGTAAACTCGATCATTGCTTCATTGAACTGGGTAACATGAACAAATAGAGACTGGGAGAACTAATGCTGATGGTTTGCAGCATCAACACAAGAGGTGAGTTTGTGTTTCCTTTTGTTTAGCCTGTATTATGTTTAGGCTTACATTTGAAGTAGGCCAGTAAGCTAGTAGCAGAGAGTGGAATGATTAATATGCTACTTTTTGAAGAAGAAAAATCATGTAGGATAAATTGATGTCACATATAGGCCTAACGTTGTGTTAACTGCGGTGAAGTTGTTTTCATGTTGAATAGTTGAATAGTCACCCAGATGAATCCACTTCCAAAAACTTCTGACAATTTCTAGATTTCAGAAATTCATTACAAATCCATTTTGATGCAAAACTTCAAAATAAAAGCTGTACATCATGAAGAGATGAGGGACAGGTAATCCGAACCATGAATTTGCAGAAAAAGCCAGACCAGCATTTTCATTTTTTAAAATTAATTCTGTAATTTATTGACGGTCCCATTAAGGTGAATATTCAACCTGAAAGCAACTTCATTGCGGTTTAATACCATTATTATTCGCTTTAGGTGCAATGCAGCATGGCATGGGACTCTGCTCTGCTGCTATGAATGAGCAAATAAATAAATAACGTGTTTAGATTAATTTGAATAAACATGACATTTAGCTGTCACTCGACTGTAAGAGCTCCAGTCTATCTATTGTTTATCAGTCAATACAAAACAGTGTGGGCGGCGAAATCACTTTCAAAGACCTTGTTCTCATTATTCAACGCAGCTGAAAATGTTAGAAACATTAATTTTGATGCATGGCATTTGTCCAGCACGGCATTTGTCTACTAAATTGTTACATTTTTTAATTAATGTTCAGTCAGGTTGATGTCTTCATTTACTAGAAGCCAGTGCAGCAGGCTAGCCTCCCATATGACCCCCTTTCCTGAAGGGGTCGCTAAAGATACCGTTTTGTTTTTTGTTTTCGAAGGAGGGCAGCTTTTTAGCCAAAGTGTCTTAAAAACTATAAAAAACTATACACTATGGGAGGGTGAGGGGGGGTAATGTACACCCAAATGGAAGAGAGAGAGAGAGAGAGAGAGAGAGAGAGAGAGAGAGAGAGAGAGAGAGAGAGAGAGAGAGAGAGAGAGAGAGAGAGAGAGAGAGTAAATTGAAAAAAGAAACAATTTTCATAATGGAACAGCACTCTGACTGGAAAACACAATTATGGCCAAACTGTGGGCCACAGCATGACGGTAAACTTAAAGAGCCCCCTCCAGCGCATGGCCCCTAATAGGCGCAGAGAGAGCAGCCTACAGATGAGCATGCAGCAGCAGCTGCAAGGGTCAGCCAGAACAAGTTTTTGTTCCAGGCCATTACATTCAGAACCGCAATTTATGCCGAACACACACTTATAGGTCTGCTCTCTCTCTCTCTCTCTCTCTCTCTCTCTCTCTCTCTCTCTCTCTCTCTCTCTCTCTCTCTCTCTCTACTCAAATACCCTCTTTGATGGGCCCTCCTATTCACGTTTTGGAGACGAGCCATGTCTCTGTAGGGCTATGTACTCTCTGACACATCTCTGCAGACAGACCCCTGGCTGGCAGGCTGCATCGTGGGGCTACTACGATATTATTCCTTGATTAAGTCTATTAAAGTAAAATCGATGTGGGCTCTCTCTCTCTCTCTCTCTCTCTCTCTGCATGGTTACATTCACCTAATTATAATATGTACCAATTAATCTGCATAAATTAAATCTGTGTGAATTTATAACACAATAAAATGTATTACGTTTTAAATTAATTAATGATCCCCGGCACCACCACCACCATAGTCTTTTTCAAAACAATGAAATAAACATCTGTTTTATTGTCCCTGGAAGTTAATCACTGGCGCTGCACTAGACAGTGTTTTCAGTCCATAGAAGTTGGTTTGGTAATAAATTAGTTGTTTGCTCTGGGAAGAAAAATAACAGAGGTTATGAATCACATTTAGGAGCGAATTGATTCCAGTTAATTGGGATATGCTTCCCTTTCCTGTTCCCTCCAGCAGCAGCTCCCCACTTTTCCTCTCCTCCAGTAGGGTGACCACAAGTCCCCTTTTCAGTGGGGCAGTCCCTCGTTTCAAATAGCCAACTTTTCAAGCATCCCACTATTGAGACCCTGTCCCAGCTCTGGTCCACAACTTCACTGCTTCTATGATTCTGCCTTGCAGTGGACCTAAGTGAAAGCCAACATAATCTATGTTATTGGAAAGCCTTTTTTCTTAGTGGAAATGCTCTGAGTCAAACAAGCGATGGAGGAGCAATGTTGGGCCGAAAAAGATAAATAATTTTGTTTCTCTTCAGGCGATACTGGGCGATTAGGCGATAGCTAATGAAATTCCATCGACTATCACCAATGGTGTCACACTGTTCAAATGCACTTTAGTCACTCCCCTAATAGTTCCCTTTCTGTTATAAGTCTCTTATTGTATTGTCTCTGGCCTGTGACAGGCCTGCGTTGTATTGCATACCTTGTTTTGGCATTTTTTTTCTCGTGTTTTTGTAGTATTTTGTAGTACTTTTTCCAGTTGGTGTTGTTCTTGCATTGTGTACATTTAATTTGTAGTATTATTTCTGCATCGCTGTCTACCCCTGTAGATCTGTACCTGCCCTGTGTAACTTAGCCTCGATCTCCAGGCTCTCATCCGCACTGCGAGATGAGAGCCTGGATTCACGGTGCCCCAAAGCCACTGACGGAAGTCGGGACTTCCGGAAGTTCCGGTTAGTTAACTTCCGCCGGAAGTTAACTAACCGGAAGTTAGTCACAATGCGGTGCTCTCGAAAATGAATCCCCCACGGAAACATTTTATTTCTCCCTTTTTGCTCACAAAGCTGCTGTAAATGTTTAAAAGATGAAATTGTGCACTTTGCACACTTTTATAACTGCTTTGTCCGTCATAATTGTTTTTTTTCTGAAAATAACATTTGAACAAGTCAAGTCGCTAGTGAGGACTGAACAGCGTTGTTTCTCTGGGGACTATAAATACAGTCCCTTCCGCAACTGACGTTCTCAGTCTCAAAAGCGCACCGTGTAACCATGGTGTAACTAGTCCTGTGATTGCCAGTATTTCCACCTGTGTCCTCTTAGTTCCCCAGCCAATCCCTGTGTTGATTTTGTCTTTTGTTCACCTGTGCCTAGTTAGTCTGTGTATATTTGTACTCCCCTGTATATTCAGTTCATTGCTAGTTCGTCACTGATGCCAAGAGTGTTCTGCTCCTCATGTCGTGTTCATGTTGGTTTTTGGAATAAAACCTTTGGATTTAAGTCCTGCCAACGCCTGATAACTGTCCTGCATTTGGGTCCTAAAACCACTGCACTTGCACTGTGACAGGTCAGGATTATTTTAGATGGAGAAGGCCACCGGCCACTATATTTCCACACCCACTCCAGAAAGACACTTTGCATGTAGGCTGTATTGTTGTATAAAGTCACCGTTACAGCAAGATGTGTAGAGTTTGGGCATTCAGGAAATAAGTAACACTGCTAAATGTGTCCGTTGCACTTGTGAAAAAAGTTTCCCAAAATTGCAAAGTCAACCTTGCTTTGAGGCAGATTCTGAATATGTTGGTCATAAACAGCATAAACAAAGACAAGAAAGTAACAGGACCTATGCTTATGTGCCTGGCACACACCTGTGACTGAGTGACACACAACTATGACTGCCACACACCTGCCAGCATTGAAATTCAAAACAACAGTGAATGCCAACAGAACAACAATTCATTTTACCACATTTATTGTGCCTGCAGCCCACACCTTTAGCAGTGTTATATCATTCCAGGAATGTCAAGCCATGCCTTGTTGTTGTAAAGGAGACTAATCAACAATTAAAACAATACAATGATACAAATTTGTGTTAATAATGTGTAGAAAACAATTTCAAAATTTTGCCTTTTTTGGAAGGGTGCAGCCCACACCTTTAGTAGTGTTAGGCTACCTATTCGAAGAATGTAAACCATACCTTGGGGGAGTGTAAAGGTACCTAATCAATGATTAAAACCGATATCGGATACAATACCAGTGGGTATTAGTAAGGTGGTGAAAATAATTCCCAAAGTTACTGTAGTATTCCAAACTTATGTGGGACAGTTTATCTGGTCACCCTCTCCTCCAGTAAAACTAGAGGGAGCCAGACCACGCCCCCTGGTCGTAGGGTATACGCACGCCCCCCTCACACCTGCTCTCGCCTCACGATTGGACAGGAACGCCGTCTAAGTCCCGCCCCTCCGGCCAGCATTTTAAATATAATTTACATTGTAAAGTAACCGAGGGAAAAACCGGCTGAGCCATATCAGCCACTTTGAAGGAGAGAGAGATACAAAAGTGGGTGTGTGTCACTGTGTCATAATGTGTACTAGCATTACTATGTAAAGAGGTATTCCACATTAGAACGAGAGCGCTTGCTTGGCGAAAAAACACCCGCTCAAACACACACACTGACACACGCGTATATATACGCGCGCGCACACACGCACGGCACACATACACACACGCGTACTCAACCACGCTGCGAAAGAAGAAGAAGGCGCTGTTGACGGCTGACGGGTGAACCTGCGGGTTCTTCATGTCACTCTGATTTTTTTTTTTCTCCACCAAAGGAAGAGGAATACCGCGCAGTTGGTTGGAAAGGAAGCAAAGGAAAGGAAGAAGAGAGATCCGATCCAGAGACTGGGGAATAAAACAGCGGCGATGTCTCCCGTTTGGAACTACTGCGTCCCTCTGGCCATCATAAGCATCGCATACATCGTTCGCACCGGTAAGGAACCCCAAAGGGGACACAGATCTCTTGAAATGCGTGTGGTGCTGCCGCCGCTGCCGCCGCTGCTGCTGGTTTGAATGAAAAGGCTTTGATTGATTTGATTGTCAGGCTTGTTTATATGCACGGGCTGAGATGAGTCGGAGCTTCTTCTTGCCGTTCAAGTTTGTAGAAGTGCGTTTGCCAGTGCGTTTTAACACAAGCAATGCACCTCCGGGATCCGCGGGCGATCCCGGTTGTTTGTCACCGACAGACAGGGGGTTCTTTATCCCTATGAGGAGAGAGGGCAGTCTAGTGGCTATAGTGGCTTCCCTCTGCTCTGCTGCTGTGGACGGACCCCCCTGTCAACATTGTCGACCCATGTGTAGGATTGCATTATACATTATGATAGGCTACGCAATGGATTAATTCATTTATAGAGTGACAACTTCTTGGGGGGGAAATTCTGCTGAAAAGAAAAGATCCCCTTGCAAAATGAGAAACAAAAGTGAAAGCTGTGCTGACATGAGTCCACTTTACGTGCCCACGGGGGCTCTCTCTGTCTACGTCGGGGCTCTATGACAAAAGACATCATTCATTGGATTGTAGTTATCGCGGCGGGCTCTAAGCTGTCGTCGCCCGTCATGCGTCATCGTTTGTACCCATTTTAATCAGTTTCTATTGACAGAACACGTACTGGGCATGTAACAGTACCGTATGTATGTATAGCGGGACTCTGACTTCATGATATATGACAGCGCGTCTGCGCACACAGCATACAGTCTCTCTCTCTCTCTCTCTCTCTCTCTCTCTCTCTCTCTCTCTCTCTCTCTCTCTCTCTCTCTCTCTCTCTCTCTCTCCCTTTCCTCCCCCCAGCGGATTGAATATCATATCTAATCGCCCACGCGAGAGAACTCATAACTAAATGCCCGCACTGAACTAGACATTGTAGCCTGCATATACTCAGCATCTGTTTTGTGTGTGTGTGTGTGTGTGTGTGTGTGTGTGTGTGTGTGTGTGTGTGTGTGTGTGTGTGTGTGTGTGTGTGTGCGCGTGTGCGTGTGCGTGTGCGTGCGTGTGTGAGTGCCCCCCCCCCCACGTTGCCACATCCTGTAGCAACGCTGTGGATCATCATCATCGCACTGAATAATAAACCCAGTCACACACTGGACCTTTGAGACTGCATCTTATCAGCTAAATTAAAACAACAACACAACACATGAAGCTATAAAGAAAGGCCATGATGTTGACTCCTAGCGTGTGTGTGTGTGTGTGTGTGTGTGTGTGTGTGTGTGTGTGTGTGTGTGTGTGTGTGTGTGTGTGCGTGCGTGCGTGCGTGTGTGTATGTGTGTGGCAGCATTTATCTTCTTGCAAGCTCAAGATCTCTTCCCTGCGAAATGGTCATGCACCGTTTCCCATGGGGACCATCTATTTCACGCTCGCCACCACATAATAAGTGCATGCATCTGCTGCAGAAACCGGGGGATTTAGATTAAAATATGACACATCCCTCTAGGCCCTCTTGCTCTTCTGTTTTTTTCTTTTCTTTCTCCCTCCCTTTCCTCCTAAGCTATAGAAACATTACTGTGCCATCTGCTGTAATGTGCACTGAAAAAGACAATCAAAGCTCTGCTGATGCTTGCAGCCAGCGCAGATGATGATTATTTACAACATCACATTGTTGTTTAAGTGGCCCTCCGCTGTGTCCTATTCCAGTATGGTGTGTCTTATGGGAACTCAAAGTGCTGTATTGTTGTTGTTGATGAAGTCTGTGGTGTACCCAGAGGTAGCGGAGGGGTTAAACGTTGGCTGCTTGGTTATTGTCACATACTGTGCTGTGCTGCTCGGCTGTACAGCCCTGATGGAGAGTTTATTTCTCCATACCTCCCCTCTGTGCTTCTGTGACTCCGCTCTCGATACCAAAGCCTGTGTATTGATTCATGGTATCTCTCTCTTACTGTGTGTGTGTGTGTGTGTGTGTGTGTGTGTGTGTGTGTGTTTGCGATAAGATCACAGAAAACCGATGATTTATGTATGTAGGACGTGTAAATATAAAGTAGGCGTTTGCATCTAATGTATACAGATTGGCTATCTTGTGTGCAATATGACGGCCAGTAGTGTGTGTGTCTGTGTGTGTGTGTGTGTGTGTGTGTGTGTGCCTATCTTCCGCTCGTGCATGGGCCAGAGTTGGCAAAATGTCTGTGTAATTGTGTCGTGCGTGTATGTGTGTGCCTCTGCATGCCAGTTTAGTGCATTCTGTAAGCATTGTGTACGTCGTGCAGGTGTCTTCAGACCGTGCACGCAAGGTATAAAGCGCATGCATGCGATCATATTACCCACACGACTGCACACATACACGCATGTGTGCACGCACATGTCGTGCACAGAAGGAAATTAACAAATCCATTTGTAACTTGGAGAGCAAATCTAACGGGTCTGTTCGGATACATTTGCCATGCTCTCTCTCTCTCCGAATTAAAATGAACACTTGGGATGTGTGTGTGTGTGTGTGCGTGTGTGTGTGTGCGTGTGTGTGCGCGCGTGCGCGTGTGTGCACGTGAGAGAGAGCGAGGCAGAGAGAGAGCTAGAGAAACAGAGAGAGGCAGAGAGAGAGAGTCTCTGACCAGTGTGTGTGTTACAGTGGTAGGGTTTTGCCTGAGCTGCAGGCTGCCTCAGCTGGGGGCTGCTAGCTGATCACTGTCATTAATCTAACCACTGACAGGCAGAGGCCCAGAGAGGAGGAGGAGGAGGCGAGAGAGGAGGGATGGAGGGGAGGAGAAGGGAAGGGGGAGGGTGCCTGTGGTCAGGCCAAGCAGCAACGGGGCATTTGAGGCGGGTAGAAAGGAGGACGGGGGTGTGTGGACGAGAAGCGGAAGTGAGTGGATGCGATGGTTGTTCCCAGATGCCCTCCCCAACGCCCCACACGCACACACACACACACACACACACACACACACACACACACACACACACGCACACACACACACACCCCCCGTGTGGGGACTCTATAGGCTTGCTTTTTGGCATATGAGTCAAAAGGCACACAGACACAGTATTTAGAAAGTTACTTTTCAAAAGTAATCCCCTACAACTAGTTACTTGCTAAAAACATTTAGCCAGTAATGTAATCCAGATCCTGATTGTTTTAATTTATTTGTAGCTCTAATGTTGATCAGGGGATGTATCCCTGTTACAATACCCTGGCTACTGCAATCTAGATTACACATTTTAAAAAATACTATACGACTTCACAGTTACTGTTTTTTGCAACCAGATTATGTAATCCCGTTACATGTATAGTCTGTTACTCCCCAAACCTGCATGCACACTATACATTGGCACACATGAAAAACACATACATACAGCCTCTATATCTTTCTTGCTCAGTCTGCCTCTCTTGCACTCACTCTCTCTCTCTCGGGTAAACAAACCCACACAAACACACACACCTGCACATCTTGTACATTTCAGGGCATCTCTGGCAGATATCTTGCGTGGCACATGCACATTAAACCTATAATTTTGGAGGGGAGGAGAAAGGAGAATGTGGGGTGAGAGGGAGCTTTGTTTTAATGCCAGGGTACAGGGGTATATAGGTTGTGATGGACAGACTGATTGGGTGGATAGATGTATGAGTGAACTGACAGATTGAGAGAGTGCTCAGGAGACGAGGGCGCCCAGGCTTTGCCTTGTAGAAGAGGAAGAAAGATGGAGAGAAAGAATGATCATGGTTCAGGTCAGTGAGGGAGACAGAGGAGGCAATGTAGAGAGAGGTTGAGAAGAGAGGCGAAGCACGTTTGATGCATGCATGCATGCATGCATGCACACTAACCTTATACCCCAGTGCCTGGATATCTAAAATGAACCTCAAAACCCTCTATTGCTAACTTTAACCTGAAACAAAACTGCATCCTGAATCTTTCCCCAATTGTAACACTGCCTTAATTTCATTTCTGCAAATGCAGATGGCGTGTGCAATTTTGTATTCTGAATACGTACTGTATACCCGCCTACCCACCCCGTCTCAAAGTCTTACAGGTGCACTGTGCATAGAACTCTGTTCCCAGTTGTAACCTAACTATAAAAAATCCTTCCTGACCATAAAACAATGAAAAATTCATTGGGAACCCAAAGCGATCCCCAGTTTCATTCTGGCTTTATCGACTATACGTGCAAGGGGGACTTTTGGCATTCTTCTTTGCTTCTCTGCTGGTCCCTTTTGGTCCACATGCACACACACACACACACACACACACACACACACGCACGCACGCGCGCACATGCACATGCACACGCACATGCACGCACATACAGACATGGACACGCACACCACTGCTTTGGCTGCTGCTTGTATGTGGGGGTGGCTGATCCTCAGCAGCTGTGGGGCCAACCCTGGCAGCACCCCTACAGTTACTAATGCAGCTGACCCCGCCTCCGCTGCTGCTGCTGCTGCTGCTGCTGCTGCTGCTGCTGCTGGGCTATCGCATCACAACACACACACACACACACACACACACACGGAGCACTCCATCCTCCTCTCCCAAGGCCTCCATTACCTAGCCGTCTCATTGGCCCCTGGCGCATTAAATCAGCTCCATTTGTTTATTTGACCGTGTGCAATGAGAGCCATCCGTTTGAGCTTGTTCGGCCCATCACGCCGTTTGGACCTTGGCTCCGGCTCTTGAAAAACAGCAACGCGTTAGACGGAGTTGTGGGAGGAGATTTGAATACCAATTATCGCTTGTGTGTGTGTGTGTGTGTGTGTGTGTGTGTGTGTGTGTGTGTGTGTGTGTGTGTGTGTGTGTGTGTGTGTGTGTGTGTGTGTGTGTGTGTGTGTGTGTGTGTGTGTGTGTGTGTGTGTGTGTTCTTTCAAACAAGAGGCTGCATATAAATCAATGTCTCTGTGAGTCACAGGAGGGAGGCCTGGCATGCAAAGCACACAAACAACCAGCGAGAGATGCTGTGTACACACAAACATGAAAAGCATGACCTCACACGAGCCTGTGCACCAGCGCGTGAGGGCACACACGCATGCACGCACAGTCGCGCACACACACACAAAACTCCTTGTTTTGCGACCACCAGTTCACAGGAGTTTTCTTTTGAACACAAGGAATAGGATTGCTTACTCCAGAAGACTTGGTCGCAGACCCATTTTGCCTGTTTTTGATGCTTGTCAAACGTGGTTTGCATCACGCCGGAGTAAGATTGCCTTTTTCTGCTTGCTTCCACATTACGCTAGGCTTGCTATTTCAGCCCTCGCTTTGTTCTCTAATGTGCTGAAAAAGTCTTCCCTGAAAGCCAAGGTTTATCCTTTGATCTCAACCTTAGAGGATAATTCTTAACCACCCAAATAAAATAAACTTGTCGACAATTTAATTAAAAATGTCCTCTCTCTCTCTCCCCCTCCCTCCCTCTCTCTCTGCCCCCGCCGCTGTCTGTTGGTGCACCATGTATAACTCCAGTGCTGCTGGCCTCCTTATTGCTGTGATTTGCCTCTTCTTTGTAGGTTTTTTAAATGATTGAGAACCGCTGCTTGGCAAGCAGGAGGAGGGCTATTTCATAATTATCTCTTTCTTTTTCCGACATGGTGCTGGCCTGCATCGTAGACTGCATGTTTCAGCAAACCGATTCAGTCTCCCAAAGGCCCCTGACACGGCGGTTGGCCTGCATGCTATCTCTGCCATGCAGAACCTGCAACCTAAACGTGTAAATGCCAAAGGTAAACAAATCCTTGGCTGCATGCAGAAGAGCTTGTTGGGCCTCCCCTGCCCCCAGACTTTCATTCTCAAACGGCATTCCCCGCCCATCCCACCCTGACCCCACGGCGACTTTTCATGGATCCATTACTCACAGGCGGAGGGGAGGATCGGTGGCGCACCGTTTAGCACAGGTGATGCATTTTTTACTGTTAATTATCCCCTCTAATCGGCCTCCGGCTTCCAATACCATCCACATTACAACTCGCCTCGTTCGTTCTCTTGGACTTCACGCCCATGTAACTTTCAGGCTATTTAGTCTTCAGCGACAGTTACAAAAAAAACTGCCGAGGTTTCACATGTCTATTTCCCTGCCCCCGATGTTTAGGAAGTGAGACTCTGCACCCCTGGGCTATATCGGGATGCCCTTGTGACTCCTTACAGTAGCCATCACATGTCCCTCACAGTTCACATCCCGTTTGCAGTCTGAAGTGTCTATCTGATGGAGCCGTTTTCCTGGAGAGGCTCTATAGCCGACAATGCGAGCACTGTCTGTAATGTACCAGACGAAGACGGAAGAGAGGGCAGTTTTCGGCTAATGTCTCACTCCACCATTTGTTTAATAGTCCATTTGTCAAACTTTGCGTAAATCCAATCAGGGGCCGCCGCTAATGTAGGAACACTTTATGGGCCGCCACCTCATCTCGGTCCTATTACTATTCCGCGGAGGGAGTGCAGCTGCGTGATTATCATAATGGTGATCTACACCGTCCTTACTTGTCGGCCATTTTGCAGAACGACTGGCATTTCACCAAGTTTTCATGGTAGTTTTTTTTTTTTTTTACTTTTGCATTAAAACGCTGAGAGAAGGAATGCCAAGGACATCGACTGCATGCCCCTCACGCCTGTAAAGAGAGAGAGAGAGAGAGAGAGTGAAAGAGTTTCCTGGCATTTCAAGCCCCATGTCAATCAATCCCATCGCTCTGCTCTCTTGGATCCCATCTGATTGGCTGCTCTCCCCGGAGTGACGCGCAGTGGAGAACCTCCCTCCTCCTCCTCCTCCTCCTGGACATGACCTGCTTTGTCCCCTGAGCCAGCAGCTTTTTTACGGCCGGCCGACCTCTCTCGCTGCATATTTGTCTTTGCTGTCGAAAGCGTGAAATCGGTAAACATTGATCCCCCTCCCCTTTACATCGTTGCCACGGCTGCAGCCGTATACACGGCACTGTGTGTGCTCTTTGTTATATGGGGTGGGTTGGGGGGGAACTCTCATGTTTGAAGCACCTCCTCGGCAATTGAATTGAAGAGAGGGAGACGCACACACGGGCCGTGCACGGCACACACACATGCACACGCATAGGGAAGGGGGGGAAAGAGATGCATGCCTGCAAGAGGAAGGGAGAAAGTGAGACAAACGGTGGGAGAGATTGAAGAAATAAAGTCAAGAGCATGACTACTGAAGGGGAAGACAACATTCCTTGCCAGTGGTGACGCCGTCTCCATGACTCTCTCGGTGAGAGAAAGCGTTTAAATCCCTCCAAAGCGGTTGGTTGGCCCCAGGCCCTGTTTAACACCTGTCTCCGTGCCTCCATCCCGTGGGGTCTGTCGTCGTGCAGCACTGCTGGCAGAACCAGAACACTCCCCGCCCCAAACCAACCCGCCTGGCTCCCACCCACCCCTCAAGTTCTGGGTAATGCCGGTAACCAGCTGTGATTAGCCCCACTTCCAGGTGCCCCCTTTTGCCTGAGCGGCCGGCGGCACCCTCTTCACCAGGCGAGAGGGTCTTGATTGGGCGAGCTGATTGAGGCGAGACACAAAAACAAGCTAAAAGGAAGACAGGGGGGGGCAAGTGCTGCAAATTGAAGAGGTCTAAAAGTGCTGTTCTTCACCAAGGGGCGAGGGCCCTAATTCCATCTGGAAGCCTTGAGAGAGAGAGAGAGAGAGAGAGAGAGGGAGAGGGAGAGAGAGGGGTCTGGTTAGGTAATGAGGTACTCTCCATAGAAGAGAGAGGGAGTCTCGTCCAGGTGAGAATGCCACCACGGCATTACTGTAATTGGCTTAATAGGCACAGAGGTGCCAGCCTATAGTCTCTGTCCGCCTGCTTTCTGGAGCTCTGCATCATGGGTGTCTGCTGGAGGCTGGGCTGATGAGGAGTGACCAGGCTTAATGCAGGCCACCAACTCACAGATTGGGTCAGGGAAACAGAGAGAGAGCGACAGCATGTGTGGGTGCGTGTGTGTGTGTGGGGGGGGGGGGGGGGGGGGGGGGGGCATACAAAGCAGGCACTAGGGAGAGTGAGAGATGCCTGGCTCTAATAGTACATGAAGACGACCCGAGAGAGGGAGGAAAGAGAGAGAGAGAGAGAGGGGTGGAGGTGGGATGGGGGGCGTCACAGACCAGTGAAGCATGGAGAAGACCCTGGAGCTGAGGGGGAAAGTTAGGATGTGGGTGGTAGCGATTGTGAGTGTGTCTGAGTAAGTGTATACGCACGCGCACCTGTGTGATGGAGGGATGATGTTGCCTTCAGACGGACCTGTGAATTATTGCAAAATTTCATCTCGAAAATGGAAGGGTGTGGAAACTACAGAGAGAGACGGCGAGAGAGAGAGATAGAGAGATGGAGAAAAAGAGACTCCTGATCTGACCTCGGGAAGGATTTGGAAGCACAGAAGAGTGGAATGTGAGGAATAAGGGAGAGATTAAGAGGGCGTGCAGAAAAAGTGCAGGTCGATGAAGTGAACAGGAGTTGGTGGAAAAAAAGAGAGAGATAGACAGAGAGAGAGGGAGAGAGAGAGATGGATGGTGATACACAGCGATAAAGACAGTCACTGGGGCTTGGCACTGTGTAGGTGACTACACCAGGTAGACAAGGTGTCTTGATCGATGAGGTCACACTACACACACACACACACACACACACACACACACACACACACACACACACACACACACACACACACACACACACACACACACACACACACACACACACACACACACACACACACACACACACACACACACAGTTCTTTCTCTCGCAGTACATGCACTACACAAGAATACACTAACTAAGTATACATGCTCCCGTATTGAGATTTTTGCCGGTCATGGCGCCAGTTTTACAGTGTCAGCAGCACACTCCTTCACTTCGGGAGAATTAAGCGTGCACACACGCGTGCGCGCACACACACACACACACACATACACACACACACACACACACACACACACACACACACACACAGAAAGGTATACACTATAATGCACACGCCCAAATCACATGCTGAATAACAAGTTTGGACGGCCATTGAACTGAATGACATTGAGCTGGTCCCTTTTCATGTTAATTGTTATTAATAGGCCAGGTTTGGCTGGTACTGTAAAATGGCCATTCAAAGCTTTTTTTTCTCTCTCTCTCTCTCTCTCTCTCTCTCTCTCTCTCTCTCTCTCTCTCTCTCTCTCTCTCTCTCTCTCTCTCTCTCTCTCTCTCTCTCTCTCTCTCTCTCTCTCTCTCTCTCTGCTGGGAAATCAAACCGCGGGCATCCTGAAGGCTGATGCAAACATAATGCATGAAGAGGTCTCTGCTGAGTTCTCTGTCTTTTTTAAAACCCTGTGCTGGTGACAGGCGTGGGGGGCTGTGCAACGTTGTTCAGATGTAAAAATCATTTGCGCACACAATGATCAAGAGCGAAATATTGATTGTGCACGAAGGTCCTTCTTCCCCCTACTGTTGATCATGTTAATCGAAGGTGATGCTCGCCTGTTCCGTCAAGAGCATGTTTGAAGTCTTGGAGTGGAGTGTGGGGAGGGGAGTGGAGCGGGGGATTCTGTACATACAGTATATACCCGTAGGATGCAGATTATATAGCTGCAGGCAACATATCATTGCTGTCCGTCAGATACCTTGTATCTCAACCCTACTTCAACTGGCAGGAGTATTGCACAGAGGTCATAAAAATAGCAGGTTTACAGGCTCATAACATGATCACCTCAGGGGTGGCGGTGGCTCAGGGGTAGAGTCCCCGGACATAACCACAAGGTTGCCAGTTTGAACCCGGGCTCCCCTAGAGTTGGTGTCGAAGTGTGTCTTAAAGCCACTGAACCTCTAATTGCTCCTGTTGTGCTGATTGTGCCTTGCATGGTTTCCGCTATCTGTGTTAGTGTGTGCGTGTGCGTGTGTGGGTGAATGTGATGCACAATCTGTAAAGCACCTTGGATAAAGGTGCTATATAAATATACCATTTACCGTTTAGTTTTACCATTTACCATCTGAGTGTGTAGATCAGGATTCTTTACTGAACAAATAAATCAGGTACGTTTTTTTTTTTTTTTTTTTATATGTACAGGTACAAGGTTTCCACCCGACAGTCAGAGAACGACACAAGCCACAAACTGCAAGCGGATACAAAAAGAGAATTGGCTCTGTGTGTTTATTTGTCTCCATGTGTACTTTGAAGGACGTGCCAGATCAGTCCCATCTGATGATGGAGAGATATCAGCGACTTGCCAGTAGCATGGACTAGATCAAAAGCAAATAGAAGATTGCCCAACTCTATATTGGAGAGATGCCAGTCCAGTGTTGACACACTCACATAAAAATGTCAAAATGGTTTCACTTTCGGTACAGTACAGTGGTTTATTCTTAGTTGCGCGTCAGTGTTGCAGCGTCGCCGAAAATGTCCAATTTCCAAGCTGGCGACACTTAGCAGCGTGACACGTTGTGAACTGCCACACCGCTAAGTACACAACAAGCATGGAGGTTCCAGTCAGTGTCTGTTTTTGTCAGCGGGACTGAGATACTTACAGAACAAGTATTGACAGACGCGGTTGAAAATCGAACACAATCCAACTCTCATTCTCTTTCACTCGTTCTCCATTTAATCCCCCCCCATCTTGAACATTGTTAGTACAAACAAGAAAACATATTTTATTTCCCTGCTATACGAAATCCATCCCAGGACATGTGCTCTCTCACTGTGTCTCTCTTTGCATCTCTCTACTCTTTAATTCTCCTCCTCTCCTGTTTCTCACTCTCACTGTCTTTAGACATGGTCTTAACATCAGGAGTAGCAGGCTTTGATCCACTTCATTAGCGGCCCGTAAACAACCATTAATTAGAGGCAATTAATTAGGCGGCACATGAAAACAATTGTGGGGGGAAAAAAAGTTAGACGCTCTCAAAGACCTCGGAGCCCTTGTGCTGTGCCGAGAAAAAGGGAGAAAGATAGAGATAAAATATTGAGGGAGGGGGCGGGGGGGAAATAAGTGGCCGTGGACGAAAGCGAACGCGAGAAGGAAGAATGGGCGAGAGAAAGCCCTGAGGGCATGCTTAATGTGTTAGCAGGGTGAGATTTACCGCGATGATTTGCTGCGGCTCTTTTGAGATTCATAAGGTCATCAATTCACAAGCTGCTTTTTAGTGGATGGGAAAACAAAAGTGAGGCTATACCCTGTCGCCTGCGCCAACGGGGGGAGGGAGGGAGGGAGGGAGAGAGAGGGAAGAAGAGATGAAAAAGAAAGGGAAGCCTGCTGGCCAAATTGGATGGGCACGCTGATAGTGTTCTGTGGGGGATCGCTGCCTGCATTTGCATGGCGAGCTCAGTTTAGAGAATGTGGCCCGCGGTGGTGACCTTGAGGACTGGCTCTGCGCTTTCTTCTTTCCTTTGTGCCAGTGTTTCCTGGCTTGTGTGGTGTGTGTTTGGGTAGAGTGTGTATGCTATGCCACCCGGCCTCTCCGCAAAACAACTCTCTTAGTAGATCATTGGGCAGCGCAAAAAGGCATGCATAACTTTATTAGAGGCCACAGATGAACCCTGTCTGTATGCCATCCATAGACTCTCTCTCTCTCTCTCTCTACTCTCTCTCTCCTAGTCTCTGTTCCTCATTTGCGGCGGGCCGATGGCTGCATGGCGGAGAGGAGCAGCCTAACTAAGTGGCTGTGATACTGAGTGGGTTTGACACGGGCCTTGGGGCGCTCTGGGCAGGCAGGCGAGGAGGAGAGGATGAAGCCACACTTCACATCATGCAGGCACCACCACCCACTGCGGGCTCTGCCGAGGTGATGCATGGAGGGAACAGGGGAGTGGTGGGGGGCGCACAAAGCAAGGCCTGCCTGGCAGGGTTTTACTGTACCTGACACCGGTGGCAGCCAAAATGGAATTTATATGCCACTCTGAATGGAGCCTCCTCCTGTCCAGATGCTCGACAGGAGACTGGGCCCAAATAACGCTCGGCCCTGAGTATAGACAAAGTTAAGCTGTCGCAAACTACGTTCGCTTCATGGGATCAGTCCAATGGCAGCTCCATCAAGTTGTCGTGTTTCACCATGTTAATGATTTTTCTTTTAGGTCCTTTTTTCTGAGAGTGTACAAATGGACACATTTGTACACTCTCGGGGAAAAAAAGGAAATGTCCCTCTTTTTGTCCCTCTTTCAGGCAGCAACAGCCCTCCCGAGAGCTCAGTTTTCTGACCCTTCAATGTCGCATCGTTTCGGCTGGTCTGAGTATTATTTGGACAGAGCCTTCATGTACACTTGTACAGTATCTTCCAGATGTACCTCCTCCTCTACCTCAGCTGTTCTAGTTCTCGTCTCCTATAGTTAGAGGGGCTATAAATTGGACACACATCGGCTGCTCTGTGTGATCTAGTCCTGACTTCATCCTAATATGAACTGCAACGCTTCTTTTTAGGGGTGGGCAAGGGGTGGACATAAAAGCAATGTAAGCCAGATTTTTTTTGCATTATAGATGGGATTTTTTTTTGCCCCAAATCCCAAGATGGCTTCTACTGTGTCTGTCTGTCTGTCTGTCTGTCTGTCTGTCTGTCTGTCTGTCTGTCTGTCTGTCTGTCTGTCTGTCTGTCTGTCTGTCTGTCTGTCTGTCTGTCTGTCTGTGTCTCTCTCTCTCTCTCTCTCTCTCTCTCTCTCTGTATCTCACACACACACACACACACACACACACACACACACACACACACACACACACACACACACACACATATAGACGTACACACACGCATGCACATGCGCAACTTACTCAGCACACAGGAGATTGCAGAGACCTTTTAAAATTTGCAATGTTATTTACCACAGTGCATTCAGGCTCTGATTTCTCTGAGCTTTCCAAATGTCACACTCCCTCTCTGGTCTGCTTTTGATGAGCTTCCCCCAGGATATTAATTTAAGGCAAATTGGAATGAGCTCACCTGGCATAATGTGTCTGAGACACACACACACACGCACGCACGCACACACACACACACACACACACACACACACACACACACACACACACACACACACACACACACACACACACACACACACACACACACACATACACACACACACACACATACACACACACACACACACACAAACATGCGGGTGCAAAACAGGGCAGTCTTTTAATCTTCCTCTGTGTATAGCGCCTGAGCGTCTTCTTTTGTGGCCCCAAAACTCGTTTTTCACTTTTGATCTCTTTACTTGTTGGCCTTTCCCCTTGCTTTGTTGTCAGCCATTATTTTCAGTTTTTTCCTCTCTCTCTCTCTGGCTCTATCTCTGCGCTTCGTTCTCTGTATGCCACTTAACCCCTGGCTCTTTTGTCTCTCCCTCAACCCCCCCAGAGTGAGGCTGTAGTGATTACATGCTGTCTGTGTGTGTTATGCTGCTCACCATGGACACCACAAACACTTTATTATCCTCTTACTATTGGTAGTAGGAAAAGGGAAAAGCTTCTAGTCCATCCATCTACTCCATCTCCTCTCCTCTTAATTAAATGCTAAACCAACAATAGCCTTGACCTGCGCTCTGCGTGCAGCGCAGACATCTTTCAAAGGGCCAGAAACGAATTCCCCATTCATTGTCCTCATAGACTTTTCCAAAATGATTTATATAGAGATGATTACGCCGTGGAACAAAGACAACTCGGGTTGCGACAAATCATGACACACAATGTTTCGGGACAATCGAATAATTTGTAAGAATAAAAAGAAAACAAAAAGTATTGTATCCTGCCGTTTTTGTCTTTCTTACCAATTAGGTACTGTATGATAATATTGTGTTTGTTGTCTTGATTTGTCACGACCCGAGTTGGCTTTGCCCGCGGCTTAAGTGTCTTTGCATAAAACATTTTTGCAAATTCTGTGAGGAATATGAATGGGGAAATTACTTCTGGGCCGCAGGCAACGTCATGGAATAGAAGGGGCAGGACAGCTAGCTCTATAATGATTTGTGTCAGGATGGGGAGGGCAAAGAAAGGGAAAGAACACAGAAAAAATAATATAATAAAATACTGATACTGATACTGTAAATATATGAACTTAAAATATACGTCCACATTCCATCGATCCATGCTGGGAAAGCAATAGATAGATTCATTAAAACCATGGCTCTCTGTCTGGAAATCCACACGAAATCCATTTAATGCACATACAGTATGTCAAACTCAAGACCCGACTTTGGCCCGACTCATATTTGAGTTTGACATCCCTGACTTAATGTGTCAACTAAACATTTTCAGACTTTTCCTTGTTGGCTCCGGTCCAGTAAAGGTTGCAAACCAAAGGAGGTAAACAACACAGAATGAAGGCAAGAGACAAGAGGTGCAGTAGTAAGAGAGAGAGAGATGATGCAACACAGATCCTCCCCAGGAGGGGACTTTGTTTATTTGACACCTTGCACAGCGTGCTGCTTTCTGATGGATCTTTTGGATACAGCAGTTTGTGCTCCTCTCCTCTCCTATCCTCTCCAGCCATCTCTCATAGCCCTGGCCCTGAGAGCTGCATGCAGGGAATGACCAGGCCCAGGTGTGAAGAGAGGAGAAGGATTAGAGAGAGACACAGAGAGAGAGAGATGGGTTTGATGGGACCCAGGTGGCCAGAGTGAAGGCCTGTCATGCCGACTGGCCTTCTCATTTGCATAGCAAAATGTTTTTTTTATCCCTCCTCCATCATGCACCGTGATTCAGTAATTCTCACACTGCTATTTTTGAACAGCCAGGACAAAAATCTGAAATTAGTCTTTCCTGAGGTTACATTGTTGGTGACATCTGTGACAGAGCCAGATCTTGGCATGGGCATGGGGGGCAATGCCCCCCTAAATGCCCTGACCCCATGCAAAACAACCAAAACTTCAGAGATATTTCAAATCAAAGACTGTGCTTACGTTTCAAATGAATTGAAACGCTGCTACTGACTGCAATTGAGGCACCACTAAACCAACACCATTTCATCATTCAAAACAGAAAACCTTTAGCTTTATGCATGCTATGTGTCTTTTGCAACTTCAACAACAACTGATATGATTGATGTTTTAACTTGCTTAATAAAATCCTGTAACTGAAAATTATAATATAATAATTTTAGGCACAAGCTATGTAAAATGCTTTGAATAAAATTAGAGATAGTTAAGGTGATTGCAATCATTCAGTCTCATTATATTTTCACTTGTAGAAAAACAGCACCTACCCCCCCACACCAACCCACCCTACCCAAGAGGATAACACTAACGTCAACAAGGTCTGTTTAATGTTCTTTTAGAAGCATTCATATCTTAAATAGCAGGTGGTGGATTTACTGTTGAGCTGCTAAACATGAACACTACGTTCACCCAGTGTGATCCGAGCTGTAAATATGAGGCCTAGAAAAGCCTACCACGGTCCTTCCTCTTATTCCCACCATAATACCTCCAGGAAAAGTCAATCGAGCCTCGATCTCAAACTCACTATAAGATTGATTGATTATTAGGAAGCTAAATAACAATAGTAGGCGTTCTGGGATTTCATGAAAAATAGTGGGGTTTCGTCTCCATGTTAAATGTACATGTCATTTACAACTCTTGTAAAAGTTTCACTTTCAGTCCTAATTTGTTGGTGAGGGTCTATAGAACCATTTTGGTTCGAGTGGCCCGCCACAAATTACATAATTGGCCTGTAGGGGGCGTAACAAGGTGCCAACCCTATCAAAACATGTAAACTGTTGTAACTATTGATCAAATTGTCCAATCTGTACATATGGGATATCTATGAATTCACAATCAGGTTAGCATTTGCTACCTAAACCTAATATATAATAAAATATATTTTTTTCATCCATTATTGGTGTATATCCACAAAAATAGCAAGCAAAACAAGCTAAAATTAGCTAAGACCGAAGTGAGTTTCCATCTCCTTGTTAAATTTAGTTGTTGTTTACAACTTTAAAAATTTAACTTTCAGTACTAAATTCTAGGTGAGGTCTACAGAACCATTTTGGTTAGAGTGGCTAGCACGCAGATAAAGATTATTAGGGGGCCTTCCAAAATATGATATATGACTGTCATAACTTATCCAATCTGAACATATGACATATGTATGAATTCACATTCAGAAGTAGTATTTAGTCATTTAGACCATATTACCCTCCCCGCTCCCCACCACCACAAACTGGTGTATATCCACAAAAATAGCACGTAGTCCAGCCTCTATGTGCAGTATTTTGATGATAATAGCATGAATTTTGGAACACAGTTGGAGCATGTCGTTAGGAGCATTGTTGGCTATGGCACCATCACAGATTTGTCCCTTGGTAATCCTGACAGCTATTTTCTAAAATCTTAATCCTAGTAAATAGTCCCACATTGTCAATGATGAGTAATTCAGTGGTACTATTTACATTTGTCCTGTGACCATGGTAGATATTTCTCATAATGGCCACCACCTGCTGATATTTTAACAGTAATTACAATTCTCTGATCCTGATTCTGGTAACTAATCCTACGTTTTCAAGGACGAGGTCTAAAGGATGAGGTGGGGTGAGGGCTTCCAGCCAGAGTTTCTCCTCACTTCTCATGGCCTCAGTGTTCTGGGGCTTTGTCAACTATGTCAATGCCATTGTCTTTGCTGAAGGTTTCTTTCAAAGTCTCTAGCTCAGCCCAAGGTCCAATCCAGACTTGTGCAGATGGCTGCTGGCTCATCTGGCGGCCCCAGTTTGTGTGATTAGGTGGGGTTGACTGCCGCAATCAGGATTAGGGGCTTGACCCTTTCAAACCGTGGCAGTCTCGCCAAGTGTCTGCATTTGCTTTGGAGGCTATATAGAGGAGACATTTGCTCTCCAGCACCAGGTGTCATGAGGTGAAGGCTCCTTCAATTGACATGATAGGGACAATGAGAATGACACTAAGGCCACTCCAGTGTATGCACATCCTGCCTGATAGTTATGAGGGCAGATCTTCAGGTGTTCTGTTGAGTCTTCATGGGGAGAAGCATTATGCATTCCGAACCATCTTCAAGAAGGACATGAGAGTCGAAAAGAATGGTCACCATGGTGCAATATGTAACTACTTTGAGTATGACTATTTTCCTGTCAACTAGCTTGTGTGTGAAGGTACAGAACTTCAGCAGTGGTTTTCACAAGACAGCTTTTACTGTATGGATATGGATGGGGATCTGGCTAGAAGTACACAGACTGGTGTTGGATCTGGATGGGGATCTGGCTAGAAGTACCCAGACTGGTGTTGGATCTGGATGGGGATCTGGCTAGAAGTACACAGACTGGTGTTGGATCTGGATGGGGATCTGGCTAGAAGTACCCAGACTGGTGTTGGATCTGGGTGGGGATCTGGTTAGAAGTACACAGACTGGTGTTGGATCTGGATGGGGTTCTGGCTAGAAATACACAGACTGGTGTTGGATCTGGCTAGAAGTACCCAGACTGGTGTTGGATCTGGGTGGGGATCTGGTTAGAAGTACACAGACTGGTGTTGGATCTGGATGGGGATCTGGCTAGAAGTACACAGACTGGTGTTGGATCTGGATGGGGATCTGGCTAGAACTACACAGACTGGTGTTGGATCTGGATGGGGATCTGGCTAGAAGTACACAGACTGGTGTTGGATCTGGATGGGGATCTGGCTAGAAGTACACAGACTGGTGTTGGATCTGGATGGGGATCTGGCTAGAAGTACACAGACTGGTGTTGGATCTGGATGGGGATCTGGCTAGAAATACACAGACTGGTGTTGGATCTGGATGGGGATCTGGTTAGAAGTACAGAGACTGGTGTTGGATCTGGATGGGGATCTGGCTAGAAGTACACAGACTGGTGTTGGATCTGGATGGGGATCTGGCTAGAAGTACACAGACTGGTGTTGGATCTGGATGGGGATCTGGTTAGAAGTACACAGACTGGTGTTGGATCTGGATGGGGATCTGGCTAGAAGTACACAGACTGGTGTTGGATCTGGATGGGGATCTGGTGTCACGGTCACAGACTTTGCCCATTTTTATGTTGCTGTTTTGTTGTACTTTTTGATTCTATGTTCTGCTTTTCTAGTTGTTTTGGTTCTATGTTGTATTTCCCAGGTGTCATGTGTTTTCCCCAGGTGTTTCTCATGTGTAATCAGGCCTCTTGTGTATATTAGTCTTTTTCCCCAGTCAGTCCTTGTCGAGTCATTGTTAGGTGTCACACCATGTCCAGTTTTAGTTTGTTAAGATTTTCATGTTTATTTGTAATAAATCCCCCAGTCTTGGGTTTTGAACTATGTCTGCCTTGCTGTCCTGCATTTGGGTCCTCACCACACCACCAGATCCTGACATCTGGTTAGAAGTACAGAGACTGGTGTTCTGACCTCACTGGGTACTGGTCAATCGGGTAGAGCTGGTTTGAGTTGGAGTGAGTAGTGAGTAGAGTATGTCAGCTGATTTCATGGGCTCACTTGATTTTCACATATAGGGTAGAAGACATGAATTTACTGCCTACATCAATACATCAATATTACACATTTTGATGATTTGACTATTATCTAGCATTTTATATAAAAAAAATCATAATCCTTGAAAACGTTTTGTCATCAGAATCAAGATTGTATGTTGTAGAAGCTGAATTGGTAAGATAACAGCAGATGGTGGCCACCATAGCTGTCATCACAGACCCATAGCCAAAACAATTCCTTATGGCAGGCTTTAACTTTGTGCCAAATGTCATGCTTTCATTGAAAAGTGCACAATTTTCACACATAGAGGCTGGCTATAAGTGGGTATGTCTAACTTTAGTCCCCCCAATACTGTATTGTTTCTATTTATTTACAATTCATACCATTACTCATTCATGATAATATAGGTAGGCACTAACTTCATCCTTCTAGGTTCAACAGAATTTAAATTAGGTGCCCTTTGAAGTAATTTGATGTACATGGGCATCCATTTTTTCCATATCATATTCCAAAGATTAATATTTGAAATCCAGTTAATTCCTGGGTTAGTATTGACTTGACATAGTAAAAGAAAACAAAGAAAAAACAGCAATTGTGAGAAAACTTTTAAGAAAAACAAAAATCCGATTTTGGCCAATTTTGAAATTGGGCAAAAAATGCATATTTTTTTCATCTGCAGATGGGCCACTCGAACTAAAATTGTTCTATGGGTCATCATCTACAAATTAGAAGTGAAAGTCAAACTTTTACAAGAGTTGTAAATGACGGTGTGTCGTGGGACCCCACTAAAACCCACAAAATCATCAGATGCACAAATGCACTGTCCATTTACCATGTATTCTTCCCTGTGGTTCAAATGGGTTAATAATACTCATTTGTTTACTTCCACTGTTACTTTTGTCTGAAAATAAGTTCATTTTTTCCATCTTTTGGCTTTTTGCCATTTTCTTTCTTTTGCTGTGCCTCCCCCTCCTTCGTTTCACCACCTCCACCCTACCCCACCCCCCCTCTCTCTCTCTTCATCTCCCTCCATCCTCCCCCATCCCTCCTCCTGTTCTGGACTTGCTGAACTGTGCGTTTTACCTGCACTGCAATATTGTGGAGGTTGCATGGAGGTTTATTTTCCCTTCTTCAGAGACCCTATCGCCCCCACCACATTCCTCTTCTTTTCACCCCCCCCCCCCCACACTCCCACATCTCTTTCCTCTTCATTGCTCTTCTCCTCTCTCCCTCCTCAGTGCTGTCTCTCAACCCTCCCACCCCACAGCCTGGGTGGAATTCTCTCATTGTTTCAGCCTGGTGGCTGCCATCGATTGCCTTCTTAGTGATTATTATTCCATTGATCACTTTTTGGATTAATTGCACAATTAATTGTATAATTTAGAACCTTGAATCATTAAGGAGATACTAAATCAAACATAGAAAACTACAATAATCAACTAAAATGATTGGTCTGATTAAACCCTAAAGGTGTTTCTTCAAGTCTCATTATTTATTCTGCATTTGAGCCACAGACCACAATTTTATTGCCTATCAGACCCAAAACTTTGAATATTTTCTTGTCGTTGGATGAGATTCTGTCCGTAATTCCATGCTGTGTTGATGTTGTAGCATTTGGAGAGATAACTGGCAGTGGGTTGGTCAAAAGTACAATTCTTCTACATTGTTAAATTGCGTAGGTTCTTGTCAATTAAAGATCTATAAGGGTCGATTTGGTTACCAACTCTCCATCATTTTGCTGGGGAACCCCTGAATTCTCTTCATGGACCGTTGGTTGAAAACCACTGCCCCTTGGTGTTGACCCATCGCTCAATCAATTACCGTAAATTACTTGCCCCTTCCTTTCTTCCAAACCTTCCCTTGTCAATAACATCAGTCCAAAGGGGGGACTACGCATTATTCCGAAAGTTAATTGTTGGGAACAAGCTCTGCTTCTGTGCTCGCGGTTATGTTTAGGAATAGGGTTAGAGATAGGGTTAGTATTTTCAGAAGAATGAACTTTTGGTCTAATGTCATGGCACCGTTGAAAGCAGTGTCACAAAATTACCTCAATTTGTTATAAACAATATTACATTTTTGCTTCCCTCATTATCTGCACCATCACTGCCTCCCTCCCAGTCTCTTCCCCCCCCCCCCTCTCTCTCTCTCTCTCTCTCTCTCTCTCTCTCTCTCTCTCTCTCTCTCTCTCTCTCTCTCTCTCTCCTCTCTCTCTCTCTCTCTCTCTCTCTCTCTCTCTCTCTCTCTCTCGCCGTGTTATTCTTCTCTATCACTCAACTCGCCGGCTTCTCGTCCTGCACACAATTTTGTTCATCTCTCCCCTCACCTCTGTCACTGTCCATTGAAACCATTATTTATTGCTCTCATCTATTCCATAATCACCACCCATCTATTCCACTCAGCAACCTCACTATGTTGGTGTACAGTGCTGGGAGTTGGCCCATGAGCCATTTCAGTGTGTGGTGTGTGTGTGTGTGTGTGTGTGTGTGTGTGTGTGTGTGTGTTGTGTGTGTGTGTGTGTGTGTGTGTGTGTGTGTGTGTGTGTGTGTGTGTGTGTGTGTGTGTGTGTGTCTGTGTCTGTGTCTGTGTCTGTGTCTGTGTCTGTGTGTGTGTGTGGTGCATTGTGTGCAGTACGTGTGTTATCGCGGCTTTGGTTGAACAATTAAACTGGGGAGAAAAAAAGAGTCTAAACCACAATATAAATATGAACAATTTCAATTTCCAAATCGCAGAGGCTACGGTTAATTATTTGATAGAGGGGGAGTCCAATGTATTTTAGTGCTGTGGGTAATACAAAGTGAATTTGCTCCATGAATCATGAGTACACTATTAATTATCCACCGCCACATGCATATTAAAAGGACAATACCGTTGTTCATTTGCATGATTAGCCCATTGACTAGAAGAGTGGACCATTGATTTTTTTTTTCTAGACCCGTGGTAAGTTCTACTTTCATGGGTTTTCACATCAGGTGGTTTCAACAGGTGATCTGGGGACCACCAGTGTTCCCTGAGAGGATTCCAGGTGGTCCCCAGGCTAAATGATGGAAAGTTGGTTAACCAGACGTAACTCTTTGAGAGCGTAAAAATGAAACCAAATGGACCCTTGCGGGTCCATTTGGTTTCATGTTACACTCTCAAGAGTTAAAATATTCATCATCTGAATTAGCCCAAGTCTACAATGTAGAAGATGAATAGTCATTTGGATCTGTATGTTTTGACTGTTTTGTTTTCTCTGAAATCCAGCCTGGAATTGTGTACAAAAGCAATAGAAATCTTTAGTTTGGGGTCTGTGGGGCTAAAATGTCATCAAATGGTGGTCTGTGGCTCAAATTCTGAATAAATGGTGGGGCCTGCTATATGAAAAAGGTTCAAAACCACTGTCCTATAGAAGCCATTTTATTCCTTCATTTCAGTCTCCAGAGAGCTGATACTTGCTTTAGATTTAGGTAATCAAACAGTGTGAACTTTAAGTCACCTTTATTTTTTTAGTCAAGGTTACATTAGCACCGTACTTTGATGCAGTTAACGGCACAGATTTGTTTGAAAAGTCCAGTCCCTAGAGCAAAGATTGATTCATGATCAAAATTCAAATGTCCATGACTTCATCGAGGCGACGTGCCAGAGAAGTAGATCATTTTAAGGTGGGTTTATCACCTGCCAATATTAATTAAAAAGTATAACTGCAAGCGGGCAATGACCAAGGGTCACAGCACAGAGGAAGGTGAATATGGGACTCTGAAGAGAAAGATGAAGAAGGAGGATAGAGGATCAGGAGATGATGAAGGAACCATAGAAAAGAGTACATTTTGGTTGTTCACATGACATCACAGTGAGGTTTGAACTCACAAGCCCACATGTACAGTTGCTTTAACTGTAATGGTTATGGTTTGGAAACTGGAGCTTTTTTATAGCTCTCTGTTTGTGTTAATGTCCAAGAATAACTTTTGCCGCTAAATTATAATTTACAGTAAGCCTTAAATTAATGCATAGATACAAGAAAGTATTTTAGCTATCCTATAAGTGCCTTCCTTGCCATAAATCTGTAAGAAAACTTTGGTTTGAATGCAAGACACGAACCATACTCATGAGGAACACTCTGTTTAGGCTTGCAGCCTAAACCTGAAACGCATAATTGCGTGTTCTTTTGCAGATCCGGCATTGATAAAGTAGATTCGGGTGGTGGTTGGTATGAGTCAGAGTCATGCTCAACATGAAAGAGGCATGCTCATTTTGGATGTGCGTCGGTCAATTGTCAACTAAAAGCAGGATATGATTAAAGAGTTGGAGCAGTCATTCTATCGGGGTGCATTGGTAGAGTGTGCTGGATTGCTGGACCCAAAGTGCTTTCTCTGATCACTGTGATAGTCTGTGCTCGGTTAGCACTCAGCGTGAACACTGCTTTCTGTGAAAAGCCAGAGCATTAGCATTCAATAGTGGACTACTAGTATTACATTACGGCCAGGGGCCCAGGTGATTTCTGAATTACCTATATAATGGTTGTCCCATACAAATACTACTTTCAATGGTGAAACTCAAATTTTGTACGAGTAGCGGGAAAAGAAAGTGACAAACTTTGGGATTCCTGACTGGAAATTGGCAGGATGTATATGGAAAGGATTGTGAAGAATAACAGATAGAACAGATGGATTAACAGATAGAAAGGGGAGATTTGGGTAAACATGCAGCACCAGGTGGCTGTTTAACTGTTTGGAGTCCCCCAGCTCTCTATATTAGTGTATTGTATTTTCTTTGTACGCTCTACATTGAGTAATCCTTTAACTCAGTGGTTTTCAACCTTTTTGATACCAGGGCCCACTATGTATTCAGCATTTGAGCCACGTACCACCGTTTGAGGACATTTTAGCCCCACGGACCCCAAAACTGAAGATTTATTTTTGCTTTTGTCCACAATTCCAGGCTGGATTTGGGAAACAAAACAGGCAAACATACAGACCAAAATGACCATTAATCTTCTACATTCTCTAGTTGTGTAGACATGGGCTAATTCAGATGATGAATATTCTAACTGTTGAGTGTAAAATGAAACCATTGGGGTCCCCTTGGGGTCCATTTGGTTTCATTTTACACACTCAAAGAGTTACATCTGGTTAACCAACTGTCCATCATTTAGTCTGGCGACCACCTGGAACTCTCTCAAGGACCACTGGTGGTCCCCGGACCACTGGTTGAAAAACACTGCTTTAACTGAAAAGTGTATTGATCTATCAACCTATACATGTGCTATATTTCGGCAAATGGAGGGCTTTTACCTCAGTGGTGAGGTCGCAGTTTATACGCTGACCATTTGTTTTGTTGGTAGTGGTTGTGCAGCAGGCAGAACTTTAGAACAGTTGTGAATCGAATCACGATTGCAATTATATGGGTCTGAAAAATATGGCAGATATTTCGGCCCTGCCGTGCTGCCCATAGGAGGGAGTAGCATTCCACTCACACATGCACGCTGGCACACACACATGCATCATTGTCCAGAAATGGTTATCATGCCAAACACACACACCCTGCTGGTCCAGCCAAGCTCAGTACACAATGGGAGATTGTGCATATAAAGAAGCCGTGCGCACACACACACACACACACACACACACACACACACACACACACACACACACACACACACACACACACACACACACTGCAATATAGTTTTATTATGCTTTTTTATGCATTGCGTGCACAGCCTGTACACCTTCCTGAGTGAACCTGAGTGAATTATGACAGTTCCTCATCATGTGCAGCCGTACGCACTGCACATGCACGCACATACACACGCACACAATGACACTTTGCATGGCTACACAACAGGTTTTCTTATAAACAAATGCATGCACACACACACACACACACACACACACACACACACACACACACACACACACACACAACACACACACACACAACACACACACACACACACACACACACACACAGTGACAGGTTGCCTCAAAATTGCTGAATTAAGTTATATCACCTGTCAGTCACCGACAAACTCTTGCCCGCACACAACCCACCTACCCACCCACCCACACACACACACACACGCAGCCATCTGACAGTGCATATTTCGTGCGGAGGAAGGGACTCAATTATGGCGAAGGTGAAAGAGGCAATAAACAGAGCACATGCAGACATGCTGAGGCGCGCGGCAGAGACATGCAGTCTGTCATGCAGTTAGCTAACTTCTCTATAGGCGCCATTTCGCTCAACCACTCGTGAAGCGACAGCAGAGGCCAAACCGCTATGCCTGAAGGACCCCCTTTCCCTTCCCCACCTCCCACACACAACCCACCACCCATCACCCACCACCACGGCCCAACGATTAGACCACCGGCGCCCACTTCCACTTCCAATTGAACCTGTCATTCAAGGGACATAAGGAGAGAGAATGGTGGGGTTCTGGGAGCAGGTTGGTAGACAGGTTGGAGGAAAACGTGACATGCCACGAAGACGGTAAAACAGGGGTTTCAACCTTTTTCATCCCAGGGCCCACCATTTATTCAGCATTTGAGTCACAGACCACCATTTGACAACATTTCGTTCTTTTGCTTCTGGCCATGACCATTAATCCTCTAGTTGTGTAGGCTTGGGCTAATTCGCACAATGAATATTTTAACTCTTGAGAGTGTAAAAACGAAACCAAATGGACCCGCCAGGGTCCATTTGGTTTCGTTTTTACGTTCTCAAGAGTTACATCTGGTTAAACAACTCAGCTGGGGACCACCTGTAACCCTCTCAAGGACCACTGGTGGTCCCCGGACCACCGGCTGAAAACCCCTGCAGTAAAAGGTGCACTCCCATATGCACATGCGCATGTGCACACGCGCAGGGTTGGGAAGTAACAGATTACATGTAGCGGGATTACGTAATCAGATTACAAAAAAAAAAAAACAGTAACTGAAACGCCTTGGAGTAGCCTACATTTTACAACGTGTAATTTGGATTATTGCAATGAGGGTTACATGCTAGATAACATTCTCCCCGTCCCCTCATCAATTTTAGGGCTACAGATAGATTCTTTCATACATTCTTGTCTGGTTAACAGTGGTAAAACCTATTTTATTAGTTTTGGTCAAAAGTAAAACAAAAGTAACTGAAAGTAATCTGCTACTTTACTTTTTAAAACTTGTAACTGTAGGGGATTACTTTTTTAAAAGTAACCTTCCCAACGCTGCACACACACACACACACACACACACACACACACACACACACACACACACACACACACACACACACACACACACACACACACGCATGCACCAGAGCACACACGCACAACCAGGGGTAGAGTCACTGCTGGCTCAGCGGTAGAGTGAGCGGATGGTAACCTCAAGGTTGCCGGTTCGATCCCGGTCGGTTTCCCCCAGAATTACACTGGACCCTTGTTTGCTCCTGATGTGCTGGTAGCTGCCTTGCATGGATGGTGAATGAATGTGTGTGTAAATAGGTATTGTGTGATGCACAATCTATATTATGTAAAGCGCCTTGGATAAAGGCGCAATATCAATGCACCATTTAACGCCGCACATGCTGTGAATGGACGCATGCTCGCACAAAAAAGGGCTTTTTATTGGCTTTAATCGGCATGATAACTATATTGATAATTATTTAATCATCACACAGTGAATCTGTCCTTGAATGTGAGCTGTGGACTGTACTGGTCTGCCATCCACTAGAGTCAGAACAGTTTTAAAAAGGCGATACGTTCATAATTACAGTTATTGTGCTTGGTGTAGATGGCCTATTAGACTTAATGGCAGCCCATTACAGCTAGATGAACACTGACACTGGCTCTGTTCTAGTATTTAGCAGGCGCTCCCATCCACAGCCACTTATGAAGTGCTGCATTGGAGTAATGGCTGCACAAAAAGGCCAGCAAAAACTCACCATCAAAGTATTTTTTGTTTCTTTATTTTGTGTTGCATATGATATTCAGTATGCTTGGTTCATTCATGGCTTCATGCTGTCAGTACTAATGTTAAGAAAATTCCACTGGCAGCATACACGGGTCACCCTGACCCACGAGCAAGGCACATGTAACACAGAGCGGAGCTGTGAAAATTCTATGTGGGTGTGAAGAGTAATGAATCTCATTTAACGGATGTCGGTTTGGCTGCGTGGACACTTTACAGTTGAACAATCAGCTGTTCGATTTTACGTACATTTTTTAACAATTGGGATTGTACCATATTTTTTACAAAATCTCAGCAAGTTTTTTATTATCAACAGTAATCCTTTACTTCGGTTACTTGTTAAAGTTTAAGTCTCGGGACCCCCCCCCCCCCATGCATGCCCACCTCCCCACTCCCAATACAAATTTACAGTACAATAGCCTTAATAATACAAGAAAGATATACTAAAATCAGACAGGGGTTGACACTAAGGTCTCCGTCAGTTTCTACTTGCCCTCAGGTCATGGTCACTTACCCCCCAAAATCTATTGTAAATTTTGCATTTAAGTTTACTTTCTACTTGGTGCTTTAAACATTTCCTTTCACAGTCAAAGACTGTTTTGTCTTTCACAAATCTCACAATCGGCTACAATAAATATTCAACTTGTAAATCAGTGTAAATCAGTGGTTCCCACAGTGGTCACAGACCTAGCAAAATGATAGTTTGTAACCAAATGGACCTGGGAGAGAGATAGGAGAGATACTGTATAAAGCAGGGAAAGACACAGAGGCAGAGCGCAATAACCACCTTCAAAATAAATTATTATCTTGAAATTATCCCATGTTGTGTAGCACACACAAGTCGCACACTTGCCCGTTCGGGCAACCAGGTAGCCAGACCATCTTTTTTACTTGCCCCGGGCAAGCGGGCAAGTGTTAGTGTCAAGCCCTGTCAGATACAATCATTCAAGGAAAGTTATGCATAAACAATGTGTACCATGTAAACTCTCAATTCCCATTTCTCAGCCATTCAACTGAAAAAATAAATAAAAATAAAGCTGAGGACCCCTCCCATTAAATATGGGATCTCCTACCCCCAAGAGTCGCCACACATGGGTTGAGAACCTTGTTTGTTGAGGGTACATTTTCGAAGCTAGAAAATGAAAGCAGACCTAAGGAACTTTCTTGATGGGAAAAACTCCCAGGCTTCAACCCAGAATAACTTCCATTAAAGTAAAGAAAACTTCCTATCAATGAGATAACTTTTGATCCATGCCACAGCAGACGCTTCAAAGCCAAAACATCTCAATTAATCCAATGAGAGCCTATGATCTACAACATCAAATGCTGCACTTAGATCTGACGTTACAGCACAGGCTAATTGTTTATCATCTATTTCTGTCATGCAGTCATCAGCTAGAGTCAAATAATGTCCTTTGATATGAAAAGGGTGTGAAAACCACAGATCCAGGTTGGTTGGATTTGCCCTGGGCAATTATAACTTAAAAATATTTTGAAACCCATTTCTGGTGAATTGGCAAGTTACAACACTGTTTTCATGTTGTTTTTCTGCTGTGTAATTATTTGTTTGGTTCAAAATATTGTGTTTGCTGCCATGATTCGTCACGACCCGAGTTGGCTTTTTTTCACTGCACTTAAAAAGTTATTTATATAAATACCTTTGGCAAAGTCTATGAGGATAATGAATGGGGAATTCTCAATCCGGAACAGACGAGGGGGCGGGACAGTGGGGGTCTATATGTGGAGCGGTGTAGGTACGGGAGGGACAGACATACGATAGAATCATGTGTATTATGTAGATGGAACCGGAAGCGAAGGCTTCCAGCGTCTGAACCTTCCAGTTGGGAGTTGTCACATTCTCGCCTCCACCAAATGCACTCTACAGTGTCGGTGTTGCCCAGGCAGTGTGGTGTTAGCTGGCATTCTAGTGGATATGGGGGTGGATCATGTCCTGGAGGTATAGTATAGAGGGGCTCAATGCCCTTCATTGCCTTCTAGGTCATTGTCAGTGTTTTTAATTGAATGTGGGCAGTGCAAGATGGGGAGAAATGAAACCCTTTCGACTGTTGCAGTGTGGGTGGGTGCTTTTGATCTGTGGACCCTGACAGTGTCGTGTGTGTGTGTGTGTGTGTGTGTGTGTGTGTGTGTGTTGTGTGTGTGTGTGTGTGTGTGTGTGTGTGTGTGTGTGTGTGGTGTGTGTGTGTGTGTGTGTGTGTGTGTGTGTCCACTTTTGCACCCACCAACCCCCCCCCCCCCCCCCACACACACACACACACACACTCCCACTTGACATTGACTACACGGATTTGCCCGCCCACTTCAGACACAAATATAAGCAGATCCCTGAACACACACACACACACACACACACACACACACACACACACACACACACCACACACACACACACACACACACACACCACACACACACACACACTTGACACCGTCATGGTCCGCTGATTGAACCACCCCCGCAGCACTTACAGACATGATGACACACAACCAACACTCAACTAGGCTGCATGTTCTGCTCACCTGGACCACATCCATTATCCCCCACTACAAATTTGCATTATTTGTGTGCGCATGCATATGTGTACGTGTGTGTGTTAATTATGAGTGCACGCACACACACATACATGTATTTGAATGAGATCCTGAGAGCACACAGTCCCACATCTGTGTGCGACAGAGAGTCACACACTCGGTAATGATCACACTGACATTAAGCAGGTTTTGCGAGGAGAGGTTTGAAGAGTGCAGCACTGGGAGATGGGATGAGAGAGACTGCTATAGATGATGGCCTTCCCCCTTCTCCCCTCTCCTCCCTCATTACTTGTACATGGATGGGTGGAGCAGACATCCTATAGAATCATTATACAGTATGTGGAGTATACCATGGCCCCAGCCCTACTCATCTGCAAAGAGAAAAGTCAGATCTCTAACAAAAGTTAGATCAGTGGTTTTCAAACTTTTTGATACCAGGGCCTACTATTTATTCAGCATTTTAGCCACGGACCACCATTTGATGTTGAGTTTAGTCTCTCGGACCCAAAACTAAGGATTTTCAAGTTTCTTTCCACAGTTTAGGGAGATTTAACTGGCAAAATGTTGGTCAAAATAACAATTCTTCTACATTTTCTAAATGTGCTGATTCTTGAAAATCTAGTATAAATATAATTTAACTGTTGAGAGCAAAAGTTAAACCAAATGGTCTTACGGGTCCATTTGGACCGCCTGGTATCCTCCCAGGAACCACTGGTAGTCCCCGGACCACTGGTTGAAAACCACTGACTTACATAGTGACTACAGCCGGAAGCCCTCTTACAACCCCTCGAAACTTCTTATACCTTCATTCTTGTTTACATCTGTACTTCCCACATTTCTACCTCTCGGCCTCAGTTGTTTTCAGCCTCAAAAAACAACCACCACAACAAACATCTGTCATCACTTTTTAGCAAAATCCTCATCATCTCTCCCTACTCTCCCTTTATGTCTCATTCTTTTGTCTCACTCTTTTTTATGTCAGTCTCTTTCTTGTTTCCTCTTGGCCCCTGTCTCTTTGTCAGGCTCTTTTTGCTCATGCACTCTCTGAAACTGGATTCTGTTGTTTGGGTGTTTTTACCATGCTGCTCGTCCTCTCCTCTCCTCTCCCGCTCCATGGCCTCTTTAAGGACTTGGAGTTGGCACTTGGCACAGAGAGTTGCAGGGAGCTACCAGGGACCAGAGAGAAAGAGGAACAGGAATGCACGGAGAGGGACGGGAGAAGAAAAGGAGAGGACGGGCCGGGGGGTAGAGGAGGAGGCGGACGAGGATATGGGGAGCACTAACACATGGGATGAGGAGTGCGTGTGATGTGGGCAAGCGGCTGGGGGGGGGGGGTAGGGGGTGGGTTGGCGAGTGGGGGGACCGTCCCGTTCCGGCGAAGACTAAAGTGTCGCGGAAACGCACGCTCAGGGGACGAGGGCTTTAAGATTAATCTCATTAATTGCTCTTGCGAAAACTCGCGGGGTTACGACACGCTTGTTATTGCTTTGTGTTATTAATAAAAGAGCCAGGAGACCCCCGGTGGATGCAGGCGGAGCGGGAGGGGAGGACCGAGAGATGGTCGTGTGTGTGTGTGTGTGTTGTGTGTGTGTGTGTGTGTGGTTTGTGTGTGTGTGTGTGTGTGTGTGTGTGTGTGTGTGTGTGGTGTGTGTGTGTGTGTGTGTGGGTGTGGTGTGTGTGTGTGAGTGTGTGGTGTGTGTGTGTGTGTGTGTGTGTGTGTGTGTGTGTGGTGACGGCACCAGAATCAATACTGTGACTTGGAAGGAAATTAAAACAGGGAGCAGCAGTGAGAGAGAGAGAGAGAAGCAGCAGGGTCGGATCTATCTAAGCATGGGCATGGGGACGCAATAGCCCCCTAAATGCCCAGATTGCCCCACCAAACACGATGGCATGCAAAACAACCCAAGATACTCTATTTGAAATGAAAGTGCTCATAATTAAAATGATTTGGAACACTACTACTGCTACTAACTAACTACAGTTGTGGCACCACTAAACCAACAGCATTTCATCATTGAAAACAGAAAACTCTCTGAGTCAGACCATTTGCTTCATGCATGCTGCGTGTCTGTTGCAACTGCAATGTTATTATTGATGCTTATACTTGCCGATTATAAGTCCTGTAACCAAAAATGTTCTGGGCGCGGCTTCATCGCCCGTGTCGCTTCGCGCCACGGGCGATGAAGCCGCACCCAGAACATTTTCTCCTGCCCCCCCCCCCAATTGGTAAATGTTCCATCCGTCCCTGAGAAGCAGAGAAGGGAACAGGGCACGGGGACAAGGCTTGGCTCGTCGCAGACACCGTTATTAGTCGCTGCTGCCCTTTAATGAGGGATCCTTTATGGGCTGGAACAGGCACACGCACAATGGCCGGTAATTGGTAGGCTGATTGGCCTTGCAGTTCGCCAGGAAAATAGCGACCGATGTGCTGCGAGCGAACGCTAGCGCACATCGCATTTTCTCTCGCATTTAAGGACCGGAAACAATGGGAATGAAATATGGAGGTGTCGGAGCGACGAAAAAAAAAAAAAAAACAAGCGGCTTACTGACCCCCTTTACAACGGCTTACTGACCCCCTTACACACTCGCACAGGCACACGCACGCACGCAGGCACACACGTGCATGCTCGTGCAATGTTTTCAGCCTATTCCATCTGATTTTTTAGGTTTTTTTTACCTTCATTGGTATTTCGCTTTTGGTCTCTGGCGGAACAGATTCATTATTGCACACAATAAAAGCCTGATTGGCAATAGTCAAGCACAGTTCTGTGTGTGGCAAAGACACGTACAGACCCACCGGAGAACTGGGACCAACGAGGGAGAGAAAGAGAGAGAGAGAGAGCGCAGGGGCGGATCTAGGCATGGGCATGGGGGGGGGGGGGCAATGCCCCCCTAAATGCCCAGTCTGCCCCAACCAAACACGATTGCATGCAAAACAACCCAAGATATTTCAAATCAAAGTGCCTACATTTAAAATGATTTGAAACACTACTGCTACTAACTAATTACAGTTGTGGCACCACTAAACCACAGCATTTCATCATTGAAACCAGAAAACTCTCTTAGTCAGACCTTTAGCTTTATGCATGCTGTGTGTCTGTTGCAACTTCAATAACAACTGATTATTATTGATGGTTTACTTGCCTAATATAAGTCCTGTAACTGAAGATGGTATGGGTGCGACTTCACCCATTTCACTTCCTGTGGCGCGAAGCATCAGGGACGATGAAGGCGCACCCATACCATTTACGCCTGCCCCCCCAATTGGGAAATGTTACATCCGCCCCTGAGAGAGAGAGGGAAAGAGAATGTGAGCTGAATGTGAACAGCATCCCATTACGTATTAGTTTCTATACCATATATATTAGTTTCTCAATCCCCAGCTCAACTCTTCAATATCTTCTTATCAGAGGCTCCGTTGATAAAACAACCTGTGTTGTTTGCACACACACACACACACACACACACACACACACACACACACACACACACACACACACACACACACACACACACACACACACACACACACACACGTACGCATACACACACACACACACACACACACGTACGCATACACACACACACACACACACACACACACAACACACACACACAACACACACACACACACACACACAAACACGGAAGCAAACATACACACAAACACACTGCCGATACTACTTGTAATGCAACGGAGCACGGTGCAGGCAATCAACATGGTCCGTGTTCAGATGTTAGAATGCACCCCTGGCCCCCCTGGCGCTAATTCGGAAGCCATTCATAGACCCCCCTCTGGTGCTACTCCAAAATTCCGGGGACTCGTCTCGACTCCACTTTCATTGCCACCGTGTTTATATTTAATGTTCGCCACGGATCTGAGCGTGACACTCGTTCAATTACTGGCCGCGTCCCCACCCTTCCCCGTCTCCCACCTCCACGCTCCGTGTAAACACGGTGAAGCTGCAGTAATGTGATTCGCCCGTAATAAAGTCGTCTCAGGTATCGGGATGACTAAGATGGATGGAGAGAGGCGCCCACAAAACAAAATATCCCCCGCTCCGTCGCCAGCTCTGCCGCCCATGCAGGTCTTTCGGCCTCACAGACGGCTGTGTCTCCTTTTTTTAATTTCAAGGACCTCCAGTTTGATAGGCATTTGGGCGTCGGTGCCCAAATGTGTGTGAGAAATAAATATACTGCCTTGCATTTGGCCTAGAAATTACTTAGCTTTGCAAAGTGGCTGACCACCAAGTACTTAGCAGGTATGGTAACTCGATCCAGTTGTTTAGCCTGCCAGTCGTGATATCATCCTATTTAAAGATGGAGTGCTGTGATTTCTGTATTTTCTACAATTGTGTACCTGTACATGTTTTAGAGGTGACAGCACTTGAGTAGACCTCTTGATGTGATTATTATGTGCAATGATGTCTTCCCCTTGTATTTAGGGTTTCATCTTGGGGGATGAAACCTTTCCATTAAAATGTACCAATGAAAAAACAGTAATATAGTGACATCACACTATCAGCTCCGCCGCTAACTCCTCCTCCTTTGTCATACAACTAAAGCTATCACCACCCACCAGGTAGACCAGGCATACTTTATGATTTGGTGTGTGTGTGTGTGTGTGTGTGTGTGTGTGTGTGTGTGTGTGTGTGTGTGTGTGTGTGTGTGTGTGTGTGTGTGTGTGTGTGTCAAAGGTTAAAGTAAGTTGGCAAAACAACGATCCCCATCTGGTACCGGCAGGTCACACTACATATTAATATCTCAGCCTTGGTTGTCAGGAGGTCGCTAGTGCAAGAGTTCTGCTTTTGCGGTCACATGCCCTCACATGCACTCTTGCATGTGCAAAGAGCCGCGCACCCGCACACACACACACACACACACACACACACACACACACACACACCACACACACACACACACACACACACACACACACACAACACACACACACACACTTAACGCTTTCCATGTTTGGTAAAAAAAAATAGATAATGAGTATGGATCTATCTCTGCAGAGATTTGTCTGGGTTCTGTCAATGTGACCCACTTTATTTGAAGTGGAAAAAAGCATGTGTTATTATTACCCAGAACTGTGAACCTACTCACCGACTTTTGAACACACACACACACACACACACACACACAACACACACACACACACACACACACACAACACACACACCACACACACACACACACACACACACGCACACACCACACCCATGCACAAATACAAATGGGAGAGGAAATGAGTGTTTGTTACAAGTTTGCAGCGTTGCATTGAAGTTAAGACAGACTGCAGCTGAATTAAGTTTATGCAGCTCTGTTAAAAAATGTTTTAGTGGGTGTCAGTGCACATCATTACTATTCCCAGCAGCACGCCGCTGTGGTTGAGAACATAAATTGGTCTGTGTGTGAATGTGTGTTTGTGTGGGTGTCTGTATCTAATGCCTCTGGTTGCTGCGCTGGTGCAGAGAGTGATTGAGAGGTGAAGAAAAGGCTGATGTGGAGAGAAAAGTTCAGATTGTCTTGTATATGCATCTGCCATATGAGTATAGTCTCAACAACTATCATACACAACTATTCTGCAATTTCTAAATGCCAGCCTATATAGTTATAGGCTAGCAGTTATTTTAATAGCCATTTTTGCTAGTCTGCAAGCTATGTTTGTTATATTTGAGTTCCTACAGTAGTTGGGCACATTTGCACGACAGTGAAAACAGTGTTGTCAAAGTATTTCTCAAACGTTAATGTATTACTTATTACTTATTCTTAAAAAGTAATATGGTTACACTACTTATTCCACACTGCCAAATTAACTAGTTACTTTTTATTAGTACTTTAAATATTCCTTGCCCTCAGTAATTGCATCTTTTCTGCCAAAATAAATCCAAGTATGCATTGTGTCTCTACAGTGTATTCCCTCTAGAGTCTGAGTCTAGACTGGATCGAAAGCCTGCACAGCAACTGGACCCCAATCCAGCCATGCCCATGCCTAGATCCGCCCAATACACACACACACACACACACACACACACACACACACACACACACACACACACACACACACACACACACACACACACACACACACACACACACACACTGCATGATATAACCCCGTTGTAACCTGCTTCGATATGGTTTGGGTTGGAAAATGAACAAATCAGCGAGTTGGAAACAGTATAGGCCTGGATGGGCACTGCAGCTGAGGGCTGCATTCAATTCAATATGATTCTAATCCTATGCTATAGTTTTTGCTTGTACATTCCTATGATTTTTTTTTGCAGGCTGGTGTGTGTGTGTGCGTGTGTGTGTGCGTGTGTGTGTGTGGACGCAGGTTTTCCGCAGCCCTGAGCCTGCCCTGTTGTAGAGGAGGTCAAGTAAGGGAAAAGAAGCCTGCAGGCTACAGTGAACCCCATATACTGTATATAATATGCAAATGTCATATACTGTGTGTTATATATAAACATAGTATATGTGTACTAAGCCTTTGATGAAAGATGAAAGAGAGAGAGTGAGAGGGGGAAGAGAGGGAGAGCATGCAGGGGTGAAAGTGGGAAGGAGATAACATTTGAGTCTGACACCACAATTATTAGAGTTACTAAGCATAACGTAATTACAGTGAGGAATGGCGTCCGACAGCGGGTTTTAAGAGCGCCAGTGAGAGAGGGAGAGTGAGAGAGAGAGAGAGAGAGAGAGAGAGAGAGATAGAGAGAGAGAGAGAGAGAGAGAGGGATAGATTGAGTGAGAGAAAGAGAGAGCATGGAAAGTAAGGAGGGGGTGGGGGTGGGGGATGACAGAATGTCAGAGGCCGTGAGAGCTGAACAAAAACAGTTTTAACCTGAATAGATGAGGGTTACCCTGCAGGTGGGAGGCTGGGGGAGAAGAGAGAGACAGAATGAGAGATCTGCTTAGGTGGGAAGGGCAATAAGTGAAGGAAGCACAGGAGGTGAGGGAGGGAGGCAGCCGATGAGGAAGAGGGGATTCATCGAATTTTCACTTTTTTTTTTGTTAATAATCCCGCCCCGGCGCATTACCGTGAATTTCTATAAGAGGGCAACCGGGGAGAGGTGAGAGGGTGAGAGGAGGAGAGTGAGTTTGTGGGAGGAAGGAAGGAACAGAGAGAGTAAGGAAAGCAGAGTGGAGAGAGGGAGAGAGAGAGAGAAACGAGTGAATGTAACGTATAGAGCGGGAGAGAGATGCAGAGACGCAGCGAGAAAGAGAGGGATTACACCTGTAAATCATTTTAATGACGCCTCCCTCCTCTCGGCATTAGAGGCCAGCCAGGAGGCCAAACAAACACTGTGTAATTAGACCAAGGGAGGAGGAAATAGAGATTGGAAGAAACCTGTGATAGAGAAGAAGGGAGGAGAGGGAGAGGGAAGGAGAGAGAGAGAGAGAGAGGGAAGGAGAGAGAGAGAGAGGGAAGGAGAGGGAGAGGCTAGGTCGGGTGCGTAAGACTGCAAGGCAAAGTGATTTGGTAAAGTAACGGCGTGAGTCTGGAGACCTGAGGACATTAACAGTTATGACTCTCATTACTGGGGACTATGTAGCTGCAGGGAATGACACCTGAGATCTGTAGTGCCTCCAACGTACCGCAAACTTAGAGACTAACAAACTCAACTTTATAGTTTATACAAGGTGATAAACTTGTACACGTGACATTAAAGGAGTGTAGGTGACATTATGTTCGAACAAGCATACTACATACCTTTTTCATACCATGGCCCATTATTTATTCAGAATTTGAGCCACAGACCACCATTTGATGACACTTGAGCCCCACAGACCCCAAAACTAATGGTTTATTTCGGTTTTGTCCACAATTACGGGCTGGATTTGAGAGAAAACAAAACAGACAAACATTCAGATCGAAGTGACAATTAATCTTCTACATTCTCTAGCTGTGTATCACAAGCACACTGATTTAATGGTCGCCTATGGTTCTGGCAGCTTAAAGTGTTCACTAAAGAATAGAACTAGTTCAGGAAATAGTTAAGAAAATATACATAAAAGGTATAAATTGGCTGGCACATGAGTCGTGCTGAGGTCAAGGCCATAATTGTTAAATCAAATTGTATTTCACAGCCAGGAAATTACAGTGTTTAGTTCCTGTCAGCATGTAGTGCTTATAATCAGATACTCTATGCAGTAAACTGTATGAGCACATATGTGTTTACTTACAATCAATACGAGGGCGTATGGGTCAGTGTGTACCTGTGGGCTGCAGGCCCACTGTGAGAATAACACTCCACCTCTCACAAGGCTGTTCTTATGCTCCTCTCCAGCGCTGATGGAAACAGTACTCAACATCTTGTACTTAAAGGGGTTTTCCACTCATGTCATCAGTAAAAATGATATTTCATATTTCGGTCTATGTTTTCGGTCGGGCTTGTGGCCGCTAGGATCAGGGAAAAAGGGTCTGAAAGAAAAATCATTAACATGGTGAAACACAACTTGATGATGTCATCAAGTTGTGTTTGACCATGTTAATGATTTTTTTCAGACTTCCATTTCTAGGAAACACAGAGTGTGGGGGCGGGGGCTTTTTATCATGTCCACACAACATCTCTAAGGTATATTAATGACATAGTAGAATGTTGAAAATGGGAGGAGTTCCCCTTTAAGTACATGCACTTAGTCCCTTTCCACTACTGCTTTCCACCACTCATGGATAACCTCTCCAGCTCTGCTCAAAATCACTCACCACTCATCATCTACAAAAAGAAAGAAAAGGGGAAAAAATAAGCTGCATTGCAATTTGCTGCAATCATGCAGCCTTTACCTTTTGGAACCTTTTTGCCCTTCAGAAACCAATTGGAGCACAATGCGATCTTTTTGCAAGGACACACTCTCTAGTCTATAGCCACATTGTTATAGAAAAGTATATAGGGTCTATATCGCTGTCCATGGTACCAGCCCTATATGGACCGTTAAGCACCATGGACAGTGATGCTGTCACAGAATGGAATCCATCCCAGCTTTAAACCTCAATGAATTACTGAGCTATACTTTTTCTAAGAGACTCAGGTATTGGCTTTTTAATAAGATGGGGCAATAACAATAAATCCTGTGGGCTAATTACCCGGTCCTCTGTTTCCTTATTGCTCACTCTTTTTCTCTCTCTCCCGAAAGCAGTACTTAACAAAGTTCCATTGTTCCCGGAATAGGCGTAAAAGTGTCTCAGATTGCCCTCCCACCAAAAAAAAACCCACAATTCCATCAATACCTGAGCCCACCAAACTACTCTAATTTAGTGTTGTTAGAATGACAGAAATCTGTTCAGAATTACGTGTGCAATCTCAGTAAATGGACTTGCAAATTCACAGCAAGCCCCTAGCCTGGCAGCCAAAAAACAGAGTGGGAAATCAGAGTAAATGGCGTGCACCTTAGTCAACATGGACAGAGTAAATAGTCAAATAAATAGAGTGCAAAGAGAATCATGTAGTGCTTTAATGAGACTAGGATAGCAGGTAAACATCAAACCTAGCAGCTGTCTAAAGTGCTACGTTGAATCAGCGCTGCCGCCATTGCTGATTGAACCGCGCATCCTATAATCTGATACTAAATTCTGAATATTTCACACTACCCACGGCTGCTTAGATGTTTTTTCTGCTAAAGTTCTTTTTACATAATGCGTGGGGGAATATTGAGTGTACTATTTAACCTTGTTTCTTTTTCCCCTCCCATGCCATATTATATTTCCTGTTCTATTTATTTAATGTAACATCCAGTGTTATATTGTGCTGCGTGCATATATTATTGCCGTTGCTAACACAGTCTTGTGGAACGTGGCACACAAACAAGTATGAGTGAGTTAGTGAATATAAACCCTCTCGATTGGATTCTTTGGAATCCTGAATGAAATCCCTTCACTGACCTGTCAGACCATACATTTGCAACGGAGGTGAGCGCTACCCATAGATTGATTGAGTGACAAGTCAATCTATTTTGCACTGTAGTGCGATGCCGTGGCCTCTTGTTGTTCATTCATTCGGTGCACTGGGTTGGTTGTCGTTGGAAAGTCTAGTGTGATGCTCTCTGAATGTGCCGACTGCCCCCGCTGACTGAACCCACACTCAGAAGTTCAGGTTGTTCAGTCTTATGTGCTCCACAGGGGTGAAAGATTATCTGTCCAAGGCTTGCATTTAGTACACCACCATGCAAGTATTCATCACCATTTACCCATGTTTTTGAAGTACCTGCCCCAGCCTTGACCTCTTACAGATGTATGAAAAGTCTCAACTTATGTATCTTAAATAGCATTTTATGTAGACTTAGATAGACGTGTTGGGTAGGTTTATAGCATTTTATGTAAACCTAGCACTATATTGCATTTGTATGCACAGTTTAATAATTAGCCTATATGATTATTATATGATTCACATTCAAACTACTTTGTAAGTATATGCTGTATTGCTTTATTGGTCAAAGAATAATATATTACATATTACTATATTACCCCCCACACACACACACACACATAGTGTGTATGTTGTAGTGTATGTCCTGTGTGCAGAATGCTGCGGTGGATTAGGTTCTACAAACTACTGCACGTCTGTTGAAAGCTTGTAAATCTAACATATTACTTATTACACATGTTGGCATAGTAATATCTTTACTTTTGCTGGAAAAGGTACAGTTGCAGTAATATGTACTATTTAATTAGTTAGTGACCGCTCTCCCCTGCACAAAATAAAACTGAGTTACACATTCGACACACCCATAATGTGTTTGCCTATATCAGGGGTTTTCAACCTTTTTCATCCCAGGGCCCACCATTCATTCAGCATTTGAGCATGACCACCATTTGAGGACATTTTAGCCCCACAGACCCCAAAACTAAAGATTTATTTTGCTTTTGTCCATCTTCTAGTTGTGTAGAATGGGCTAATTCAGATGATGAATATTTTAACTCTTGAGAGTGTAAAAATGAAACCAAATGGACCCGTAAGGGTCCTTTCATTTTTACGTTCTCAAGAGTTACATCTGTTCTCAAGAGTTACACTGGTGGTCCCCGGACCACCTGTTGAAAACCCCTGGCCTATATCATGCAAGTGGCAACAACTATAAGTTCAAGGTAAGAGGTACAAGAACACCAAAGAGGAGAAGGATTGGGATGGAGGTACAGTGGTGCCACTGGAGCAACGACATGCCATGGCCATGGATGGAGCTCAAGGTTATGTTGTCATTACCAGAACTTTGGTAATTGCAGCCACCCCCTGAACAGCTGTTTTGATACATAAAACATGAGTAGTTATTAGCATTTGGCTGGAGAGCACAGTAATCAACTTGTGTGTACGTGAGAGGCGACTAGCGTTCCAGCTCTTTACGGAATGAGGTCAAAAGCTTAAGTTGTTTGCTTCCAAAAGGCAACGAACAACTTGCAAGGAAAGCGTGACACGCGGAGAGTGTATTTATATAGGAACACGCCGCAGGATGGAAGATGGATGTAATGTGAGAGCGTCTCCCCATCACCAGTGTGGGTGTGAAAATGAAGCAATAGCCCTGCTGATGCTAACACGAGGAGGAGGAGGACACGTGAACGATGATGACATTAGTGATATTGATAACAGTGTGATTTACACTGCAGCCGTGTGCCAAGGCTGTCACCGTCGCAAATTTAATTGAAGCAAAACCAATATTTTGTCACACAAGTAATTAATGATGCAATTGTGTTTTTCAGCTTCATGAGCATATGAACACACTTTCAATTTCTGTTTGGTGTTATGACAGTTGGATATACGAACAAATGTAATAACTTAAAAGCTTTAAAGCTTTAAGACCAGCCATTTAGTGCCTTTATGCCGTGCATTCTTTAAAAAAAAATATATACTCAAATCTTTGCTTTTGGGTTTGGGGTTCCCAAGGCCAAATCCATTTAATTGTGGCAGTCCTTGACATGAAAACCTATAGTGCATTTTTTTTTCAGAAAACTAATACGAATTTAAACCAGGGGTTCTCAACAGGTGGTTTGGGGACCAGCACTGGTCCCTGAGAGGATTCCAGGTGGTCCCCAGGCTAAAAGATGGAACGTTTGTTAACCAGATGTAACTCTTTCAGAGCGTAAAAATGAAATCATTCATTTCATTGTGGGCCCTGGTATGAAAAAGGTTGAAAACCACCGATTTAAACTAAGCAAGACATTTTTAGAACGTGGTCACAGGTCCAAACGGTGTAAATCTTGTGGTTAGGTTGTTATGTAATAATTGTGCTAGGCCTGCTGTAACCTGTGATCTCGTCACCACGGAGACCGCGAGGAGAACAACGGTGCCACCGCATCGTCTTTTTTTTATCTGGTCACGTTGCTCGTCCTCGTTTGTCTCCATCTGTTTCCTGTTTACTAGCCTGATGAGATGCTTGGCTGTTTATCGCCGGCACCACGCAAAGCAATCAAATTTATTGCAAATATTCACCAACGTGCTTGGTAACCCCCTCTGCCTATGTTTCGGACCGTCACGAAATGAAACGAGTGGCGTAGTCGCCCGGCCGCCGCCATGCGGGCAAATCTGACTGTACAACATCATCATTGCCAGCGCCGTGCCCTTTGCTGCTCTTCTCTCTGGTCTGACCCCTTGGCACTCCCAGTCCATGCATAATTCACTGTGCGTACTGCAGGCCTTCTGCTTGGCCATACCCTGGATGGCTATCTACTGGACACGAGAGAGAGCGAAAGAGAGAGAGACTGGAGTAAAACAAATGGATGCTGGCTGGTGGACAGTAAAAACATCTCTCTGAGGTGAAATGCAAGCTGGCTCAGAGTTGGCAGAGAGAGAAGTTAAGGAGTAAAGATGAGTAGAAGGAGAGAGAGATAGCGAGAGAGAGAGAGACAGAAGCAGATGGAGAGGGGGAGAGAGAGACAGACAGGTTGGGTAGTCCGGCACTGCACTCAGTTGAAGAAGAGAAAGTGTGTGTGTGTGCGTGTGCGTGCGCGCACGTGCGTGCGTGTGTGACTCTGCAGAGGTGAGTGCAGATCTGTGTGGAACGGAGTGGAGAAGGAGTATGAAAAAGGAAATAGGTGAGATGAACAGAGAGAGGGAGAGAGAGTTGATTAAACAGCGTGTGTGAGGTACTATACGAGTGTCTTGGGCGTGTGGGTGTCCGTGTCACGACATGACCGCAGGCGTGTCCATGGCGTGATTACTCGCTCGTGACCCGCTGGCCTCTGCTGCCTGCAACTGTGTCTACACACACACACACACACACACACACACACACACACACACACGCGCGCGCACCAAATCCACTGCGAAAATCCTGCCAAGGGCCAGAAGTCCACGAAGACACAGAATCTTTCTCTCCATTTTTTCTATCTCTTTCTTTCTCCTCTAAACCCAATTATTCCCCCTCTGTGTCCCCCAGTCTCTCTCTCTGTCTCTCTTTCTCTCTCTCTTCCTGTCTCTCTCTCGCGGTGCATGCTGGGTTCACGCCGGTGGTGGTGCGAGTGAGTGTGGCTGGCTGCGTGTGTGTGTGAGTTTGGAAAGTTTGTTTTCTGTGGATTCTACTTTTCCTCTTTCACACCTTTCCCGCATGTTCAGGTAAGAGAGTATTTGTTTCTTATTGTGCTGGATTGGAACTAAACGAAGCAGAGGTTTGTTGGTGTTTACACCGGGGGGATGGCGTCCCTCCTCGGGGATCCGCCACCTCCTCCGTCTATCCGACAAGGGGTTCGTATCGTTCCCCCTGATCCCAGCGTGTCGGTGGAGGAGGTTTTGTTGTGTGTTGGGGAGGCGATCGGGCATGACAATGTCCTGTATGCCTCCAGGATGAACAAAGCGGTGGTTGTTTTCATGCGCGATGAGAAAAATGTTAGTGATCTGATAGAGAGAGGTGTTGTTGTCAGGGACATCTTCACTACTGTGTCGCCGCTGTCAGTGCCGTCTGTCCGCGTCACTATCTCTGGCGTTCCGCCGTTCATAAACAACTCCCAGCTGCTGGATGAATTACAACGCTTTGGCAAATTCGCTAGTGGTGTAAAAATGGTCCCGCTGGGCTGTAGGGACGCGAGGCTCAAACACGTCCAGTCTTTAAGAAGACAAGTGTTTATGTTTTTGGATTCGCCATCGCAGACATTAGAGGTTTCTTTTCGAGTAAAATGTGGCGAAGGCTCGTATATGGTGTACGCCAGCTCGGGCCAGATGAAATGCTTTGATTGTGGTGATGTTGGCCATAAACGTTTTGCATGTCCTCATAGAGACAGGACACAGCCTGCTGCTGTAAACGGTGAAAACACTCAAACAGCGCGCGCTGGCAGCAGCACTGAGGCAGGGACTGTGAGAGGGGAGTCAGCTGATCAGCAGGCAGCGGTGCCTGTTAACACAGACGCTGCCCGGTCTGACGCTGAGCCATCCACGTCTTCGGGAGGGGTGGGGGTGTCGTTGGTGCAGCATGCTGCTGCAGCGGGGCTGTCTGGGCACACGCCTGTTATTTCAGATGTCAATACTGTAGTTTCGGTCCCTTCAGATGTCAATACTGGGGATTTGGTCCCACTCTCTCCAGATGTCAATACTGGGGTTTTGGTCCCACTCCCTCTAGAAGTCAATACTGTAGTTTCGGTCCTCTCAGATGTCAATACTGTGGTTTCAGCCACTCCAGATGTCAATACTGTGGTTTCAGCCACTCCAGATGTCAATACTGTGGTTTCAGCCACTCCAGATGTCAATACTGTAGTTTCAGCCACTCCAGATGTCAATACTTTTCCAAACAGCCAAGTTGCTGAGGAGGAAATGGAAAGCCAGTATGAGACTGATGAATCTTCAGTGGCTTCAGTAAATGAGGGCTCATACTCTGGCAGTTCAGATTTATACACACTGAAAGAAATCAATGATTTCTTGGATAAAACATATGGGAAGCAGACCAAAGTGGCTGATTATTTTCCAGATATTGAGAAATTTATCAGGTCTGCGACAATCTTACTAAAGGTTGTCGGGTTTGATGAATTGGGAGAGAAAAAACGTTATCGCTTAAGAAAGCATGTGGGAAATTTAAGAAGTGTTGGAAAACACATAAGGAGCAAAAGAGGCAAAAAGAAAACTAACTCAAAGAAATAATGATGTTTTTGTCTCACAGGGTGCTTTCACATACTTCTGTAATGGCTGTTCTTTTCATTTGTTTCTTTTTCCTTCTTCTTCCAATGCAGAGCCTTAGGATAGGATCTCTTAACATTAATGGTGGGAGAGATAGGACTAAGAGAGCTCTAGTCGCAGAAGTAGTGCAGCAGAAAAACGTTGACATTTTATTATTGCAGGAAACACATAGTGATTCAAATAATGAAGTTGAGTGGGGGACATGGTGGGATGGACAGTGTAGACTAAGTCACGGCACAAACTTAAGTGGGGGTGTTGCTGTCCTCTTTAATAAGAGATGTAACCCCAATATTTTGTCTACACAAGAGCTAGTTAAGGGGAGGGTCCTTTTTGTAAGAGTGGAGTTTGAGGGGCATATCTATGGTTTAGTGAACATTTATGCTCCAAATATTGGAACCGAGAGGCTGGTTCTTTTCAGCACTTTAAGAAATGAACTACTTAGGCATAGTCACGAGCAAATTATCATTGGGGGAGACTGGAACTCAACACAGGACTTCACTATGGACCGGAATAGTGAGGAGCCACACCTCCAGTCATCTAGAGCTCTAGATACACTTGTCTCCCAGCTGGACATTGTTGATGCCTGGAGACTAAAACACCCCAATACCAAACAGTATACCTGGGTTAAAGTGAGTAGTGGTAGGGTGAGTGCAGCCAGGCTAGACAGGGTGTACATCTCCCAATCACTTGCATCCAGCCTACTCTGCAGTGCAATCACGCCTGTAGGCTTCACTGACCATCACTTGGTAACCATAAATCTAATAGTTTCCCCCGGTCAGAAAATAAAGTCATACTGGCACTTCAATAACAGATTGTTACAGGACAATACTTTTTGCCAGAGCTTTCAGCAGTTCTGGACGGTGTGGCAGAGCAGGAAAGACGGTTTTAATTCCCTGAGGCAGTGGTGGGAGGTTGGCAAGGCCCAACTTCGCGTCTTCTGTCAGCAGTACACGGCGCATTCTACGGCAGGTGTTAAGGCTGCGATGCAGAATCTGGAGGACTCTATTAAAAACATTGAAACTGAAATGAACGTTAACCCAGGCGCTGCTGCTGGTGGTCAGCTGCAGAACAAGAAGCTGGAGCTAAAGACATTTCTGAATGAAAGGGTGAAAGGAGCCCTGGTGAGGTCTCGCTTTCTGAGCATCAGAGACATGGACGCTCCTACTTCTTATTTCTTTAACCTGGAAAAATCAGTCGCAAGGAGTAAGCTTATGACCTCTATAAAACTCCCTGACGGCAGGGTGACCACGGACCCAGGGGAGATGCGTGGCCACGCAGTGTCTTTTTTTTCCAACCTCTATGGAGCAGAGGAGTGTGACCAGGGCTGCGTGGCAGAATTAATGGAGGGGCTGCCCCAGCTCAGCCCGGAGGAGAGGACCCTTTTAGACTGTGAACTCAGCCTGGAGGAACTCACCAAGGCTGTGGGGCAGATGGCCTCTGGGCGGGCGCCAGGGCTGGATGGTCTCACCACAGACTTTTTCAAGCATTTTTGGAATATAGTGGGGGCGGACTTGCATTTGGTTCTGTTGGAGTGTCTGGATACAGGGGAGATGCCGACCTCCTGTAGGAGAGCAGTTCTCTCTCTGCTGCCAAAAAAAGGAGATTTGGCCCTACTTAGGAACTGGAGACCAGTGGCCCTTCTGTGCACGGATTATAAGATTCTTTCTAGGGCGTTATCTAACAGGCTTGCACATGTGTTGCATATGATCATTCAAGTCGATCAAACGTACTGTGTACAGGGCAGAACTATAATGGACAACCTGTTTCTTATCCGAGACATTATGGACTTATGCAAACTGTATGAACTCGACATTGGTATTGTTTCCCTTGACCAGGAGCAGGCCTTTGATAGGATTGATCACGGTTATTTGTTCTCCACTTTAAAGGCTTTTGGTTTTGGGGACAGCTTTATCTCCTGGGTGGGGCTGCTTTATAACAGAGCAGAATGTTTGGTTAAGGTTGGTGGTGGTCTAAGTAGGCCAATCCCAGTACTGAGGGGTATAAGACAGGGCTGCCCCATTTCTGGTCAGTTGTACAGCATAATTTTTGAACCCTTGCTGAACAAATTGAGAAGCCGCCTTAAGGGCTTTAAGCTACCTGGGAATCATTATCCCCGCTGACTGTTTCGGCCTATGCGGACGATTTAAATGTTTTTATTTCTGACCAGCAGGATGTGGCTGTCCTGCAGGACATTCTATCTTTGTATGGGAATGCCTCCTCTGCTAGGGTAAATTGGGGAAAAAGTGAGGCTCTGCAGGTGGGTCAGTGGGGAGGTGGTGCAGCACCAACACTACCCACGGGACTACAGTGGGAGACAAGAGGGCTGAAAGTTTTAGGGGTTTATCTGGGTACAGAAGAATTCCAAAAGAAGAATTGGGAGGGAGTGATGGAGAAAGTGTGTGCCAAGTTGTCTTCCTGGAAATGGTTGCTACGCCAGTTGTCGTATAGGGGTCGAGTTCTGGTAGCCAATAACTTGGTCGCCTCGATGCTGTGGCACAGACTCAGTGTCTTACCTCCACCAGGAGGTTTAGTAGAGGACATCCAGAGGGCCCTAGTGGACTTTTTTTGGTCTGGGCAGCACTGGGTTCGTGCTCCGGCCCTGTATCTGCCAGTGGAAGAAGGAGGACAGGGTCTCATGGACATTACTTCCCGGCTGGCAGCTTTCCGCCTACGGACAGCGCAAAGACTCTTGTATGACTGTGGGGTGAGGTGGCTGGACACAGCCAGACTCATTCTCTGTAAAGCTGGACGTCTGGGCTACAGCAAGCAGCTTTTTCTTCTGAAGCTGGAGGGGGTGGACCTGACGGGGCTGCCTGCCTTCTATGGATCGGTACTGGAGGCGTGGAGGATCCTAAAAGTGACCAGAGATCCTGAGGCCACAGCCGGGATGTGGCTACTGGAGGAGCCACTGTTCCACAATGACTGGCTACAGACACAAACATTGTCCTCAGCCAGCCTAAGAACCTTTTTCAGGGAAGCCGGCTGCACCAAGCTGGGTCATCTGCTGGCACCCGTGGAGTCGCTGCAGGAGCGTTTACACGTCAGGTCCAGGCTGCTGAGGCGTGTCATTGAGGAGGTGGAGGGGGCCATCCCGCAGCACCTAAGAACTTTTATAAGGGAGAATGGCACTCTGGTGGAGCAGTGGGAGGACGATGTGGACTATGTTTTCCCTAATGTGACTGTTGCTGCCAACGTCGAGCAGGTGGAGGAGGAGGAGGGCAGCATCCTGTCTCTCACTACTCCACAACCCTGTTCTTGTGAGGACCTAGGGAAAAAGGAAATGTACATCCTTTGCGTAAAGGTGAGACACTGTCAGTCTCTGCACGCCACAAAAGCATCGAGGTGGCTTGAGTTCTTTGGTCCAGGCTCCTCCCCGAAAGGCAGCTGGCGGTGCCTGTACAAGCCACCCGTTGACAAGCGGTCGGCTGACCTCCAATGGAGGGTTGTACATGGGGCGATAGCTACAAACAGACACAAGGCACACATTGATCCCAATCACGGGGAGGGTTGTTATTTTTGCCCTCAAGTTGAAACGCTGTTCCACCTCTTTGTCCAGTGTCCCAGGCTGCAACCAGTTTTTGATCTGTTGAGGGGTTGGGTTGTGGGGCTGGGGGAGTCTTTCTCAACTCAACTTTTTATCTTTGGCCCAAGGTATACAGTAACAAAAAAACTTGTGCACACACTGATCAATTTTCTATCTGCCACGGCTAAGTTGGCGGTTTGGCTTAGCCGCAGGAACAAGGCCCAAGGGGTGGGCTGTGTGGACCCTGTCCCTATATTGACTGGGCTTGTGAAAGCTCGGCTTAGGACAGAATATTCCTATTATTTAATGACGGACAATATTGAACTTTTTCAGGAAAAATGGGCCATTGAAGGAGTCCTGTGCATGGTGGGAGGAAATTCTGAACTGTTATTGTCTTTTTGATTTTGGTTCTGGTGTAGAGTTGCGCCTTACTAGGTACTTTTTCCCTTGTTTGTTATTAAGCATGTAGTGTAGATTGTGAGAAGGTTTGTACCACATAGCAGTGCGTAATAAAGGAATCTTTAAAATCAATCCTCTCTCTCTCTTCCTGTCTATCCGGTGCTAAATCCTCATCTCCATATTCATAGACAGCGGGGAGGGGGATGCATGCTATCTGGAATGGGCCCTACAGCGCCTCTTGTTTGTGGCACGCCAATCGAAGAAAAACCATTTCCTCTTCCTGTCAAGCATGCAGCAGGTATAGCTACAGTGAGTCATCTGTGCACGCGCACACACGTGTGTGTATGTGTGAGCGTGTGTGTTACTGGACTTAGAGAGTTGTGTTGTTTGCTGATGCCGTTTTTCCCAGCTCTCAATTGGTTGACAACAGGCCAAGCCGTCGGATGCCAAGACCCACTTCCACTTTCACAATCACAGGACGAGTTAAAACCCCCTTAAAACCCAGCAGCAGTGATGAAAGAAGGGGAGGCAAGGAGGAGAGATGGGGGGGAGTAAAGTACAGGGAGGATGATTCCAGGAAGAAAGGAACTTGCAATACTTCTTTGGCTTGGTGCACACTTCCAAGAATTTTAAGAAGAATTGCCTCCTGGATATGTCATGCAGTTAAGGATTTATCATTTTCTCTCTCTCTTTTTGCACTGGTATGTTTTCCCAAAGTGCTAAAATCACAGAAGTGCTCATCATCAGAGTGCAGCACCGCCGACCGCATCGCCATGGCAACAAACATCACAACGAGGCGTACGTGATTTGAAAGGCCCTCTTGGTGTGGATCTTTCCACCCTCAGCATAAATTTCACACACGCCGGCCCACTAGTAGTGAAACATGACATGAGGAATGATGTGTTGATTCGATTTCGGCAGTATAAAATGTTTTACTTTTAGCCACGTAGGCATGAAGCAGTGAGGAGAGAGTCCACAGGCTGGCAGAGCCGTGGAATTCACAAAGTTGTTCTCACAACTTTGTGTGTGGTAACTGGTAAATTTATGTATGTGATGCACTATTTAACTGCCTTGGATAACCAAGGCACTGAACATGAACGTGTGTGTGTGTGTGTGTGCGTGTGCGTGTGCGTGTGTGTGTGCGTGTGTGTGTGTGTGCATGCGTGTATGTGTGGGTGCACATGTACAGTAGCCTGGCTAAAGCCACACCAAATCAGCAAAATTGCCTATCTGCTGACAGACATTTTTTGCCAGCTGCTAATTCAGTCTGGCTTTAGCATGCCACACACACGCGCGCACACACACACACACACACACACACACACACACACACACACACACACACACACACACACACACACACACACACACACACACACACACACACACACACACACACACACACACACACACACACTGATTGACTGTGATACGTGATGCAAGTATCTCTTACGATGTTCAAACCAGCATCCCCAGGCCGTTGCCTCAGGGGGTATAAGACACATTTACAAACACCCGCCGCCCGCTGAAAGTGTGGATTCAGAGGAGTATGTTCCTGGAGCTATAGATTATTTGTGCGTCCAAGTCGGGGAGGAGAGGATGGGGAGGAGGGGAGGAGGAGGGGAGAGGTGGTTGGGGAGAGAATTTGGAAGAGACAGCGCAGGGAAATGGAATGACAGGGACACAGAGTGAAAGAGAAAATGAAATTGTGCGAGTTGGGCTGGGGGCGGGGGCAGCGCAGAGCAGGAGTCATGGCTCTGCCTGCCTCCCTGCTCTCACCTTCCCTTCCCTTGCTTTTATTTTTTTTCTCCTCCTCCTTCTCGTCTTTTTCATCATGATGCAACGAAGGGCAACTGCTTTTATTTTTTTTATTTTTTTTTTTTTTACTGCCGGAGATAAAGAAAATACTGGGGGGGCAGGGTAGGGGGGCTGACAAAGTGGGAGACCCGCTCGTATTTCTTCGACACCGCTGAAATCCTCAGTGTACGTTTTTTTTTTCTCCTCGGAGTTTGTTACAAATGGAATGATTGCTAGCTGTCAGTCAACCTGCATGGCGACCAGCCTGCAGACCTGCCAGGGAAGACTGAGTGTATGTGGGTTTCTCTGGTGATGCGTAAGGCTTATGGCCAAAACGTGTAAAAGCCTTCCTGTTCGCTGTGTGTACCAATAAAGACATGGAAATGTGAGTACTTTAAAAAATGGTAAACGGTGCATTTTATATAGAGCCTTTTATCCAAGGTGCTTTACATAGATAGAGATGGGATTTATGGCTCTTTTAGGGCAGCCGGATCCCTTGGAGCTGTTCCTATCAAAGAGCTGTTCAATAAACTGGCTCATTTGTACCTTATATTTATATACTTTTAAATTGTATTTATTGTAACACTTCTACAATTGCATGGTGGCACCACATCCCACGTTGCTGTGACGGCAAGATTTTGTGTGCTTTGATTTATTAATTGAAATATCTATTAACAGTTTGCAGAATTAATATTTGGTAGGTATGCCTTTTAATAAAAATGTGAGTAAATTCGTGATGCGATCTGTTCCTCTGGCAAAAAGGAACGTCTCCATACTGTGAACCGGATCCAATCGTTCATTTCAAAGAGCCGTTCATGTGACTTGATTAGTTCCCTTCACATCAGGAGCAATTACAGTACAGCTTCAGTGTCTTGCTCAAGGACGCTTTGACACTAACTCTGGGGGGAGCTCAGGCTCGATCTGGCAACCTTTGGTTACCATCCAACCACTGTACTCCCTGAGCCACCGCTGCCCCACTTTGTCATTTATACATGTTATGGTTGTGCTATTCTTGGGATTTAAAAAATATATATCTTTTTCTCCTTGGATGTGAATTCAACCAGTGGTTCAGGGACTTCCAGTGGTGTTCCCCAGCTAAATGATGGTGTTCCCCAGCTAAATGATGGTGTTCCCCAGGTAAATGATTATGTTCCCCAGCTAAATGAGGGTGTTTCCCAGCTAAATGATGCGATGAGTTGGTAACCAAATGGACCGTTATAGATCATTAACTCTTGGGAGTGTAACACGAAACCAAATGGAGCCTTACGGGTCCATTATATTCCAAAAAAGTCAAACCTTTGGCTCTGAGATGCTTGATCTCGTTGGTGTTCTGTGGCTCAAATGCAGAATAAATAATCGCCTATAGGCCTTGACATAAGAAAATGTTTGAAAAAACACCAGGTGAATTGAATGCAAAGGATTTGGCTGCATACGTCTCCATGGTACTACACCCCACACACGGCATATACCACCTACACATGCAGGATCAAAGTGGCGGTATGTTGCAGGGGTTTGCGTCAATGCATGCGCGCTTCACAGGAACGTTTGAGGTGGCTGATTCATATCAAAGAACCATTGTGAGGCCGTCTGATGTGGATTGGAGTCATTTTTCTAAAGCTTTTTGTTGCTCGGCTCCCCACGGAGCCCGCAAAGCGGGGTGGTCACCTATTGCAGTTGTGATGTAACCAGAATGTTATGCGAGCAAGATGTTTCAATGAATATACGGCACGCCGTTTTTCTAATGCCTGTGTGGAATTTCATGAAACCATTGCACAACGTTGGTCCTCGGCGTCTATGAAGTTGCACGCGCTAACGCAGTAAGAATAAAGCGTGCATTATGAATGAAAGAGAGTGGTGTTAAATGAACTCTCGCGGGGATTTTACATACAAATGTAATGCTCTTTGACTCCTTGGAATGGAAAAGCAATGAATAAAATACACGGCCGCGATGTTGTCATAACTAGTAGTACAGAAATTCAGAACTTATCTCTATTTACTACGCAGGGATTTCGCGGAGAAAGCAAGGGGGGAAGGGGGGGCTACAACATGCCAAGGGTCTCCGCCCTGCGCTTGCTGAATGTGTCTTTTTCTCCAGTTATGTGAACACATCATGCCTGACACCACAAATAATGAATAAATAACCATTTTATTCTCCCCGGAGTCGGGGGGGATTTTGTATGCGAAGATTCAAGTTCTTTTTTATTGTTACAACAGCACACATGCAGGTGTGTGTGTGTGTGTGTGTGTGTGTGTGTGTGGCGTAACATAGTGGGGTGTCAGTTCCCATGGCACTGCAGCAAGCAGCTCCGCAGGCAGAAAGTAACAATAGTCATAGTGGGTAATTTAAATAAATACAAATATAATACAACAGTTTCACAATGTGAGCAAACTTTCAGGTGGGGTGTGTGCGTGTGTGTGTGTCTCTGTCTGTCTCTCTGTACAAGTCTAATAAAATGTGGTAGGTGCCTGTGTGGGATGTGTATAAATAGTGTGTGTGTGTGTGTGTGTGTGTGTGTGTGTGTGTGTGTGTGTGTGTGTGTGTGTGTGTGTGTGTGTGTGTGTGTGTGTGTGTGTGTGTGTGTGTGTGTGTGTGTGTGTGTGTGTGTGTGTGTGTGTGTGTGTGTGTGTGTGTGTGTGTGTGTGTGTGTGTGTGTGTGTGCGCACACAAGTGTGTGCACGGCGCACGCATGCATGTATAGTCCTGCTTTAATGACTGAATAATGATGCACTGCACATGTGCAGTGAGCAGTTGTTTGTGTGCGGTTGTGTGTAGGCATAGCCGCTGAGAATCAGGTCCAGGCGGAGCGCGGCGTGGGCGTGGGCGGGAGCGTTCCTTCCAACCAACCCCTCGCTTCAAATGGATGTTCCCAAACTCTCCTCTCCGTAGACTGAAAGCAGCCTCAGTCACTGATTGGCTAGCCGCTAGCGGGATGCGAAAACAGCCGACGTGCTGCTGACAGGTAGAGCCGGTGAGGATACAGTAAACACACAACATAAACTTTATTATTCTGCACATTTCTAAACTTGGTACTTTAATACCAAATTGGCCAAATCATTATTACCTTCCCATATATGAGGCAAAGTTTGTGATAATAGATTACTATTACGTGCTCACAATCCCTTGCAGGGCAAGGCATTGTGAGCTTCTAAGTTATTTTCGCTATTTTCGCCATGTTTATCTGTGGAATCGGGTCAAACTAATGTAACACCTGCTTTCTATGTGCTGACAAGGACTTCAAATAGGATTATTTTGTGTGGGTCGACTGAATGGTTTGAGAACTCTTGACCTAGGTGACTAATAGCAGAAAATAGCCAGTCTACTGGCTCTCAACGGTTTTTCATATCAGTACAAGTCACTCATTTAGCTGGGGACCACCTGGAGCCCCCTCAAGGACCACTGCGTGAAAATCACAATATACAAATTACAATTTAGGCATTTAGCGTACGCTCTTAATCATTATGCATTATACAGATTAAAGTTTACAACTTAAGCAGAATTTACAATACATTTTACAATGTACGCTACGCACTAAAACATGGTAATACATTAGACATCCCATGTACAACGTAAGTCACTGCTGCAAGTACTGTGGGTTGGTATGTAATACAAGTGCTATGGGCTGAGATGGAGTCTGAACAGGTGGGTTTTCAGACTGCGGTGCAAGATACAGTAGGTAGTGAGTCTGTGGTTCTGATTGCAGTGAGAAGTGCATTCCATAGTTTTGGAGCTTGAGGCACGTGGAGCGTTGTCCAGACTTTGTTGTTGAGCAAGACACAGAACGAGGATAGTCGTTCTGCCTTGTGTGGTGTCAGCTGCCACTGGTGTGAGAAAGGAGTGTGAAGTACACTGTAAACACTGAAAAAGCACTCTATGAATGGGAGTAGGAGTTATGGTACAGTATGATGTATAGCTTCTTTTGCCTTCCCTTGATTGCGAATTTGATTGCAAATCAATTTATAGACTCATGGGGATTGTTATTCATATTGGTTTTGCCTTTCATGTTTTTGCCATGTACAGTAAATAAACAAAAAGAAATACAGAAGAAAAGAAAAAAGGTCTGCAGTCTATTCACAGTGTACAGCTGTGAATACAGAGACAGAGTATACATATGGGTGTGAGAGAAAGATAAAGGCTGTGTGTACAATACAGCATATGGCTCTTATGTGTGAATTATTTATGTTTGTGCGGGTTGCATGTACATGAATGTGATTTTTCTTGTGTGTGTGCATATCTGGGTGTGTTTGTGTGTCCGACTTTCTTTCTTTCATGGTAACAGTTTTTCCAGCAACCTGTAGAACCAGTCGGTCCCATTATCCCATATCCACCTTCAATGGGGGAGCCTGCAGGGCGGATCTAGGCATGGCCATGGAGGGGCAATGCCCCCCCTAAATGTCCTGACTGCCCCACCAAACATGATGGCATTGAAACAACCCAAATTTCAAATATATTTCAAATTCAAGTGTTTATAATTAAAATGATTTGAAACACTACTACTGCTAGCAACTAACTACAATTTTGTCACTAAACCAACAGCATTTCATCATTGAAACCATCACATCACGTGTCCGTTGCAACTTCAACAACAACTGATGTTGTTATTGATTTTTTTGCCTGAAATAAGTCCTGTAACCAAAAACGGGCGATGAAGCCGCCCCATACCATTTTCTCCTGCCCCCCCCCCCAAATGTTACATCCGCCCTGGGAGCCTGAGAACCAGACCACGAACCGTACCCTACCCTGCTGTCTGTACAACCTACAACCAATGGTGTGCAAACTTGCCCACGCTTGGCCTGCAGGCAATAGCCCTAACATGAAGAGAGATGTGCACACGGTGTGTACAGACGTACAGTATGTTTATGTGCAGTTGTGTGCAGCACGTCCACACGCATGGATGCATGCACACACCATATGAACACAGGCGGTGTGTCCACGCGTGTTGTTGCCTCTGGCAAAAGCTCAGAAACGTTCACAGTAGTCTCTGAAGATGTCGTATACCGGCATGCACATCTTCTCACCGTTCTCACTGGGGCTGGGGTTTTTTCTCCCCCACTCCGCTGTGCCTAGCATCCCCTCTCCTCCCCTTCTCTTCGTTTTTCACCCCCCAGCCCCCCACCCTCCCCCTCCGTTGTTTATTTCTTCCACCTTGTTCTCTTTTCTTCTACCATCCCTTGCCACCTGCCTCCCATGTTATGTCCCTCCTTCTTCTTCTTCGTCTTCCATCCACCGGCCTTCGTTTTCATATCCCTTATGCCCATTCCCACCACCGCCACCCCCCCAACCCCCATCACACCCCCCTCTCTCTCTCTGTGTGTATCACTGAAGACTCTTGTAGTCAATTATCCGTTCTGTTAATGAGCAGATAAATCTAATTGCTCTCTCCTTTAGCGCCCGCCCGGCGCGCCTCCTCTCCTCTCCGTCTTGCTCAGCCTTCCGGGAGGTACATCACTCGCTCTCTCTCCCTTCATTTTTCACCTCTCTTCCCTCTCTGCCTCCCCCTCCCTCCCTCTCTCTCTCTCTCTCTCTCCCGTCCGTGCAACGTTGTCACAAAGGCACTTACTCCTGCCTTCTCAGCGCACCGCTCCAGCACCACCTCCCGTTGTGACCTTTGCTCCCCCCTCCGCACCGCCGCAGCACCTCACCCTCCTCCTCGCCTTCCAACTTTTTCACCTCGGCTGACACCGTCCCTCTCCTGCGCCGTGTTGTCACGGCCGCTCTCGGATCCGATCTTTCTTCTCTGCCTTTCTCTCTCTCTCCCGCCCCAAGGTGTGTGTGTGTGTGTGTGTGTGTGTGTGTGTGTGTGTGTGTGTGTGTGTGTGTGTGTGTGTGTGTGTGTGTGTGTGTGTGTGTGTGTGTGTGTGTGTGTGTGTGTGTGTGTGTGTGTGTGTGTGTGTGTGTGTGTGTGTGTGTGTGTGTGTGTGTGTGTGTGTGTGTGTGAGCTCCGTCCTACCGCGCGCGCGCGCGGTAGGACGGAGCTCGCCATGGGGGAGAGAGAGAGGAGGGCCTGTGTGTGCCAAACGGCAGCCGCTGCCCGCCAGCCTGCCTGTTATCATCCCGTGTTGTTGTGTTCATGCTTGTTTTCCCTTATAACTCATTACAGTTGGGCTGCATTTTAAGCATTAACGCCACAAGCTATGCTTACTCCCTATAGAGCTGGCTGATTGACAGAAAATATATATGGAAAGCGATGTTTTGAGCCAGAGAATCAAGAAGCAGGTTTTATTTTGACATGATTTCTCATATCGGTTAGTATTTGTTACATTGATTTGAACAGCCTTTACAGCATGTCACACTCCCTGTCACACGTCTCTCTCTCTCTCCAGCCTACAGCCTACTATCTGTGCCTCTACAGTATAAAAATACAATACAAGGCCAACGCCACAGAAAAATACATTGAAATATAAATAAATGGAAGTATGAAAAAGGGAATGACATCATGGTGAATCACATCTTGATGATGTCTTCAAGATGTACTTTGCCATCTTAATGATTTTTTTTCATACCGCGGTGTGTTGTTAAATAATCGTTCATTATAATCGAGTCGTGGAGGAAGAGGTTTGATGTAATGAAAGCCGTCTTCATGATGCCCGGCCCTATTACCGTCATCTCATCTGTCTCACCTGACATTCTTCAGCTTCAACCAGTGCTCCAGGGACCACCAGTGGTCCTTGACAGAGTTCCAAGTGGTCCCCAGCTAAATGACGGAGAGTTGGTTAACCAGATGTAACTCTTAGAGAGCATAAAAATAAAACCAAATGGACCCGCAAGGGTCCATTTGGTTTCATGTTTACACTCTCAAGAGTTAAAATATTCATCCTCTGAATTATCCCAAGTCTACACAACTAGAGAATGTAGAAGATTAATGCTCATTTTGTTCTGTATGTTAGCCTGTTTTGTTTCCCAAATCTAGCCTGGAATTGTGGACAAAACCAAAATATAAATCTTTAGTTTTGGGGTCTGTGGGGCTAACATGTCCTCAAATGGTGGTCCGTGGCTCAAATTCTAAATAAATAGTGGGCCCGGGTACGAAAAAGGTTGAAAACCCACTGAGCTAAAGCGTTCCTAAACCATCTGTCTGTCTGCGAGTCGTACACCTCAAAGCATCTCTCTTGACACATTGTCCCTCTCTCTTCTATCTCCTTCTCTGTGTGCATTAGTTCAAGTGGAAGGTTGAGAGGCGGCTGATAAGGGCTGGGGGGGCTTTGGCTACTGACAGGAACGCTCATCTCTCACCCCCGGGGGTCCTCCTCCTCCTGCAAGGCTCTCTCTGGGGAGTTGATTATTTTTTCCTTTTCTTCTGACATGCTTTCTTGTTTGTACAGCAGTAGGCTGCCAGTCAATCTGAAATTAGGCTCAGAAGAAACTGCAGTAGTAATCGTTCAAATGTTCTTTTTTTTTTTATTTATTTGGATGTTATTTGGATCATAAAAAAACAATGATATAATTCAATCATTTTTGGATCACAATAAACTCAGGGGTTGAATGTTGGGGTACTGTTAAACTAAATGTAATTCCAAAAAATAAAAATAAAATTTCAATCCGTAGCATGTGACCTGTCAAACTAGGGGTTATTCATTAATTCCAAATCAATTGCAAGCATTAGTTTTGCATGGTCCTTTATTAGCCTAGATTGGCTCTCCTACAGGCAGGTGGAGGAATGTACTGTAGCTATTTAGTACATTCTTCATGTACTTATTTAGTTGAGTGTTTTTTCCTTGTTATACTACATCTACAGAGGTAACTGCCATTTGATCATTTGAACATTTTTGTTTTAGATGTCTGTTATTTATGTTTTACAAAACAACACATTGACCCATACTTAAAGGGGAATTCCGCCCATTTTCAACATTTATTTCTACTCTGTTCTTCTGATTGGCCAGCCCAGTTCTCTGGAGTATGAAATGGGCATACAATTGAGCTGTTCCAGACCTATCTGCTGACAGCCATTTTTTTTCCGCCAACAGCTGATTCAGTCTGGCTTTATTCGGTCTTTAGCCAGGCTAGGTTTATCGTGGTTAAAGGGGAATTCCACCCATTTGCTGTACAACAAATAAAATACCATTATGAATACAAACAAAAAGCAGTGGATAAGTAAAAGGAAGTACAATCAACAAGATTAATTAGAATTAAGTACAAATATATAAGAAGAATAAAAATAGAACATTACAGGTGACAAAATCTAAGTGAAAGCTATCCTAAATAAATGTGTTTTTAAAAGTGTCTTGAAAGTTGCCAGAGAACTGGCCTTTCTGACCACCAGGGGTAGGGCGTTCCATAGTTTGGGTGCTCTTGCAGCAAATGCTCTGTCACCCCTGGTGACTAGCCTTGTTGTGGGTATTTGTAGGAGGGCCTCCCCTGAGGACCTTAAAGTGCGAGTTGGTACATAGGGGGGCAGCAGATCCTTGATGTACTGTGGGGCGAGACCATTTAGGGCCTTAAAAACTATTAAAAGAATCTTAAAATCAATTCTGAGGCGTACAGGCAGCCAATGAAGAGTGGCCAGGATGGGGGTGATGTGAGTATGTTTTCTGGTGTTGGTCAGGAGTCGGGCAGCAGCATTTTGCACAAGTTGTAAGCGGGAGATGGATTTTTGAGTTAAACATGTGTACAAACCGTTGCAGTAATCTAAGCGAGATGTGATGAATGCATGAATGACCTTTTCTAAATCTGGAGGTGACAATATGGATTTTATTTTTGCAATGGTTCTGAGCTGGTAAAAACAAGACTGAATGACTTTATTAACTTGAAAGTTAAAAGAGAGGTCTGAGTCAAAATAGACTCCAAGGTTTTTGGCAACTGGTTTCACAGCATTTGAAAGAGGTCCAAGGTCATTTTTTAACAGGGAGGTGAGGTTGTGGGGGCCAAAGAGAACTATCTCAGTTTTATCAGCATTAAGCTGGAGGAAGTTTTGTGACATCCATGAATTGATGTCAGCAAGGCAGGCCCTGAGACCATCTAAACTGCTTGTGGTTGGGGATTTGACCGGGACGTATATTTGAGAATCATCCGCATAGCAATGGAAATAAAGGTATACCCTAGAGCTGCTGCGTGGACATGATAAAAACGTTCCCCCATTCTGTGTTCCCAAGAAATGGAGGTCTGACGAAAACCGCTAACATGGTAAAACAACTTGATGAAATCATCAAGATGTATTTTCACCATGTTAATGGCTTTCTTTTGACGCTTCTTTCTTTCTGAGAGCGTACAAATGCAACCAAATGAACCATTTGTACACGCTCAGAAAAAAATGTTGAAAATGGGTGGAATTCCCCTTTAAGGCTGGTGCGTATAGTGAGTGCAGTATTTTTATTTTGTATACTTCCTGTTCATTTTTTTACATTATTTACTCATTATTGTGATGATAATTGGTTCTACCCATCGTGTTGGGTCCCCACTCACTCCCCCCACTGCCTGGGATCTTCTCTCTGGTGGGCTGTGGGAACACATGTGTTCAACGTACCGCACCGCTGTGGATGTGTGCATGATGAGGACCCAATGGGAGCTCATTCTGCATCATATCCATGATAGACGTCAGCATGGGAGGTTCAGTGGAGGTGAGGGTACCATCCACAGGGGATACGACACACACACACACACACACACACACACACACACACACACACACACACACACACACACACCACACACACACACACACACACACACACACACATACACACACATACACACGCGCAAACAGATCCCATCGCATACATCAAAGCGCACTGCTGTGTGTAGTACTGTGTATGCATAAAAAACAAGACAAAAACATAGCACACGTACGCAGTGGGACACCAACTATAGCATCAGAGAAGCACGTACAGACACACACATACACGTGATCGTCATCATAAGAACACAGGCCGGACTATGGGGACGTTTGCACACAAACACGAAAACATTATGCGTGCGCAATCTGAACATCGCACACGTGCGCTCATACACAACAGATGCTCCAATTTACATGCGGATGTTCACACACACATACAATCAAGGACACACACACACACGCACATGTGCACGCACACACACCCGCTGAAACAGTAATTCCTGTGGGAGTAGACATGTAATGTTTGTATGTATGGAAGCACTGCAAATGAATTGTAATCGCTGCAGCGATATGCGTGATTTAGGTGTGTGTGTGTGTGTGTGGGTGTGTGTGTGTGTGTGCGTGTGTAGCTCTACAGTAGGCAACATACACCCACACGTGTCTTTTTGTATGTGAAATCTCTCAAGAACAGCTTCCCAGCTATGATACTGAATCTGTCAGAAGGACCATTCAGAACCTGTATTGTTCATAGTGGGAATGAACACATACTGTAGGCACCCCACAGGAAGTGGTCTGACCAACTGGACCAACATCCTGTTATGTTTCTACATACACATTCTATTGAGCATTGCCCCCAGAGGCAGAGGGTGCTGTTTTTCCCTTTTTTGCCGATGGCCTCCGAGATTCCTGTGTGTGTGTGTGTGTGTGTGTGTGTGTGTGTGTGTGTGTGTGTGTGTGTGTGTGTGTGTGTGTGTGTGTGTGTGTGTGTGTGTGTGTGTGTGTGTGTGTGAACTATAAACTCGAAGCGCATTAGTCGCTTCGGGCCGCATTCAGAGCTTGTGGACCTGGTACTTTTGTATGATGCAGGCTTGTACATGATCTGGTATTTAGGCCCGTTATTTTATGAAGAAAAACATTTTGGAAAAAATAAAATTCACTGGGTACCCGACAGGCAGCGAATGTGTATTTGTGCAAGACTGATGATGTGCGTCTGTGTGTGTGCTTTTGCGTCTGATCTGTGTGCGTGCATGTGTACGTGTGTGTACTGTGTACGTGGGTGTGTGTGTGTGGATGTGTGCACACATGCACATGTGTGTGTGTGTGTGTGTGTGTGTGTGTGTGTGTGTGTGTGTGTGTGTGTGTGTGTGTACGTGTGTGTGTGTGTGTGTGTGTGTACGTGTGTGCGGGTGTGTGTGTGTGTGTACGTGTGTGTGGGTGTGTGGGTGTGCGCGTGTGTGCGTGCGCGCGCACACTAGCAGGTAGAGTTCAGTGCATTTCTGCCTCATCTACCTCCAGCTCTGCTTTCTCTCTTTCCCACTGAGCCAATCAGTGTCACTGCGACCTGGATCTCCAGCAGAGCCCTGGGAGCCCGGCCTCATTGGAGAACGGAAGCCCAAGCTAACACACTTCTAAAAAACACAAAACACACACCTGAGTGGTTATACCGTACACACACACACACACACCACCACGGTAACACATTGCACACAAACAGCTCCCTCGCACACCGCCGCCGCACATGCAGTCACGCTCAAAAACACAGACACACACACACACATAAACGCACTCCGTTTTGACACGCTCGATTCTCCCCGGGTCGGCCCAGGCTCTTTTTCTCATCACAGCGGCACAGCAGGGGAGGTGAGCAGAGGGGGGCCATGCAGGGATGGTTGGCTAATGATAAAAGGGGTAGTTAAGGCATCGTTTGGGGGGGCTGCACTCGTTTTAGTGTCAACGCCGCCGTTTTCCACCACGGAGGAGACAGACAACGGGGCTATATCTGGGCCTCCGTTCGTCGCACTATACCAGCCACGGGTCACCGGCGGTTCTTCTGGCCGCGTACACACGTCGGTTTACACATCGCAGGAGGATAGACATGCCGGGGGAGTGGGCGGCCTGGCAGGGATGAGCTTGGAGAGGGAAAGAAAAGCTCTGAGGCCTGCTCAGTGCTCAACCACCCACGGGCACTTTAAATGCCAAATTAGCAAGCCTGGTGTTCCCTGAGAGCGCTTCCATGCACTCAGACTCGCATGTATTTTGCATCGACCTCAAAGACCAGCACCTAATATATTAAATAACAGAATATTCCTCTATAAATATTTATTGTTGTTTCAGCCCCCCACCACCCACCAATCCACCCACCCACCCAGGGCTGATAAACAAGACTGAGAGAGAAAAACAGGGAAAAAAAACAACGTGAAGCCTGCAGTTTATGTGAGCTGCAGTTAGTAAAGGCCAATGTTTAAATGCTTAATGGGTAATTCATGATATTTCATCATCTCCTGCTATTCAGGTTGGATCTCTCTTTGCCCCAGCGGTGGGCAACCTTTCCAGGCACAGGATCATTAGCCACTTTCCAAAAGGCTGCAGTTATTATCACCCAGTGCCAGACAGTGAAATGCTATAATAGGCTGCTAATTATGATAATATATACAAGCCTATAATATGTCAATTATTTAATAATTAAACCCCGCCAAAGATTGTGTCAATAGTGTAACATGAATAATAATAATGCCAATATCAACTCGGAGGAGCTGGTGAGGAGGCGTTAATGCACATCACATCATGATGGTTAATAATGTTTTTTTTTTATAGACTCAATGATCACCTCAATAGCTCAAATCAATCCCATGATAGGTGATTATATCCAAAGATATGGTTGCACAACTGTTGTTTTTCCATAATTATAATTAATGACTAGTCTAGGAACCATGAGCAACTGACAGACATAATTTGATGATTGCAGATATTCATCCAGCCTGCCGCTAAAGCTAACTAAAGAAGAATGCATGTGAAAACTCTGATTATTAAGAAACAACGGAAGTAATTTGAGTTTTTGCTAATGTCGAGCCTAAATATCTGTACAAACTTCACAGTGAAATCCATTGACCTCAAGGACACTTTGACATGGCTGTGTCATTAGCTGCACAAATGACACTCTGAGCTGTTGAAATGGATTAGCCTGCTTGCCTCTGGCAACGCTCTGGCCAAACGCCAAGACGACCGTGAAACAAAATAAAGTGGGAGAGAGCTCAACACCACTTCTGTTTTTGGGGCCAGTCTGCTTTTATTCCCCCTGAGAAAAGAAGGAGTTGGCTCTTTTTTTTTCGGGGGATTCTGTTGGATATCTCTGTATTGGCTTCTCTGTCCCTGTGAAAAGGTAGCGTCATTGGTGGAATGGGAAGAGAAGAGAAGAACATACATTATGCATGCAGTGTTGGTCTGAGAGGAACTTTTATGCAAATGAAATTCATGAGGAGCAACTGGTGGCAAAAATGAATAATGCTCATTTCAAAGGAGGCTATTTCCGGAGCGAGAGGTACACTCGGGGTGAAAGGGGTTACGCCATAGCCCTGGATTTATAAATGTATTCTTCTGTTTGACTCAGAACGGTAATTTCTCTTATTCCGATTGTCCCAATTGCTTCAGACAGATGGAAGAGGGAGTACAAGGCCGTGGTCTCTTTCTTACTCCCTCTTTGTCAATACTGTTTTATATATATATATATAAAACCCACAGAAATTGTGCTTTCCATGAACAGAAAAAAGAGCCTAGGTAGTGCTATTCAGCGAGCGCATTGACCCGAAGGTGGAGAAGGATATACTTTAGAAGTCAAGTGGAGCTGATTGATGATAGGGAGCAGGTGCAATAGATCGCTGTGTGAAGATTGTATGAATCTTAAGACTACTTCTCCTCCAGCTTATCATCTCACAACGCCTCCTCGCCGCGACCCGGAGACCCGGATCACATTGTCAAAGCCCTTCTGAAAACACTCTCGCTCTCAAAGAGACGATGAACAATTAGCTCCGCCGGTCTGACTCCCAATCAAGCCCCACCGCAGTGTGTGCCACTGCCAGGGGAGACGGAGGAGCGCAGAGATGGCACAGCTGTGTTTGTCTCGCGCTGGCAGGGGATGAGTTGTTGCTCCTATCCTCTGCCCTGTGAGGCAATGCTTTTGTTAGATATTGTCTGAACCTCCCCCCCTTTCCTGCATGACTGAATATCTTGCGCCGTTTACTGTTGCTGCTGCTGCTGATGGAGACTTCAGAGAGGCGATAGAGAGATGGTAGTAGTGGCAGATGGTTCCAATGTGTTTCCCAGAGAAGAGTCTCCTCCGGCTGGCCTCCAGTCCAATCCGGCTAGAGCCTTCACATCTGTCTCTCTGCTACAATATAGAGTACTTTACTTTAATAACCCATTCACTTCTTGAAAGCTGTGTCATTTTAGATGTTAGCTATGGTGTATATACAGTATAGGCCAGGGTATGCGTCACTATTAAAATAAATGCAGATATACAGGCTCATTCTGTTGATTGTGAAATTTTGCAAATATTTGCACCCAAAATCTTTTCCTCCTGGTTTCCCTGAAAAAAAAAAAAAAAAATCTGGGATGCGTGTCTGTCCTTGACATGATGTTTGAGAACAACAACCGCTGATATACTGTAGTTTTTTTTCTTTTTTTCCAGAAAAGCGTTTAGTTTGAAGGATTTGTAGAAATGGCCTTGGGTCATAATTGTTGAAACAGAAAAGACAGAAAATACTGTTAGTGGGCAACAACAACATGCTTGGTGACACTGTGCCCTGCAGCCTCACCAACATGTTCTGAACATCATTTATTTGTCTTTTCAGGCGTCGCCTTGATGGGAGCTGGAGTCAAGATCAAATATGACAAAAGACTCCTGACTTGTGATGGAGTTGGCGAGGATTATTACTCCTTTGAACACTGACACACTCAAACAATGTATTCCTAGAAATAGCTTGCAGAGGTTAGAGTTTATCTGTTTGAAAGACAAAGAACATTTCAGAACAGAGAAAAATGTAACAGATGCTGGAAAACCCAAGGGGCTCATATAAACGTCACGCTTCAAAAAGCTAGATTGCTGAACAGAAGAGAAAAAAAAGCCAACTAGATAACTGGGAATTAAATGACAACAAAATAAATATGGAGAACATAAACGCGAAACCAAAGCAATACGTTTTGATTTATCAACCCGCAAAGCTTTGAGACCTGGCAGTATATTAGACTCATTTCCTTTCATCGCACTGCTCTTCCACGTTCCACTTTTTAACAAATAGATCTTGGATTCTGAGTTCTTATAGTGCGGCGTTGTTGCTCTCATATACAATCAATAAAATCTCAGTAGAAACCTTGAAAAGTGGTTTCTGATTGCTCTGCAGAATGGGTAAAAATGAACACACGCAACAATCACTTCCAACGTGTGCAATATTGTTCCTGCTGACTACAACGTTCCAGACACTACTTACTGTACATATCTGTGAGACTGCTGGCAGTTGTCAAAGTTATTGCCAGATAGGAGCGAGGCGAGGGAAAACGAAACGTGAATAAAATGAACACGGCTCTCTTTACTTTGATGGATTACAAGCTACAGATTGACTAAATAAAAATGCATGTGTGAAAGTGGAGGGAAGGAAATGCCGGGACAATGCTCCAAACTCTTCTCCCTTTTGGCTAAAAAAAAACTATAGACTGCACTTTCCATTACAATCAAAACTGCAGACACCGTTGCAATCTTTCGCCGTAGGCTGAAAAACCCACTTCCATCATGGCCCATAGCACTTCCCATAGCACTTTTACCCTCGCCCAGACGACCCTACAGGCATATGCAAAGGCTCAATTTATGTACATACTACTGGGGCGACTGGCTCAGGAGGTAGAGAGCAGGTCGTTGACGGTTTGAATCCCAGCTCTTCCTGTCTACATGTCAGTGTCCTTGGGCAAGACGCTTAACCCCAAATTGCTCCTTATGTGCTGGCTTCGCTATGTATGGTGTCTGCCGCCATCGGAGAATGAATGTATAGGTGGATGTAATGCGCTAAGTGAAGTCACTTGGATGAAGGCGCTACATAAATGCACCGTTTATCGTGTATGTAACTTAGATAGCATTATATGTAGACTTACAGTGCTGTAGGCCTATGTAATATTTTATGTAGACATATCACTATATAGCATATACAGTATGCCTAGTTTTTTTATGTACAATCATGATAACTACTTTTCTATGTAGCCGTGCTTTTTGTTATTGTTTAATGTAAGTCACTCTGTATTAAGGGCATCGGCTAAGTTGTACATTGTAAGGAATGGGGTAAGATAACAAAGATAACTTGGGGTTTTATGTTTTTCACTTTAATACTTTGTTATTGTGCTGACAAGTGCTCTAGGTGTATCAGAGGCAATAACAAAACAGGATGATGATAGATAATGCCATATAGTGCAATTCAGGTCAACTTCCCTGGTTTCAACTTCGGGGCCCCTGTTTTGAAGTTATAATTCTCTTTTTTTTGCTGGGACCCACTTTAAAAGGCATGCAAAGACAGCAACTCAATCCGGAGCTACTTCTCATTTCGCGTCAGCCCCCCTTTTCCCTTGAATTACCGAGGCTGTTAGGGTGTTAGTCTGGCGTTTCAAAGCCCTGCGATGGATGCTCCCGGCCCGCTCATAACCTATGGCGCGCTATGACAGGTAATCACTATTACGCTCCGCGTTTCCATTTGGGTTACTGATCACGGCATAAAAGCCCATAGGGGCCTGATTTGTGTTTGCTATAAAAGCCCACGGAGCAAAATGAGGGGAAAAAGTGGGGAGGAAAAAAAAGAGGGCGGATTGGCAGTCTGAGCAGGACCGAGAAGGAACGGGCACGGAGATGGAAGCGCCTTGGCAGAGGATGTGTGATAATGAACGTTTCCGGAAGTGAGGCAGGCAGGGAGAGATGGAGGTGAAGGGGGTGTGTGAGGGATCGTCTGGAGATGGCGGCGATTGGACGGCATGGCGTGACGGATCGGAAAGAGTGACAGCGATGCGGGCCAATCAATAAGGCCCCCGTCAGGGCCCAATGGCAATTTGGAGAGCGGCGTGACACCGAGACAAATTGGCACAATCAGAACTGCTGAAGACGAACAGACATCCGCCCCGGCGCGAGCTTTTGTGTGGGTGCGCGCACATGCGCGTGTGGGTGTGTATTCGCGACTCACAAAAGATAAATAACCAAATCTCAGCATGCAAGGAGAAATAGAGGTGGAGGAAGTGATATAAGGAGGGAGAGAATGTGAGTAATGGATGAAAAAAGACACGGGGGGGGCTTTTGGGGTTTGGGCTTGCGGCGTAAATGAGAAGTAGAAGAAGCAGGAAGGGGTGTGTGTGGGGGGGTGACAGCCAGAAGAGAAGCTCAGAGACCGTAACCTTAAATCTGCCGGCGCCGCGGCCAATATTCTCTTCCGCTGTCCTTCTGTCACTCACATAATATTCTCTCTCCATCTTCCCCTCGCTCATATCCCTCTTCGCAATTGCACATTAATTTTTCAGTGTCAATCTGGCTTGTGCCCTTAGCCCTGCTCTCTCCTCTGCCTCTCTCTCCCCCTTTTCTTCCCTCTCGCCTTGTGCCTCTTCTGATGTGATCGTCCCCTCCCGTCCTCTCTTCTCCCACCCCACAAACAACTTTTTTTGTTTTTGTTTTGTTCTCTGGCGAGCAGCGTTGTGCCTTTGGTCAGTGTCTGTATGTGTGTGTGTGTGTGTGTGTGTGTGTGTGTGTGTGTGTGTGTGTGTGTGTGTGTGTGTGTGTGTGTGTGTGTGTGTGTGTGTGTGTGTGGTCAGTGTCTGTATGAGTGTGTGTGTGCGTTTGGGGTGACTGTACCCTTCCGGTGTTAGTTTATTCAGTGCGCTCCATTTGTCTCCTTTGTTTGTTTGCCAGCGAGGGATAGATAAATATAATTAGACAAATTAAATAGCGTCTTTAGTTCTCTCTTTTTTTATCTTCTTCCGCTCTCACACTGGGTTCTGGGCACTATCCGTCTCTTCTCTCTCTCTCTCCACTCCTTCGCCCCCTTTGCCCTTCTCACCCAGAGGCCCTCTCTTCCCTCCGTCTCCCCCAGATTCCCTCCAGTCCTCCCTGACGCTCTCCTCCTCCTCCTTTCCTCTGCCTCTCACGCTGTATATTTTGGTCCGGGGCTGTGGATGTTGCTGTTTGAATAGGCATATTTGTCCTGCTTAATAGCCTACCTCCTCGCTCACTATGTGATTTAGCTCCTTGGCCTTATCTCGCACAAACACAACCGCTTCTCTGTGTATCTCCGGGCTTCTCTCTCGCCTTCTCCCTCTCCCTTCTCCTCCCCCCCTCTGTCCCTTTTCTGCCGCCTCTCTTTCTGCCCACACCTCCTAGCCACTGTGACGCCCCGCCGGGGTTTATCGGCATGCCTCAAAAAGACAACAACCGTAGGTTTTTCTTTTTTTGCGTGTGACCTGATATGATATCTGTAGCGCATTTGCTATTACACTTCTGTAGGGACACACTTAACCCTGTATCTGATGGACGGGGAGGTATGGGGGGGTTGGGGGACAACACACCGAGGCATTTCATTTCATTAAGGCATCAAAGGAAAGGAAGAAATTCCAGCCACTGCTTTGCATATATGGCTGTCAGAGCTAGGAGGAGAAGGCAGTCTTAATTTGTCAAGTAGCCTGTTGTATTTGCTGGCTATAACGTGGAGAGTTTGGACGGAGAAAGAGACACGCACGCTTGCACAGGCCAATGTAGACTAAACTGGGATTTGTACCAATAGCATGCCAGTAGCATTTGGCATGTGTAGCCAAGTTTCTGATTGAACCAACAGGTGGTTGGAATGGAGGCTGCGGTGTAGCTCCGCACAGCTTGAGAAAGATTTAATTCATCCCCTTACTGGGTGCTTTCCCTGCTTGCTAGCAGTAACACCACGGAATGGAACATTTTTATATGTGGCCTTTCTGTCATATTGCTTTGAAATGGGCCTAAAGGATATAATGCTATGAGTTGTCAGTGCTGTCAATAGAGTGTGGTAGCAGAAAAGTATCACGCAGGCTGAGACTCCCCCACCCGCCGCGTTCTCCCTCACCAGAGCAGAAATAAGGATGGAGTCATTCCCGCCACACTTTCTAACAAACACCACATCGGTTGTCGTTCAAGGAATCAGTGGGACTCCAGACCAACTTGGACCATCATTCTGCACACAGGGCGATGCCATGGTAATTTTGCCACGATTCCTCACAGCATTTCTGTGAACTCGTGATTTGTGATTTTTTTTTTTGGAGCTTGTTGCCTAGAGCAGAGCTAGGCAACCTTAGGCACGGCATGACTTCCAACACTGGCACAGGTGTGCCAAGAGATTTAAAAAAATAAATAAATAAGTAATTAAAAAAAAAAGTCTAATCAGCTAAACAAAGTCCCCTCACATCTATATCTAAATTACATTGTGCCCATAATTCTTTATTAAGCCAAACTCCTAACTCTAGCTGGTGGACTGGCTGAGAGTCCTGGAGTTGGGTTAAAGGGACATTCCACCGTTTTTGCAAAGAAATGTATGTTAATGACATTTAGAAGATTTAGAATACTTTCCTGGTGGTATTTATGTGTATATATGTGGTTTTAGCTATGTTTTAGATTTTAGCAGTGGGCCAGTGTCTCTGGTGTCATCAACACTACTTCCTGGACTATGTGTTGACAAGACAATTCTCCCATCCACAAGGAGGTGGAGTGCCCCAAATAATTGTGGGAATTGTAGTCCAAGAGTGTTGATGACATCAGACACTGGGATCACTGCTAATATCTAAAATATCTAAAACCATATGCAGATTTATTCTAAATATACAGATTTATTATAAATCTTTCCACGTTCAACGGGACATAATTAACCCTTCACCTATAACAGTTATATTGTTCTACACTGACTATCAAGACAATTAAATCAATGGTACTTAATTATGTCATTAAATTTACCGAGGCACTATACACAGTCATAGACACCTGCATTTACATGCAAAAACAAAACCTCACATATTATACCATATACATGCATGCATTAGAAACAGGCATGTATGCACACAGATGTACTCATGTGCTCTAATGTACACACGCACACACACAGATGTCAGAGATTAAAAGGCACTCAAACTAATTATGGCACACACCGGGCCATACGGCACATATAGCCATCTGGATTCAAATCTGGGACGGAACTAATATCCACACAGTGATGTTAGTGTCACTATGCAAGGCTATAACATTTGAGGTACAGTATGGTATGTACTAACTGTATGTATATACATTTCACCGTTTTGAGAGGAAACCGCGAAATGTCACTTTAGTACCACAGGTGCTAATGGTACAGGTGCAGATACACATTAAAGATACACCCACGGGAATCAACAAGCACACACTATCAGCAGGTACATAAATCCCGGGCGGTACGGTATTGTCGGTGTGTTTTTGTTTGCCCTGTGTGGATCGTTAGTCATATGATCAAAAGGCCATAACACTGAGTCACAACAACCCACTACAGCTAGAAGGAGATCACAGCCTCCTCAAGGCTAATTGACGTAGGTTTGGCGGTGTGGGTGTTTGCGTGGGGGTTGCACAAACTTGTGTGTTAAGAGTTTTATGTACGTGTTTGTTTTGGTCAAAGACTGTTTGAAAGATGTTCCAGGGATCATTTGTTGGGTCTCATGCTAGGATGGTTTTATACTCGTCAGAGTTTGTGCAGTTAGTATATTGCCGAGGCAGTGGCTCAGGGGTAGAGTGGCCAGATTGGTAAGCGCAAGGTTGCCAGTTCAGACCCAGCCTCCCGTAGAGCTGGTGTCGAAGTGTCCTTGAGCAAGACTCTGAGCCACTAATTGCTCCTGATGTGCAGGTTGGTGCCTTCCATGTCGATGCTGCATGAAACATTCAGAATCGGCATAGGAATGGGTGAAGTTGGATACAGGTGCTATGTACATAAATGCACCATATATACCAATAAAACGGGGGTTTTCAACCAGTGGTCCGGGGACCACCAGGTGGCCACTGAGAGGATTCCAGGTGGCCCCCAGCTAAATGATGGACAGTTGGTAACCAAAGGGACCCACCCCTTATAGATCTGTAACTCTTGAGATATTCAAACATCTGAATTACTTAATTTTCAAGAATCTACACAATTAGGAAATGTAGTATTTTGAAGGTTTGGGCACAAACTTCCTTAGAAAACCCTTAGTATTGCGTCCGAGAGGCTAAACTCAACATCAAATGGATGCGTGCACACACGCACACACAAATCAACAAAAATAAAAAATAATTTCCATCCATTATATTATGTTATTTGCTTTTGTATTACTGACAAAAATGTAATGCAGTGACTAATTCTATGCTTTTTTGTTGAAAACAAGTCATTTCACTGAGTGATGATTTGGTTTTTCACAAAATTTGGCTCTAGTTGGTAGACACTGAAGTCACACTGACTGTAGCCAATTCTGCCATGTGCTTCAGCGTTCTGTATTTAATTTGTGCCTGCTCTAGCAGAAAGTTCCAATGTTATGGCATCCTGCATCTGCACAAAAAAAAAAAAAAAAAACGGCTTCATTGCCCCCAGAGATTCTCACCCGGACCCTCCCAGACTCACACGCCGTCATTTGAAGGAGATGTTAATTAGCAGAATGCCTGGTCCGCTGCAGTTTCCTATCAGGCTAAAATTGCAGTAGAAGTGGAAGTGAAGATGCAAAACTACAGTATCTCCACAGTGCTGCGGGCAGAAACTGTTTTTATACAGGTTTTATGAAATGGAAAATAAAAGACCTGTGTTCCAAATGGAACCAACCGATGTAGATATTAGTCTCAACTTGTCCTTGGTTACATATTTATATATATAAAAACAACACAGAAAGACATAGTTTTTTTTTTAAAGGCATCCCTTTTTCTGTGCAATTAATTATATGCGGAAATGCTCTACATTGTTGAAAATGTTTCATAGCCCTTTTATTATTGGCCGGCCCTCGGGAGGGTGTATGTGTGTTTGGTCTACAAACTTCAGTACAGTAGTTAAAACAATACTACAGTGCAGACATGAGTCCCAACAACCTAAGCCAAAACACATCCCTAAACCTATAACCTCACAGGACACCACAGGCTAGTTTTAACATGCCACGCAAGACAGGCAAGTCAACCTGCACCGGTGTTGTAACCAACACAGTGCCAGATCTAGGCATGGACATGGCAGGGCGATGCCCCCCCCTAAATACTGTAACCCTGACTGTCCCACCAAACATGATGGCAGGCAAACATCCCAAATTTCAAAGATATTTCAAATTAAAGTGCTTATGATTTAAATGGTTTGAAACTACAATTGTGGCCCCACTAAACTAACAGAAAACTGTTTGTGTCAGAGCTTAGCTTTGTGTGTCTGTTGAAACTTCAATAACAACTGATGTTATTGATGCTTACTTGCATAATATCCTGCAACCGAAAATGGTATGGGTGCGGCTTCATAAAGCTGCCCCAATACCATTTTCGCTTGCCTCCCCCAATTGGAAAATGTTACCAACAGTGCATGAACCCGGAGTGACAGGGTTTTCGGGCTAATGCCCGTCGGACCGTTAAAAAAACGATTTTGAAAAAGAAAAGGGAAATGTTCCGTAAATAGCAAAGATGGCCGATCTACAAGCCGCGACATGTCGCATTGTGAGATTTTAAGTCCTTTTTTGGCACTGCAATACTACCATACATAATGACAAATGTATACAACTAGACATTTATAAAGGGAGACATGAATAAAGATGGAATTATGGAGATTGAAGGTTTTTTGCTGGGTGCATTCTGTACACAGCACACATTCAGCCTATTGGGAGCAGTACAGTTATCTGGAGGACAGACACAGGGTGTTCCATCCAGGAGGACGCTGCTCTCTGAGTCCATACAGCCATATGCACTTTGGCAGAAGCCCAGAGACGTACGCTAGCACTCACTCCCGCTCCTGTTGAGTGCACAGTGATGGACTACCACTCTAGCAGATATATTTATGTGTGTGTGTGTGTGTGTGTGTGTGTGTGTGTGTGTGTGTGTGTGTGTGTGTGTGTGTGTGTGTGTGTGTGTGTGTGTGTGTGTGTGTGTGTGTGTGTGTGTGTGTGTGTGTGTCTCACACTCACTCTGCCATAGCTCTGGACTGTTAACAGTGATTCCATATTCAAATTGCAGTGTGCTCCTGTTCTTCTACCAGCTACCATTTGCATGCTTGTGTTAGACAGTGAACTGCAGTGTGTGCGTGTGTGTGTGCATGTGTGTGCGTGTGTGTATGTGTGTGTGGCACAGGCCTGCTCACGGCAGGGGTCCAGTCTAGCTGCCTTTGCAGGGATTCTTCTCGGTAATAGTGATAGGGTCATGTTTGTACTTGTTAGCTTCAAGGATCTGACTGTGAGTGTACACACGAGGGTGTGCCTGGATAATTCGTTTTTACACGTGTGTGTGTGTGTGTGTGTGTGTGTGTGTGTGTGTGTGTGTGTGTGTGTGTGTGTGTGTGTGTGTGTGTGTGTGTGTGTGTGTGTGTGTGTGTGTGTGTGTGTGTGTGTGTGTGTGTGTGTTTCTTTCTGTCTGTCTCTGACCATCTGTCTGTCTATCACTAATCTGGTCTGTCTTGTTGTGTGGTTGTGTGCATGCATAATTGTATCAGTGAATAGTGTGAGTGCCTTGCGTGTGTGCGTGCATGTGTGTATACGCGTGTGTGTGTGTGTGTGTGTGTGTGCGTGTGCGTGTGCGTGTGCGCGTGTGCGTGTGCGTGCGTGTGTGTGTGTGCAGCCAACCATGGTGTGAATATGTTGCATCCGTTCCAGTAATACTTTGCTAATTGTGTGGTAAGGATAAATTCCTCTGGCTTATGTTTGCATGCTATAAGCATGGGTGTGTTTGTATACTTCCAGAGGCTGAACTCAGGTAAAGACAATTTATAGGGCAGATATGGTGCAGTTTCTTTTATTAAATGTTTTTCCAAATCAGATACTGGACAACTCAGCGGTCAAAACTAGAGTAGCTGTCCAACACACATGAAAAAACACTTCCAAACGGAGCAGGCAAGAATCCCAAATCAGACAAAAGGTCAAACAGACAGGTCAGACAGGCAGACACAGTCAGCAACTGTCTAGAATTGCAGGTAAAATGTCAAGAAACAATCTAAAGTTGCAGGTAATGGGTTCAAGTATAGTTTAGAATTGCAAGTAACCGGTTCAGGAACAGGTTATTGTTTGAAAGTGAAGGCATGTCTATAGCAACAATCTGACTGAGGAGTGAGTTAAACAGCTTAAAGGGCTTCCACCAGGAATTTTTCTTCTGTTTTTACCATCCCCAGTTTATTTTTACACTCCAAAAAGTTTTTTTTTTCAGTCAGAACTATATTGAGATGTCTATGATTTTCCATGTTCTGTGTGTCTGAATGGGGCGCATGAACGGGCAATCTCAGATTCTCTTATTCAGTGATGTGATGTCACTGAAATACAATAGTAATAATAGTCCCTTAACTTTGTCTCCACCCTTTAAGTTATGGTCATGCATATATACAGGTATATATATTTTAATGAGACAGAGAATAACAATTAGGTGGGTGGAAGGATAAAATGGGGGGGGGGATTTTTGTGGACTTCTCTGATACTGCAGGCACCGTGAGAAAATATGGAAAATACTTACTAAAATACTGTAGCCTAAACAGTGGCTACAGAGTGTATAAAAGTCATCAAAAGGCAACAGTTACCCGTGTATGATACATTTGATTTTAAATTCATGGTGGATCCACTTTAAATTCTATGAAAATGGCCAACATACAAGCTCACAAAAGGTGGAATGACTGACTCGACCTGTTATTTTATCCATTTGCAAATTTGCAACATTTTCGACATGCCCAAATTATATAATTTTCAAATGTTGGCATTTACCATGGGCGCTCTTAATCAAGAGTAAGTACAAGTAAGCGTAAGCATGAGGCAACCTCAAATGCTTTTGAAATCATCTCCACAGTGTTTTGTGGATGGCTGTGGCAGTCAGGTGATGGACCAAGGGCCTCTTTATGGACTACAGTGGAAAATAGCAAGAAGGCGTGCAGAGAGACAGAAGCGGACTGACAGTGGGTCTGTGTGCGTATGCATCTGTGCACGCATGTCCGTGCGCGTTTGATCGCTGTTGCCTGGATGCCCCTGATTCCCTGTGAAATTTGATGTCAAACTGTCAGTCTGGATTAGAGTCTGTATTCATGTATTTTACTCTCAGCTGTTCTTGTCAAGATAATGTTGTTATTGTCTGTGCATGGCTGTCTATGCACACGCCTCAGCCTTCCAGGGGGAGTGATTCCACACATCTGTGTGCGAGTTAAATATGTAAACCTATGTGTCTGTTCACTGTTGCCATGACTCCTCAATATGGCAGTAGATCTATGCTGGCACAAACATTTCCAGGTTTTCAGTACCTCTCTGATGACTAGTACTGCTTGCAAGCCTGGCTGGCTGGCTGGCTGGCTGGCTGGCTGGCTGGCTGGCTGGCTGGCTGGCTGGCTGGCTGGCTGGCTGGCTGATATAGGCGTTTGGCTATCCTGCGTGTTCCTGTTAGTCCGGACATTCTCTGCTCTCGTGCTTGCAGTTGTATTTGTGGTTATGAACTTTGAGACAAAATGAGGAGTTGTAGTCATGGAGAGATCTAGGTGATGGACATTTCTCTTATCTTTATGTCTTTATGTATGTAATGTTTTATTTTATTGTGTCATGTCAAATGTATATTCGTGTTTTTGCAGACAATGTTGGTTTGCAAGACAAATGGCAAAGTGAACTGACAATAAAGTACTATATCATATCATTAGGGTTAGAGTATTTTCGTATTTTCTGAACAATGAACCTTCGGACGAATGACAAATGGCCATTTCACACCGTTTGCATCCAGAGCTTATTTTTAAATGATGTTTATGACATGATGAGCACTTTCTGATATGATGTCTTGGATGGATCATTCATCCAGAGCTTTGCTCCTGGTTGCCCGACTCGTCCGTGTAGCTTTAGGTTCTGCCGGGTCGGTCGGTCGGACACCACCAGCCGTGGTCCATGCAGGCTGGGCTTGCTGGACGGCGTCCAGGCCAGGGCAGGCTAGCTGGCTCCTGCCCAGATTACAGCTCCTTAACCAGCCCACAGTTTCCTGTGTGAATATTTGATGAGGGCGACACGCATGCTAATAGGCCGACTGTAATTACCTCTTCCTCTCCTCTTCGCTCCCCATTAGTCAGTCCACAGCCTCCCCACTGCCAATGTTATTTTTAGATGGGCTTTAATGATAACTCTGCCTCCTTGCAAACATTTCCACACTCAGTCTATCAGAGAGGGGCAGGGGCGGATGTAACATGTCCCATTTGGGGGGGGGGGGGGGCAAGAGAACATGTTGGAGGGGCAAGAGAAAATGTTATGGGGCCGGCTTCATCATCGACATCGGCATCGCACCCATACCATTTTCAGTTACAGGACTTTTATTAGTCAAGTAAAGCATCAATAAGTTGCAACAGACACGCAGCATGCATAAAGCTAAAAGTCTGACTCAGAGAGTTTTCTGTTTTCAATGATGAAATGCTGTTGGTTTAGTGGTGACACAGCTGTAGTTAGTTAGTAGCAGTAGTAGTGTTTCAAATCATTTTAAATATAAGCACTTTAATTTGAAATATCTTGGGTTGTTTTGCATGGCATCGTGTTTGGGGGGGCAGACTGGGTATTTAGGGGGGCATTGCCCCCCCCATGCCCATGCCTAGATCTGCTCCTGGAGAGGGGTCTCTCTCTCAGAGTATCTGTGGTGTTGTCTCTCTCCGTGTGTTTGTCTCTTGCTGCATCGCTCACTGTCTCGTTCGCAGACTCCGCTTCCGCTCATTCGCGCTCTTTCTTCTTCCCCGCGTCTTCCCCTTTCAGCATCCTCTCCTTTCCTCTCTTCTCTGCCCACTCGTCTTCTCTAATCCCCTTTTTTCTCTCTTTCATCTGCCGCTGTGGCAAATGGGATATCAACAAGCTGTCTCCACCCCCCACCCCAACACCACCCTGCTTTCTTTTGGCTTTTCCTCATCCATTCTTCACACCCATCTCTCTGTCTTTCTCAAATCTCAATCCCTTCCTCTCTCTATTCTCTCCCTTTCCTTCCACCTCCTTTGAAACGGGGTTCTGCTGTACGTTTCTGTTTCCGGGGGGGAAGAAGAAGTTTGCGTAACACTGTCACCGCGTCAGAACAGTGACATTATATATGCCTCTGTTCTCTCGTTGGGTTTGTGCTCTATATATCCGCCGCTCTCTACCGTGACGGCTCAGTATCTGCGGCTTTTATTAGTGTGGCGTTCATGCAAGAAAAGTCCTTTATCCTAGTTGGACTCCATAACCCGCCCCCCTTTTTCTTTCTCTCTCTTTCCGACACCGTCTCTTACACTCTCACGCTCTGACTATTTGTCTTTGTCTCTCTATATCGCGTTCTCTCGTTATCTGTCTAGAAGGCTTGCCCTTTACTGTAGCTCTCTGACTGGTATGTCCCCTGCCTAATGCTCTCTCTCAGATTCTGTCTCCATCTCTGTCTCTCTCTGGTTCTCTCCCAATCTTTTCAGTGACTCACACTCTTTCTGTCTCCGACTCTGTCTTGGCCTCTCATCTATTACATGTGACGATCTCTTGTCCAGCAGTGCACAGTTTGACACGACAGTTTTAGTTTGTCAGTTTAGTTAGTTATAGACTTTTGAAGTAAGTTTTGTTTGATTTGTCACATTTTGGTTGAATACTGGAAAATAGCCGATATTCAAGGTCGAAGCATGCCAGGAGCTTGTACAACTCTTTTCAGCGAGCAATACCCGAGCACAAACAAAAATCTAAACAAACCACAAAAATAAAATGGCTTGTATTAGTTCTACTGGATCTCTTCTCCACTTGTCCTTCAGTTGCTGACAAAAAAGTTTTCAGCTGAAAAAGGTAGTCGGCAAAGTTTTTTAGAATTCAATTCAATTTATACATTGAGCAGACATCTAATCCATAGCGGCTAGAAGCATGAAATGAATTCAAAACCATGGTAACACATCATATACTGCATACAAAGTAGTCATCATGAATCATACATAATCTAGCCACATTACATTGGAAATTATGCATTATGTACAGTATACACTATAGGGCTATGTTTATATATATGCAATAAGTCTGCCAAAACTGCCATCAAAGTTGACACAAAACACTATCAAAGATGCATACATTGAGCCTTTATATATGCCTTTGAATACTCAAGGCGAGGACAAATACTATTACAACGCTATGGGCTTAGATGGAGTCTGAACACACACAAAAAACTAATCGGTCAAAATTGCAACTAAACACTTCAGTCAATGGTGTTAGGTCACTTTCCTGGGTTATTTCTTGAAGCCATAACCTTTTCCTGGGTTGCAGGGATTTTATTTTGACCGAATTCATGGGTTGTTTTATTTGGTTATTGGTTTTGGGTTGTTTTAATGAGAATAACCAATTTGTTAGGTCACAGACTTTGGTTGATGCCGCGGTGCACTGTGGGTATTGTAGAATTTCTCGGACAAAATGACGAAAAATGAAATTATTTATACTTTTTACAGGAACAGATAGGATACTAATGCCGAGGAATGCATCCAACACTGTAAACACAACACTGCAACGACTTTTCCTTCAGACCGGCACTCAGACCGTTACTCAGACCGGTACGGTAACCTTACCCGTCCACATACTCGCTGTAGTTTAAGTCAGTGGGACGTTCTGACCCAATGACGTCACTGGGTCAGAATCTGACAACTTGGGAAGCACGGCGCTGGAGCCACAGAATCCCAATGTTATTAATCAGGAGGCCATTAGCATGTATGCTAATGACCAACACCACACAAAGAGTGTTGAAAAGTGGCGAAGTTCCCCTTTAAATGGGTGGAATTTCCCTTTAATAAAACAAATGGGTTAACTGAATATTCTGTATCAATTCAACTGGCAGTTGGGTAATCTTGACCCTCAAAATTAGGTTATTAATGCAAGCTAATATGTTCGGTCAAATCAACTGGTACTTAGGTTATGTTGACCCTCATAATTGGGTTATTAATGTAACCAAATGCATTCGGTCAAATATAATAACACGCATTATTCGGTCAGATTGACCAAAGACCCAGTTGGTCCTTATTCAACCTCTACGTTTGGTTGAAATTTGACCGAAGTTAGGTTGTTTTTGACCATTGGTTTTTCTCTGAACAGCTGCGTTTTCAGACTTCGGCGAAACTTTCATCACAATTTCGACAAAATCAACACTGCTGGTGTCCTCCTATCAGTCTTTCTCTGATATGTCCGCCTCCCTGTACAGTATCTCACCCTCAATCTCTGCCATTGTCTCTCACCCTGCCAACACCATCTATCCCTCTCTCACTGCATGTCTCACACGCACACACACACACACACACACACACACACACACACACACACACACACACCCACCACACGCGCGCGCGCGCGCGCGCGCGCACGCGCGCGCGCGCGCGCGCTGGGTGCTGTTTCCAGACTGTGTGACACTCAGGATGCTGGTAGTACGCATCTCATCTTTCATCTGTCACCTCTCCTCCCTTCCTCTCACCTGCTCTTTCCTCTCCTTTCATCTCTTCACCCCTCTGTGTTAATCGCTCCGTCCAGCGCGCGTGTGCGCGCGCGCACACACACACACACACACACACACACACACACACACACACACACACACACAGAGCGAAGGCAGACTAAGGTGCAGGCAGAGTAACACAGGTGCATGCACAGTTATGCGTACCTGCATGCATGTATGCACAGACACACACACACACACACACACACACACACACACACACACACACACACACACACACACACACACACACACACACACACACACACACACACACACACACACACACACACACACACACACTCGCGCCCCAGCTCTCTCTGGTTCCATTACAGATGGTCCTGTGTTATTCAAAAGAACAAAGAAGAAACAGAAAGTAGCGTATAGAGAGGATGAAAGAAAGTACGGAAATAGAGAAAACGGATCCAGAAAGTAAAAGAGAAAGTGGAGAAATAACAGGCTTTGTGCTGGAGTGAGAGGAGGACAAAACACACTGGGATGCTGTACTACAACTGGAGAGCAGGATGGAATAAATGATATTATCCTCTCTCTCTCTCTCTCTCTCTCTCTCTCTCTCTCTCTCTCTCTCTCTCTCTCTCTCTCTCTCTCTCTCTCTCTCTCTCTCTCTGTCTCTGTGTGTGTCTCTCTCTCTCTGTCTCTCTCTCTTTCTGTGTCTCTCTCTCCAGGTCTCTAGTGGGATCTGCTTTAGTACCATTTAAAATCAATCACTTTGTCCATTCGTCCCCATACAGTATATGTCCGTCCTGCTTTCATCTCCTCTCTCTCTCCCTCTCATTTTCTTTTGAAGTGGCAAGTCAATAATACCTCTTTCTGTGTCCGTCCCTGTGTGTGTGTGTGTGTGTGTGTGTGTCCCTCCTTGTGTGTGTGTGTGTGTGTGTGTGTGTGTGTGTGTGTGTGTGTGTGTGTGTGTCCCTCCTTGTGTGTGTGTGTGTGTGTGTGTGTGTGTGTGTGTGTGTGTGTGTGTGTGTGTGTGTGTGTGTGTGTGTGTGTGTGTGTGTGTGTGTGTGTGTGTGTGTGTGTGTGTGTGTGTTAGTGGTGCATGGTCTCCCCCAGGCCCTGGGCCTGGCAGAGAGTAGAGCAGACAGATACTCCCTGACGGAGGGTAGTGCTTTTCAACTATTCTGATACCACGGCCGGCTATTTGAGCCACGGACCACCATTGGAGGACAGCCAACAGCCTGTAGGCAGCGCCGCCATTTGGTCCAGAGTGCCATTTAAATATTTTGATTAATCTCAAAAACAAAAAATCACAAACAGCAGCAGTTGTATACATTATTTTTCACACATATTTCATACATGTATGGACTTAAATATGCACCCCGCGCGTGCACATGGGTTTGGCGTTTAACCGCAGAAGGATCATGTGATCAGACTTTTCCGGTATTGGAGGTTCGACATTGCGATGGCGACTGGCGGAGGGGTCCGGCAGCGTTCGGGGGAAGTTGGGTGGGATTATGATGACACTCCACTGCCGCTCTGTTCCGTGGCACTGTCCATGACTTCCTTAGGGTTTACGATATTAGGGTGTCGGACGGCTGCTGCCTGCCGGTGCGGGATAATGATTTGTCGTTCTCTCTCTTGTTCTCTTGTATCTTTTTGTCGGGAGTATACTCTAGTGGGGACGACGTGCGCTTCACTTAAAACTGAATAAATAAGAAGTGTTTGTTTATTTCACAGAGATGGCTCATAGACAAAGAGGCATGTGCATTTGGCCCACTGCCTCTCTCTCATGAATCCCCTCTTTTGCCTACCGTTGATATTTGCTTTTCCGTGAACTGCATGGCGATCTGGGGGAAATGCTTTGTTGGGTTAAATGACATGGTGCTGTGTGTGTGTGTGTGTGGGGGGGGGGGGGGGGGGGGGGGGGGGGTCATGCGTGGGTTTAGTGAATAGTTGTCCTTTGAAATCTCAAGGAGCCTCTCATCGTGTCCGGGTCTGCATGACCCTTTTTTATGCTGTCTCGGCCTGTTTCACATGGAAACAGTTGAGTTTCGTCTCAACACAATTCCAGGCTTTCTTTTCCATTCAGGATTGAGACCCCAAAGTAAGAGTAGTGATGACACATCCCCAGTAAATGCCAGGAATATTTCAGGCGCTTAAAGGAGGTAAAGAATAAAAAAAGAACGCAACCAAGTCTGACGGAAGATTTGTTCATTAGTTCGTCAGACAGTGACGCAGCCTGCTGTTGGTTTCCCTCACACACCTTCCTCTCTTCTCCTCTCCTCTCCTCTCCTCTCCTCTCCTCTCCTCTCCTCTCCTCTCTCTCTCTTCTCTCCTCTCCTCCACATTTTCCAATTGTTCATAGAACAATTGGGAAACGGGCGCGAAGCATCCATAACATTTTCGGTTACAGGACATCAAGCATCAATAATAACATCAGTTGTTGAAATTGGAACAGGCACGCTCTTCTTTTATAACACTGCTGTCTTTGCCTGTCTGTCTGTCTCTCCCCTGCTCTTGTGTCATTGTTTCATCAGTTTATTATTACTCATATTTTTTTTACAATAATATAAAATAGGCCAGCTTATTATAGTACAATATTTTCTTTCTTTTTTTGCCTTCTGTGCCGTCGTTTGATCTCTCGTTCCAGCTATCGTTGCGGCTGTAGTTCCCCCTCTCCTCCCCTCTGTCCCTTTTCTCACTCTCGCGCTTTTGTATTCCTTCGGTCACACACACCCCAGGAGTCATATCTAAACTGTCCAGAGGGGATTCTGCGCTTTCATTAAAAGTAATTACGTAACGCCGAGCCCCGGGCTCCTCTCCTCTCCTCCCCACAGAGTTATATATAAACTAGACAGCGTACTGCCCCGTCCCCCAACTAGTCAATGCAATGGGAATTGCTCACAGCATGGCATTTGAAGCACCTGGTAGAACGCTGCAACAACGGGTTCTGTTGATTTGGACAAAAACATTTGATGTTAACCTCCATGAATGTGCCTGAACTGATTCTGAATGAGGATGCTCTGTGTGAAACCCTGGCAGATGCACGTTCTTTAATTGTGACTTGCGTGAGCAGAGCAAGCACAAGTAACGGTCATTGATCATGGTGTACTTGTGCACAATCCGAAAGTTGGCACTCTGCTGAGTGCAGATCTAGTTTATGAGCATAAGATCTGCTTATGCTCATACTTCGTCCACCCACAGTTCCAGCCTTGGCCAGTAGGGTTGGGGGTCAGCCTCAACATGCAGCCCATGCAGCTCTGTAGGCCTGCTTTTAACTAGATGGCGCTGTTGGCTCAGAGTGGCACGACATCACCAGCTGCGACATCACCAACATTGGCGCATTCTATGAACTTGGAGTGGAATCATGGACACACAAAGAATGGATGCTTTTACAGTTGTTAGGCGCTAAGCCGGGGAGCAGTGGATGGAAAAATAACCGATCATGTAGTCGGTGTGGAAGCGAACCGTTGCCCCGGTGTGATTGACGACGACGCCGAAAAAGCCTATAAAAATGAAACATTAATATAAAGCCTTATCTCCATCCAGTCTCGTACTGTAGGCAATCTGTGATCATTGATTAATCTGGTCTGAATCTCGCCTATAGGCAGGGAATGAGTTAAGAATGCTGCTACAGTACCTGTGCGCTCTCTCTCTCTCTCTCACTCTCTCTGCACCGTCTCTGCCCTGTGGCCATAGTCTATTACTTTTGTTCTTGTTTTCTTTCTTTTCTTTTCTTTTTAGGACCCCCTAACCTTCTCTTCTACTTTCTGTGACTCACTGTCTTATTTTATCTCTCTTTCACGTGGCCTTTTGCGCTCTGTTGTTCGCCTTGCGTTCTGCTCTGCGGGCTATCGCTGGATTCAATCTCTCTCTCTCTCTCTCTCTGAGCCTTTCCTTCAGTTTCTCCTCATGATTATTTCCTCCTCCCCCCTATTCTCTCTCTCTATGCTATCTGATCCTTCATCACAATATCATACATGTAAAGCTGCTATTCTCTATAGATTAAGCGTGCAGGAACAATGACTCCACCTCCATCTGTTCTCGTTCGCTCCTTGCTTTGATCCGATCTGTGTGCGTTCTCTCCATTCGTTATCCGTCCGTCTCTCCTTCTTAGTTCCTGCGTTCCTTTTTACTCTTTTATTTTCTCCTTCGCCCGCCCCCCCCCCACCCCCTTATACAAGCCGTCATTCACCGTCTCTCTGTTTCTTTTCCAATGCACTTTGAAGCTTTGTAGCTTCGATGCATGTGTGTGTGTCTGTGTGTGTCTCTCCCCTATTCAGCCCCCCCAATCCTTTTAACTAACATGTCTTCTGTTCCTTCATCTTTATAACACCCCCTCACCCTGTCTTTCCATCCATTCCATCCTTCCATCCATCCATCCATTCGTAACAAGTGTATTTTTAGACAGGTACTGATATGGTTTGGTTTTACATTTTGAACATGCATGAAGTGACCTTTCAATTCCAATTTCAGATAAAATTGATTTGTAGAGCTGTCATGTGTGCTGTGTGTGTTACAGTAACTTGTGTATTATATGATGTAATGTTGATGCAATATGTGTTGTTGGTTCTGCTGGTGGAAACTCCAGGAATATCCACGAGTCTGTCGCTGCTATTACACTACACATTAAGGGGAATCTAAAAAATCAACATGAAGAAAAGTAAACATCTCTGTCTGTCTGTCTGTCTGTCTGTCTGTCTGTCTGTCTGTCTGTCTGTCTGTCTGTCTGTCTGTCTGTCTGTCTGTCTGTCTGTCTGTCTGTCTGTCTGTCTGTCTGTCTGTCTGTCTGTCTGTCATTCTTTCAGCAGACTTTGTCAGAGCTCTCAACAGGCTTGAGGATTAAAATTCTGACCCAACCTGAATGAGATAATGTCTGGCCTGACATAAGAATAGTTTGTTTGTTTTTTAATCAAGTTAAGTTCTTGTCATTGTCAATGGCATTGTTTCCGACGGCTCATTAAAGAAATTAGCCAGGAGATGGAGCATGTTACTGTGTTTTTCACCCCGGTGCCGTGTAGGCAGACCAGAGGCCGAAGGCGGATACTCTTTTACCTTCATCAGGATAAAATCCACATTATCCTACCGACCTCGAGTGGCTCATTGCTTTTCTAAAACTGTTACATATATCACCTCTATTTATACTCGGAGATACATTTGAGGGCAAGCTCTCATTTTCAGTGCAGCCGAAGTTACAATAACAACAAGCCACGAGAGGGCACAGGTTAACGTGGATTTTACAATGCCTGTTACAATTATGAAGGTGTGTTGGTCTGACTCACCGCAGTATTAGCCTTAACCTATAGTGCATGTATGCAGTAATCCTGGATCTAGACTACCCCCTCCTGGCCAGTCGGCACGCCTAATGGAGGGACAGGAACTGGTCGGAATAACGTGTTAACTTCCCACGTGCTAGAAAAGAAGGCAGCTTGAACTCCTCATGCATTGACGGAAGCATGAGTCCAGTCCACTGCCTCCCCAGGTTGGCGGAGGGTATGTTTATAGAGCACAAGATCACAATAGATAATTGACACAGGGTTTCACCCCTGTGTCAATACCAGCACTCGTAGCCACGTTGTTTGGGTATTGGGATTTCGGAGTTACAGGCAGGGCCCTAAGGGATGGAGAAAGTGATGCAGAGAGCTTGGACGGATCTAGGCATGGGCATGGGGGGGCAATGCCCCCCTAAATGCCCTGACTGCCCCACCTAACATGATGGCATGCAAAACAACCCAAGATATTTCAAATGAAAGTGCATTTAAAATGATTTGAAACACTCCTACTGCTACTAACTAACTAGTTGTCGCACCACTAAACCAACAGCATTTTATCATTGAAAACAGAAAACTCTCTAAATCAGACCTATAGCTTTATGCATGCTGCATGTTTGTTGCAACGTTAACAATAGCTGATGTTATTGTTGATGCTTTACTTAATATAAATCCTGTAACCGAAAATGGGCGATGAAGCCGCCCCTGTGCCATTTTCTCTTGCCCCCCCAATTGGGAAATGTTACATCCGCCCCTGGCAGAGAGAGAGAGAGAGAGAGAGAGAGAGAGAGAGAGAGAGAGAGAGAGAGAGAGACGGATAGATGCAGAGAGAGTGCGAGATGATTATTTGCAAGGAGCCAACCGTCAATATTTTCTCTCTCTCTCTTTCCCATCCATCCTGGGTTGCCTCTATCGCTCTCTCTCTCTCTTCCTCATCAGTAGCAGTGTGTGTTACAATATATATACATCATTATGTCTACATGTGTCCCAGATCTGAATGGAATGGGGCCCCCAGGGTGCCGCGCTGCATAATAACACCCAAATGAATCCAGGGGCCTCCGACATGAATATTTCACACTGCCATGTTCCTGTTTACTTAATGACAGCGCCGAGTTCAAACCATCCTCGTTGATTAAAATTTCATTTGATTTGTTAGAGAGAGAGAGAGACATACAGACAGACAGACAGACAGCTTTCGTTTTCATTTGTTACTCTGGACTTGGTTGTTGTGTGTTTGAGTGCCGGGAATGGATATGAAAGTTATGTGTGTGCTGTGCTGTGCTGTGCGTGCGTGCGTGCGTGCGTGCGTGCGTGCGTGCGTGTGTGTGTGTGTGTTTCAAACGTGGGTAGTGGGGAGAGATTACTAGGCAACAAGTACTGTAGGAACAAGCTGCTTGGTGTCCCTGGTGGGTGCGTTGCAAGAGCAGTATGCATTTTGTGTGTTTGTGTGCGTGCGCGTGCACACGTTTGTGCGTTGCGTTTGCTTGCGAGTTATGTTTGCATGACCTAATTTTAGAGTTGTTTATAATTTTCTTTGTTCCCTTCCCTGAGGCCTCACTATCAGAGCAGAACAATTTTCTCTATCAGACACACACACAGATAGAACAAAGATTACTCCCATTCTAATCCATTCAAAGCTCTATAGTGTCCTATTCCTCCTTTCCATTTCATCTATTTGAATGATTGCCGCTGTTCCTTCCTCTCCACCCCCCTCCCCTCCCTCCCCCTTTGTTTTATTTCTTTGCGTTTTTTTTTTCTCTCGCTTTATCTGGTGAAAAAAGGAGGCCCAAAAAACTAAAACCTCTCGGTTATTCACATCATCTGTTTTCGCCACTGCCAATTCGCAGCCTCACCACTTTATACCAGCACAGAGATGAGGGAAGCAGGCTGCATGAGGCGAATGTTTAATTCTCAGATCAAGTGGTGTGTGTGTGTGTGTGTGTGTGCGTATGCGTGTGCGTGTGCTTGTGTTTGTGTATGACTGACTCAGAGGGCCTATAGCGAATGAGTCTCATCTATCACCAGCACCAGCAACTGAAGGTTTTTTTCTCTTTATGTAATTCATTAATGAAGACGTTTTACAACACTTATTCCGTCTCGTGACAACGGATTTGTTTTTATGGGAATATGATTTGTCGCAGAGGGACATGGCGGGGGAGAGAGAATAATAAATAATAAACTTTAGTTTTGTCGCGGGTTCGTCTTTAACCTCAGCATCATTTATATTCATGAAATTGGTTGGGCTCCTCGGCGCGTATTTCTTTTTGACGTGTTGAAATATAATAAAGAAAGTTGGCTCCAACTCTTTCATATAAATATATTTATATAATGTAAGTAGAGAGAATAGCCAATGTTGAAGCTCACAATGCGCTGTTAGCTTGTACGACAGCTATTTAAAAGGAAATGTATATATAGATATGTTTGATAAATAATAATAATCACAGAAAAAGTTTTGGGTCATAAAAGTTTTCCAAGCTGACAGAGACGATATATTGGAAATTACTTGTACATCACTAGACAGACAAGGCTTTCATACTTCTCACATCTCTCTAGGCGTCTCCTTGATATATACAGCTTTCTCAGACGCGTCCAGATTACACTATTAGAGGAATGGGTGAGAGAGCGTTCATAGCCTTGTCAAGATTGAATTTTCCAGATGCTACAGGCTGTCTGTTCTCAAAAAAGGTGATGATTCGCTCATGAGTCACTTCCTTAGAAGCACTTTCTGATCGGTGCTGAATGTTTAGATGATGGGCGATGGCTCCGGAATGCTAGCAATTCATGTCAAGCTGCCGGCATTATGTTTCAGTCTGGACGGGCTTTTCGCTATAAGCCCCCGTTCATTAGCAATGTTGTTTGAAGAAGGCGGAGGGATGAATCCCCATCAACGTCTGAGTGCTATATTATCCCGATGCCACTTTAGCGACAGTGTTGGTTCAGTGTGACTGCTCCTCGCTGCTTCCAGGACCAACGCATGGTTCATTCATTATGCAGAAACACACTGCCAGAGGCAGCATCTCGGCATATTATGACTTGGCTGTTGGTGGATGTGCAGTTGCTAAAGCGTGATCTTTGACTTTTTTTCTGTATCTTCAAGCCTGTGTGTTATCGTTTCGTCTTTGATGTTTGGCTTCCATATTCTTGTCACGGTTCCAACCTGGTGTTCTTCAACTGCAGTGTTTAATCTTAATGAGACCTCATGTGTGTAATATATGGGTAAGAAGAGACAACCGGTACAGATTTGTGATATCAAAGTCTTAGCATTTTCTCCCTTTTTTATATATTGGTATTGGCTGATCACAAGGAAAAGATTTGTGTCTGGTGCATCATGGGTATCGACCCCAAAAATCCAGATCAGAGCATCCCTAGAAAAACATTTCAAAACTTTGACCTTTTCGGTTTAGTGAAATATAGAGAAAATACCTGATAGTATAAATGGGTATTTTTTTTGCAATTCATGGTATGACAAAGTATATATAGGGCTTAAGTTGTTTTGCAAGGACAGTGTTTACCTGCTAGAGATAAAAGAGTGAGTGAGCACAGACTGCCGTATGAAGCGCCGCACGTCGCTTTGTGTTTGAGCACAGCGAGAGATTGAGTTAACCTTCTTCATAAACGCGATGAGAATATGCCACATGGTGAGACGGTGATGGCCTTATGGTGAGGACGGAGTGCATTTTTCACCGGCTCAGTGAGGGAGAACCTTACCTGCCAATTTAACCTGCAGGTAATAATGATAACTGGGTTTGGAATAGCCTCCTGGATGGATGGTTGGAAAGGTGAGCTTTTGTTTATACAGTGTTTTCATGAGGACCTTTTATTCTTTATACATACAAAAAACAATATACCTGTACTTTACTATCTCTGGGACCACAATCTTTAAGGTATGAAATTCTAGATAACTCCAAGAGTACATATAGTGCAGTGAGGAGCCTGCACCAGGAGGACATAGACCTAGACAGAACTTAGTCAACAAACATAGAAAACAAACATTACCAACATTACCATGGTCCTGGCCAGGTGTTTTCTGCCATAATGCCATTTAGTACCATCGCTAGCCATACACACAAAACACACTGTAGGGCATTGTAGTGCAACACGCTGCGGCGGGGCAACAAAATGTGCCAAAAAGTGTTTAATGTATCCATCCATATTTAATGTATCCATCCAGCCCTTAGATTTGCTCCCTCCGTGGAGATTTTCAAAAAATGCCTAAAAACACACTTATTTGCACAAGCGTTTGTTAGCCTAACTGGTAGAACATGATTTTGCACAAACCGGTTCTCTTGTTTTATCTTTTTGCCTTTTGCTATTTGTATTTCGTTTTTATATTTTTATTTGTATCTCTCACTTTAAGTGTATGTATGTGTATATGTGCATATGGGTATATACGGTATGTGTGTGTGTGTGTGTGTGTGTGTGTGTGTGTGTGTGTGTGTGTGTGTGTGTGTGTGTGTGTGTGTGTGTGTGTGTGTGTGTGTGTGTGTGTGTGTGTGTGTGTGTGTGTGTGTGTGTTGTGTGTGTGTGTGTGTGTGTGTATGTATGTATGTATGTATGTATGTATGTATGTATGTATGTATATACTGTATATATGTATATATATATATGTATATGTGTATGTATGTATATGTGTATGTATGTGTGTGTACATGTGTATATATATATATATGCCTGAGCTCTATTGTATTGCACTGCCTCTCTTTGTTCTTTTATCTGGTTTTTATTTTATACTGTACAGCACTTTGTGAGTCCTCTCTATGAAAGGTGCTATATAAATAAACTTTACTTACTTACTTACTTACTTTAATGTATCCATCCATCTTCAACTGTTTTTCCGTCGTCGGGTCGCTGGTGCCAACAACTCCACCAGATACCCCCAGACTTCCTTCTCCAGAGAAACTCACATTAGTGACTTCTTCCTGTGATAAATGGTGCATTTATATAGCACCTTTATCCAAGGCGCTTTACATAGATTGTGTGCCACCCATGACCCATCCATCACCTTCACCCATGCCACCCATCACATTCACCCATTCAAGCCCACAATCATACACTCATGGCGGAAGAAACCATGCAAGGCACAACCAGCACATGAAGAGCAATTAGCGGTAAAGTGTCTTGCTCAAAGACACTTCAACAGTGCAATCTCGAGACATTCCAAGGCCAATGAGTCGATGCCTGTCGAGAACCTTTCTCTGAAGCGCCAATGTTGGCACCTGTGTCTAAAGGTTGGCTATACCGTTAACAATACCGTGTAAAGAGAAAGGGCAGTGGTGTAAACTTTACACCTCTGCCCTTTCCCTTTTTACACGGTATTACTAACAATATAAGGCTCTCCTCTGATGTCCTCCTCCTGTACTGATGTACTGACAACCACCCCTTCTTATACCCCGGTCTGCCATGCCCTGCTCTCTCTCCTTATGCATCACTCACCTCCTCCTCCACATCATGGCCTCTCAGCTCATCACCGTGGCCGGGTGGGTGCAGCGCCAGAGAGAGAGAAGAGCATAGAAGAGAAGGAAGGAAGGAAAGAAGGAAGGGGCGTTGAGGGAAGAAAAGATGAGAAAAGGGGAGCATGTTAGTGGAAAAAATGGGAAATGAGGCCCTTTCATGTGGTTCTGTCCTTTCTTCTCATGCACTTCTTTTTTTTGCTGGGAGTGTGAAATTGTCGCCTATCTGAGACGGAGGGAAGAGAGAAGAGAGAAAGGAACAAAAGGGAAATGGGGGGAGAAGGAGGGTTGGAGGTTTTCTTTCTTCTGGCAGGTTGAAGAGAGGAGGGAGGCTTGGAGCCGGCAAGCTAGAAGCATGGAGGCGGCTAGAGGAGGCATGATGGAAGGCTTTGACCTCTTTTATTGATAATAAACATGTAAAATACATAGCCTACATCAGGAGAGGGCGACTTTGATGATGGAGAAAAGGGCCACCATATTTCCACACTAACTCCAGAGGAGTGCATATTACTTTTTTCATCTATTTTTGCTATATTTGAATTAAAATTGTGAATTCATTTTGGCTATTTTTGGATTAGAATCCCGAAAAGTAACTGAAAAATTAACTGAAAAACTTACTGTATGTTATGAATGTAAATGCAAATACAGTGGACATAAATAAAAGTCATTAGGCTACTACACGTAGACTAAAGTAACTAAAGCGGACCATGTTTGCATCTTTGGAATCATAACAGCTTACAATTAAAACAATAATACAAACATTGACTGGCTCAGGAGGTAGAGCAGGTCGTCCAGTGATCGGAGGGACGGCGGTTCGAATCCCAGCTCCCTACTGTCTACATGTCGAGGTGTCCTTGGGCAAGTCACCTAACCCCAAGTTGCTCCTGATATGCTGGTTGTGCCTGCGAGGTCTGTGAGGTTAGGTTGAGGGTGGGGGGAGTTTTGCTACAAACATGCCTAGTGTTTTTCTACAAACATGCCTAAACCCTTCTCCTCATCCTCACCATAACCGCAAGCACGTCGCAGCTGGTAGTGGATTTGCTGCACATGTTCGGAGCACTCAGTTTCTGACCCCTCAATGTCGCAACTCTTCTTCTAGATGGCAAAACTCCAGATGGCCTGCGCCCATGCGCGGCGCATGTTATGGACGGAGAGTGTCGTTGCATCCGTCATTTCATCCAGTGTACAAAAATTGTCCAGTGCAAAACGTAAGGTGGCGTCCGTGTGCACATGTGAGTCCATGAAGCACCCCTACAGTAGGTACAAGGAAATGTCCTTGTGGGTCAAAGTGCTGCCTTGCACTCTCTCTATAGGAGGGAGAGGGTGGAGGTGGGTTGAATGCGGAGGTGTCAAATCTGTTTATCTCTCCCAACAAAGTGACAGTCGTTTAACAGCTAACAATCCATTCTGCCTGTCACACTTCTCCCGTCCCTGACTCCCTGTCGGCTCTGTCATTTCATTTCCTTCTCTTCCCCCCATGCTTCTTTTTGACAATTATTCTCTTTTTCTTTTTTTTGCTCCCTGTTTCCGTCGCTTGGTTTAGATTTCCTCCAGTATCCCCTTCTTTCTCCCCCCTCTATCTTCATTACACTCTCTCACTGTCTTTGATTCTCTCTCTCTCTCTCTCTCTCTCTCTCTCTCTCTCTCTCTCTCTCTCTCTCTCTCTCTCTCTCTCTCTCTCTCTCTCTCCTCTTTCATGCCTCTATTCACTCATCTCTTCACGTCTCTCTCTCCTGCCATCCCTCCGTCACTCTGGGACAGAAGTGCCCGCGCCAATTTATTGTGAATCTGTATGCACCCCCACCACCCCCACATACACCCCCTCTCCTCCCCTCCCCGCCCGCCTTTGTTTTTCTCCAATTCTTATTTCATCTCTTTTTTCCCTCCGCTTTTCTTCCTTTTTTCTTTTCTGCTCTGCAATTCGACGCTCGGTCAAATATACATGAGCCCCCCCCCACCCCCTCCTCTATTCATTCAGTGGTGTTCTGCTCTGCCACTATCGCTGCATTTCATCTTGACGTTTGACACACCGTCTCTGGCAGAAAAACGTCTCAATTGGGTGCGTGTCGCGCGTGTGCTTCCGAGTATGTGTTTGCGCGCCTGTGTGTTGCTGCTGCCGCTGGATGGAAAACCTTGTACAGTTATATTCTGTATAACAGTGGTATTCAACCTTTTTCATACCAGGGCCCACTATTTATTCAGAATTTGAGCCCCGGCCTGTCCACAATTCCAGGCTGGATTTTGGAGAAGACAAAACAGGCAAACATGCAGATCAACATTACCATCAATCTTCTAGACTTTGGGCTAATTCACATGATGAATATTTTAACTCTTGAGAGTGTAAAATGGAACCAAATGGACCCGCAAGGGGTCCATTTGGTTCCATTTTTACGCTCTCCAAGAGTTAAATCTGGTGAACCAACTTTCCATGGGGACCACCTGGAACCCTCTCAAGGACCACCTGTTGAAAACCCCTGCTTTAGGCTATTATATTGACACACTGTCTCTAGCAGAAAAAACCTCTCAATTGGTTGTGTGAGTGTGTGCTTCCGAGTATGTGTTTGTGCCCCTGTGTGTGTGTGTGTGTGTGTGTGTGTGTGTGTGTGTGTGTGTGTGTGTGTGTGTGTGTGTGTGTGTGTGTGTGTGTGTGTGTGTGTGTGTGTGTGTGTGTGTGTGTGTGTTTTTTTTGTGTGTGTGTCTAGTGTTGCTGCTGTTGGATATGGAAAACCTTGTACTGTCCAAAACTGTTATATTCTGTATAACAAAAGGAAGCCATGTCCCATGATGACCCACAAATCGAAAAACCTGGCACCGTTTTC
>CM076967.1:25540814-25570977 GCA_039105355.1 Benthosema pterotum
TCGTCTTATATTTGTGACAATACAGCACTTCATCACATACGACGTCAGTGTTTTTCAACCACTTTGATTCCAGGGCCCTCTATTAATTCAGCATTTGAGCCACAGACCACCATTTGATGATGATGATGATAATATTTTAACCCTTTGAGGCTGTAAACATGAAACCAAATAGACCCGCAAGAGTCCATTTGGTTTCATTTTAAAACCTCTCAAATCTGGTTAACCAACTTTCCATCCTTTAGCTGGGGACCACCTGAAACCATGTCAAGGACCACTGGTGGTCCCCGGACCACTGGTTGAGAACCTCCGACATACAGTGACAAGGAGGTCTTTGCAGTAAATATGTGGTATATGCTAATACACATAGCTCAGTGCCAACCTTTGTCATGTCAATATCAGTTATTACTGCAGCATTTGAGCCACAGACCATTTGCATTTGAAGTGATTTAGTCTCTCAAACATAGAATATATTATCGTTAGATAGGATTTTCTCCACACTTCCATGCTGTATTGATGTGGTAAATGGTGTATTCATCCATTCACACACCGATGGCAGTGGAAAGCATTCAAGGTACTGACCAGTGCAGAGCCCGGGTTCAAACCGGCAACCTTGTGGTTACCATCCAGTCACTCTACCCCTGAGCCACTGCCGCTCCATAAGTATACAAGGGTCTATTTAGCCACACCAACCCTGCATCACTTAGCTTGGGTCTTCCCTGGAAACCACCTCAAGGACCACTTGGTGGTCCCCAGACCACTGGTTGAGAACCAGTGTGGTTCTTCTAAGCCAGGGGTTTTCAACCAGTGGTCCGGTGACCACCAGTGGTCCCTGAGAGGGTTCCAGGTGGTCCCAGCTAAGTTGGTTAACCAGATGTAACTCTTGAGAATGGACCCTTGCGGGTCCATTTGGTTTCATTTTTACACTCTCAAGAGTTAAAATATTCATCATCTGAATTAGCCATTTTGGAACGTATGTTTTGCTTGTTTTGTTTCCCCAAATCCAGCCTGGAATTGTGGACAAAAGCAAAATAAATCTTTAGATTTGGGGTATGTGGGGCTAAAATATCAAATGGTGGTCCGTGGCTCAAATCCTGACTGAGTGGTGGTCCCTGGGATGAAAAAGGTTGGCCACCCCTGTTCTAAGCGCCAAGCAGGGTCCACAGCGCAGTGCTGTGGCCGTTGGGCCTCATGGCACACTCTCTCACAATGGCCATTTATTCCAGGCAGCCGCTGCAATTCATCCACCAGTGTCCTGAATTGGCATTGTACTGAATATGCCCAGAGCTCACTGGCCAGCGCCGTGGGACAAAGCTGAAATGTCACTTGAATACAATGTGTAGTGTGTGTGTGTGTGTGTGTGTGTGTGTGTGTGTGTGTGTGTGTGTGTGTGTGTGTGTGGTGTGTGCGTGTGTGCGTGTGTGCGTGTGTGTGTGCGTGTGTGTGTGTGTGTGTGTGTGAGAAAAGGCGATGAGTCTTGCCCTTACAAGTCTGTGTGTATGGCCACATTTTGATGCATGTGAGATGCTGCTGAGGGTATAGACTGCAGCTTGTGTGTCTCTGTGCATTTCTATGCGTATAGATCTGTGTGTGTGTGTGTGTGTGTGTGTGTGTGTGCGTGTGTGTGTGTGTGTGTGTGTGTGTGTGTGTGTGTGTGTCTGTGTGTGTGTGTGCGTGTGCGTGTGCGTGTGCACGCAAGCCAGTGTATCAGCTAGTGAAATGAGAAGTAATGCTGTATCGCCATCAGAGTGGCGAGGGGCCTAACTCAGCATTCTGACTGATCACCATTTGTTGTGGAGAGAGAGAGAGAGTTTGTGTGAGAAAGTTAAGATTCAAGTGATGAATTACACAAGCATTTGGGAGTTGGGATGGGGTGAAAACGAAAGGTTTGGTGGGGGAGACAAAGGAGGAGAAGAGGAATGTAGAATTGAACAAATGACTCAAATGCTAAACAGAAAACAGAAGGAGAAATAAAGGGGAGAACCATCTTTTTCGGGGGGTATCTCTTCAGGCCTGTCTCTTCCCTTTCTATCCAACTCTCTCTACAATACAGTATGCCTCTTTCTCTCTGGTCTGATCGTAAGTCTAATGCTGAGATGGAGTTTGTTTTATGTTTTGTAGTTTCGTTCATTTCTCTTTGCAACTCTCTTCATTTCACACACCAGCGGTTTTGTAGATTAGCCCCAGAGGGCAGACAGACACACAGACAGATTCACTCACTCACTCACTCACTCACTCACTCACTCACTCACTCACTCACTCACTCACTCACTCACTCACTCACTCACTCACTCACTCACTCACTCACTCACTCACTCACTCACTCACTCACTCCACCCACTCACTCACTCACTCACTCACTCACTCACTCACTCACTCACTCACTCACTCCACCCACTTTTACACGTTCTTGCTACAGTATGTATCGCCGTGAATGGCATAGTATAAGGCAATACTATGCAATTCATCTCTATACAATCCATGCAGGCACATGCCAAAGAATACACCTAAACGTTTCCCCTCAGATAAAGAAGAAACACTATGTACAGCACAGTACAGTACTTACGGTGAGAGATGTACCCACTAGGTTTTAACACAGGTTTATTTACAGAATCAGTATAATGCCAGCATTTCAGTGCCGCTTAGATGCAGCTTGTCAGTATTTACGAAAAAAGTAGGGCCAGGCAACGTGTGTTGAATTCACGTTGGAGTTTCTTTCCCGCTAGTCTTTTTCCTTTGAGGTTTGCTGAGCACGTTGTGCATGCTTTTCCAATGCACCGCCATTGTTTCCCGTTCAGCTGGGAGACATTCAGATGTGGTAGGTAGGTGGATAGAGTGTTACCCGGACGTTCTATTGTTGGCAGCACTTCTTGAGCAGGAAGAGATTAAATCTGATTGTCTTGGCCGTGCCAGCAGTGTTTGTGTCTGTAGGCTATGTGTGTCCGTCTGCATGTCTGTCTGTGAATAGCTATTCTCGGACAGCACTGAGCCGATCAGCATCAAGAAAAAACAAATACCTCGAATGTTTTAGTTGCACTGTACCAGGTTTTTCTTTTCTTTTTTGCTAGTTCTGTACAGAGTACAGACTGTATAGGGCGTCACTTTGTTTTGATCTATTACTCTTGTCTTACAAACAAAACCTGCCACTCGACGACCACTCGTTCTTCATCTCAATCTCGCTCTCTCACACAACACAGAGCATTTTCAGTGGTACCCGCAGGGCGCGCCACATGCTCCAAATGTCATCCTTTGTCGCTATTTGATGCAGAAAACGTGATTATTTCCATCAAATTAGGTACACAAATGAGTTCATGAGTCATGTAACAATGACCATCAAACAGGGGTTTTGATATTCCATACTGTCGCATGTACAGTACACATGCAGTAATTGGCTTCAACAGTCTTGTGGGCGGCACTGACACATCAGCCGGTTGTCCAACCAGCCTGCTGTCGAGGACCTGCGCTCAAATGAAGTGCCCTTTGGTAGTTAATAAGCTCACAACGCGTCGTCATAATGCATAATGTGCTGTGAGCTTGTCAGCGGGCAGTTTTCGCCGTGTGACACTTTCTTAAGCGCCTTGCTCAAGTGGGGCGAATGGGGAAAGGGAACAGCGTTCCTCGCTCAGCCACCCCTTCCTATACTGCATTTGTTCTGGTCTGTGGATTCAAACATGTCGACCTTTGGGTCACAAGACTTTATTTCTCGGGAGAGGCTGTTTTCCGCTTTGAGAACCACATGGCGAGTTGAAGCTCTGCTGCCGCAAACTGTGACCTTTAAAATCCCTGTGACGAAACGGACAAAGCAGGGGGAGACTTAAGACCTAAATTTAGACCCCGTCTGTATGTGTGCATGTCTTTGTGTACCGTCTGTGTGTCTGACTGCTTATGTGCAGATAGGAAGTTGAACTTGCAGTGTGTGTGTGCGCGTGCGCACGTGCGTGCGTGTGTGTGTGCTCTAGTGCGTTCTCCTGTGCGTGTTTGAGCACACTGCGCAGAGCGGCTCACATTTGTGTATGCAATGCCTGTCCAGTCCACTTGTCATACATGACTTATGACAAGTGGACTGTTTGCATACATGCATGCACAAGCGTACTGTATGCACAGCTCCTTGAAAACCACTCTCAAAGGGCACCTATACGGACGGCTGCAATTTGAAAACTGGCCCCCTTAAGGACCCGCTTTCCCCCTTTGTATATTTCTCTTTTCCCTCTCGCCTACACTATGATTTGCTGCTTCTGCCTTTACAGAAGTAAATACTAGTAAGTAAGTAAGTACGAAATAAGTATGTCTCTTAATGCCTGGATGAAACAATCAAGGTGACCACTATTGTCAACACACTAAAACTGGGTCCATTCACAATTTTTCAGTTATGCTGTAGTTATACTTTGCCTGGCCCCTGCAGCCCTCAATCGCTACCTTAAAAAATACTTCCTTATTATATTTTTCTCCTGCGATTGAGTCTGGTGACGCTGCCTCTGGTGTCATCAGTACCAGATGAAAATCTGACTAGAGCAGCTGATTGGCCAACAGCGCTGTCACTCAACAGTGTCAAACAACAAACATGGTGGCTTCCACTGTGGCGAATTGTGTCCGCATCAATCTGGCTATTAAACTGACCTATGATGAATAGTTTATTTAAAAAAGCACTAGGTTTTATAAACATCATCATCTGACATATTTTAGTGGTGTGCAGTAGTGTGTACTTGACTTGTATTGTAATTCTCCGTTTCTGAAACTAAAAATGTGATTCGTTCAATTTCACACGTGTGTGTAATGTACTCATACAGTACTCATACAGTAACTATCCTGTACATGTGTGACTGCACACGCTCAACATGCTTGTGACGCGTGTGTGTGTCTGTGTCTGGGAGGATTACATGTACATGTCCATGTATGCCGGTGGTAATGCTGATATGGCCTCTCCATGCACGCTGCAGCGTTGCACCCGCCGTGACCTTGCTGTTGGCGCGGCTCCACGGCGGGTCGCCGGCCAACACTATGGCACTATGTGAACGAGGGGGTAGGAGGAGGGGGGTGCGGAGCTGTGCCGCACTTTAGCTTCTAGCAGGGGTGGATCTAGGCATGGGCATGGGGGGGCAATGCCCCCCTAAATGCCCAATCTGCACCACCAAACACGATGCCATGCAGAACAACCCAAAATATTTCAAGTTAAAGTGCTTATATTTAAAATGATTTGAAACACTACTACTGCTACTAACTACACTAAACCAACAACATTACATCATTCAAAACAGAAAACTCTCTGAGTCAGACCTTTAGCTTTATGCATGCAGCGTGTCTGTTGCAACTTCAACAACAACTGATGTTATTATTCATGCTTTACTTGTCCAATTAAAGTCTTGTAACCGAAAATGGCGCAAATGGCGCGAAGCGGCACGGGCGATGAAGCCGCCCCATACCATTTTCTACTGCCCCCCCCCAATTGGGAAATGTTACATCCACCCCTGTCTTCTAGATTGAATTTGCTATGTGCACCATCTGAGCCTGAAGGGTCAAATCACTTTAGCAGCGGTGGCTGTACTGTGTCGTCAGTGTGTGTGTGTGTGTGTGTGTGTGTGCGGCGTGTGTGCATGCATGGTGCGCAATATGCATCAGATTATGTACACTGCGTAGTGTACTTACAGACTTACACAGTCTGTGCCGAGGGGTGTGTGTTCATGTGATACCATGGTATGCATCCATGTGTGTCTATGTGTGTGTATGTGTGCTTTTATATCCTGTATGTGTATAACATACATTTTGTGTCCCTTGTGTGTGTTAGCGTGCATACTTCAGTGCATATTTTACATGTGTTTTTGCGGCACACACGTGCACAATGCCAGCCTGGCTGCTGTAAGGCGTGTTTGTGTACTGCTGCTGTGCACGTCGTCACGTGGCTCCTGCAAAAGCGTACCACATGCAGTGTTTCAGAATGTACAGTACTGTATCCACGGGATAAGATAGTTTACCATGCAGGCTGATTAATACATTTACAGCCCCTACTCTACAGTCACAACGCCCCCCTGCACCCAACTCGAGGTACACAAAGACTAACTGATTCCATTCTTTAATGCATCTCTTGATCCGAACGTATCACTTGCTGATTGTTGTTTTGTTGCATTTCATTTGGGACCCCTAGTCAGGATTCCAATAGAAAAGTGCTATCAGATTTTGGAACAAATCATATTGGATTTCCAATAGGATTCCTGCAGTATAAGAATCCTATAGGATCTTATAGGAATACTATGAGAAAATCCTATAGGATTCCTATAGGATTTTTGGGAATATCCTATAGGATTCTATTGGAATCCGATTGGATTCCTTTTGGAAATCCAATAGGATTTGTTCCAAAATCTTATAGGACTTTTCTACAGGACTTTTCTAAAATCCTATAGGATTTTTTGACTAGGGACAAATGAAATGCAACATTGGAAATGACTGGTTTGCCATTTCTAATGAGACAGCAGTGCATTTTTACAGAATGGTCAGAAACATGAATACATCATCATACGGGAAATCCAGTTTCAGAGATCTGGCGCTTCAAAATAAAGGCTTTCAAACGTGAAAGCCATGGCCTATGCACATACATAATCCTCACATTCGGCACGAAGATGGTTAAAAGTTGGCGTATTTGTATGCGTGTGCAGTGGCGTTTTTAATCAATTTGGAGCCCTAGGCAAGATTTTCCCTGGAGCTCCACAGAAAATCTCCTGTAAAATGGCATAAAATGGGATAAAATTATTAACTATTTTTAAACGAAAGTGTTTTAAATGTTCAATTCTAGTTATAGAGGATACAGTAGTATCCAAGTATAACGTATTTATCCATATGGAGTTGATTAGCCTGGGATCCTTTTAAAGCATGTCTGGTGGTCGCCCCCTCCCCACATGGCGCCCTAGGCAACTGCCTATAGTCTGCCTAATGGCAAAAACGCCCCTGTGCGTGTGTGATCGTGTGTGTGCGTGCGCGTGCACGTGAGTGTAATGCAGGTGAGTGTCGTGCTGGCCGTGACAGAGGAAAGGTCAGTAGATGACAGCAGGTGAGCCCAGTGAGAGGTTTGTTGGCCAACACCTTCTAACGAGACTTGGCAACACCTGCCGCTGCAGCAGTCACACCACAGCTAACACAAAGGAGCCGACAAACACAACCAGGGGGAGAGAGAGATACCGCAGGGCGGAGGTTTAGAACCCTCCGTCATGTTCAAGGTCCTATTTAAGGCATTTTAGCCACGGATGAGATTTAGCCCCTCAGACCCAGAGCATTTCCTAAGGACTATTTTGTTGTTGTTGCACAGCATTTTGTCCGCAATTCCACAAGTCTGTATTGATGCGGTAAACCATTAGGAGAGGCTGCGGGCAAAGGTGTACCAGACGTGCCAGAATTAATGCAATTTATGTGGGTATTTTTTTTTATAATATGTTTTTTTGTAATATGTTTTGTATGGACCCCAGGACAACTAGCTCACTGCCACGGCATCAGCTAATGGGAATCCTTTTCAAATAAACAAATACACCAAGCAAGGTTAGGAACGGGGGAAAGGGTTGAGGAAGGAGGGAGGGAGGGATGGAGAGAATGGCTTGGGGAATAGTAATGGCTGAGGGCTGTATGTTGATTGAGAGACGGGGAAGAGGGAAGATGGAAGAGAAATACTGTGTGGCAAGAGAAGGAGAGGTTGATAAATGGAGGGAAGCGTACTGATGATAGAAATAGAAATCAAAATGAAAGAAGTGTAAACAAGATTCAGTTATTTCTTTGTTTTTTTTCCCCCAACAGCCACACTAGCATATAATTTTATAACAGTACATCTTAAGATAATGGTGGTCTTGACGCACGTCCCTGCGGTGTGATATTTTTGTTGCATGTTGCTCCATGTCGATGTGCATTGACGCACGTTGTCCCAAGCATTTCCATGCCTGCAAGTCAATAGACCATATCACACCAAAGGGACAACACTGTGTTAGCATTAACTCTTGCGACCGCTTGGACCCAAGGAGTTGTAAGGTGTGACCCTTTCATGTGAAATTTACATTATAAATATTATAGGTAATCAAAGGTTTATTAGGTTTCACAGTTGATGTCGTTTTGCGCTGGATGATAAATGAGGAAGTAGCCACACCAAAAAAAAAAACATTTTTCACATCCAGTATTCACCTATCATGGACACACTAGGGATCCGTTTCCGACTTGATGCAGAGGTAGAACTTTCAGGTCAAAGCGACCTGATGCTGAGGAACGTCTTAAAAACATGAACATGTTAAAAGGACATATTGTGCGCTGGACTTCTTTCTATTACGTTGTACGTTATTGAGCCCTGCACCATTCATCTTATCTGGAGTGTGCAGACATCATGCTTTTGCAGATGTTTGTTCTGGATTAAAGCATCTACATTTGTAAATCGTATGCCTGCTCTCAGCAAAGATACTGTACATGGCAGATATGTCTGCTAAACATTTGGAGATCTATTATTTGGGGACACCAAAGTCTCAGTTCAAACTCAAGGGTGTACACAGCGGTGTACACACAAAGTGAATTCCTTGAGAGACCAAAGTGTCGCACTGACATACCGATGGATGGACTGCCATCGGCATTTCTTTTAGAAGCTCACTGCAAGTGAGGCTAAAAAGAGAATGAAAATAAGCTAAGGGAAGCAGAGAGGAAAAGCTTCTACGGCTGTAACCATAGAGGTAAATGGGAGAGAGAAAAAAGAGTAAGCGACAATACATTCACAGAGTGAATAGTGAATAGAGTCGTGTCGGGAGTCGGAAGATCAAAACATATCACACCAACATATCACCCAGACAGTCCATTAAGTTAATACTATAATGACTTGTCTACTTCCAACCATCGTTCCAATTACTGCCATGATTCAGATGGTGTACCCTGGGCCAAGGAGTCATTAACCTGAATCCAAAGCACACAGAATCATAATGGGGGATAAAATCACTGAGCGACAATCTGGCAGGAGCTGTGTGGACAGTCAAAGGCACAGGTGTTTCTATATCTTCTATGAGCTGCTGCAGTGGCAGAGAACGTCTCTACGTCTGCCTCTGAGACGAGAGAGAAGAAGTGGTAATAATGCTGTTAATGCTAGTGTGCTTTCTGCTTTCCAGAGGGCTTTGATGGACGCGTGGAGTGTTCTTAAGCCGTCAGGGACGGTCAGATTGGAGTCAATCCAGCGATGAGAGTTGGGTCTGGGTCTGGAGGTGTTTGTTAACCTCTTTGAACCTTCAAAATGTTCAAACCTTTTGCTTGGAGATGGTCAAGATACTTTATTGTATATATGTAAAGCACTCTGTCAGTTCTCTCTGTTAGAAGTTTAGCAAATTGCATATTGACTTAGATCTATTTATTTTCTTACTTCTTAATTACTTACACTTTAATTAATTAGACCTACACTAAATCACGTGACAGACACATCTGTCCTTTAACACAAAAGGCAGATTACTATATGTAAGCCAGTTGACCCTGGCATTGTCAGCTGGTCAATGTCTGCGCTCTGGGCTGTGAAATAACACATCATTCTCTGTGTTGTAATTAACACATCACTTCCATCTCACAAAGCCTGCATTTAAATCCTCGGGGCTGTGAAGCCAGACAGTATGAGCTTAACGCATACTAGGCATTAGACACAAGAACACATAATGTCAGTAATATACTACACTGCTACACTGCTGTGCTGGAGGAGTAATATATGGGCTGAATGCGGAGGGTGTAATTGCGCTAGTGATACGCGCTCATTAGTATGAAGAACATTAACCTGAATGCACGTTAACGTATAGTAGAATGCCAATTTATTTAACATAATGCAAACAGAACAACCTCACGTAAACAAAGTGGCCATGGAAATTAGCGTAATTGTTGGCCACCTGTTACATAAGCGCTACTGGAGTTAACGCCTGCAAGCTTGAACAGAAGGGGAGCTGAATAGGGCAAAAAGAGAATAGAATATGTTTAAATATATTAAAGTTACAGGTTATACAATACAAGGGAGGAAGAGAATAGAGTATTTTCCGCATGAACAGGGCTGGGGGAAATTGCTTTTGCCACAGTGTAATGGAATGGCATATAGCTGTACTTGGTACATAGGCACTATATATGCGGCTAAAACGTCAAACAGAAGTGTGTACTTGAAGTCAACATATGCTACATGGTGCAGTTGCGAGGCAGCAAAGCAAGTGCAACATTTATCTAGCTGGAATAGCTCAGTGTGTCACACATGAAGCAGGGAGGCAGAGAGAGAGAAAGAACACAACAACCGTGCGCCTGCACATCTGCAGGCTTGGTTCCCATAGAGATGACAAAATCTATCTTATCTATACTAATGGTAAGTGGTGCATTTATATAACGCCTTTATCCAAGGCGCTTCACATTGATTGTGCACCCATTCATACACCCAAGGCAGCTGAAACCATGCAAGGCACAGCCAGCACATTAGGAACAGTTCGCAGTTAAGTGTCTTGCTGAGGGATCTATCTATCTCTCTGTCTGTCTGTCTGTCTGTCTGTATGTCTGTCTGAATCTCTGCCTGGACATACTACACACCTACTGCACACAAAATGAGTTATAGTGGCTGAGCTACACTTCCTCGCTGATTGTCCAATAACCGCAAATATCGTCCAAAACCAATATGCAAAGCGATACATCGGTGCATCACTAGTATTTGTCAATACATTGCTTTATGTGGATTGTCATGCTCCCCTTCTAGTAGTACGTTTCCTCCTACCAATAAAGCTCCATTGAATTTAATTGAGAGAGAGAGAGAGAGAGAGAGAGAGAGAGAGAGAGAGAGAGAGAGAGAGAGAGAGAGAGAGAGAGAGAGACAGACAGACAGAACCGGGCGTTCCTTTTTTAGCGCTCCCCCCACCCTGCCCCCCTCCATCCAACATTAATAACAGCTTCCTGTTCCAACGCTGCACCTCACCCGCTGCTGCTCATTCGCTTCATCATGGCCAAAGGGGGTAAAAATACCATAACTTTATCAGACCCCAGTGACCTCCCCTCCTCCCTCTGCCCCTCAGCCTTGCGCTCTCTCTCTCTCTCTCTCTCTCTCTCTCTCTCTCTCTCTCTCTCTCTCTCTCTCTCTCTCTCTCTCTCTCCATCCCTATACACACCTCCATCTCCACCTTTAATCATGTGTCCGGACCTGTCCACCTCGCTTCCTTTCCTGCCATCATTATGTTTGCTTTCTCCGTTTGCTTGTTCATTCTGTCTGTCTGTCCATCTGTCTTTCCTCTTCTCCAGTCAGTCTCCATCAGTCTAGCCCAGTGGCTTTTCAACCAGTGGACCTTCTTTGAGAGGGTTCCAGCTGGTCCCCCAAAAAATGATGGACAGCTGGCAATCAAATGGGACTCTTACAAATCTGTAACTCTTGTGAGCATGAAATGGATACAAATGGATCATTTGTTCACAAGAGTCACATTATGTTTAAACATCTGAAATACTTAATTTCCAAGAATCACAATTAGAAAATGTAGAAGAATGTTATTTTGAACATTGTTTTGCCATCTCTCCAAAGACATGACAATCCTTATTTTTTGGAGGGAGTCAGAGAGACTAAAATCAACATCGAATGGTGGTCAGTGGCTAGAAAGCAGAATAAATAGTGGGCCCTGGTATGAAAATGGTTGAAAACCACTGGTCTAGCCCACCCACCACCAGCAGCCCTTCCCTCCTCTCCTCTCCACCCTGCGTGGCTCTAGCTCTACAGTATAGCTGGCTGCTGGGCCATTCCAGTCTCCCTCAGTCTCCTATCACAGACATCTATCTGGCCTGCATCTCCTTCTCCTTCTCTAATCTGTCTATCCTCCTTTACCCCCCTGTCCCTCCATCTCTTCCTCCCCCCATCTGGCTCCAACTTTGTCCAATCTGTTCATTCCTAGAGCACATTTACCTCCATCTCATTCCCTTCCCCAATCACTCTCTCTCACTCTCTGTTTGTGTGTGTCTCTCTCTCTCTCTCTCTCTCTCTCTGTCTCTCTGTCTCTCTCTCTCTCTCTCTCTCTCTCTCTCTCTCTCTCTCTCGTTCTCTCTCTCTCTCTCTCTCTCTCTCTCTCTCTCTCCCCGAACGATAAAGATCTTTAATTAATCTATTCACACGGCGGAACGGATGCCGTCTCTATGTCTCTGTCTCCTAAGAGAGAGAAAGAGAGAGAGATGCTTATTTCCCACAAGGCACTTCTCTTCTCAATGCGTGATCATTGTCAGGACAGAGAGGGAAATCAGTCTTATTTATTGGCGAGGCCGCTGGGAGTTTGACCTATATATATATATATATATATATATATATATATATATATATATATATATATATATATATATATATATATATATATATATATATATATATATATATATATATATATATATACTAATGCATGCAGCGTCCATATAAAATATAGATTTAGAGTTTATTCTTGCTGTCGGCAGATGGATAAGAGTTGGAATCTGCTAAAATGCCCAAAATGTTAATGCAAGCGTTGACCTCTCCACCTCTCTCTCTCTCTCTCTCTCTCTCTCTCTCTCTCTCTCTCTCTCTCTCTCTCTCTCTCTCTCTCTCTCTCTCTCTCTCTATCTATTAACTGTTTCCCTCCATATTTTCATTCTTTTCCTCTTTTCATACTAATTTGCTGTTTTTACTGTATATGTTGTATAATGTTGATATGTGGTATTATGTATGTTTTAGCTGTGAGCCCAGTGTCTCTGATGTCAAGGAGACGACTTTGTGGACTACATGTTGTATCAGTAAGACAGCCCTCCAAGGATGAACAGTGCACCAAAGAATGGTGGAAATTGTAGTCCAGGAAGTAGTGTTGGTGACATCACAGACACTGGGCTCACTGCTAAAATTAAAAAAACACATATTACACACATGGAAGTTTCTATGGCTATGTCTTGTAATGGCTGCACCTGTGCTTTACCGTTCTCCGTTCTCAACCTTTTCAGGCCATGAGTGCCTGGACACACAACATGGCATGCATAATGCCATCACAGACCTGCACATGTACTGTACAAGATATGTAGATGCCTGTGCATTATGCGATCCAATACACACACACACACACACACACACACACACACACACACACACACACACACACACACACACACACACACACACACACACACACACACACACACACACACACACACACACACACACACACACACACACACACACACACACACACACACTGTATAAGACACTCACACAATAAGACACTCACAGACCCAAGAAAGGAGTCCTTCTATCTCCCTTCTTCATAGTGACTCACTCTCTCCTCATACGCACTGTACTCTCTTTATTGTTCTGTGTTCCATTTCTTTGTTTGTGTTCTCTATCCTGGTTTCTCTCTCTCTGTCTCTCTCTCCTTCAGTATTTCTCTTCCTTGTTAATGCTCTTGTTTGGTCTCTGTCCTCTTTTTTTCTGAGCTCAGCTTCGCACATTTGTCTTTCTTCTCCCCTCGTCTCATTATCCAGCGGCCAACCTTTTTATTTCTCCCTCTCTCGCTAAAGTAATGTCTCTCTCTCTCTCTCTCTCTCTCTCTCTCTCTCTCTCTCTCTCTCTCTCTCTCTCTCTCTCTCTCTCTCTCTCTCTCTCTCTCTCTCTCTCTCTCTCTCTCTCATACCTATATGCCGTTGATATGTCCCACTCGACTCTACACGTTGACCCCGCTCAGGTCCCACTCTCCGCCTTCCCCCATACAAGATTAAATCCATCAGAATTAACGCTAACGACATCATGTGCTTATGCGCTGTCACTCGGCAGCGTGGAGAATGACTTTGTGACGTGGGGGCATATTTCATATCCACGAGGGAGGAAGAAAAACTATACAATATGCTGCTGATGTTTCTCGCTGTATAAACATGTTAATTGCACACAAACGCACACTGCGAGCGCGCGGCGGTAATTAAGATGCGCGCCGCACAGCGGGGGCCAACGTGGTCATGCGCAATTTGGCACAGTTCAGCGTGTCACGGAACTGATTAGGCAGGTTGCTTAGCAGGGATCTGTTCTGCATGCTGCACACTGCTGCACGTTGCTGCAGCCCTGCTGCACGTTGCTCAGGGGCGGATATAACTTGTCCCATTTGGGGGGGCAAGAGAACATGTTGGAGGGGCAAGAGAAAATGGTATGGGGGCGGCTTCATCGCCGTGTCGCTTTGCGCCACGGGCGGGATGAAGCCGCGCCCATACCATTTTTGGTTACAGGACTTTTATTAGTCAAGTAAAGCATCAATAATATCATCAGTTGTTGTTGAAGTTGTGACAGACACGCAGGATGCATAAAGCTAAAGGTCTGACTCAGAGAGTTTTCTGTTTTCAATGATGGAATGCTGTTGGTTTAGTGGCGACACAGCTTAGTTAGTAGCAGTTGTAACGTTTTAAATCATTTTCATATATATTTTTGATATTTCAAAATATATTTTGAAATATTTTGGGTTGTTTTGCATGGCATCGTGTTTGGAGGGGCAGACTGGGTATTTAGGGGGCCATGCCCATGCCTAGATCCGCCCCTGACGGTGCTGCAGCGCTGATGTATGCTGCTCAGTCTGCAGTGTACCTTCGGGTAAACCGATGAGCTTTAAGTTGACCCCCAAATAATTGGACACTTAAAGGGGAACTCCACCCATTTTCAACATTCTAATATGTCATTAGTATACCCTAGAGGTACTGGGTGGACATGATAAAAAAGTTCCCCCATTCTGTGTTCCCAAGAAATGGAGGTCTGAAGAAAACCGCTAACATGGTGAAACATCTTGATGACATCATCAAGATGTATTTTCACCATGTTAATGGATTTCTTTAGGCTACTTTTTTTTCTGAGAGCGTACAAATGGGACCAAATGAACCCGTTAGGGTTCATTTGGTGTGGGTGGAATTCCCCTTTAAGAGTTTGGCAAGAATAAGACAAGATTAAGATGGGATACTCAGGGCCTTTTCTCAGCTTTATGGGCCTTTTATCTCCTTCAAATATACGTACCAGTTTAATTGAATGATGCATCATATGAAAGCTTACATTCTGTGCTTTAATTATTTGCAAAACAAACAAACAAACAAGTAAACGGAGAAAAAACTGAAAAGTTACTCAGAGGCAGAGTTGAGCCTCACTGTGTCAGACTTGATCACATTAAACTATGTATATTTGCATATAGATTCTATCTGAGTTGCAAACTAAATTCCATTGGGACCGGAGCAGGCCAGAACATTGTAGCCTATTTCCAATATGGTGTTTACAGTGTCTAGCTCTTGTTTTGTCTCGGTGAAATTCATTCATTTAATACTTATAAACACTTTTAGTTCGACCCTGATCCAAAAAAAATGGTTGATAACCACAGGCATAAACAGCATAAAGTGCCAAATGGTGTCCTAATGTTGAACAGCATTGCTGGTGTTTTGCAGGCAGGCCTGGGGAAAGCTGCAGTGTTTGCGAATGCTCTTGAGTCTCGACTTCCTAATACTATTTAACATGATGAACCCTTAATGTCTTTATTCAGGCGGCAAACATTATTAAAGAAACAGCCAGCAGCGATACATGAGATTGTAGATTCTTGGTGGTTTTTGGGAAAATAACTTTAGAAGAGGATAAGGGTGTACACTAGGGGACCTCTGTCAACAACAGGTTCTTGCTGTCAAGGAAGGAGAATGTGACTCAGGACGTAAAGCACGTCGTCCAGTGATCCTGTGGGGTCGGAGGTTAGAATCCCGGCTCCTCCTGTCTATGTGTCGACAGGAGTCCTTTGGCAAGTGTCCTTTGGCAAGGACTGTGTGCCTAGCCTGGTTTCCACTGCCATCGGTGTGTGAATGTAATGCACTAAAGCAGTGGTTTTCAAACTTTTTGGATCCCAGGGCCCAATATTTATTTGGCATTTGAGCCACAGACCACCATTTGACGATGCAGACCGAATAGTAAAGATTTCTTTTTCTTTTGTCCACAATTCCAGGCTGGATTTGGGAAACAAAAAAGGCAAAACATGCAATTAAACTTCAACATTCTCTAATGGTGTAGGCTTATAAATGAAGTGGTGATAATTCAGATTATGAATATTTTAACTCTTGAGAGTATAATCATGAAACCAAATGGTCCCGCAAGGGTCCATTTGGGAGACCCTTGCGGGTCAACCAACTTTCCATCATTTTGCTGGGGACCACCTAGAACCCTCTCAGGGACCACTGGTGATCCCCAGACCACTGGTTGAAAAACAGTGCCTTGGATAAAAGAGCTACATAAATGCAACATTAAGACATTATTATTTCCCATGCGTGTCACTCCCACAGGGAAACTATGATGTCGTGATGCTCACAAACCTTGAGCATCAGGATTTTACACAATGCCCCTTTTGACAAACGCCTGGCGGTTTATTGCAAACTAGGCCAATACTCGCTGCACTAGCTTTTGTTTTTCCTTCCCCTGCTAAGGGTTGACAGGCCAAGATCTAACAAAGCGAAGCAACATTGACCAGCGGTAATAGATTTTTGTCTTCTTTCTCGTCTGCACTCTATTATGCCGCTCAAAAGCTAATTTCGCCCATTTGCAAACGCATCGACAAAAGAGAGGGAGTCAGGAGTCGCGGCGGAAACGGAGAATAATCACTCTGGGAGTGGACGTTATTATTATTATTGCGGCGTGGCGGGACCTTAACGAGGCCACGCCAGGTGAACGGGACGTGAAAAATGACATTGTCAAGAAATGGGAAGTGAGATTTCACACCACGCGTGTCATCAATCAGCCCCTGCGTGCGGAGGGGCCCGGCCCGGCCCCGGTGTTATACGTCCCTAATGGCTTTCAAGCATTTCTAATGGCTCGCCTCACCCACAGTTCAACACACGTATAATGGCTCTCCCCTTGGTTCAAATATGCATGCCGAAATAGGGGAGACAAGAGCATGATTATATACTTTACATATAAATTAAACACTTAGACACCCTGCGCACTTACTTGACCAGGTTCAGGGATCTACCAGGTCCGCTCCTGTTTGATTTTTAAACCAGTGTCTCTCAAACTTTTATAACTTGTATAACTTTGAGATTTTTTCTACTTACCAACATTGACATAGCCTAACCTCAGTCCGAATTTCGTTTCACTTCATTATTCAGACTGAACTCTCTCAATAATGTCATTATAATAATGTCATTAAAAGCTGCAAAATATGTCGAGATGATGTCTATAAAACCTGAAGCTTCTTTGAAGTCGCACTGGAAGACACCGTTGAGTGACAGGGCTGTCGGCCAATCAGCTCCTGTAGTTGGGCTTTCAACTAATGCTAACGGTCACCAGTCCTTGAATCGCGTGGGAAAGGGCTGGAGCCTTAACATTGACATGCATGACCCAAAAAAGGAACACACAAACACATAATGCACCGCTTTAAACTTACAGACATGTCCATTTGGCACCGACCCCCTCGAGGAACCCTGTGGGGCTCTACAGCCTACAAATAATGATATTCACCGAAAACAGCCCATCTACACTCCTGCAACACGTTGCTGATGCGATCTAGATGCGGAATAGGGGTTCCGGGGTTCATGTGGTTAACGAATATTGCTTCTGCTCCCCTTCCAACCCCCCAGCTCCACCCCCAACCCCTTATCTAGCACATCTTGCTCTCTCTACAGTATATATACTGTATAAACAGAGGTAATGTATAATACATCACAGTCATCGCCTGATTAATTATCCCTTCTTAAGTTGTGACACACTGAACGGAATTTGGCAGTAAGCGAACGTGCTTCTTCCCCAACCAAAAATGTGAGTGCGTGTGATCACTGCCGGTGTGTGTGCGCGTGTGTGCATGTGTGTGTGTGTGTATGTACATCTGTATGTGCCGAAAGTATATGATCCGAAGATTAATGGCAGCTTGTGTTGTCTATGTATGCTACTGTATGCTGCGCATACATAGTGTGTGTGTGTGTGTGTGTGTGTGTGTGTGTGTGTGTGTGTGTGTGTGTGTGTGTGTGTGTGTGTGTGTGTGTGTGTGTGTCTTTGTGCGTGCGTGCATTGTGCGCGTACCTACTGTCCGTGCTGAAAGCATATGATCTAAAGATTAATGGCAGCGTACTGTACTGTGGCTACTGTCAGCAGCTTTACTGAAGCGTGGAGTGAGGAAGCGAGAGAGAGAGAGAGAGAGAGAGAGAGAGAGAGAGAGAGAGAGAGAGAGAGAGAGAGAGAGAGAGAGAGAGAGAGAGAGAGAGAGAGAGAGAGAGAGAGAGAGAGAGAGAGAGAGAGAGAGAGAGAGAGAGAGAGAGAGAGAGAGAAACGCACACAGAAACACAGCCATGGCGGAGGAGATTGCAAGGCTGAGAGAGACAGACAGACAGACAGACAGACGGAGGGGTGAACGATGGAGCATGAGGTTAACACAGATGGAAAAGTGTAGGAGTGAAAGAGAGAAGGACATGTGGTGGTCGAGCGAGGAATGGAGGAATACAACCTGAGGAATAGAGAGATAGACAAAGAGATGTATTAGGGCGGATCTAACATTTCCCAATTGGGGGGCAGAAGAAAATGGTATTGGAGCGGCTTCATCGCCTGTGACGCTTTGCACAACAGACACGCAGCATGCATAAAGCTAAAGATCCAACTAAAGATCCAACAGCCTTTCAATGATGAAATGCTGTTGGATTAGTGTTGCCACAATTGTAGTTAGTTGCATGCCATCATGTTTGGTGGGGCAGCCAGGGCATTTAGGGGGGCATTGCCCCACCAAGCCCATGCCTAGATCTGCCCCTGAGATGTATAAGGGTTTGTAAAGTAATGCATAAGGGGGGTGGGTAGGTGGGGGTTAGATGTACAGTATAAGAGTAAGAGTTAGTGCTGAAAATGGAATCGGAGGCTACTGTAGCGTTACTCCATCTTCTGTAGATGGAATAATAGGGATGTAGGGGGGATTCAGTCGCGCGTGTGTGTGTGTGCACGTGCGTGCGTGCGTGTGTGCGTGCGTGCGTGCGTGCGTGCGTGCGTGTGTGTGTGTGTGTGTGTGTGTGTGTGCATGCGTGCGTGTGTGTGTATTCCTGGGCCAAATGTTTGTCATTTGAAAAAGAGCAAGGGACAATCCATGGGCTTACTAAGAATGTGGGGAATGTGTGAGGAATGCGTGTGTGTGCGTGTGTGCGTGCGTGTGTGCGTGCGTGTGTGTGTGTGTGTGTGTGTGTGTGTGTGTGTGTGTGTGTGTGTGTGTGTGTGTGTGTGTGTGTGTGTGTGTGTGTGTGTGTGTGTGTGTGTGAACATGGCCTTTACAAAGCGAGTGGGAGTTGTCATCTGCCATTGTGTTGTCGTCATCCTCTTAATCTGGTGTCACGGCCATCGAGCCTCAGAGAAGAGGATGGGGTGTCAGAGAGAGCAGGGGGGGAGAGCAGGGGCGGATCTAGGCATGGGCATGGGGGGGCAATGTCCCCCTAAATGCCCAGACTGCCCCACCAAACATGATGGCATGATGGCATCACTAAACCAACAGCATTTCATCATTGAAAACAGGAAACTCTCAGACCTTTAGCTTTATGCATGCTGCGTGTCTGTTACAACTTCAACCACAACTAATTATTATTAATGCTTGTACTTGCCTAATAACAGTCCTGTAACAGAAAATGGTATGAAGCCGCCCCCATACCATTTTCTCCTGCCCCCCCTTTGGGAAATGTTACATCCGCCCCTGGGGGAGAGGGCAAGAGAGAGAGATGGGGGAGAGGGGAGGTGATAGAAAAGGAGAGGATGAGATAAATGGAGGGACAGACAACAAAACCAGCAGATTCAACCAGAAAACTGTTTCTGTGGGATGATATGCTGTATATGCATTGTTTTTGTGTACTGTGTGTGAGAGAGCACAGCATGCACACACGCTTACGAGCATGCATGGGCGTGTGACATATCTGGCTTTGGCCATGCATGTTTCACAGTCCTGCCACTGTTTGCTGACTGTGTGTGTGTGTGTGTGTGTGTGTGTGTGTGTGTGTGTGTGTGTGTGTGTGTGTGTGTGTGTGTGTGTGTGTGTGTGTGCGTGCGTGCGTGCGTGTGTGTGACCATTTCTCAGCATGACAATGGAACATACAGTATTTGATATGGAGAGCCAATCACATCCACATTGGCCTGCCTGTAGGAAGAGATATAGGATGCATGTTGCGAGCATGCATGTGCATACAGTATACAGACTCACACGCCACATGCACACACACAGACAAATATACTCTCAGACATATGCATACACAGAGAGAGAGAGAGATGTGAGTAGGAGTACTTCACTTTCACTTCATCATGCAGAATAAACATACGCACACGCACACGCACGCACACACACACACACACACACACTCACACACACAATCCTGGCAAGGCAGGAGTCAACCGTCGCGATGCAGTAATGAGCTCCTCTAGCCTTGCCCACACATAGCCTTTGAGACCCTCTCACACACACACACACACACACACACACACACACACACACACACACACACACACACACACACCATTGTTTATTTTGAGTTGAATTTGTAGCGTTTCAGTCTTGTCTTGGCACGCAACTCAACAATTATCACTAAAGCATAGTATAATAATAATAATAATACACATCTAATTCATCGCCAAACCTTAATAAATATATCACCCATTTATATTTACTGACCTGAAACGTTACGTTATAAGGTGGGTGAACTGTGATGTTGTCTTGGTGCTTATGATTCCAGGTTCCTCTCCATTATAGAACAACTGCAGTAATACAAGCATCAGGGGCGGATGTAACATTACATAACATTCTTATATTAGTCAAGTAAATCATCAATAATAACTTCATTTGTTGTTGAAGTTGCAACAGACACGCAGCACGCATGAAGCTATAGGTCTGACTCAGAGTTTTCTGTTTTCTGATGAAATGCTGTTGGTTTAGTGGTGCCACAACTGTAGTTAGTTAGTAGCAGTGGTAGTGTTTCAAATCATTTTAAATATAAGCACTTTAATTTGAAATATCTTTGAAATTTGGGTTGTTTTGTATTCCATCATGTTTGGTGGGGCAGTCGGGGCATTTAAGGAGGCTTTGCCCCCCCCCCCCCCCATGCCCATTCCTACAGTAGATCCGCCCCTGTTATGATTCCAGGTTCCATTCCATTATAGAACAACTGCAGTAATACAGCATTATGTGTTTTGACAGCACGACGACGCGGTTCGCTTGGTTCTCATATTCAAAAAGAGACATAATGATGCAGAGACTGAAATAACAAAGGGAGAGATAGATATAATTAAATGCTCCAAGCAGAGTTAACACTGGTGATTCTGGCTGCGTTGGCTGCACTGATGTAGACTTGAAGTGAAGCTGCAGTGAAACAGATGAAATGAATAAACCTGTGGTCCAGGCGTTGATAATTAGGGCTCATGGTCCTTTTTTCTGGCCCAATATTGAGTGAATCTAGATGATCTACATCAGTGATTTTCAACCTTTTTGATACCAGGGCCCACTATTTATTCAGCATTTGAGCCACGGACCACCTTTTGATGACATTTTAGCCCAAAACTAAAGATTTATTTTGCTTTTGTCCACAATACCAGGCTGGATTTGGCAAACAAAACAGTCAAACAATAGATCCAAAATGACCATTAATCTTCTACATTCTCTAGTTGTGTAGATTTGGGCTAATTCAGACAATGAATATTTTAACTCTTGAGAGTGTAAACATGAAACCCGCAAGGGACCATTTGGTTTCATTTTTACGCTCTCAAAGAGTTAGACCGGGTTAACCAACTGTGCATCATTTAGCCTGGGGACCACCTGGAACCCTCTAAAGGACCACTGGTGGTACCCGGACCACTGGTTGAAAACCGCTGATCTACATGATCACAGCATGACGCGGCGCAACAGAACATGCGTTTGTTAGGCTATTTCTGAATATATCTGTGTGTCATTCTTATCTTCCTGAATGGGGGAATGCAATGTACTGTATTTCCTTTTCCTGGAAGAAATATTCAGGACTGGTTCTCAACATGGGGTCTGAGGACCCCCAAGAGTTCCAGGGAAAGATAGTCATATATAGGAACCAAATGCATGAGCTTTTAGTCAACAGATATGAAGTGCGCAAATGGAACCAAATGGACCCTTTTCACGTCTGTCACGCTGACAATGTACAAATGGACCCTAATGGGTCTATTTGGTTCCATTTGTACGTCTGGGATTGAGGCCTAATGCACATCAAAGTGGGGATCCTAGAAAGGATGGTGAGAATCACTCACTGGTACTGTAATCATTTCACAAACACGCACGCGGGCATGCATACATGCATCCACATGCACACACACACACACACACACACACTCCTTTCTGTAATCAGGTCATCCACGTTACAATGCAGGCCGCTGCAAACTTCAGGAAAAAAATAAGTCCAAAATAACGAGGTGGTCTTTGAGAGAGCAGACAGAGGGAGGAGTAGCCTAAAGAGATGGAGACAGAAGGTGAGTGTTATAGCGAGAACAAACTCCCGCCTCTTGTTAATTTGGTCGACCTATTTGCAATCAAAACACACACACCTCGAGGTTGAGAGGGCGAGAGACCGGAGCCCAATTAACATAGTCGGTCGAACAGTCTGCGTTAAAAAACAGACCACTTCTACGAGAGATCACAGCCTGTGGCATCCACTGGGTGTTCCTGCAGTGCAGCGACAGCCTGGTCTGAAGTAGCACTAATTTAGACTTGTGGGAGAGACGGACAGACAAGGACAGACTGGACCGGATGTAACCTTTACCAATTATGGGGACAGGCAGAAATGGTATGGTGGCGGGCGGCTTCATTGCCCATACGTGAAGCGGCATGGGCGATGAAGCCCCCCCATCCCGTTTTTGTTTAAATTCACCACAAACCACCACATTAATTGAATAACCCTAACAATGCATTACTGGAAATATGCGAAATGTGTGAGGAATGTGAGTCGTCTTAGAAACCAGGGTCGTCTTATATCTGGGATAATATTTTTTGTACAGGTCAAACTTATATTAGGCATGTAAGCATCAACAATAACGTCAGTTGTTGAAGTTGCAACAGGCACGCATACACAAAGCAGTCTGACTCAGTAGCGTAGCGTTTCAAATCATTTTAAACGTAAGCACTTTAATTTGAAATATCTCTGAAATTTGGGTTGTTTGTGTGCCATCATGTTTTGTGGGGCAGTCAGGGTGAGAGAGGGAGAGAGAGATAGAGAGAGATAACAGCAGACAGAGAGAGAGAGATAGCGGAAGAGCGGTGGAGACTGTAGGAAGTCGGGTGGCGAGACGAACGGCGGAGGAGACAGGAGGAGACAGGAAACAAATGGAGTGGAAGGAGGAGAAGAAAAACGAAGCCGTGGCGAGCAGGAAGAGAGAGGAGATTGGGGATCTGGGGTGGAGGTAGGGTAGGGTAGGGTGGGGAGGGGGTGGCGGAGGAGAGAGAGGAGATTGAGGAGGGGTCAGGGGCGGATCTAGGCATGGGCATGAGGGGGGGCAATGCCTCCCTAAATGCCCAGTCTGCCCCACCAAACATGCAAAACAATCCAAGATATTTCAAATTAAACTGTGTATTATTTAAAATGATATGAAACACTACTACTGCTACTAAGTTGTGGCACCACTAGACCAACAGCATTTCATCATTGAAAACAGAAAACCCTCTGAGTCAGACCTTTAGCTTTATGCATGCTGCGTGTCTGTTGCAACTTCAACAACTGATGTTATTATTGATGCTTTACTTGTCTAATATGAGTCCTGTACTGTAACTGAAAATGTTATGGGTGCGGCTTCATCGCCCGTGGCGCGAAGCGACACAGGAGATGAAGTCGCACCCATACCATATTCTCCTGGCACCCCCCCCCCCCCCCCACCCCCCCCCCCCCCACAAATTGTGAACGGTTACATCCGCCCCTGGGAGGGATGGTAGTGGGTGGGTTGGGGGACGAAGGACAGACGGAGAACGGGGAGGAGAAGGGGATGAGCGAGGTGTTGTGTGGAGGAGGAGGAGGAGGAAAGGCCTCAGAGTCAACGTCTGCGATTAATTTCCAGCAAGGTGCCTCGCAGGCACGGCGCAAATGGTGGCTGTCGCTGGCAGAAAGGACCTTGTATCTCCACATTTCGCGTTCCGTTATTAGTTTAGTCTTCAATTAGATAATAATCGTTTATCGTACTATGCAATGTGGAACACGAGTGGTGAAAATAGGCATGATGACTCTGAGTCACTATGCGACACGTTGTGAGTGTGTAGAATCTAGAGGTAACATCGAATTACCAGAAATGTAGTGGATGTGATTTTTTTCCCCTGATATTTTAAGATTTATTTCATTCATTTTTCCCAGTGAAAGTGGTTAAGTGTGCCTGGGGGTTTGTATAAATATTGAGAAATATAATTTATTAAAAATATTATCACAAGTTGTAGCAACTAATTTATAACTACACCGGAACCATTTAGATTTCCTGAAAGTTAACCGCTTTGGACATACAAGATTTTAATCCAACAGCGGTGAAATCAGAGCATGTGCGCACAACACACACGCTCGGCACATGCATGGATGAACACCCCCATTCCTTTGACAGGGATTTTCCCTCTAACATATTGCGGTCGCTTATGTGTTTTAAAGCCGTCTTGTCGTCCGAACACACACACACACACACACACACACACACACACACACACACACACACACACACACACACACACACACACACACACACACACACACACACACACACACACACACACACACACACACACACACACACACACACACAGACGGTGGCATATTGTTCAGATAGACAAGGACACAGGGACACCCTGTCCCACATTAAGGCAGCTTATACTGCTACAAACAAACCCTGCTAGACCACCTACCATCCCAATTATCTCTATTACCAGGTATTACCTGTGTGTGTGTGTGTGTGTGTGTGTGTGTGTGTGTGTGTGTGTGTGTGTGTGTGTGTGTGTGTGTGTGTGTGTGTGTGTGTGTGTGTGTGTGTGTGTGTGTGTGTGTGTGTGTGTGTGTGTGTGACTGTGTGTGTGCGCGTGTGTGTGCGTGCGTGTGTGTGTGTGTGTATGTGCGTGTGTGAAGCATGGACGTACTGTGTGAATACAATTTACCAGTTCTTGTGGATGTGTGTGAATGTGTGAGTTGTATCGCCATTAAATTCTATTTTTTACATAAATGGATCATGCCCGAAATGTGTCAGATGAAGGTAGCAAAAAATAGCCAATGCACATGCTCAGAACTTCAAGTGGGTTAAGTAGGTTTTATAAATCTTGTTGACATTTCCTTGAAAGTAACAATGTTGGACTTCCGAGGCCAACAGCGATGTTATTACTGTGTGTGTATGCGTGTGCATGTGAGCTAGAGCAGTGCACGGTGGAAGTACATGTGCTAAGTATGTGTACTTAAGTTTCGAGGTAGTGTGCTGAGTATTTTCAATTCCCAATCATTTTACTACTACTCTACTACAACTCAGAGTCAAATATTGCAGGCCAGTACAATTATTTGACAGCTATACTGTAGTTACTGGTACTTTGTAGATTTTGACTAGGCCTACAGTTACCAAACAAACTCTGTGCTGCGATGAGATTCACTGTGAGCTTGTAGATGTCTTATTTAAAACACCAAATGAGACATTCTGCAATCTGCATGATAACTACAGCATTAAATATTGAATTCTGTACTTACTTGTAACAGAATATGTTAATTCTGAAGCTGCTATATGCAATGATATGTAAAAGCCGACAGCCAGCAATGAGTAAAACAAATGTAGTCTCTGTGTGAAACATCTAGGGGCTACAATCTGCATTCAAAGATTAAAAAAAAGAAATACAATCATAAAAAACATAAAACCTTTGACATATTATGCCGCCTGGGCAAAGATTCAGAACCTTGCCCTGGGAAAAGGTCAGTGTTAGCAGGAGTTTTGTTCCTTCAGCCATTGCAGCAACGAACTGCCGATAGAATGATTCTGTATGCAGTGTTTTCACCGGTGGTCCGAAGAGGACCACCGGTTGAAAACCCCTGATGTAGCTGGAGCTACACCGCGGCAGGCAGGCAGACAGACAGGCAGGCAGGCAGGCAGGCAGGCAGGCAGGCAGGCAGGCAGGCAGGCAGGCAGGCAGGCAGGCAGGCAGGCAGACAGGCAGACAGACAGACAGACAGGGGCATTACTTAGCTCAGAACAAATTGCTTCGTTCACAGGCCATTTGAGGCCTCTCCCTCTCTCTTCCACTCCACTGACTGCTACCCACTGCACAGCTCCTCTAGCGCGACGGCCGTCACATTAGTTTACACATTACGATTAGCATTAGCAGTAGCTTAGCGACACTGGCAACCGCCCAGTTAATTATAGCGTGGAGTTTTTCTGCCTCGCATGGCCGCTCTGTGTCACTGGTGGTCAAGGTGAAGTCCGGCGGACCAGGGGTCCTTGGTGCTGGATTCCAACACAATGTAGCATCCAAATTGGTCTTTTAACCACTTTAACCATCTTTTATTCTTTGGCTATTTCAAAAACAGCCGATGCCTTTTTGTGAGCTTGTGCAATAGTGCACAAGATATAAGAGTTAAGAGTTACTTTTTTGTTGAGTACCCACTTGTTTGGTGACCTTTTGTATCTGATTTGTTTTCATTGTCAGGCCTTTTGCAGTACTTGTAATGCCCTATAACAGTGGTTTTCAACCTTTTTGATACCCACTATTTATTCAGCATTTGAGTCACCGACCACCATGTGATGATATTTTAACCCCAGAGACCCCAAAACTAAAGCTTTATTTTGCTTTTGTACACAATTCCAGGCTGAGTTTCGGAGAAAAAAAAACATTCAAACATACAGATCAAAATGACCATTAACCTTCTACATTCTCTAGTTTTGTAGACTTGGGCTAATTCAGAATATTTTAACTCTTGAGAGTGTAAACCTGAAACCAAATGGACCCGCAAGGGTCCATTTGGTTTCATGTTTACACTCTCAAAGAGTTATATCTGGTTAACCAACTTTCCACCGTTTAGCCTGGGGACCACCTGGAATCCTCTCAGGGACCACTGGCGGTCCCTGGACCACCTGTTGAAAACCCCTGCCATATAACTTGAAAGAATGAAATGAATTGATTTAGAAAAAATAAATAAAACATGAAATATTTTCAATAAAGAATAAAGAAATCACCTCAAAGTATCAGGCTGGTTATACTACAAGTACTTTTGGGTCTTATCAGCCAAGTACCCAATAATACCAATATCTCTGTGGTACATACTGTACATAGATCTGCATTTCTCTTTTTTTGAAAGATCTTACAGAACAGAAATGGTTGTTTCCTGACCCAAAATCAATCAATGTCATTGACATGAATCAGTTAGGGAAACACTGCTCTGTGCCTTGCCTTAATCCAGTGGTTTTCAACCTTTTTGACACCAGGGCCCACTATTTATTCAGAGTTTGAGCCACGGACCACCATTTGAGGACATTCTAGCCCCACAGACCCCAAAACTAAATATTTCTTTTGCTTTTGTCCACAAGGCTGGATTTGGGGAACAACACGAGCAAACATACAGAAGACCATTAATCTTCTATTTCTACTTCTAGATTTGAGATAATTCAGACGATGAATATTTTAACTCTTGAGAGCGTGAAAATCAAACCAAATGGACCCTTGTGACCCTCTCAAGGACCACTGTGGTCCCCGGACCACTGGTTGAAAAACACTGGTTTAAACGGCAAAGCTGTGTCTTGCCTTGTTGCCTCCCTCATCACACAGTAGCTGCTTCTATCCTCACCCCTGCTCTGTACTCCCTCCTCCTCCTCCTCCTCCTCCTCCTCAGCCTTGTACTTTCACTCTCCAGGGGTCACCAGCCAACCCTGGCATAGCAAGGATTCTCCTTTGTCTTTGTGTGTGTGTGTGTGTGTGTGTGTGTGTGTGTGTGTGTGTGTGTGTGTGTGTGTGTGTGTGTGTGTGTGTGTGTGTGTGTGTGTGTGTGTGTGTGTGTGTGTGTGTGTGTGTGTGGTTACAACTAGACAGACTGATCCTGTCTCATTACGCGCCCAGTTTGCTCCCTGTATGAGGGTGTGTGCGCGTGTGTGTGCGTGTATGTGCGTGTGTGTGTGTGTTCGTGCGCACGTGCATGCATGTGTGAGGTGACAGTGTCTATATGGCTGTTCATGCTGAGCGCTGCGTGACTAACACATGTCCAGACACTCCCTCCCTCCCTCTCTCTCTCTCTTGCTATTCCTTGGCACTCCTATCTCTGCCCTTCTTTGCGTCATGAGTGTGCAAGTCTCATGTTGCGTGCAGCATGTATTACTAGTATACTCACAAGAGAATTTGAGAACCGTCCATTGTTAGGCCTGTACAGTCCATTCATTCAAATATTTGAATTCAATAAACGTTTTTTTTTTACTGTACGTATTTTTATGTAACCCTAACAACAAAGGGTCGAGACAGTTTTAACCGTGCACTCCTTTTAATTCTTGTTTAATTGAACCCAAGTTGTTGCATGGTGACCCCTTAGTGTGCTTACAGGAATTCATGAATTTATTCATGAAATTACCATCCTATACAAACAAGTGTGTGAGCAGGCAGGTGTGAGGTAGCGTGCGGTGCATGGGTCAGTGGTGTGGTGTTGTGTGGTGTGGTGTGGTGTGGTACTAGCCAGCCGTATAGTGTTATTCAGACAGCAACTGGCTTGCATCCATCCAGCTGTTGCCAGTCTCCATGGAAAAGGGGGGAGTTGAGTAGACATGCCGTTGTAGGTTGTATGTATTGTTGGTGGGTGTGTGGGGGGGGGGGGGGGGGGGGGGGGGGGGGGGGGGTGTGGGGGTGGGGGGGGGGGGGGGGGGGGGGGGGGGGGGGGGGGGGGGGGGGGGGGGGGGGGGGGTAGCAGTAACAGACTGTTGTAAAGAAGAGCTGGTTACTGACTGCAATACACACACATACATTATACACCAACATGCTGTTGTAGCCTGTCATTGAGGTATGGTTTAATTTGAAAACCTTGCCAGTCCTAAACAGTTCCAATCCACTCCTTTAGTTATAGTTTAGTGACAAGCACTTGCTTTTCAATGCTTAAATATTTATAAAACCCACTGGGACACTTAACCCCATTCACTGTTGAAAAAGAAACGAATTTCGAAGAAAAAGAAAACAGACACAATCTCAAACTAAATTGCACTCAGGATAGAGCCAACGTGCTCATTGCACACAAGTAGGAGGTAATACTTGTGACAATACTGATCGTCACCTAAACCAGCCAACCGGCCTAAACCAGTCAAGTATCGCTTCTGTATTTGCTGTAATTTAGCACAAAAGTCCTGTACAACGGAGTACAAAATGTAGATAGAGACAGCAAAGAATAGAATGAAAATAAACGCTGCGTGTCTGTCCATGTTGTCAGCCCAACAGTATGGGAGAGAGAAGGCTCAGTACAGCATGCTTTAGTGTGTGTGTGTGTGTGTGTGTGTGTGTGTGTGTGTGTGTGTGTGTGTGTGTGTGTGTGTGTGTGTGTGTGTGTGTGTGTGTGTGTGTGTGTGTGTGTTGTGTGTGTGTGTGGTGTGTGTGTGTGTCTCTGTGTTGCGTGCAGTGTGTGTCTCTGTGTGTGCGTGCATGTGTGTGTGCATGTGCGTGGTAGAGTGTGTGCCTGTGTGTGTGTACATGTAGGTACACGTTCTGATCCGTGTGAGAGTGAGTTTTGTTCTCATTACAGCAGTGTGTTCTCACCCTGCATGGGTTTGTCAATCTTTTTTCCAGGACACCTCCAGCAGTTAGAGGAACAGAACTCCCATGCAGTGTTCGTGTCTCAACGCTTGGAACTATAAATAAAGGCAAATAAGGCTATAAGAAGCTTATTTAAGCCCCACCTGTTTGCTGGCGCCCACTTTATTTTAATGCCCGGTCTTTTAAAAAATGCCTGCTTTGCATTGGAGAAGCGTTTTTGGTGCTCGCTTTTCATATTCCTTACAAACTACAAACTACATTTTTCATCATACACAAATTTCAAAGGCATTTCAAACATCACGTGCAGGACATTCACCAACTCATTCATTTAAATCAGGGGTTTTCAACAGGTGGTCTAGGGACCACCAGTGATCCTTCAGATGGTTCCAGGTGGTCCCCAGCTAAGTTGGTTAACCAGAAAATTTGATTAACCAGATGTAACTCTTTGAGAGTGTAAACATGAAACCAAATGGACCCTTGTGGGTCCATTTGTCTTCATGTTTACG
>CM076967.1:25571477-25591477 GCA_039105355.1 Benthosema pterotum
ACACACACACAACACACACACACACACACACACACACAACACAACAACACACACACACACACACACACCCACACACACACACACACACACACACACACACACACACACCATTGCTAACCTGATCAGCTATAGGTAGCAATATGAGGTAATTCCCCTGTCGCCCCAAAGGTTGATTTTTTTTTCTCTCCATATTTACTAAAGTGTACATTCATGGCACTCAAGTCAATATGGCCAGTCTACTTATCTGTGACACACTGGGCCTCAGCGGCTTACAAATGTAATTACAGTCGGGGCCCAGCCAGCCAATATATTCAAGGGACACAGACTGAGGTGAATAGTAAAGCCCTACACATCTCTCCTTGGTACTGCCGGTATGTGGTTGCTTCAAGGTACCACGGTGAATGTAGCACCACTTTAGCTCGCTTCCGGTGCATTCGGGTGCTTGAAAATAGCCATTTCTTGTATACTGGTGGAGTGATGGTTGTTATTCTGAAGAGTAACAGTGTTTTTAAATCTGAGGTTTCCACCCAGCAGAGGTGATGTTGTTGGCTACAAGCAGGAATCAGCTTGTCAGGCAATGCCGGGGTTTATTGTGCTGGGCTGTTGCGGCGGTGTTATAGGCTTAACCCCCTCCCTCTCTCTTTCTCTCTCTCTCTCTCTCTCATCTCTCTCTCCTCTCTCTCTCTCTCTCCCTCTCTCTCTCTTCTCTCTCTCTCCTCTCTCTTCTCTCCCTCTCTATTCTCTCGCTCTCTCTCTCTCTCCGCTGCCTCCCTTCTGCCTTCCACTGGTTATGGAAAACCAAAGTGACGTTATCAATCAGATATCAAGCCAGGATATTGACAAAGAGTCAGACTCTCCCTATAGTATCCCCCCTCTCCACCACCACCACCACCACCACCCAGCCACCCCCTTGTCTGTCTCTCTCTCTCTCTCTCTCTGTCTCTTTCTCAGACAGCCAACTCTGGCCACTGTACTCTGCGTCACACACAACATGAAGCGATCTGCCCCACTGACGTCAGGCCATCTCCATGTCATTAGTTTGTTCATTTTTAAGATATTCTGGAGGGCTTTTGTGGGCTTTATTCACAGGGCAGAGAGAGAATAAGGGGTGGGGGGCATAATGAGGAGAGTAGGGGCATAATAATGAACCATACAATTGAAGGTCAGGATTCAGGCCAAGTGCACCACAAATAATAGTACAGATAGTAGTACTAGCCAAGTACAAGTAATGTCTTTGTTAAGTCATCAGTAATGCTCAATACATATACAGTAAATAGCATTGTGATCTGAAGCAGTACTTGAAAAGCGACAGCACGACAACTCTAACCCCTGTCACCACAGGCGATGGTCTTGACAACCATGAAGCATTCACAATTGAACGCTGCCTATTGCAGCGTAGCATCAGACATGGTAGCATATTCTCAGCTGGGTCTGTATATGTAAACAGCACGGCTAATGTCACACATTGATTAAACATCCACACATTTGAGGAGGGATCGGCGGTTTTCTACACTTTGCCGCCGCGTTGTATTACAAAGTATAGTAAATCAGCCTCATAATCTGTCATCACTGGGGTCGTTGTGGGAAATTGCTAGTGATCAACACGCGTTCCACTTACCATATACCACTCAAACAGTGGAAACCATGCAATGGAGCTTAATGTGGTCTATGGTAAGGTTAACCTTTTCTGCACTGCACATTTTGTGAGTTCTATATCATATTGAAGTCTGCTATTTTGTAGCTGCTATTGTTTGAAAAATCGTGAAAATGTTGCTCAAATGAGTGAATATATTATATCATAAGCAAACATTGTTACTCTATAGTCTTTGCTTCCTGGGAGATCCCATGAACAACACGTTTTCAGATGGGGGTCCGCTGTCAAATAGAGATAATTCTGTGGTCCGTGCAAATGAAATATGTTAATCATTACTGGCATGGGAACGTACAAAAAAACAAAACAAAAAAACAGAGAATCTAGTTCAAAAACAAGAAGTAGCGTCTAAAAACTAGACACTGATGTGTAACCTTCAATCTAGTGCCGAAACTAAATCTACGTGGAATCTAGGAATCTATGAGAGGTGAGAAATTAGAATCTCATGTCAGAACTAAAATCTAATCAGAACAAATGAGTTAAGCATGCATGTAACATGAAGTGATTCATGTTGTTGGAGGCAGAAGCTGGCAGTCGTGTGAGTGAGCGCCGTGCCTCTGTGAGGAGGTACGTGAAGCAGGCCGTTAAATGATGGATGGGTTATGCAGAGTTCAATGCAAAGTTCCATTGTACTGGAAGTGTTTTTCTGTCTACTCTGAATTGGGGGGGGGGCTGCATAATGATGTACAACGTTGTAGGAATATGGGCCATTGGGCCTCTATATCCGCCGCTAATGCTGAAACATGATTATTTTATGTCGAATGTCGGAATAGCTGCAATATTTTGAAACACGATTTCACTTCCATCAGCCTGCGTTTCTCGGGGAAAAATAACAACTAGATGTTTAAGATGCAAAACAGAGGAGAAGGGGTGAAAAGTTTCCTCAAATCACAAACCGCATCATGCAGCTGCTGTTTGAGATTGAACAATAACAATCACAAACTTCACAAAACATAAGCGTTATAAAGCAGAATGATCACATCAGTCCTATAACGGAAGGGTCCCATGGGCCCTCTGAGACGGAATAAATGCCTTATAGAAGAGCGTTAGCCGCAGTCGTATCATAGTAGTTTTAAAAGGGTGAATATCTGCACCTCACCCATCAGTGTGAAGCTACATGGTACGGTACATGCATTCCCCTGAGGAGGACCACTTGTTCCTGGCAAAGTGAGGATAAGCTTTAACATAAAACTGTTCAGTCACTTAAGTGAGAAAAAAAACACTAATAGGGGAGGAAAAGAGCAAGGCAGAGACAGCGTGCATTTCACCCACGCAATAATTTGCGCCAGCGCTTTTTTTCGGTGGCGTCACTAAATGACGCCTGGCATTTCCTGGTGATAATGCCAGGAAATGCCAGGCAAGCTATTAACACGGTGCGAGGAGCCATATTTTCCACTTCTTGTAATTATAGTCATGAAAAGAAAAAGGTTATAGTTCTTTATGAAAAAAAGCTGTGAACGGGCGGTTTCCGGTTGTTGGTGCATCGTGGAGTAGACGACGTTTTCACCACACTGCCACTGCCTATACTTTTATATTTTACTTTTCTGATCCTCATAATGCACAACAAATGCACATCAACCAGTTTAGTAAGTGATAATATGTGTCCTTATTCAAGAAATGACCACACCAAAACCCAAGGTAAAAACGGGCTGAGTGGCGAAAAAGCTCACAACGTTTTCGCCACTCACAGCTCACGGGGGGTAGATGTGGATGCCTGGTATAAAAAAGTAAAATGCATATTAAAAAGGGGAAAAATGTTTTGCACATCATCAAAGATCTCATCGAAAGAACCCTGATTAATAATCAGATGGGCAATAAGCACCATTAATCTGATTAATCACCATTGCTTTGGTGCGTTTCTCTTGTCTCTGAAGTGCTGTATACAGTATATACTGTATGTACTGTACTGTATGTGCCTGCACTCGCCTCCAGGAACTAAAGAAGGGATTAGATATTGTTGGCAGAAATCTCCTGATTAATAATAGTCTGTCAGAGTATAACCACGTGCCTTTGCCAGCCTTATAGCTACATGGAGTGCAGTAACATATATACTGTATACGCCTGAATGTCTTCAAGGGCTGTTAAAATTGCAGTTGGCAAGCCTTGATCTCAGGAGCATATTTGCATCTTATGCTGTATATATATCGTCCCTGTGGGGGGAAACATACACTCTATTTTCACCCATGCTAAACCCCTTATCCATACAGTAAATGTCTACTTTGGAAAACACTTTTGATCCCTGTATGTCCAAAAATATTGCCTTCTTCATCATACAAGAGTCAGAAACAGTTGTGAAAATAGTCGATCGCGATGTGCAGCCTATTTTTTGGCCCTGTTTTTACTATTTTGAAAAACATTTTAGAATTGTTCAAATAGTCAGTGTACAAGCTCACAACACGTTGGTTGGAGAGCAGTTAGTTGAACTATTCAAAATGTTCTTCCATATAGTTAAAAAGGGCACAATAGTTTTAGGGATAAGGGCTTTAGCACTGACATCTCATATAGCCGATGTGATCTTGGAGGTGTAGCCTATTTCAAAATAATCTTGACATTAAAAAACAACAATCAGGACATTTTTGTAATGTTTCCAGCAAAGTTTTATTTTTATTTTTATTCTTTGTTCTGTTCATATATTTTCATGTTTCTGCCCCACAGTGAAGATTTACAGTATATTTAGTCATGTTTATTTTCTTAGGCTTTAATCAGCTCCTGCTCAACAGCATTCATTCCATATGTAGGCGTTCCTCTCCTCTCCTCTCCTCTCCTCTCCTCTCCTCTCCTCTCCACTCCTCTCCTCTCCTCTCCTCTCCTCTCCTCTCCTCTCCTCTCCTCTCACTCTCCTCTCCTCTCCTCTCCTCTCCTCTCCTCTCCTCTCCTCTCCTCTCCTCTCCTCTCCTGGTAGGTTTTGCTTGGCATATCCTCAGCGTGTCAACCTGTAAGTGTCATTTAGCTATCTACACACCACAGCTTCTCCCAAGAGCTTTGGTTTGTTATTAAAAAGTGGGACGCATGCGCTACCCCCCCAGGGTACCATGTTTTTGTGTGTGTTACCCAGAGAGAGCGTGTGTGTGTGTGTGTGTGTGTGTGTGTGTGTGTGTGTGTGTGTGTGTGTGTGGGTGTGTGGGGTGTGTGTGTGTGTGTGTGTGTGTGAGTGTGTGTGTGTGTGTGTTGTGTGTGTGGTGTGCGCGCGCGCGCGCGTGCGTGCGTGCGTGCACGCGCGTACATGTGTGAGTGTGATTGTGTGAGACTGCATGTGGGGTGTCATTATGGTGTACAGTGCGTGTGCGTGCACGTGCGTGTGTGCGAGCGAATGTGTGCTGACATTTTGTTCATCCTCGATCCAATACAGAGAGGAGTCGCTATTACTTAGATTAACCCTGTATTCCCCTGGGTGAACCTGGGATCAAGGATTACGTGTGTGTGTGTGTGTGTGTGTGTGTGGTGTGTGTGTTGTGTGTGTGTGTGTGTGTGGTGTTGTGTGTGTGTGTTGTGTGTGTGTGTGTGTGTGGTGTGTGTGTGTGTGTGTGTGTGTTCGTGTGTGCGCATGCGTGCGTGATGTGTGTGTACTGTACATGCATGCCCACGTGGCTGTCTCTGGTCTGCCTCCAAGTCTTGCATATGGCTGCTGTATTATCATTAAACATGAGTGTCAAACTCTGGCCCGCGGGCCAAATTTGGCCCGCCGTGTAATTTCATTTGGCCCTTGAGACATTATCAAATTAAAGGGGAAGACCACCCATTTTCAATATATTAATATGTCATTAATATACCTTAGAGATGTTGTGTGGACATGATAAAAAAAGTTCTCCCAATTCTGTATATCCTAAAAATGGACGTCTGAAAAAAACATTAAGATGGTGAAATACATCTGATGACATCACAATGTATTTCACCATGTTAATGATTTTTCTTTCAGACCCATTTTTCCTGAGAGGGTACAAATGGAACCAAATGGACCCGCTAGGGTCCATTTGTATCTGAGTATCTGAGTACTCTGTATCTGAGTTTTACACCCCTGTGCCAAAGGAACATCACTCCAGAAAGCCTGTCTTCCCTCACGTTTCACCATTGTCCTTGTGCCAAGTTCCATGTGTGGAATTCTGTATAAGCATCTCTTCAGACTCCATCTTAGCCTATAGCATCTGCAGTGGTACTTGACTTACCTATGAAAAGTCTCACCGTACAATGTTGTATCTTCAATACATTAGCCTATAAAGATTCTTTACTGATTGAATCTTTACTGATTCAATTTCTGTATCTGTATGTATTATGATTGGTTCATCCCTAAATCTCTAAATTCAAAATTGTATAGGCTAATAGAGGCACACACAGACTTGGAGGCACTTAAAATAGAAGTTAAATACATGAGCTCATGAAAGGAGAACATTCACACTCAGGTTGGTGGTACAGAGAGAGAGAGAGAGAGAGAGAGAGAGAGATACAGACAGAGAGAGATACAGACAGAGAGAGATACAGACAGAGAGAGATACAGAGAGAGATTGATGAGAGACATAAATGTTTGTGTGACAGGACCAAGCTGTACTGCAGCACAATGATGTACTAATGGACCTAAATCTGCTGCTAATGCTGAAACTATGCAACTGGAATATCTGAATGACTGTCATAGAAAACAAAACGCAGTTTCACTCCCGGCAGCCTCCAGTGTTTTCTCGGAAAACAGCTACAGATGTTTGAAATGCAAAACAACAGGGGGAAGGAAGGAAGTTGTCTCAAATCACAGTTCAAATGTGCTGTTCGTGATTGAACAATAACAAATCAGAAAAAACTGCAGCTGCTGTTGGTGATTGAACATTAACAACTCGAACACTTCACAAAACGTCAGCATAATAAACCGGAACGATCGCACAAGCTGCAAATCTGCCGCCCCGAACTGAAGGGTCTGAGACCACGTTGTATGTATTAATAGCAACTATTCCATATGTAAAAGTATACTACCTTATGTTTGTTTCCATTGATCCAAGCCAGCACAAAATTGACTGCTTGATGGTCAAAATAAACATGCTGTAGACATGCACGTGGTCCACCCATCTGACCACTTGACCTGGCTGAGGCTGCCGGGGTTAAGGGGTCCAGATGCGTGAGCCTACATCGCTTTTAAGCGGGAGAAGGTTAAGTCAAAGAACCAACTGCCGTAAACATGGGATAGACTACTGCACCAGGCCTGTCTGTGCCTGAACATCTCAGATTTGGAATGAATGGCTTCATTCCAATGAATGCTTCGGTCATGTCAATTGAGCAGTTGAGTCTTAAGTCCACACTAAAATCCATCATGTATAAACACTGGATATGGGGTCAGGACATCTAGACCTTTTCAGAGAGGGGTCAGAATTTAAGTATGGACTTAGACTGTTGTTCGTCTCAACTCTTCAATTGAGGAATAGGAATACTAGACAGCTATTTTGGCCATTGTGTGCATGTGTCAGTATCCCGTCATTGTGTGGAGATGTTAAGAGATGGAAAGTTCTTATTTGCAGCTTCCAAACAGGGCTGAGGATTGTGCAAGCTCTTCAGGGTGTTTATTAGACTCCTGTTGGCCTGGTCTGTAGTCTCAGGAGCCTGGCTGCTGTGGTTTTACAGTAAGTTATATATACTGCGGTATGATATTTCTTTAGTTTTAATCAGTTAATCAGCTCCCATGTTGCAGTGTAAACTCCCTGCGTGGGCCTTTCTCCTCTCCTCTTGGCATTTTTATTATTTACAGTAGCTTGGCTTATCTGACAAGAATGTCAATATAGCTATCTACACAGACAATACTATACAATACATTTGTGCATTCATCTTCAGATATAATTAGGTGGGTAAAATATTAAACGTTCTCTACATCTAATATACTGCATGTCTAAAAGGCTGTCTAAAAATGGATTCAAACTTTAAAAACTTATTTTTCTTTTTTAAAGACTTCTTTTTAGCAGTCTAGGCGTAGATCGTCTCAATGTCTATGTACAGTATAGAAGTTTAAAAGAACTGCTATTCTAAGCTTAGATCACAAAAAAGCCTTCTAAGCACTGACTATTGCTCATTGGTTAGTGTTAGCAGTACTGGTAGTGCTACTTTCTTCTTAAGTAAAACATCCGAGTGCTTCTTCCTCCACTGTGTTTTTGGGGTGAGAGAGTCATGGTTTCAATGCAGTATAGCATGAAGAGAGTCTGTTGATTGTTGCAACAAAGTGTGACCTTTCCAGGTGGGTTTCCAGACTCTCTTCATTCTGTATTCCTGCTCATGTGTCTCTTGCCGTTCACAAGATGAATGCCCCAAAGGAATGTGAAGACACCAGTCGTCAATAACATTCAGTGTGTGAGTTGTTGCTGTTGCATGACATTACCTTGGTATGTGGTCCGACTTTGTGCTCAACAGAATGTCCGTATTGGGCTTGAGAAGCATCTAGTCTCTGAGGCAAGGTCTGTATTATCAGCAAAGTCAAGGAATTTAGACCTTTGAGCAGAACCGATTTAACAAGATGACTTTGATGTGGTTGATTGAATTGTGGTGATTGTAAGACATTTTCTTTTAAGATGTGTTCCATGAACCTTTCATCAACATAATATCGTAACGGTGTACGGTGTCACTGAGCAGCATGAGTTGGAGGGATCAGGGTTTTTTCTTTTTGTGTTTGTTTGTTTCTATTAAAGCAATTTTGCCAGGATTTTGTAAGAAATATACAATCTGTTTTCAATGAAGAAAATATTTGATAAAAAGTGTATACATTACAAACCAGCATGAACAACCGGAATATACTGTAACAGACTGCAACCAATACAACCAAACAACACATGATGTTATAGGCTGTGTCTTGGCTGTAGTTAGGTTAAGGTTAGGACCTAACCTACAGGAAGTTCTGCACACGTACTTCACCTAACATTTAGGTGAAGTACGTGGGCAGTATGACTTTAGTTGGGTGTGTATAGAGAGCTCAGACCTGCAGAGTGATGAAGGAAGGAAAAAATAACTTGTCAGGCTTTCCTTATTACCAGCCATAGTTCTTTTGGCTTTGGAAAGCATTGTATGCTAAGCAAGCAAAGGTGCAATTGGAGGTGTACAAATATGTGTGGTGTGTGTGTGTGTGTGTGTGTGTGTGTGTGTGTGTGTGTGTGTGTGTGTGTGTGTGTGTGTGTGTGTGTGTGTGTGTGTGTGTGTGTGTGTGTGTGTGTGTGTGTGTGTGTGTGCGCGCGCGCGGCATGTGTGTGTGTGCGCATGTGTACGTGTGTGCACGTGCATGCGTGCACATGGGGTGAATAGCCAACGAGAATAACCTGAACCCTATTAACCCTCGTTTATACTTTCCCCTCTGTGTTTGTCAAAAAGTAAACACAGAGAGAGAGAGAAAGAGTGAGAGAGAGGAGAGAGAGAGAGAGAGAGGAGAGAGAGAGAGAGAGAGAGAGAGAGAGAGAGAGAGAGGAGAGAGAGAGAGAGAGAGAGAGAGAGAGAGAGAGATGGAGAGAGAGGAGAGAAAGAGAGAGAGAGAGAGAGAGAGAGAGAGAGAGAGAGAGAGAGAGAGAGAGAGATGGAGAGAAAGAGAGAGAGGAGGAGAGAAAGAGAGAGAGACCGTCTGGGGGAACAGTGAGGTGGGACTTTGAAAAGGGCAGCCAAACTGCTGCTGTGTGCGACTTTGTTTTTGCTTGTTTTGCATGAGTTGCCTCCACTTCCCAAGCAGGGGGGTGGAAATTTGATGACTGTTCATTTGCCCTGAGTCCTATAGTTATCTATCTTATAAGCTGCCACGTGAAAACCTCGCATGTCTAATGTAGTTATTATTTAGCCACAACGAGGGCATTTAGGGCATCGATTTACAACAACAAGGATCACTTGGGGACACCCAGCCAAAGGGCATTGTAAAAACATGCAAAGGGGAAAAGGAAAACAGCAAAAAAATCTGCTTAAAAACCAACCCAAATTGATTAAATCAATTAATTACCAGCTGTGGAGGTCCGCTATAACTGCCTCTGTGCCAGTTTCAGCGCGTAGGAACCAACTGGCATTAAAAACACAAGGCAGCATAGCATCCCAGCATAGCATCCCATAGCTGAGAGGTTGGCTTGTGGCACAGTGTGTGGTTTGCCTAGAGATGAGGCAGCCAATCGGCAATAGTGCCTTTCATCCTGTATCCAAATAGCCGTGAATATGTAGTTTTATGAAATATAATGCAGTGCCTGTTAGGGTAATGTGTTCAGAGCGGGACTGTTTTGGAGAGCTGCTCATCCAATTTAACATCACACACCCAGGTGAGGTCGACTCCCCAGGTACTTTGTGGGTCCCCAATTACCTGACACTCAGTCTGAATTATCATTAAAGAGTAGGTGAATCACGGATATTTCCTTTAAAAACTAATGACGCATATCTATCAATGACCCCCTAAAGATGTCCAGAAAAAAAGTCGTTTCAGAAAAAATACAATATATAGGCAGAGTTGAAGAAAGAAGTTGAGCGCCCCCCCCTGCTTCCCTGAAAAGCTGTTGCTTCGGGGAAAAACAGCCGAACGTGCCATTGCGTGACGTATACAGTGGTACGCTCGGCCAACTTCTACGAGCAGGTTGTGCAGCTGAGCTTCCGGCTAAAGTTATCCACAGTAGCATAGCATAGCATAGTAGTAGGATAGCCTACTATGCTATGCTATGCTATCCAGCACAGGCATTGCGGGCTGGTTGCATTAGCCCAAGGAAGCTAGCTAACTAGCTTTGACTTCCAACCGGGCTGAATCATTGCATCTATTCTTTTCCTTTTTGAAACTGTTTTTGGTCTTCTCCGGCAACGCGGACAATTCTAGCCCCCGGGCCAACATAGAGAGTATTATTTTTAATTATCGATGTGAATTACGGGGATATTTAGTGAAAATGTGTGTTGGCATATGGGGGGATAGCTAAAATGCTACATCAGCAGTCTACATCAGCAGTTCGGCAGTCCAGCAGCAGTGGATGCAATGACCAAACCCATGTGTTTGGCGTTAAAGTTATTTTCTGTTATTATTGCTAGTATTATTACTGGACGATCCCACGGCAGCGGTGTGTGATTATTATTTCTTGTATCTAAGAAGTTGAACTAGAGATGGGAGCGGAGGGACGGAGCAGAGAGTGGGGTTCCGACGGAGCTAATGATTCCGAATGACGCTCAATAATAATGGTTGATTGTTGAATACAGAGGCTATACCTCAATGAAGTGAAACGGACTGCCATTCTGTTTCACTCGTCTCACTTCATTATTTACTTGAATCACAAAGAAAAAATAAGGTAGTATTTTTACGGTGCTGATTCAGGGCTGAGCCAGGCTATACAGAGGCTTTATTTATACTGCAATACGACCGTCATTATGCCATATGGTTTACATCTGGTCGAAATAATTCTGGTTATAACAATATTACTGATTATAACTCCCCGCCTTGCTCACATTAAAGAGCTATTTTTTATATTATAGCCTATATTACGTTATATAGATAACTAGCTGGGGAGAGAACAGGAAGAAGTTACTACATACATACATTAGAGTCTATGGGCTCGCGCAAGTACATGAACCACGTAACCAGACTATTTTCTGCCCCCTCAATATCGCAACTCTGTCTATTTCCCCCCCATACCGACACCGAGTAAACCTCACTAGCCTGCCCAAGAGACGTAATCTCTTCATGGGCAGGCTAGCGAGCGTGGCCCGCTGGAACCAGCCTGGAGGTTGGATACAGTGACTCAAGAAAGACACGCCCCCAAGCCTGTGTAGAAATGCGAGCCGTGCACAGCCGTGTTTCCCCGTAGATAATGCAAAAAACGGCTGGCGGATTATTTACAAAAAATCTCGAGTGCATAGTATAGCGGTCCTGGTCATGCTAACCAAAAAAGATTTTTATTTACTTCATTAACATGACGCTAAAATAATGGAATTCCGAGGAGTTTTTAACATGTGTTCCTATGTGTTCCTAGAGGTGTGACGTCAGCGTGTTCTACTGGTGACGCGCTGTTTTGGCTCGGGCCTTTCCGAGCTGGTGGGAGGGGTTTTTCAGAAGAGTGTCCTCCGACCAGATACAGCATAGAAACGGCTTTATATAGCCATATGTTTGCATTTTCGAATGTTATCACAACTTTGTCATAGTTAAAATGAGAAAAAGTTGATATTAGCATGATACCCTGTCTTTATAATTGGTGATTCAGGGCTGGAGCCAGGCAAGGTCCCCAAAGTAATTGATTGAAAGAGGCAAATCTGTGAAACTTGACGATCTACAGGCTTGTCTTTCAGCTATTTTCACAATGTTTATCTGTGGAACAGTGTTAGTAGTTATTATTTTGGAAGGTGATGTCCTGAAAAGTTGCCCAAGACTTTGTTTCCTTGGGTCCTCAGCAATCCACCAGCAAAGGGTGAAGTACTGTAGATGGGATGAATGGTGCTGGAGATACAGTATGCGAAGGACAGTCATACTGTACATACTGTACTCTAGGCTCCTGCACAGAGGATGCTGCAAATTGTATATCCACCGTAGTGCATTACTGCGGTGGATATGTGGCATAAATGCATGATTGTTAACACTTACTCATCGGACCTTACCATGGAAATAGAGAATGGAGCCTGTATTAAATAAACAACATTGTTGTTATTTTGACATGAGGTTTCCTCCTTTTGGGGGGAAAAAAGTTGACATATTTGTGAGTGCAGAGTTATCAGTGCAAACTGCAAAGACTACCCGGCTATGAAAAAAGCATTGAGAAATGTCAAAACAGCTCTTTACTCCACTGTTCTTTTTGTGTGTGAGCTTGTCTGAGTTTGTGTGTGTGTGTGTGTGTGTGTGTGTGTGTGTGTGTGTGTGTGTGTGTGTGTGTGTGTGTGTGTGTGTGTGCGTGTGCGCGTGTGTGTGTGTGTGCGTACACGTGTGTGTGTGTGTGTGTGTGTTATTTTGTCATTGCTTTCAGTGTTGTGTGGTGCATGCTTGCTCGCGTGCGTGTAGGTGTGCTTGTGTGCGTGTGTGCGTGTGTGCGTGTGTGTGTGTGTGTGTGTGTGTGTGTGTGTGTGTGTGTGTGTGTGTGTGTTGGTGTGTGTGCGTGTGTGCCTGGTTTCCAAGCTACTAGTGGTGTTAGGCTGCTGAATTCAGGTTCAGTGTTTGTCTGAAACCTCATTCATACCACAACACCACGGTGTTCATGGTAAATGTCAGATTGTATCTCTGTTGAGGTCAAAGTGTTATTGATTGATATGTAAATCTTGACATTTAAAACATGCAGATTCACAAGACATATATATGTCAAACATACCGCTCCTCCTAACCCAAATGACACGGTACAATTAAACTGGTTGTACTAATGGTACGACCATTTGCATTATTATTTAACGCTGTTGGAAGCCTTTATGCTTCCAACAGCATTGCAGTAGATAGTACCTACTGTATATCTATGTAAAGCACCTTGGATAAAGGTGTTATATAACACCAGTTACCATTTTATGTGTTGTTGCCTCGACTGTGAGCTAGTTCAGAATTTTATGCCTTTATTGGTATACAGTATATAAACAGGAAAAGGAGAGAGAGAGTCACAATCGGTCATTGTGATCGGGACTCTGACCCGTGGTAACCTCTCAGGCTGGAGCATATACAGCCTGACCGCTATAGGTATTGTCCAGGCTGGCCTATACCAGAGAACCCTCATTGATCCATGCCGGAACGCAATCGATTTTAAACGCCCTTTTGAGATTTTGGCCTGACCTAAGGTTTCTGGAAAAAAAAAAGCCAAACATTTACAGTATATGGCAGCATCAGATTTTTTGGGAATACTGTACATACTGTACAGAATCCAAAAATAGATTCCTGGCCTGAATGTGTTAAGTGGGACTTGATCCAGAAAGAGATGCAGATACTGTATAGATTAGGTTATGGTTTGAGGTAGGTTGTCGGTAGCCTGCATGCACTCACACGCACACACACACACACACACACACACACACACACACACACTAGCTACGTAGGCTATATGACACTGTGACGTGACAGGCGGATGACCTGCCATTTGGATGCTTATTTAAGCACACATTATTCCAGCACTGTGCCTGTGCATGTGTCTGCCTGTCACATACTGCAGATTGCTATGCACATCTCTGCCCCAGAGCCATGCCAGCACCACCTGTAGGCTCTCAGGCTCTGGAGACACACATGTTGGCCTCCCAAATGCTTCCGCCTGTCGTTCCTATACTTTGGAAGCTCCGACAATTAGCAGCAAATGAACCAGATGTCCTGATTCCCTCCCACTTCCATTCTATTTTGCCTGTACACGTCGTGTACGTTAATAAATCTTACTGGAGAGACCAAATGAACCACAAAGCCTAGGCTGAAGTTAAAAAGGGACAGATCTAGCAAGTGCTTCAATTCATATCTAGAAAATGTTTCAGATGTCAAACATTTCTGAGATGGTGATGGATGGTGATGGTCATGGAAGGGGAACCGTCTGAAAGATATTCAACTTCCAAGATAGAGTGCCAGGATTTTTTCCAACTTTCCAACTTGAAAATTATTGTTATATAATGAGGAAGAATTCTTTAAAACCCACCAAGCAAGCCAGAGAATTTGTTAGAATGTATGCCTGGTTAGCTTGGTGGGTGGTAATGGGTGGAGATCCACCTGAGCTGAAGCCACACCCAAAGGGGAGGAGTTAGGGGAGGGTCCGACAGCGTGATGTCACTATATTACAGTTTTTTTTTTTTTCATTGTCACATTTGACTGTCAAGGTTTCAGCCTCCAGAAAGAAACCCTAAATACAAAGAGAAGACATCATGCACATAACAATAACACCAGGTGGTCTAAATGAAGTACTGTCACTTCTTAAACACATGGAAAAACACGAAATTATGGCACTCCAAAAAAACTCTAAAAAATAAGTTCTCAGTCATGCTATAGTGTTAGCCCAGGCTTTCGCTTTTGTCCGCATTGCGCGAGAAGGGAAAGCCTGGAGTAAACCGTTAGCCACGGTGGCCTAGTGGGAGTCAACCATTCGGGGTGGGCGTCGCTCCAAATGATGTGACGTAGCACAGCAGTGGAGGGGCAGTAGGGGGAGGGGCCGGGGATGACCACATGTTGGCGAAATCCAATCAGATCTACCGGTATGGCTGCGCCTGTAGGCCTCTAGGCCAAAATCATTGCAGGTTAGGCCAGGCTTATGCTAGTGTGTAACAGATGTACAACTTCAAAACGTGACGCTTCACGCCGTTGTTTTGAGCTTGTACAGTATATCTGTGACTTTGTGTGATGTTTTGGTTATGATCAAGTAGCATAGAGCGTTGATTTTTGAATGTATCTGCCTCGACAACAATTCTATGTTGTTATATCAACAGCTAATGTGACACAGAGCCGTTCCATGCAGCTTTTGAAAGTTAAATCATATATATAGGTGTTTCCAGCACTTGAGATATTCTGGCTCAAAATAGACTGTCGTCGGCTCTGCTTCCCTGTGGGTTATTGTGCTGTCCCCTGGGAGGAGGAGGAGGAGGAGGAGTAGCAGTGGGACAATGATATCTGCTCTTAAATGGGTTGTCCTCTAATGTGCTGAGCAAAAGGGAGTAATATGTGTCAGAGCCTGGAACAGCGAGATCAAATAACAACAACATTCACACTTGTGAATCATGAATAAAATGTAATTTCCAATCATAATGGCGAGTTGTTTGAATGAACGAACCCAGCGTCTATGTCTCTTTTAGTTTGTTTGTTTTGTTTGGCACCAGGTGTATCTTCGCAACAGGCTGTTCCACGTAGAGAATGTCCTTGCTGTCTGTTGGCCGCAGAAACCTCTTACCTCCATGTTTTAACTTTTTACCGTTTATTCGTTATAGTGGTCCGGTTTTGTCGAACTGCAGTATGATGCAAAGATATCGTGGAAATGGCCGATCTATGATCTCAAAACGTGCCGCAGTGCGGCGCGTTTTTATTTTTGCCTTTTTTTGCCTGTAAAAAAAAATGGAACGTTTCTGAGTTTCGGACATGCAAGGTTTCACAGCCCGACAGCCAGCGACTATATCCAGAAAAAGTAAAAGCGAACCAGCTGTTGTCTCTGTGCGAGAGAACGCAGGGGGGGCTGCCAACGTTGAGCGACCTTTTTCCTCTTTTTTCCGCTTTCTCTCCTGTGGCTTGCCGTTAGTCCCACCACCACCACCACCACTGTGCAGGCAGGCCGTCGTGAGAGACATCACGAGCATCAAAATCACTTCTCTTCCACACGGCGGCGTGCGGCGTGGCATGCCGGCCCGCATCGGGGGGATAAATTGGGTGTAGGTGAGTCAGTGGGAGTGACAAGGAATGGCGTCACAGCGCCAGCCACCTGCCCACCTCTGTGCTTTGTTCTCGGCCAACAGCACTCACACTGCTGCCAAATGAGCTGTCACACGTACTGTGTGTGTGTGTGTGTGTGTGTGTGTGTGCATGCGTGTGTGTGTGTGTGTGTGTGTGTGTGTGTGTGTGTGTGTGTGTGTGTGTGTGTGTGTGTGTGTGTGTGTGTGCGTGCGTGTGCATGTGTCTATTTCCATTCCCTTTTTGCCCATCTGTCACTGAGTTTGAGTACATCGGTGTATATATGTATAGGCGATGTGCATTGCACGGCCCTGTCTGTCAGCACTGTGGGTGTGAAGACGTACCATCCGTGGTGGTAACTTGTGTGTATAGTTGTATCATCGGGCATGTAGTGCTGTCACCCTGACACGTTTTAGGTCGAACATTAATTGTCACGGCGAATAATAGTGATTATAATGATTTGTGTTTTTGCCATTTGGGAAAGTGGAACATTATGAATGGAAATTACATACATTTTAGGCTATAAATGTTATACTTTAAAGCAGTGATTCAGATCCAGTGATCTGGGGGAGAAATGGTCCCCTCCAGTAACAAGATGTGCACGTGCATGTGTGCACAGTGCACCCACACACACACGCACGCACGCACGCACGCACGCACACACACACACACACACACACACACACACACACACACACACACACACACACACACACACACACACTCTACACTCTACAGTGGGGGGAGTGCAACAGGCCAACAGAACATGCACCAAGCTCCACCCCACTTAGCCTGGTCTAGCCTCAATGATTTTGGCCTTGGGGGGCGGGGTGCTGTGGCATCCACGCGGCAGATGAGCTGCGCTCTGATTTGATCTCACTAACGTGTCGTCATCTCCGGCCCCTCCCGCGCCCGTCCACTGCTGTTCTACGTCACATCATTTAGAGCGACACCCACCCCGGAAGGTTGACTCCCCCTCAAGGCCACTTCGTGTAACACGTTTCCAGTCCAGGCTTTCCGTTTTCGCGCAAGGCGAACGAAAATGAAAGCCCTGGTGTCGAGGCTACACCCCACTCGATCGCGATATGGACCTACTGTAGTAGGGAGGATTATCCGCCCAAAAAGTACAAAAACGCTGAAGCGATTAATTAATAAGCCATTAATAATTGTGACAGCCCAGAACATGGTGCATGGTAAATAGCCAGTCGACAGCTGCTTGTGATGCTTGTAGGTCGGCTATTTCGGGTGTGCAACACAAAGAGGTGAACAAACCAGGGATAGGACGGGTGACAGAGTGATCTACTGCGTGTTTGCATCAGGCGCAGATTCTGCACGCGATCAAAAATGATGCTGTCAGTTTTGTGTGTGTACTCACTATGTCAATGCTGAGCTGCTGTGTGTGTGAGTGTCTGTGGTGTTGTACAGCATGTGTGTCTACGTATGTTTAGGCACACACGCTGAGCACACGCTCAACGCTTCACTGCCATTATATTGGATCACACAATACATGCAAACGAACATTTAGTTAATTGGAAAATCTGTTACCATATTAGCATTTACACATCTGTATTGATTTCATAGCCGTTTAGCCGACACATACAATATATGTGCAGATTGCACGTCGCGGTTGTGCTCGTTCATTTGCATTTTGCATGTACACTGTCTGAAAATATCCTTTTCTCTCTCTCTCTCACACACACACATGCACATTGCACACACCTACACACCTACACACAGACACATGCACGCACAAACACACACACACACACACACACACACACACACACATACACACACACACACACACACACACACACACACACACACACACACACACACACACACACACACACACACCACACACACACACACACACACACACACACATGCAAGCGCACTCTCACAGACTCATCTGCACACACATTCCCACAAACTGCATTCTTTATTTATCCGTGGGTGTTTTTAAACTAATTATTTAAAGTCCAGGGGAAAACAGTAATTGCCTCCCAGGAGTAACGTTGAGATGACAAATGAAAAGAGAAGAGGAGACAAGGGAGGCCTGGAGGGGATGAGAGAGAGAGAGAGAGAGAGAGAGAGAGAGAGAGAGAGAGAGAGAGAGAGAGAGAGAAGAGAGAGAGAGAGAGAGAGAGAGAGAGAGAGAGAGAGAGAGAGAGAGAGAGAGAGAGAGAGAGAGAGAGAGAGAGAGAGGAGAGAGAGAGAGAGAGAGAGAGAGAGAGAGGGAGAGGGAGGGAGAGAGAGAGGGAGGGAGGGAGGGAGAGAGAGTGAGAGAGGGAGGGAGGGAGAGAGGGAGGAGGTGGTGAGAGATAGAGCACATACAGATAGGAACAGAGACAGACAGAGAGGGAGTTAGAGAGAGACAGACAGACTGACTGGCAGGGAAAGAGTTGATGTATAGAAGGCTGTAGTTAAACGTGCAGGAGACAGATGGTCGCGGCTGATAGTAAATGAATCCCGACCAATAGTAATGGTTTCGACCTTTTTCGCCGCAGGTGGGGGAACTCCCCTCTCCCCTGACCTTTTTTCTCTATCTGCTGTGCCAGGTATCCTATGGATCACGCCAGGCATCATATCAGTCGTGGCAGGTATCCTATCAGTCGTGGCAGGTATCCTATCAGTCGGTGTTAAGCATAGGTTTTACTCAGGTTATGTTTGGGCTTAAGGGTTAGGTCTAGTAGCGACCGGTGAAGAAGGGGCGTGGCCAATAGTTTATCAATCGTGACCGATAGTAAAGCGGTCACTGGGTATGCCGACCGTTAACCATCGGTCGTGACATTTACTATCGGACACAGCCGTCTGCCTCGGTCGCAAATTGATTTCGCTGTCGCTCTAGATATGCATGCGCGCGCGTGTGTGTGCGTGTGTGCGAGCGTGCTACGGTACATATAGAGAAGAGTGCACGTGCCTTGGATACTATGAGAGCAGCGAGCCAAGACAATAACACACACGCATCACTGTTTACTATGATTGAAACAGCCTGTCTTTGGAGATGGCACCCTTGCATCTGTGTTGCGTGCAGGCAGGCGTGCTGGTGCATATGTGTGTGTGTGTGGTGTCTTAATGGCGTGTTTGTAAGACGTGGGTGGTGAGCGAGACGTCTCCATGTGCCACAGACAATACTGTATCATCAGAGAGTGACATAAGTGTTTGGAGGCTGGAACAAAGTGACAGACGTCAGGCAAGAGAGACAGACAGAGAGAGATTTGTTTTCTGATGTCACACACACTGAGACAGGTGGAAATCAACTGTCAGGGCCGTTAGACAGACAGACAGACGACCCTCCTCCCCCCGGTCGATGCTCCTGCTGCGTTCTGGTGATACATCACCAAATACAATACGGAAATTGTCTCGGCACTGATCTTGTCGATTTGTGTGCACTGCTGCGGCACGTGGAAAAATGTCAAGCTATAACCTCGTTATTCGGAAACCGCAATTAACGGCTCGAAAACCCAGGCCTCTGTGTGTGAGCTGATAAAATGAGGGAGAGACGGAGAGAGAGAGAGAGAGAGAGAGAGAGAGAAAGACAGACCGACCTTTAGAAGTGCAATTAGTAAAACCACTGAGAATGAACGTATCATTCAAAATCCATTCATACACTTCATTGTCTAAAAGACGTGAGAGAGAGACACACAGGCAGGCAGGCAGGCAGGCAGGCAGGCAGGCAGGCAGGCAGGCAGGCAGGCAGGCAGACAGACAGACAGACAGACAGACAGACAGACAGACAGACAGACAGACAGTGAGTAACACAGAGCCCCACTGGTGTAAAATGAAAGCTGGGGGGATTGAGCGAGAAGAAGATGGAGGTGATGAAAAATAGGCTACCTTGGAGGGTTTTTTTGGCCACGGCCAATCAATCATCCTATTAATCTCAATCCTTCCCTCGGTGGGTTTCTATATGAATTCCATCCGCATGTCTGCCCCCCGCCTCTTTCTTTTCTCACTGTCCCTCAGTCCCTCCTTTACCCCATGTCCCTCTGTCCCTCTGTCCCTTTACACTTGCCTATTGTCCATTGTGTCTTAAGCTGCTGCAGCTCCGCCATGGAAGAACATGTGCTCAGCATTCTCTCTCTCTCT
>CM076967.1:25596477-25613977 GCA_039105355.1 Benthosema pterotum
GGTCATTTTGTTTCCCAAATCCCGCCTGGTATTGTGGAAAAAAGCAAAAGAAATCTTAACTTTTGGGTCCTGTGGGAATAAAATGTCATGAAATAGTGGTCCGTGGCTCAAATGCTGAATAAATAGTGGGCCCTGGTAACAAAAAGGTTGAACAACACTGCTTTATATCTAACTTTTGAGGATTATAGAGTGTAGATTTGGGTCTCAGTGATACATTTTTGTGTTTATCACATATGGGGGTCCATGGCCCAATCCTAAGTAATGGTTTAACTGAAATGAAGAAGGGTTGAGCCCTATCCACCAGACCTGGCCACTCCAGGTCCGACGAGGGCCGATCGTGGCTGAAATAGCATTCAAACAATGGATAATGTTTAAAAAGCACTATATTAAATGCGCTACACACAGACATATCTCCCCCAAAAATAAAATCTTATAATTTATAGTGCAGAGATAGCCATAAAACTAGTCTCTGGCGAAGCACTCATTGACATTTATTTGCTCTTCTACAAGCAGATAGGAAACGTAATGGATCTCAGGAGATGCCTGGAGTACGTAGAACTGTGACACATCTGCTGCATGCGCGTTGCTTCTTGTGGCTTTTCTCATGCCGTTACAATACCCCTGAGGCGTGTTCGCTAACGTTTGCCAGGCCACCATGTGCACACAGAGACCATTGGCTGACATCTTGGCTTTGAATTCATTTATTGAAATTCTTCCCACTCATCAGCATCATGCTCATATTTCTGCATACACCACCAGAGCACTTGCTGTATGATAATCAAGGGCTGAATCTCTTTTGCTTCTGTTTTTTAAATTAAAGAAAGTTGTATTTATTTATTTTTGCACTTGAGCACTTTTTTGGAATTAATGACTTTTCTTTGCATTGATCTTTGGACTTTCAACTAGCCCAGATACATTGGTATGCAAGAGCGTCTATTACTGCCCACCACTTGCGTTTGACTTCCATATTGACGTGTTTGAGTTTGACTTCTAGTCTACACTCAAGACTTTTTTTTGGTGCCTCAGGGTTTTCCACAGATAGCCTACGCTAACATAATAACTTGTTTATTTGCTTGTTGAGTGCATCGGCCATTCTAAATTAGGTGTGCAACCTGGACACTGATTACAAAACCAACACTATTTGATGCTATTCAGCTCACAACATCAGCTCCTCTCCTGTGAGTGTGGGCGATAGCATACTTAGTATGGTTGTGTACTCCATAGCTTTCGGCTGTGTACATGGAGCCAACGCTACATGGAGTCAATGATAGAGATATTGAATTTGGTGTCTGTGAGCCTTAATCCGTTTTAGCATTGTTTGTTGACTGTAGTCCCCCAGGGGTCCCTCTCTACTTGCCCCCTCCTTTTTCCCTCTACACCAGGGGTTTTCAACCTTTTTGACTCCAGGGACCACCATTTATTCAGCATTTGAGCCACGGACCACCATTTGATTACATTTTCACACCAAAGACCTAAAATTAAAGAATTCTTTTGATTTTGTCCACAATTCCAGGCTGTATTTTGCCAACAAAACAGTGTAACCATCTTAATTAAGTGGCGCTACTTCAGATGATGAATATTTTAACTCTTGAGAGTGTAAAAATGAAACCAAATGGACCCTTGCGCTCTCAAGAGTTACATCTGGTTAACCAACTTTCCATCATTTAGCCTGGGAACCACCTGGAACCTTCTCAAGGACCACTGGTCGTCCCTGGACCGCCTGTTGAAAACCCCTGCTCTACACCAAATATCTTTGTGAAAATGATCTAATTTTCACCTACTATATAAATGACACAAACTCATTTCTATCCTGGCAGTATTTATTTTTACACTGTACAGTTTTTATTATTATTACCATTATTATTATTTTCTTGATGAAAATAAGTGTTAAATTGCCCGTGATATGCGGTGATATGTTTGAGAGACAGGAAGAACCATTGTTCCTGAACAAACATATCCATGCTGTTTCGTAGCGCTGATATTATTTGTTTAGTAATAGGAGCCTCCATGTCTCCGTACCTCGTTAGTAAAGAAAGACAGCACACTTTCAGTTTGGCATACCAATTTCATTCAATCAGCAGAAAGCACCCATACAGGATAATCAAGTGAAATTGGAAGCTAGTGATCAAACAAAGCAATGAGCAGGCAAAATTGGATTTGGAACAATATAAATTTGAGGCAAATTGCTTCTCTTTCCTGATTGGATGAAATTGGTGATACACCAGAAAGTGTATGCTCTGTTGACTAGAGAGATCTGGAACGGGGGAGTCTCCTGACACCTAATAAACACTTTAACTTTCAAACGAAAAACTTTTTTGTTTTAACCTAACAACGACGATGCACTATCTTTGTACCCTATGATATCACAGTTCAAGTATATATAAGCAATAAATCTCAGAATTTTATTGGCATTTTTCTTCTTTTTGTTCTTGAAATTTGGCTCCACTAGTCCTCCCTTTTCCTTAATCAGAGGCAGCTCAGTGAGGCTCTTCCTGATTGGCTAAGAAATACTCCCACCGGGACTATTTGTTAGCCAATGACAAAGCTCATAAGGATTTCTTTGGAGGCCTCCTGCAGCCCCTAGAGGCGTCAAAAAGACTAGAGTTTTTGGAGATTATCTTAATTAAAGGAAGACTTCAGGAAAACATAAAAACAATGTGGAGGGAAAGTGTGGTGACCAAGTACAGACCTGTGGGGAATTCCAGTCAAATTAGTGGGTTTAAATGGTTAACTAAGTTAATTAGTATGCAGTATTAGTATGCAATAACTTGGTCTAGTTTAATTAAGGTGATGCTAACGTTGTTATATCGCTGTATGTAGCGGTTTGGTGTGGTATTGTGGTTTCATAGATGTTTGTTGACGTTGGGCTTTAGTAGTAGTAGTAGTAGGAGGAAATGTGGTTAAGATTAGGGTACATATAGGGTACAAGATTATAGAGGACATTCACAGTTGCTCTAAGAGCAGTTTAATGTGTTTGTGACCTCACATAGAAGCAATGTTCCCCTCACCGCCTCAGGTCATTTCACTTTGCTGCTTTCCCCCATGGGAAGGCAGAGGAAAACGCCAATGATTCTCTGCCCTGTTTTTTTTTTCCTTAACCCCCTGCAAAAAGTAATTTATTGGAGAGTGGAGACAGGGCTCAAATCAGCATTGCTAATCTTCTTCATGGCAAAATTGTTTAATTGGGTTGTACTTGTGAAGATGAGGAAGTGGGCGAAGGGGGTGCATGGTACAGAATGGAAATGGGCTCTATGCCCACAGAACAAATCTTCACACTTTGGCACCGAATCCCTTCCAGCGTTGGGCAGTAACGGATTACATATTATTGTGGTAGCTTTTTGGTAGTATAATGATATTACTCTGACAAAATTGCGAACATGATTGTAATATGTTACTCCGCCAAAACACGCCTCATTACTTATTACAAATGAGCTTGTTGTTGCATCCGAAAATAGAACACATTTACAAGCTTGTATCAACAGATGTGTGCTGCAGTTTGTAGTTTCTTGTTCCTAGTTTGTGTTGTACATCTCTATTCTTTTGCAGGTGGGAGGGGGGACTTGGGAAAGTAATATGTAACATATATCTATCTACCCTTTCTCTGATTACTATTACTCTTTGATTCAAGTAGTAATATAACAGTATTAGTATCTAAGGGGTCATAAGTACGATGGATATTAGGCTACTCTCCTAAGTAATGTTGCCCAACACTAATCCCTACTACCAATGTTACCAATGATACTATTTTTTAGGCTCTGTTCCATTTGGTGTGCAGTGGTTCTCAAACTTGTTTTTAAAATTTCAAGGACCCTCATAACTGTGTACAGCCGGAAGCCAGTAAGGGTCAAGTGTACTGAGGAGAGTACACACATCCATACTGTAGGGCCATTAGACACCCACAAGACTCTTATAATGTAGTAGCAGAGTGTTTCTAGTGAGCCAACATGCACAATAGCATGAGTCTGTTTGATCAGAATGGAACAGAGTTTTATCAGCCAAAGTTTTTCTGGTACATAAAAATGTGTGTGTGTGTGTGTGTGTGTGTGTGTGTGTGTGTGTGTGTGTGTGTGTGTGTGTGTGTGTGTGTGTGTGTGTGTGTGTGTGTGTGTGTGCGTGTGTGTGCGCGCGTGCGTGCGTGCGTTTGTGTGTGCATGCACACCACTCTGCTCTTACTGTGACCTCCATTGAAAGCTGGGTGCTGCTGCGATAGAATTTCAATCCCCATGTGCTTTCTTTGGTCTACCGTGGCGGTGTCAATATTTGGGCATGTGTTTTCTTTTGTGTTCCTTTTTTTTGGGGGGGGTGGGGGGGCTGGAGTGGAGGGGTGGGGGGGGATGTTTTGGCATTGACTGAACGTCTTACACTTCAGATTCCCTGCAACAGATCAGACGCGTAGGAGAGACGAAGACAGATGAAAAGCACGCGCCGGAAAATAAAAGTGTGTGCACATTTCAGAGGAGGAGAGAGGCGTGATTTTGATCAATTGGGCAATTTTGTAAAACAACAGCTTGGAGGAGCAGGGAAGAGACGAAATGCAGTGGATGGATGGATGGATGGATGGATGGATGGATGGATGGATGGATGGATGGATGGATGGATGGATAGGATGAGAAGAAAAGGACACGGGTCAGTGGGAAAAAATGGTTTGAGAAGAGGATGATAGGAGAGAGAGAAAAAGAGAGAGGCAGAGAGAGAGACATGGAGATGGACAGGGTCAGACCAGTTCTCGCACCCACTGTCAAAGTCAAATGCTGCCGGTCGGTCGCTCAGGCAACATGCAAATGAGATGCAAACAGGCGGAACCTTGGGAGGAGGGCTATAGTGGTAGTCAGGAGGGCTAATGTTGTCATGGAAATTCCTAGTGATGCGCAACGGGAAAGCACAACCGTGTGTGTGTGTGTGTGTGTGTGTGTGTGTGTGTGTGTGTGTGTGTGTGTGTGTGCGTGCGTGCGTGTGTGCGTGTGCGTGTGCGTGTGCGTGTGTGTGTGTGTGTTTGTGAGCGTTCAGATAAATGGATTTATAGATGTATTGGGGGTGGCAGGACCAGAGGGCACACAGAGGGGCGATATTAAAAAGAGAGTAATGATAAAAATGGACTTTGGTCTTTCACAAATGACGTCCAGCTTTGACATAGATGAAAGAGAGCTAGAGAGAGAGAGAGAGAGAGAGAGAGAGAGAGAGAGAGAGAGAGAGAGAGAGAGAAAGAGAGGGGGTTGTTGTGTTTCCTACGCTAAGAAGAGGAGACTCTCTGTGATGCAATAATGCAAACATTTGGGAGCGGGACGCATTCAATTTGGCACGACTGAGCTGAGTGACAGCCTGAGAGTAAACAAACGTCTGCTTCATGCTGCTGAGGGGGAGGTGGTGGGTGGCAGCATGAAGCTGACTGAGACGGAGACGTGGAGGGTTTGGGGGCGGGAGGGCGGACAGCGTTCACTCACTTATTCACTAATCACCACCATCGTCAACCACATATGTATTGTCACTGCTCTCTCTCCCTCTATCTCTAGCTCTCTCTATCTCTCTCCCTGTCTCTCTCTCTCTCTCTCTCCTGTCTCTCTCTCTAGCTCTCTCTCTCTCTCCCTCTCTCTCTCTCTCTCTCTCTCTCTCCCTGTCTCTCTCTCTAGCTCTCTCTCTCTCTCCCTGTCTCTCTCTCTCTCTCTCTCTCTCTCTCCCTGTCTCTCTCTCTAGCTCTCTCTCTCTCTCTCTGTCTCTCTCTCTAGCTCTCTCTCAAATTCAAAGGGGAGATTTATTGGCATGAGAAAACATAGCAGATGTGGAGCAAAAGAGAATCCACAAAAAACAGTGTATTTTTGGATTTCTGTGACCTGCAGCACTCACTGACCAATTCCATTGACATTGGCACACCAATAGAAGTTGTTTTCGAGGGGCCTAGGCAAAGAGATAAAAATAATATGTGCCGTACTGTCTGTCTGCAGGTGATTAGGTTTGTGTGTGGAAGGAAGATCAAATCACTGGCCAGATCTAAACTCCTTTATGATGAGCTATAATAGGAGAAAACAGGACAAACATAGAGGAGGACACATGAAGAGACCATCATGAGACCAACCGCACCATGGAATAAGATTCGTTCTGAGAACAGAGGGAGGGAGGGAGGGAGGGAGAGAGAGAGAGAGAGAGAGAGAGAGAGAGAGAGAGAGAGAGAGAGAGAGAGAGAGAGAGAGAGAGAGAGAGAGAGAGAGAGAGAGAGAGAGAGAGAGAGAGAGAGAGAGAGAGAGAGAGAGAGAGAGAGAGAGAGAGAGAGAGAGAGAGAGAGAGAGAGAGAGAGAGAGAGAGAGAGAGGTAGAAGTATATACAGTAGGTATTCGGAGAAAATGTGAGCGAAAGGGTAAATGGGAAGAGAGAGAGAGAGAGAGAAAAGGAAAGGGAGAGGGAGATGAAAGGAAAGAAAGATGAAAGGAGGCAGATAAACAGACGGATGTATGGAGAAGATAGCCGGGGCGTGTGGAGAGAGAACGATGGATATGAGAAGAGAGCAGGGCCGGATCTACAGGCATGGGCATGACTGCCCCCCTAAATTTCCAGTCTGCCCCACCAGACACAATGGCATGCAAAACAACCCAAGATATTTCAAATTAAAGTGCTTGAAATGATTGATTTGAAACACTCCTACAGCTACACCTACTGTAGCCACACTAAACCAACAGAATTTCATCACTGAAAACAGAAAACTCTCTGTGTCACACCTTTAGCTTTATGCATGCTGCGTGCCTGTTGCATTGATGCTTAATTGCCTAAAGTCCTGTAACCGAAAATGGTATGGGTGCGACTTCATCGCCCGAGTTCCTTCGCGCCACGGGCGATGAAGCCGCCCCCATACCATTTTCTACTGCCCCCCCTCAATTGGCGAATGTTACATCCGCTCCTGAAAGAGAGGGGTGTGGAGGAGGATGAGAGGAGGAGGAGATGTGGGTGAGGATGGATGAAGAAGAGGAGGATCAGTGGTGCGGTGAAGGGGCCGTGAGGCGCGCTGGAGTACTCCTCACAGAGGGCCTGTGTTTTACAAATTACCGCCAGAGGAGAAGGGGGGGGGGGGGGGGGGGGGGGGACGCCGCCCGGCGCAGGCGGGACGGCTAAAAGGGAGGGAGAGGCATGCAGGGCCGGGCGACCAGATTGCTCACAGCTAGAGATGTTCCATGAGCACTCCGAGCCGTGCGTCATTATAGTGTGTACTGTACACGCAACACACATGAGCACACACGCATGCACGTACGCACACACACACATGCACACACATACGAACGCACGCACGCTCACATGCACACACACGCTCACACGCACACACCTATTTGACCACACAAGCGCACTCCCTGGGAAACAAACTGGCATGTAAACATGCATGGCATGGCTAGTACTAATGATGCACTGATACACACGAGACTCACACACACACACACACACGCACGCACGCACACACACACACACACACACATGCACACACACACACACACACACACACACACGCACACACACACGCACACACACGTTATCCTTCCATCATTTAAACTCTTCTCCTAAGCCACCGGGCGTATCCATGGAGCGTATCCTTCCCATCGTCCTACCGACAGCTCCCTTGCTCTTCTCTCCCTTCCTCCTCCTTCCTCTGTCTCTGTCTCTGTCTCTGTCTCTGTCTCTGTCTCTGTCTCTGTCTCTGTCTCTGTCTCTGTCTCTCTCTCTCTCTCTCTCTCTCTCTCTCTCTCTCTCTCTCCATCTCTCTATCTGGGTCTTTATCCCCCTGTTCCAGCTCCATGACCAGCAGAGAGAAGGAGCTCATAAAAGTCCCATCAGCACAGCTACCAGCACTACTACCATGCCCCCCCCTCCACCCCCACCCATCACCAGCACCCAGCACCCACCCACCCCCACCCACTGTCCTCACAGCCCCCAGCCTGCTGCCTCAGCCGCCACTCTCATTACATCAATCACCTGATTAATGATAGCCTAAAAAACGTGTCTTTGACACGATCAGTGCAAGGTCGGACGCTTCCTCTTCTTTAAATTCGTTGTGATTTCATGTGAATAAAATATATTATGGTAATTAGGTTCTCTCTTTTGGGCCGGGGGGGTGGGGTGGGGGGCTGGGGTATGCAAATGTATTGGCAACGTTTTAAACGAATACTTTATACCACTGAAATAATTATGTAGCACGGGAGTGCCGGCACTTCGACCCCTCGTTTGAGGTCAGTAGTATTTTGGCTGACAACCCAAAGTGTGTTCCCCGAGATCCACGTAGGCGCTACTGAAATTCACCCAATTCACTTTAAAACCCAAATTAAAGCAATTAATGCCTTCTTTGTGCGAATAAAATGTTATTTCAACCAATCTCTATGGGAGTACTGTATATATTAAAAGTTTGACTTCCGTTTGTGAGTTACACAATCATTATAGAACAATAATTCCCTAGTTGCCTAGCCTGGACCCATCCTCCGTTACTACATTGAAGTTCAATTTCAACTTGCAACTGGCAAGGAATCTCCACAAGTGGGCGTGGCTTATGAAGGATCAAAATACTGCCGAGGCTTCTGAAAAAAACAGTTTGGGGTGGTTGGAAAAACATCCAATCAGAAACAACGGCGCTACACAACAGGTGACGGCAGGGAAATTTGAGTCAAGCAGGCACTCGACAGACTCAGTTGCCGGTAACATTTAGAAGTTGAATCTTGCCATGACAAGGGAGGCTGCACTCCAGGCTATGAGTTGCCTGAGATATGTTTGGATTGCTCAATGCATCTTTTAAGTCATATGGCTGATTGACTACATAGAAATGGATATAAGGCACATACATGTTGACAACGTCACTGCAAGAATGGTCAAGAAAGGCTTCTGAGAAAATGCGTTCAATGCATGTCCACAGTGGTTTTGACTGGGCTCTGGCGGCCATTAGCATGTGTTGTTGTTCTTGGTCGTGAGGTTGATTATTTTTCTTTTTGACAACAAGCCATGGGACTGTTTTCAGTGGGAATTTCATGCATCAAAGGTGTAAATATGCCGGCATATGCTTCAAACAAGCCAGCCAGTCTCAGTATGATGGAATATAATAATATAATTCAGGGAAGATCTGAAGTTATCATCTTCCCTATTCTACATTGTAATGCAAACTATTTGTTCCTGAGTTTGGGTGAGGCCAATGCTGGCTGGCAAGTGTTATTGCATGAAGCTCAAAAAGCAATCTCCCTTCTGTCTGAATTGGCTTTGACATGAAACATGAAAGTCACGCATTGCAATGGAGTCACATGGCAAAATGATCACGGTACAAGCTCACAATGCATCTCATCACAACGCGACTTGAGCTTAAAATACCGTAGACTGTCTCTCTCTCTCTCCTTTTTTTTTTTTTTTTAGAAAAGTTTACTTTTCAAAATTCCTAATGACTCCGCGGTGAAAGTGGTTAAGTATTATGAGCCGAAAACACAGCCGAGAATGTGACACTCCTCAATGTGTCAGCAGCACTCCACTGACAAGGTGCAGGTTTGACAGCCATATACCCGTATCTAACTGACAAACAAATATTCCCCCTGGAGAGCCAACATAGACAGGCTGAAAAATAAAATGGAATAGAAAGTCAATAACAGCCAGCGTTCTCGTGGTGAGCTGTCCATTTCCATTAAGCACACCTTTCTACTCCGTCCACACCGGCTGCAGTAAAGCTGGGCTGCTTCTGCTGCGGCTGTATGTCAAAGCAGTGCATTGTGAATGATAAACATGACTGCTTATATACCGTCTCCAAACCAGAGGCCTTGAAGGCTTTCTGGCAGCCAGAAAGAGCAAAATGACACTGCATCAGTGATGTGCAGTATATTATAGGTGAAGTCACTTGGTCACTCACATTACAGTAAAGGTGGGAGAAACTGAAGCAAAAACAGGGCGGATCTAGGCATGGGCATGGGGGGGCAATGCCCCCCTAAATGCCCAGTCTGCCCCAGCAAACACGATAGCATGCAAAAAAAACCAAGATATTTCAAATTCAAGCGCCTATATTTAAAATGATTTGAAACACTACTACTGCTACTAACTAACTACAGTTGTGGCACCACTAAACCAACAGCATTTCATCATTGAAAACAGAAAACTCTCTGAGTCAGACCTTTAGCTTTCATTCTGCCTGTCTGTTGCAACTTCAACAACAACTGATGTTGAAGTTATTAATGCTTAATTGCCTAATAAAAGTCCTATAACCAAAAATGGTGTGCCCCCATATCACCCCCCCCCCCAATTGGGAAATGTTACATCCGCCCTGTGTCATATAGTATATTGTTAGTGGTTTTCTCCTCATCCATATTTTTGCAATTTATAGTGCGGTTGTCATCTAACACCGTATAGTATCTGCAATGGAGGGTGCATGGGTCTACTGTAAATTATTTTGTTTGTCTGTTTAATTAAGCTGGCTTGTCTTTTTCTCAACAAAGAATTAAGTGAGTGAAAGCACAAAACATACACTGCGGTTCAAGTTTGAACTCGTTAAATGATGGGCTGCCATTACACGTTGTGTTACGGCGTCAACACTCAAAAATAGCAGCGAGCTCTGAAAAGATGCTGCCGACAGCTTTTGACACACCCACTTGACGCCTACAATCTGACTGCACCTGCTAAAAAACAGGGGCGGATGTAACATGTTCCATTTGGGGGGGCAAGAGAGATGTTTCAGGGGCAAGAGAAAATGGTATGGGGGCGGCTTCATCGCCCGTGGCGCGAAGCGACACGGGCGATGAAGCCGCACCCATAGCATTTTCGGTTACAGGACTTTTACTAGGCAACTAAAGCATCAGTTGCAGTAGAAGTTGCATAAGACACGCAGCATGCATAAAGCTAAAGGTCTGACTCAGAGAGTTTTCTGTTTTCAATGATGAAATGCTGTTGGTTTAGTGGTGCCAAATGTGTAGTTCGTACCAGTAGTAGTGTTTCAAATCATTTTAAATATAAGCACTTTCATTTGAAATATCTTGGGTTGTTTTGCATGGCATCGTGTTTGGGGGGGCAGACTGGGTATTTAGGGGGGCATTGCCCCCCCATGCCCCTGCCTAGATCCGCCCTGCTAAAAACATTGTTGCTCTTCTTCATCCTGCCAACTAGGGCCAGTGTAGAATTGTGCTGCTTGTCTTCTACCCTTGTATAAAACATAGGAACAGAAAAACAAAGTGCTTCTTTTCGGGTGCCTCTCGGTTCGTTTCTCTCTCAGTTGGTAGTATCACAATGTATTACGAAGCTCACAAACAAACCAGATCTAATGTAACTTTGGCAAGAGATACAAGTGAGTGGGAGCAAACCTTTGAACTGAAGAAAGTAGTTTGTCAATGATGAAGATCAGAACCGCTGTGAGAGTCAAATGGTGAAGAAAGTTACTTACTGACTTACTTAACCCTATTATTGATGATTCCACACACTTGTTTCTAGGGCTCCATATAGTCCTACTTTTCTTTTACTATCATTAATATATATTTTTTTACTCAAATCCTTGCTTTTATGGGTACATATGGGTACATACATATACGTACTGTATTTTGAGATGGGGTTTGGAAGCCAAATGCATATACTGTACGTTTGGGGGCACACTGACACACTGGTAAGTGTTACCTCACAGTTAGAAGGTTCTGGGCTCGATTCCCATTAGTGATGTTGTGGGGCATGTCTCCTCCTCTGCGTAATTATAGTGCCCATGCCCGAGGCGTTGTTGGAGAAAGGGCCTTCCGTTTTGATGTTCTCCCCATGTCCCCTAGGGTATAGGTACCCTCACAAAAAACAATCCTCGTCTCTGGACTGCCTCTTCCTGGCCACGTCCAACCAGGGAAACTCCCCCCTGTCAGGAGAAGTCAAGGCAGCATTGAAGGAAGCATGAGGCCAGTCCTCCCCAGGTTAGGAGGGTGTTTGGAGATAAAACAGCATTGTTAGCTCATTGTGAGTCTCAGTCATGGCTGGTAATGGAAAAGGATTGTCAACTTCAGCTTTAAGTGCAGGGAGAGGTTTCAATCACAGGTGAAAATCCATCAGTAAAGTTTGCTTTCTCTCTGTCTATCTCTTTCTCTGCAGCGTGGGAAGAGAGTAGACTGCAAAAGTGCTACAGTTTTTCCCCCACAGTGTCTGTCAGAGTCTCAGAGTGTTCTGTCTGAGTGCAGTCCTATTGAACCTGATTCACAGTCTTTTCATTTTACAATTTAGGCATTTAGCAGGCGCTCTTAATCCAGAGTGACTTAACATTAAGCAAGAACAAAACATGGCGATAAATCATACATTAACAAACAGTCATCATGAATCATGCGTAAGCTACGAACGTAACAATGGAATAATGAAAATAATGAACCTATACCGTATAATATATAGTGCTATACTATGTCTACATAAAAAGGTTGTTGGGTTTAGAAGAGTGCTACAGCAAGCGCTATGGGCCAAGATAGAGTCTGAAGACTACATTGCATGTGGTCATTGGTCATCCATGCCCCCTAAGTTTGAATTGAATTTGATAAAGGTGCAGCACATATAGATATACTCAAACAGTGCATATATACATTACATACATACTACATACAAATTATATACATACAGAGTACTATATAGGCTACTTCACTTCAAATATATACAGATTCATAAAGTGTGAGCATCTCCTAAAAAAAAAAAAAAAAAAAACATCTTACAACTTACCATGTACTTAGTAATTCTATTCCAAGTAAACAAAACAAAGAAATCAAAGTTTTTGAAATGATTAACTGACCTCTGGTCATGCAATGCAAATGAAAATTGAATGCATGATATGTTGTTGGGTACTTGATAGTGTTATCTAGATGTTTTCTTTTTAAGTACACCAAATTTGCTATTTTTATTATTACAGGACAAAAGCACCCAATACGGCAAAGAGCTTTAATAATACGCAATAGTGAGTTTTACCCACCTGCAGGCAATATATTTGACAGAGTACGTGTCACATTGATGAAACGGTGCATATCTCATTCCGCAATGAGACTTCAATGTTTCATCAGCAGACTTAGAAAGAAATCCTGCAGGAGCACACAGGACTAAAAGGGATGTCGTGTCAAATGTTTAACATTTAACAATGTAATCATTACGCTACCAGACTGTTGAAGCATTTTAACATTCCATTTCACACATTCAGATGCTAATACAAAGCTCTTATCCGGCAGAGCAATTTAAATGAATTAGAACCAAAGTTATGGTGGGGGAAAAAGTGCTGTGGTCTTTGCGGCTATAGCTGAGTGTCTCGCTTAGACAGAGAGAGTGTCCATTGAGGGACGGTATTTTATAATGATGACCCGAAAAAGAGACTGATGATTCATACTTCGTCATGTGAAGGTGTGCTGCAGGGCGGACAATAGCTGATCTGCAAGCTCATTATGCATGACATCACAGTCTCGTCGTGAGCTTGCAGCTTGGCTTTTTTTCCCGGCATGAGACACCGGTGGGTTACAAAGTATAAATCTACCTGCTGTCTGGTGCAAGACACGGGAAATATTTCGAGGTGATGCAGATTCTTTCAAGCCAATTATACATAATATATTCTCCTATCCCCAAGCCCCCCGTGCTCCTCCCTCCGCCTTCTAAAAGGCAACCCGGTCCGTCTACCCTTCCTCTGTAACATGTCTCTATGACTTTGAGAGTTTGCCATTATGGCATCCACCCATTTATGACATTACATTATTGTCAATTGTGCAAAAAGTCTTCTCTTCTAAGGGAGTGGTTTAGGCAGGAGAGGAGGGGTATTTGGTTTCATTCAGGTAGTGTGTGTGAGAATGGTGTCACAGTGTTCTTTGTCCCGCTGTGGAGAGAGAGCCCTTCAACCATTCTAGTGCCATCAATACAGGGCCAGCTCCACCGGGACGTGGTCCTGAATGCACCCGGCCCTTTCATTATTACTCTGGCTATTTCCCCAGAGTTTTCTCCAGTTCTCTTCAGTTCTCTTCTCTTCGTGACACAAGAGACGGTGTGTTTTTGTTGTGTTTGGGGGGCCATTTTTTTTTTTTTTTTTTTTTTGGTGGACAGGGGTTATTTCTGGGATGGGTTTTGGATGAGTGCTGTTCGAGTGTGCGTGTGCGTGTGCGTGTGCGTGTGTGTGTGTGTGTGTGTGTGTGTGTGTGTGTGTGCGTGCGTGTGTGTGTGCGTGCGTGCGTGCGTGCGTGCCTCGTGCGTGCGTGCGTGTGTGTGTGTGTGGATAGAGAGAGAGATGCCACACAAGAAGAGGGAGTTAACAGTGATGGACAATAACAGAGCAGCAGAACAATAGAACGATGACAATGAAGAGGAGATTGGATTTAGGCCGATTGTTTCCTTCAATTACTTTTTCCATATATTTGATTTCATGATAATAAAAAAAAGATGACATCAACAAATCAAACAAATAATCTGTTAAGGACATTTTCCGGTGCTAAACTGAAAAAGATTTGTCTGATTAGCTGCACATAGTTTGTGACAGAACCCCAGGAAGGGCTAGAGATCCATTAGCGACAAACAACCAGGTTGCAACCTGGTCATGACCTGCACAGTATATATTGTATACTGTAAACTATAAACTAGTTGCAATCAGGTTGCAACTAGTCTCAAGGTTGCAGGTTGAAACGGAAATGGTAAAAAAATAGCAAATAGCAAATAGCCTTGTGGTAACCAAATTCAACAATATAAATACAGATCTTTAACTCTTGCGAGTTAAATATGTCTGTCTGTCCTCCTTCTCCCCCTGGTACCAATGTCAATACAGCATGGATATGTGAACAAAATCGAGAACAGAATATAATATTCTCATCTTGGGTCTGAGAGTCTACAGTAAATGTTGGTCTCCGTGGCTCCAATGCTGAACAAATAATGGACCCAGACGTACATGACATGGGTTGAATGAAAACCACTGGGCTATAAATGACTTCCTCGTCTAGCCGACAGCCATGCAAGGACAAACATGGAGCCACAATGGAATCTGTATTGCACCACAGACACTATAATACACAACAAAGACACTGAGGTTCCACTCCCTGATCCTTGTCCCTGTGTGGCTGCTCTCCATCCCCAATGAATACACATCCACCAAATGATTGAGTTTCATACATTCATCACATCCCTGTCTCCGGTCTAGTGTTGTCAAGAGCGCTTGGTCAAAGGCCAAGACAAGACCAAGACCTAGGGGGGTCGAGACCTGAAACAACCGCAGACTTGGTCAAGATGAGATCAAGACGAGGATACACCTAGAGGGGTAGAGACCAAGACTAAGAACTAGACTTGTCGAGACTGATGCTGAGCCAAGACCTAGAGAGGCCGGGGCCAAAAAGCCAATTTTTGATTGTTCTGTAGTAATAGTAGCCTACAACATAACACATTACTGTACAATACTAACTGTCGGTTTGCGGACTGCTAGCGATAAGCACGTCATCCAGCGCTGCGCTCTGTAAAGGCCTCGTCCGTCCGCACAATGAATATAGGGCATTTCTTTTGCATTGTCTCGAGTCGTCTCGGTGGTGAAAGAGACCCGAGACATTTCCTCCGACATTAGGACAAGACCAATACAAATTGAGGATGTGACCAAGACAAGACCATGAGACATGAAGTGCAGAAATGAATTGAAGGGTGAGACTGAGACAAAAGCAAAACAATTGAGGGCGAGACAAAAACAAGACTGAGACAACGAAAATTTGTCCCGAGACTGGTCTCGAGACGAGCCAAAGTCTCGAGTACTACAACATTACTTCGATCTACGCTGCACTAACTTGTCTAGAGCCAAAGCCATGCAAGGACAAACATGGAGCCACAATGGAATCTGTATCACCACAGACACTATAATACCATTGTTATTGTTGTTGGTGGGTTGGGTTGTTACAGCCTGGGTTGCTCTGGTGGGTCTCTCATGGGTCTATTTTGGGAGGGCAGGGCCGGGGCCACGGGCGGCTGGCCAAACACACAACACGCCACTAAACACGTTGTTGTTGCTGCGGTTGTTGTGATGATTTTGTTTGTTTGTTGTTTGTCGTTATTGGCGCTCGTTTCGCGGGAGCATGCAACGCATTAGCCGGAGTTAACTGCCGTTGCACCTCCCAGCCTGGTGGGGTCGACAGGGGCCACTGTACTCATTAGCAACCCCCCACCCCACCCTACCCCCATCCTGTGTGTGTGTGTGTGTCACACAGTTGATGATAGTAGTGAGTTGTGGTAGTGGAGCAGACGAGAAACAAACAAACAAATTAAAACCCCTCTCTTGTGTCTGCCATTCGCTATCACATAATGACTGTATAGTGTTATGACACAGAGAGAGACGGGGAGGGAGAGAAGAGGAAGAGGGGGGGTGATGAGGAGAGACAAATGGGACCAGGGGCGGATCTAGCCATGGGCATGAGGGGGCATCATGTTTGGTGGGGAAGTCTGGGCATTTAGGCGGGTCCCTATGCCCATGACTTCCCCACCAAACATGATGGCATGCAAACAACCCAAGATATTTCAGTGCTTATATTTAAAAGTATTTGAAACACTACTACTGCTGTGCTGTACTGTACTGTATTTAGTTAGAACCAAATACAGTCATCTCACCACTAAACCAACAGCATTTCATCATTCAAAAAAGAAAACTCTCTGAGTCAGACCTTTAGCTTTATGCATGCTGCGTGCCTGTTGCAACTTCTACAACAAATCCAGCGTAAGCGATAGTTCATGGAGGCACGGAAGGCAGATTGGTGTAGTGTATCATGCTCCATCCTTCCCCTCCGCCTAGACCTGTCCCTTTAATCTGCAGCTCCCTATGTTATCCCTCTCCCCTATTCGCTACAGCATTTCATTCACGCCCACCTTTCCCATAGTTCAATTCAGGCAGGCTTCTTAAGCAGCCCCAGTTCACTATTCAACCTCTTGCTGAGCTGTCACGCTCCCCAGCTCCGTGAAATTTTGAACCCCCTCCTCCCCGACCTCCTCCCCCTTGTTCTCGCCCAGTATTATCGGTGTTGAGTTATGTACTTGCCGGATCTGTTCTCATGTTATGGTGTTGTTATGTTGTGTTCCATATTGCTCTTCATGTACTGATGTTGTGTTGTTAAACGGCTCTGCTCAGGGGGGTTTGATATCAGAGCCGCACTCGGTTCACAGGATGCGATATCAAACGAGATATCAGATCTATGTCTGTTCATAGATCCGTTATCTCATGGGCAGAGCCACTCCGCCATACTAACATGCAAAAGCTTTGCAATAAATGGTTGGTCAATCTGAGCTGAAGTGTGTCAATGAACTACTGTTATTACTGATGCTTACTTGCCCGATAAAAGTCCTGTAACCGAAAATGGTATGGGTGCAATCACCACATCTATGGGACGGAAAGGGAGGAAGGATGAAGAGAGAGAAAAAGAGAGAGGCCAGAGAGAGAAAGTTGTGAACCGCTGTGACAGGAGGATAGCAGATGGAACACAACCACCCTAAAGAATAATCATTGTGTCGCATTCTTGCGTCAAGTGAACTTGGAACATAGAAATTCTTTTATTGAAAGTCCAGGCCTTTTCAAATGTATATGATT
>CM076967.1:25623977-25646477 GCA_039105355.1 Benthosema pterotum
GCCCCTTTTCAAAGCAATCAGATAAAAATGCACATGATGCAGTCCCTCTCTTCGCGCTGTGTGTGTGCGTGTGAGTGTGCACGTGCGTGTCTGCAGGTGAAAGTCTCCTGCAGGCAGTAGTAGTGTAATAACAATGATTACACCACCAAATTAAAGCAGCAACGCTCTCAAGGCTGCGGTAGCCTAGTAATCATCGACCACTGTGTGGCCATAACACGCTTGTGTGTGCGCGCGCACCCGCAAGTGTGTGTCTGTCTGTGTATGTGAGTGTGTGTGGTTTTTGCAAAAGTGATGGCAGAACAGGTACTGTATAATCAAGGCTGAAAGTCTTTCTCACTGAAAGCCTTTCAGCCTTTAGAATATTGAAGTCTGACACATAGGGCCTACAGTATAAGACACATATAAGAAGTCATTGAGACAGACACAGACACAGACACACACACAGACACACACACACACACACACACACACACACACACACACACACACACACACACACACACACACACACACACACACACACACACACACACACACACACACACACACACACACACACACACACACACACACACACACACCTTGTAGGACTTATGGTAATGTTTTGGCCATTAACACTGGCTTATTAACAGAGCCTCCAGCCGACTGGTTCTGATTAATCCCACCCCTGTGCGGCGTTATTAAACTGCTCATTAGAATTATCAACAGGTGCATCCAGGCCTGACAGATAGCTGCCTACTGCAAGGCTCTCCATGTAGGGCTCTCTCTCTCTCTCTCTCTCTCTCTCTCTCTCTCTCTCTCTCTCTCTCTCTCTCTCTCTCTCTCTCTCTCTCTCTCTCTCTCTCTCTCTCTGACTCCCAGAGACACAGGTTTCTTGTACATCTTCCAGCCGACGTTTTGCCTGTGTGAATCCAACTGTCTTGGAAGCCCGCCGTGGCTATAGGGCCCCTGGTTTGGTTTGAATGCGCAGAGAGAGCCCATTCAGCAGGGATTGAGTTATATAAGCCAGCGCCGCTGCTACGGTTTATTCATTATCCTGCAAGCGCTCCTAAATTAGATGAGAGGGGTGAGTTGGTGTGTTTTTCTCTCTCTCTCTCTTTCTCCCGGCACTGTGTGAGGAAACATGCATCATCTCCCAGGTAGAGAAGTTCAGCACCGGCGATGTTTACTACCTCCTCTTGGGCTTTGGGCCGTTGATCCTCCCGTGTTTTTTCCGCTACACTCCTCGCCTCATCTTTTATAGCGTCTGCGCCGCGCCGGCTCTCGTGTATTACACCGGAGTAAACAGAGAGAGAGAGACGACTATGCTATTAAAATCTATAGTGTGGAGTTGGCTCATTAATGTTGGTTTGAACTCCGGGCTTTAGAAAGGCAATCAGCGGAAGTCGTTGCTCTAGCTGTGTGTGTGTGTGTGTGTGTGTGTGTGTGTGTGTGTGTGTGTGTGTGTGTGTGTGTGTGTGTGTGTGTGTGTGTGTGTGATGTGAGTTGGCAGGTGGTTGACAGCTTCATAGAGGAATTAAAGACTGCTAAAGGATGGGGTTGATTTTGCACAGCCAAATCCTTACAGGTACATTCTGACACAGACATGTATGCTACTCTGTTTAACCCATTGTGTCCTATCTAGTTTCTGAATAACATAATATTCAAAGATTTCACCACGTTTTCACGATTTTTCAAAAATAGCAGAGATACGCTATGAGCTTGTAGATCTGCTATTTTTCAATAGTTAAAACATAATGCTTAGAACACCAAAACGCGTTCAGTACACTAACGGTTAATTCCAAATTAAACGTATTCCAATTAACTCCATGGGATATGTACTAAGGCTTCTGTCACCTTGACTGTAAAATATAGTTAAAAAGTAGTGTGTAACTTTGACACTTGATTGTTGTTCATTTTGCTGTCTTGGATTCTTTTCTGCAAGGCTGCACGACTTTCTTCTGCAGTCGTCTGTCACCTCAGGGCGCGTAGAGCCAAGCAGGTCTCTTCATGTGGGTCTGCTGTGTGTTGAGTCTGTGCTCCAAGGTCTTGGTCTATTACATCCGGTCAGAGGGTTCAGGCCTCTAGGTCGTCTCCAGACGGACTGAAGGCCAGGATAAATGGTAAATGGTGCATTTATATATAAGAGCCTTTATCCAAGGTGCTTATTCAGTGATTGTGTTGTGCTACACTCACACACTGATAGGAACTGGAGGACATCCAGAGCAATTTGGTGTTCAGAGTATTGCTCAAGGACACTTCGACACTAACTAACTCTGAGGGAGACTGAAGTGCTGCATGGGAACCTTACCGGTTCCTATCCGGCGCCGCTCCGTCATTTTCAATGGAGACATACAGTATTTTAGTATAATATGCACAGATTCATTTTAGTATAATACGCACAGATCCCCAGGCTTACATCTGTGAAATGAAAGTTGCTGCCCCTGGTTGTTGGATGGTGTGGTTTGGTGGATGGTGTGGTTTGGTGGATGGTGTGGTTGGTGGTGTGGTTGGTGGTGTGGCGTGGTTGGTGGATGGTGTGGATGGTGTGGTTGGTGATGGTGTGTGTTATGTGTGTGATATTCGTCTGGCAGACGGATGGTGTTGCCATATACCAGCGTATTTGCTGCATTGCCGCAAGGCGAGATGCTGCACGCTGTTGGTTTTTCACTAATCCCAAGTACATTTACCCGATGAATTCCATTAAAAAAAAAAGAAATCTCCACAAAATATATTGAAGTTAGTTTATTGCTGTTGACGGGTGTCGCTGTGAGCTTGTATGTAGGGCATTATTATACATTACTTTTTAAAATAACCAAATTGAAATATCGGGCCTCTGCCTGAGGGCAGTGACATACTATTTTGTTTGCAAAACATTTTGGCATGAAAATAGTGACAGACGTCAAAGGGAGATGTCAGAGAACGAGACAACACCAACAAATTAAAAAGACAACAACAGAAAAACCGTAACGAGAAATTCACATGAGGGAGAACTGTCAACTGTGTTGTCAGATACATGTGAAGTGAATACATGTGAGAAACAGACAGAGACACAGAGAGTGTGACTGCTTGTTAAAATGGGGTTGATAGATTTAATGGATGTTGTCAGGCAGTCTCTGCCTGCCAGCAGTATTTGTAGGCAGACTACAACGATGCAATTTTGTTTATGTGTGTGTGTGTGGGGAGGAGCATGTGTGAATAGATAACCACACTGTGTGTGTGTGTGTGTGTGTGTGTGTGTGTGTGTGTGTGTGTGTGTGTGTGTGTGTGTGTGTGTGTGTGTGTGTGTGTGTGTGTGTGTGTGTGTGTGTGTGTGTGTGTGTGTGTGTGTGTACACGCGTGTGCATGTGTAGACTCTGTACTTATCTCTGTTCAGCACAGGCGAGGTCCAAAAAAAGAAGCTTATTATGTAAAGAAGTGCTTTGTACGTCATAAATGACTACATGGCCTGGGGGAGGTTAGAGGAGACAAGAGGTAGAGAGAAGAGGAGTGGACACACACAGGCCAGAACACATGTGTGGGGGCCCTATGATGGATAACACACACATGCATGCGATCACATGCACGCACGCATACAGCAGCCATTGTGTTGCTTCTGCACAGATGCAAAGTACTGCGAGAGAGAGAGAGAGAGGGAGAGAGAGAGAGAGAGAGAGAGAGAGAGAGAGAGAGAGAGAGAGAGAGAGAGAGAGAGAGAGATAGAGAGATAGAGAGAGAGAGAGAGGGGGAGAGCATGAAAGTCAGACATCAAGGCAAGAATGGGTTTTTTGGACAAAAAAGATGTGAGATGTGACTGAAAAGCTTTAACAGTTCTGTCTGGGTCTGTCTGTATGTGTAATTCATCTCTGAGGAGTCTCAGCATTGGGCCATGAGTGCCAGAGACAAGAGCAGAGAATTCACACATACTGTAGTACTGATTTGAAAACAACATCAGTCAGCGCGCGTCTCACACGCACACACAAACACACAACAGTGAGAAGTGATCAGTGGCTTGGGCGCAAAAAAAGAAATAAAATCACACGTCCACCTGCCTCTCTCTGTACCCCCCTCCCCACCCCCCCTCCACCCCCTCTGGGGAGGCGAGAATCAAACACGCGAACTCTCAAAACGAAACACGACAAACAAAACAAACAGAATCTAATCCACCATTGTAATCAAAACAGAGAATGAGAGAGACACGGCTCTCCTGACGTGAGCAGATGGCAACTGATGAAAAAGACAGGAGCAGGGACAGAGAGAGTGTGGGAGATAAAAACAGAGAGACAGAGTCTACAGTATAATTACTTAGTGGTTCTCAACCTTTTCAGGTGGGGAGGGACCCCCCAAAGTTTTTAACTGGAGACCCCACATCCTGCATGAGAAGCACTTGTAGGAGTTCACTTGAGATATTTTCTTTGGTGTATTCAAATATTGTGAAAACAGTAGATCTACAAGCTCAGGTGTTGTAGATCTGCTCTTGTAGATCTTTTTATACTATTTGATCACATTTTCACCAATTTTATATTTTAGTATATCTTATACTATCTTTTCTTTCGTTTTGGCATTTTCACCGCAGCGCCTAATAAACAGCTTCGGTAACTTCCCAGTGCCTAAGAGGTTGCCCAAAAGGTTGCCGCAACAAACAAACAAAAAAAAACGTAAACAGCCTTGCAACAAACGGAAAATAAAACACTCACAAAGCAACGTGCAGCTATACCGATTAAATGATGTGTCGTTTCTTGTTTGATCTTGAAAGCCCCCCCCCCCCCCCCCCCCCTGCACTAACTCACTTACTGGTATATATAACATAGCTGATTGTGCGTCATAAGGTTGTTTGCCCTGATGAAGGCTCTGATGACCAACCGCTTGGCCTTTTAAATAAAGCTACATGGACTGAAGTGTGCGGAGGCCTTTGGCCTTTAGAATTGCTTTGCAGTCCCTCTGGCACCCCTCAGCCATATTCAAGTGCAGTGATCTTCTCACCGGGACAGAAAGGTCAAAGTGAATGTCAGGGAGAATGCATGCAGACACACGGCACACGCACACACACACACACACACACACACACACACACACACACACACACACACACACACACACACACACACACACACACACACACACACACACACACACACACACACACACACACACACACACAGGCACACGTGTTGGTTTAGCAGATGCTTTGCAGACGTTGTGTTGGGTTACAATGATTCCATGTCGACCTACAGTATAGGAAAGATACAAGGATTTCTCACGTACAAGGTTTATTCCAGCAGAGTTAACATTGTGGCTCTTCCAAGTCATCAGAACCTACTGTATATCCTCCTTACCATGACTTCAACTCATTAAAAACGTGTTATAAAATATAAATGCATTTACATTATATACAGTAGCAGTTAGATGCACTTATCCAGAGTAAAAAAACGGATTAAGTTTCCCAAAGGGAAATGTGTGCATTTAATTACATGACAATAAAGGACCTGAGGGGGATGATTTTATCAACAGCATGCTAATGTATATACATGGACCACACATTACAATGCATCTATTTATACTTGTAGATTGTCAGTTTCCGAAAACATAAGTGCTGACTTCTGCGTTCCAAGAACTCAGGGTTAGAATTACCTTCTGCTTATTGTAAGTAAGTAAGTCAGTAGTATGTGCAGAAGGTTATTGTCAGTATCAACTCATGAGAACGTGTGAGTCATATGCTGAGATGGACTCTGGGGCACCAGACCTACCATGAGCTCCCAGTACTTGACTGCATGACCTGGCGGTCAAGTATACTGTAGCCCTGCTACAGTATACTCACTCACTCATACACTGAGTTGGCGGCTGCCTGGAATCAAACCCATGACCTTGTGTTCCAAAGGCACAATCTCTCTACTGACTGAGCTTTACTGTACTGTGGAAACCAATCTCCTCCTAAGCAGACATCATGAAGTGATGCTCTGAGAGGCCTGGAATCTGAAACCGAGCCGTGGACCTGTATGTGAATATTCGCTAGAAGTCACTGCAAGGTTCATTTAGTTCTAAGTAGAGAATAGATGCAGGACACTGTATAGTTCCTTGATGGAAGAGGCAGAGCCTGTAAAATGGAGCCGTCATGCTGGGTTGGATGGGGGATGAGAGGAAAGCTCAAGCCGTGCTATACTCATACAGTGAGTTGCCGGTTGCCAGGATTCAAACCTGTGACCTTGTTGTCCAAAGGCACAAGCTTTAATTGTGTTAATTCCTGCAGCCTCTGTGTGTGTGGGGGGGGGGGGGGTGTTTATATGCAAATATCATGACCAATGGCATTGGAAGACTAAACGATGAACATCAATCATCATGTTTATGTGGAAAAACAAGAACTGACACATCTTCAATTAATTGGCAGCTGCTGTGTTATTTCTGCAGAATTGACCTCTGAGCCTTGGGATGGTATTTGTACCTAATTGGCTATATGGTCTCTCGACAACTCTTCCATCTCCAAAGTCCCTGTGCCTGTTTATTAGGCAGACTGCAAGCTGCCAAATATCAATTAGTAATGAATTAAGGCAGTGGTCCTTGAGAGAGTTTCAGGTGGTCCCCAGCTAAATGATGAAAAGCTGGTTAAGCCAATGTAACTCTTTGAGAGTGTAAAAATGAAACCAAATGGACTATACTGGGTCCATTTGGTTTCATGTTTTACACTGTCAAGAGTTAAAATATTCATCATGTGAATTATCCCAAGTCTACACAACACAAGAGAATGTAGAAGATTAACAGTCATTTTGATCTGTATGTTTTCCTGTTTTGTTTCCTAAATCCAGCCTGGAATTGTGGACAAAAGAAATCTTTAGTTTTGGGGTCTGTCACGTCTGTGGGGCTAAAATAGCACCAGATGTTGGTCTGTGGCTCAAATTTTGAATAAATAGTGGGCCTTGGTATCAACAAGGTTGAAATACACTGGATTAAAGGGATAAAGTTAACAAAAAGCAACACTGGGGCCTTCCAGGGCTAAACAGTCAGACACGTCCCATGAAGTTCTCACAAAGTCTGGAAAATGTGAAACCGAGCCGAGTGAAGCGCATCCAGAAACCTGGGAAATATAGATGGCAACTGCAAGGTTCATTTAGTTCTAAATAGTGGGAAAGAGAGAATAGACGCAGGAGGCCACTGTACCTTGATGTGAGAGGCAGGGCCTGTAAAATGGAGCCGTCAGGCTTGGATGGGAGATGAGAGGCTGATGACAGAGCAGGGGAGGAGAAGGAGGAGGAGGAGGAGGTAGTTAGCCACCAGTGCAGCTGACAGATTGTCATTAGAAACAAAACAGCTGCCTTTTCTCCACAGTGACTTTCATCATTCATAATCCACATTACACAACGCGGACACACGCACACACGCGCACACACACAAGCACGCACGCGCGCACACTCACTGTGTATATATACGGTACAGTGTTACACACACCGTCACAAGATACAGTACATGCTCGTGCAAATGAAGACAAATGTATATGCATGTTCACACGTGTGTGATTTGTGCGCGCGCAAGAGAGAGCCCGTTGTGTTGTCGCGCGCACTTTTCGCCGCATGCTTTTAGAGCCCCCATGATGATTCATGGACTGAGTCAGAACCACAAAAACAGATAGACAGGCATGGATGAATCCGGATGCACGCACGCCACACGCACACGCACACGCACACACACACACACACACACACACACACACACACACACACACACACACACACACACACACACACACACACACACACACTCACACTCACACTCACACTCCACTGCTGCCACAAGTACATAAAAATGACTAATTGTGCTGACGTTCCTATATTGTACAGTATATTAACACTATACTTTAATAAGTAGAGAGAGAGAGAGAGAGAGAGAGAGAGAGAGAGACCATGAGACAGAACAGGAGAGAGGGGGGGTACTGCTGTAACGAGAGACTGTGAAAGAGAATGATGAGAGAGAGAGAGGTGTAGGGATAGGGAGGCAGCGGAGCAAATCAAAGCAATATTACGTTCATTTGCATATTTAGATGAACGCTCCTAGTCAGACCGTCTAATTATTTCATCTCCATTTTTCATTTGTTCGTTGCCGCTTCTGGAGAGAGGGAAAAAAACACAAAGTGCAGCAGAGCGGGCCTGGCTGCGAGGAAAGGATCCCTCCACTGCCTGTCTATCTCTGTCTCTGTCTCCCCCACTGTCCTAACACATTGGTCCCCAAACCTGGTTTGGCATACATTTTTGGGTCCTGAAAATTGGGGTCACTATCAAAGGCGACGAGTTGTGAGCTTATGAATTGTCTATTTTTACTATTAACCAGGGCTTGACCCTAGGGTATTTGACATGTTTTGTTACACCTCACATCACTTAACGCTTAAAAATATTCATATCATAAATTATCAAAAATAGGGTGGGTGTATAGGATTTTTTTTACTAAACATGGGTGAAATTAACCGTAAAACACATAAGCAGCGATGCCACTGGGCAGGGAAACAAACCTGCATTAACTTCTATGATGTCACTGCCCAAATGTGCTGACTAAACACATTTATGATGTCTGTGTTTAGCCAAAGGAGTTGTTTTCTGAGAAAAAAGCAATGATTCGAATGGAGTCAGCATTATGAACACCCCCTAGTTAGACATATAACATGATACATACATACATGATGAAAATTTGCGTGTTTTGCCTTCTATATGTTTGTGACTAGTACCCTGACTTTGACTTGTTTTTATGTGGTTTCCCACGGGTGTTGAATTTCAACATTTTAATACATGTTAATAGACACCCTTAGAAACACATTGTTGAGAGATTTCTTGCTAACGATTTAGTTCGCTGATTTTAAGAACTTCCCCAAACTATATAAAGTAATAAATTCCAATAACGTCCAACCAAAGATCTCATTGCCACTAGTAGAGGATACTGCAGCAGGCTGAATGAGCACCATGGAAGTGAGACCAAGGGTTTTTCCTCTTGGTTAGTCTCGCGTTGCCGGTGTGTTGCCAGAATGGCAATTTCCTAATGCTTATCCGCCGTACAGTCTGGAGATACGGAAGCTCTGATCATCACCAGCAACATAGAAAGCAGAAGCGAAGCCTCTTGCCCAATTCCATTTCAGCCTTTACAGTCGCGCAAATTTATCCTAATTTGAATGGATATCATCTAAAGCAGATATATATTGCTTCAGTGCTTTGGCGGTGACACTACAACGCTGGGTTTCAGCTTAACAGGTTTAGGATATCCTGCCCTCTCTCATTCTGCCTGTTCACCCTGGTCATTACCACTGTCCATTTTTGAACTTGTTCTCCTCTTGCTCCCACTGTCTCTACCCATCTTTTATGCATGCTGCAACCCCCCCCCCCTCCCCCGTGTGTGTGTGTTCGCACGCGCGTCTGCCTGCATACATGCATATGCACCCGTGCACATGTATGTGTGCAATGAACACATGCATTATTCCACTACTAATGACGAGCCTCAAACCATGGTTTATGCATTGTGTTGCCCTGACCTGGGTGTGTGTGTGTGTGTGTGTGTGTGTGTGTGTGTGTGTGTGTGTGTGTGTGTGTGTGTGTGTGTGTGTGTGTGTGTGTGTGTGTGTGTGTGTGTGTGTGGGGGTGTGTGTGTGTGTGTGTGTGTGTGTGTGTGTGTGTGTGTGTGTGTGTGTGTGTGTGTGTGTGTGTGGGTGTGTGGGTGCGTGTGAGTGACTGCATGTCACAGTGTGAACAACATGAGGTGGCATCCATTCCACATTAACCTTCTATCAGTGATATTCTGCTCCTCACTCCATAAATCTGTCTCATATTCCTGTCACTCCTCCTCCTTCTCTCCTCCTCCTTCTCTCCTTCTCCTTCTCTCTCTCGCTTTCTCGCCTCAATCCCTCGTTTTTCTGGTTGACTAGGAGTCATGTTTACCCTCTCTCTTTGTCTCTGTCTCTCTGCATGTACGTCTGTCCGCCATGTTATAAATGTCCCCTTGCCTCTCCATTCATTCATCAGTAGAGCACTTTTGCATGTGCGGGTGAAGCATACGCATGGCTTTCCCTTGTGTGCACATGTCTGTACATGCACGCATGTGTGTGCGTTAGTGAGTCTTTGCATGTGTGCTTACACAAGGGTGCAGACACCCTAGCTTCCTAGCACCATAAAAAATATGTTTGCATGTTTTCTTCTCAGCCCCGTGTGTATGCGTGCGTGTGTGCCACTGTGCATGCGTGCACGCCCAAGCGCGTGCCGCTAGCATAAAAGGTTGTTATGTGCTCTAGGTGTTAATTGGCAGGGGAGGTTCGTTAATATTCTCCTTGCTCGCTCGCTCGTCAAGAACAGAGCCTGCAAACTGATGAGAGTGTGATTTTTCCCCCGGAGAGGGAGAGCGAGAGAGACAGAGATAGAGGGAGAGAGACAGAGAGAGAGAGAGAGAGAGACAGAGACAGAGAGAGAGAGAGAGAGAGAGAGAGAGGGAGAGGGAGAGGGGGAGAGACAGAGGGAGAGGGGGAGAGACAGAGGGAGAGAGAGAGAGAGACAGAGAGAGAGAGAGGGGGAGAGACAGAGGGAGAGAGAGAGATAGAGATAGAGAGACAGAGAGGTGAGGAATGAAACAAGCATGGCCCGGGGCAAAGGTCACATGTAAGGTCATAGTGAAAGAAGTATAGAGGAAGGGAAAGTGATCGAAAATAAGGAACAAGAGACAGAGGCAGCGAAAGGGCAAACAGGGAGAGGGAGAGATGGGAGGGGCTGGGCTGGTCTGGCTGAGAGGAAGGGGTCATGAGAATCACGGTGCTGTAAGGCACCGTGATTGTCCGATTCTCCCTATCCAAACTTTTTCATGTCAAGGACCCCCAGATGGACACTAATTAGCCCCCGGACCTCTACTTGAAGAGATATGCCAGTGACCCTCGACAAGAGACGATTTCAAGAACCTCCAGTTTGACAATTTCCATTTCTACGCTCTGAGAGTTATAGACCCTTGAGGGTACATTTTGGTTCCAAACTATAATTTAGCTGGTTTTAACTTTCTAAAGTACCACTGGGGTTCGTTCTCCTGGGACCCCAGTCTGGGAACTATGGCTGTAAGGTAGATTTAAGTACAATGGCGCACCTAAATACTACCGGTACTGTGTTTACTACTGTGCTATAGCCATTTCAATTGGCTATAGTTAACGTTTTCAAGTGAATGCATATTCACTTGAAAATGTTAATTATAGCCAATTGAAAATAGCCAATCTCTTGGTACTTTAAGTTAGTTTTCTGCTTTACGTCAAGTAAATTTTGAATTTACAAACTGAATTTTTCAAACAGAGGATTGATTTCCAAGCAGAGTGCTGCATCTCCACCAGTGGAGAAGCAATGGACAGAGAATAAAGAGTTATATTTGGTGATCTGATGTTTATGTCACGTAACTCAGACTCAGAAGAGTAAGAGTAAGACGTGAAGACATTACTGAGAAGAGAGAGAGAGAGAGAGAGAGAGAGAGAGAGGAGAGAGAGAGAGAGAGAGAGAGAGAGAGGCTGGTGAAAGGAAAAGATTATCATGAGCGGGAGAAATTATCCCTTTGTTCGGGGGATTCTGAAATGGCGGAATGAGGTCACGATGGTTGGCATCGATGTGCACAAAGCTATTATGTGCCGAGACTTCATTCGGACCCCCTACCAGCCAGGCAGCTAGAACCACGCAAACGTGTGTACACACACGCGCACACACACACACACACACACACACACACACACACACACACACACACACACACACCCACACACACACACACACACACACACACACACACACACACACACACACACACACACACACACACACACACACACACACACACACACACAGTATCTGCCGTGTACGGCAATTCTACAACAAGAGTACTTAAGCTGCTAAAGAAGCGACATAGACCCGAGTCCCCCCACCACACACACACACACACACACACACACACACACACACACACACACACACACACACACACACACACACACACACACACACACACACACGCCACTCATGACAGCCGCTCATAAAAGCCAAAAGATGAAACATGGTTTGCCACAGCCTTGACAGGTTGATAGATGCGTCAATCAATATCACATCAAACATATATGTCTGCATGCAGACTGAAGGAGGTCGACTCGGGCCGACAAAACCCCACGCACGCACCCGAGCATTGGTTTGACACGCCGACATTGGCAGGGAGACAAAAATAACATCAGACACACACGCACACACACCCAACGCAGTCACTGACAGGGACGTGCACAGAGAGTGTTACAGAGGCAGGGGCTGAAATTCCATCAGAGGGCACTTTTGGAATAAAAATGCAATTCTCAGGTATAGCAGTGGTTTTCAACCAGTGGTCCAGGAACCACCGGTGGTCCTTGAGAGAGTTCCAGGTGGTCCCCAACTAAATGATGGAAAGTTGGTTAACCAGGTGTAACTCTTTGAGAGCGTAAAAATGAAACCAAATGGACCCTTGTGGGTCCATTTGGTCTCATGTTTACACCCTCAAGAGTTAAAATATTCATTAGCCCAAATCTACACAACTAGAGAATGTACAGTACATGATTGATGCTCATTTTGATCTGCATGTTTGACTGTTTTGTTTCTGAAATCCAGCCTGAAATTGTGGACAATATCAAAGGAAATCTTTAGTTTTGGGGTCTGTGGGGCGAAAGTCAAATGGTGGTCTGTGGCTCAAATGCTGAATAAATAGTGAGACCTGGTGTCAAAAAGGTTGAAGGTTGGGGTATAGCATGGAAAGGAGAGGAAGTTTGCATTCCTTTTGCTAGTGAAAGTGCATGCTGCATCTGTGGTCTGGAGAGGACAGTTGTTTGATAAAACGGCAGGGACTGATGCCCCGATGTCTATGTGTGCACGTGCCTGGCAGACACAGTCGCTGCCGTTATCACGACGCACATCCTTGGAGAGAAAAGGCACAATCAGGCGGTTGCAGTTGAATACAATCAGGACTCAGCTAGAGTGCTCTGTCGGTCTGTCTGTCTGCACTGGTTGACACGTGACAGGAAAGCCAGAGGACAAAGACACACAGACAGACCAGTGTCCAGTGGTGGAAAGCTTTTACTTTACTTCACATGAAAATGCCAAGTATTTGTCTGCGTTCTGCTTTGCTACGCTTTTAAAGGTGCACTGGATCAAGCATTTGCTAAAGGAATAATGGACACGGCTTTGCCTAGTGATGCTTTGTGTGCTGATAGAATGAAACAGTGCGGTGGCCTTGTGAGGCCCAGGCGTATGTCCTGCTGTTTTGCTCACGGAAGCCAGTTGTCTGGACCCTATAAAGGTGCAGTAATGGTTAATTTGGGCCTTTTATTTTATGTTTCAGCCTCAAACGGCCTAAATCCTAGTTTCTGAACCAATCAGAGCCTCGCACCCCTCTGGGCTATGGGTCGTTAAAGTCAGTCTCTGAAGACTCGTTTGTAAACAAAGGGACAAGTAGCTGTGGAGCAAAGCCAGGGGATGATTAAGTTTAAACCGAGTAATACACTCTCAGGATGTCGTCTTAAATGAGATTACAAACACAGTAGTTCTTTAATCACAACCAGCTGTGTTTGGGCGACGATTCGGCAATGGGAACCAAACTGGCGAGGTTAATTTCTAGTGGCACTAACAAAACAAGGATTCAGTTTTATGGAATTATGGATTTTTTTGGCCTTCATTGTTTACCCATGTGATAACCACGGATGTGGTCTAAAATTGTAATAGAGACATTTTTAATTTCACTGCACCTTTAAGATATCGAGTGTCTGAGCACTCATGTGGTATAGCTGCAGTATGCAATTGAAATGTATAAAGCATATTTATAAGAATGTTATTCTACATCTACCGGAGGAGGAGTGAGTTTTCCAATTGACCTCCTCCGGTGCAACAGAATAAATCGGAAACTTAGATCTCCTGTGCCAGATGTTCCCGACTGATCCCATTATTTTGTTTACACTTGAAAGAGCTCTGGCTTGATTACTGAGCCTCTTGTCCCGCTGTTGTAAATACCGACGCTGTCCTTGTATCACACTAGCTCTAATATTTGTCTGTGCTACTGTTATTTTCCTTCTATTGCCGTTGTGCATTTTTGCACTGTGTGTACTGCATTATGTCACACCGTCGGCACACTTATACTCTTCTCCTTGAGAGAAATATGTAGCCGGAAATTAGTTTTGTACTTGGCCCTTTACATGGTCTGAGGAGTAAAAGGCTACAATGGCTGTTACTACAATACTTTAAAGAGGCTTAACACGACCGCAATGTTGTTTGTGTCTCCTCAACCTTGTATTTAAAAGCAGGGTTGTGGTTTAAAAGCAAAGCGCAGTGCAGTGTGTACGTGCCGGCTCAGACAGTACAGTCTGTGTGTCAACTCAAACTGCTCTCTCCTTCTCAATACCTAATACCCATGCAGTGGCAATGTCTCAATGCTGAAACACTGAGGGAACAGCCTGCCAGTGTGCTATAACTCCCACTCAAATTCAGTCAGGCACTCTCGTCAAGATGAAAACCATTTATCCCAATGATATTGCTTTGTATCTGTATATATTATTATGGCTGTGCTCCCATAAAGAACAATCTGTGCAAGCTTGGCAACAGCCTCTGAGCTCTCAACCATTCCATGAGTCACAGCCTGAAGAAGAGATTTATTGCTTATAGGGGTGGAGGATGGTTTACATTTTATTGAAAAACGATCACCTTATCGCTCCTGCTTATTGATCCAGGCTTTTATCGAGCCCACTATCATTTTTGAATATTTTGTTGTGGAAAGATGTGAGACAACAAATTTGGAACAGACCTTTTGTGTGAGTTTGTTGGTTGACCAACAAATATTAAAAATATTTTTGCCTATCATTAAAACCAGTTAGTTGCCTGAGGGCAAAAAGCGATTCTCCATGTCGCTTCAGCAAACCTGTAATATTTAATAAACAAAAGGAATATCACTTGGCTGGCACACTGGCACTACATGTTTGTGCCAGCTTGGGTGATTATATTTCATTCTTGATCGGCCCGCATCTTGATTGATTTTTTTTTTTTAACATGACCGTGGGCCAACTTTGCTCCAGACTGGCTCGGCAATCACAAAGCTAATTGATATTGGGACTGAATCAATTAGTTATCGAGTTTATAATGGGCTCAGGGTTTTGAGCTCCATGCCTAGTTATTGCATGGACATGGTGACAATAGACACACTATATGAACCCTTCATAGCAGGCTAGAACATACAGATACCTTACACAAATATTAAAAACATGATGTATATACAAATGAGCCCGCATTGGGTGACATGTTGACATAGTATGTGCTATACCACAGGCTGGGGAAGTGGAGGGAGTTTTCTCGCTGACGACGAGCTGTCATTTGTGGTGGCGTGCAGTGAGATATGCTGAGCACATACTGTAAGTGTGAGCATCAGTCTGCTTAAATAGACCATGTACTGTTAGTTGAACCATCAGGATGGTGGGCGGGTGTGGTTGGCGGAGAGTAGACTGGATTTTCTATGCCAGCCTGAACTAGTCTCCCTCTACAAAACATCTCTATAGCTGAACTAAGCTCCCGCTAAAACATCTCGTCTCCTACAGCTGAATCAGTCTCCCTCTGATAGTGTGTTTCGTAATGAATTTAAATATTCTCCTTGGTTAATCCCACTTGTGCTGCTCAGGTTGTGGCGCATGTGTTTATGGTGCTCACGCTACTTCTCCCCTTTGCATTGACTTTGTATGTAATCGTGTCAGTTTACCATCCAATTCTGAACGCAGCTTGAAACGCCTCTATATCCAAAAACTGTAGTGTAGGTGATATACAGTATATACATACATGTAACTGTAGCTGTATGGACACACACAGTACATGTACTGTAAGTGATCATTGCTGACATATTGTTACAGCTTAGGGGGCTTTTCAGTAAATTTCAGTAGATTTTCTTTTTCAGCACAAAACCAAACACAAGAATACGAAAAAACACAACAGCACTATACATTAATCAACTCACAGTCTCACACTATCACACTATGACTATAACCCCAGGTTATTTTTTCCCTCCAGAGAAAAATAAAGTTTTAGCCCCCGTTTCCCCCCTTGAATATGGTCCATTTCCACCATTTCTGGTGTATCCGCTCCTCTGTCAGTGTTTCCATAATATATTATGTCCTCAATCAGCTCATCCCATTGACTTTGGACTGCATGGGGACTGTGTCTGCCCTCATTTCCTGGTAACGGCCTTCCTTGCTGCTGCCAAAACAAAACCTTATCCAAATATGTGTCCTCTTCTGGTGTCTATATCCCCCAACAAATCACAGCACCTTTAATCTTAGCGGTCATATTAATCATGTCTTTTTTATTTTTAACTGTGTGTAAGACAGCAGTGACCTTGTAGTGCCACGGTGCATTAAGAGACATGCAGCCAGCCACCCTGCAAGTACGCCCAAATCTTCTCTGGACCACTTCAGAGCAGGTTTATTTTAATTATGGAGTGACACGTCCGTATAAATGGGGGAGAGTGTGGCTCAGGATGTAGAGCAGGTCAGTCAGTGATCCGTGGGTCGACGGTTCGATTCCCAGCTCCTCCTGTCTACTTGTAGAAGTGTCCTTGGGCACGACAATAAACAGCTAATTGCTCCCGATGTGCTGGTTGTTGCCTAGCATGGTTTCTCCCACCATCAGTGTATGGGTGAATGGGTGGATGTAATGCAAGATGTAAAGTGTGTTGGATTAAAGGAGCTACGGAACGCGCCATATACCATTTCATAGATCAGGGGTTTTCAACCTTTTTGACACCAGGGACCACCATTTATTCAGCATTTGAGCCACGGATCACCACGTGATGACATTTTAGACCCACAGACCCCAAAACCCCAAGATTTATTTTTCTTTTGATCACAATTCCAGCCTGGATTTGGGAAACCAAACAGTCAAACATACAGAAGAAAATTCCCATTAATCTTCTAGTTGTGTAGACTTTGGCAATTCACATGATGCATATTTTAACTCTTTCATTTTTACGTTCTCAAGAGTTACATCTGGTTAACCAACTTAGCTGGGGACCACCTGGAACCCTCTCAGGGACCACTGGTGGTCCCCGGACCACCTGTTGAAAACCCCTGTCATAGATGATCAAACCGATTGTGTACCGCCTTGGATCAATGGCACATAGTGCTGTATATTTTAAGATCCAATCCATTGCTATCACAGTGAAAAGTCATTATGGATCTCTAACATGTGTTAATATTAATGTGATATTTGGCTATTATTTAATTGTCAGTACTTACTGGCGTGCAATAACCACCCAGGCTGGTACTACTAATGATGATGATAATAATAATAATCACACCGTTTTATTTATATAGCACTTTACATTCTTTTGGATCTCTGAGTGCTTGCAGTATAAGTTAAAAGCAAGGCTGGTACCCATCCTGACTAAACTAAAAGGGTCAGGTTAAAAAAAAAAAAAAGAATTAAGAGGACAAAAATGTCAAGGGAATGCTTTGGTAAAAAGGTCATTGTTAAAAGCATCAGTACACTGTGGCGCTCTCAAGTGCAAGGGAAAGGGACATTGGTGTTGTGTAGCAGAAGGTTGGGTCACCCATGGTGTGGACATGTGTGGGTGACAGGGAGAAGGTGGGTGTTGAGAGCACAAGGAGAGCGGAGGCTTGATGAGTTGTTTAAAGGGGAACTCCACCCATTTTCAACATTTTACTATGTCATTGATGTACCTTCAAGGTGTTGTGTGGACGTGATAAAAAGGTTCCCCCATTCTGTGTTCCCAAGAAATAGAGGTCTGAAGAAAATCATTAACATGGTGAAACATCTTGATGACATCATCAAGATGTATTTTCACCATGTTAATGGATTCTTCTTTATGAGAGTGTACAAATCAATACACAGTCCCGTAGAAATGAACCCGTTAGGGTTCATTTGGTTGCATTTGTATACTGTCAGAAAAAATGTTGAAAATGGGTGGAATTCCCCTTTAAGGTTGTGTGTGTGTGGGGGGGGGGGGGGTAAATGCATCAATGAGTGAGTCGTGAAATGTTGTATTAAGCCCTGAAGGCGATGGGGAGCTTGTAGTGGAGAGAACGGAGGTTGGGGTGTAATAATGTGGTCACATTTTCGCACCAATGAACCAACAAGCCTGTGGCTCGAGGGCATTAACACCAGGCCAGTCAGACAAATGACGTAGTAAGAGAAAGTAGTACTGTGGTTGAGCAGGCATGAAGGTGCTCTGGTAATACAGTGGGTCTGGATGGACCTTCACCATAGTACACTTGAATGGAGCTCTTTGGAGAAGTCACTCAAATTACGGTTACACAGTAGTGTTTTCTTCAGTGTCTAAAATACAGGCGTTGCGTTATGACTTAAAGGGGAATTCCACCCATTTTCAAAATTTTCCTGAGAGGATACAAATGTGAACCAAATGGAACCTAGCGGGTCCATTTGGTTCCATTTGTACCCTCTCAGGAAAAAGGGGTCTGAAGAAAAATCATTAACATGGTGAAATACATGTTGATGATGTCATCAGATGTATTTCACCATGTTAATGATTTTTTTTTTTCAGACCTCCATTTCTAGGAAATACAGAATTGGGGGAACCTTTTTATCATGTCCGCACAACATCTCTAAGGTATATTAATGACATATTAAAATGTTGAAAATGGGTGGAGTTCCCCTTTAAAGGAGCATTCAGTGATTTGATTTGGATCAATTTGGAGAACTCTCCATCCCTCCCCGGTAACAGGAACTTCACACATTCTACAGTGATGGTGTGGAGGAGTTATTTCAACAGGACAACAGCACGTGCACCAAGGCCTGCCCCCAGTACACTCGATCATGACTCGAGGAAGGCCTAATTAGGTGAAGGCTTTTTCACCTGACACCAAAACTGAAACTATGACTGTTTCGTTTTTTGGCTCACTGGGGACAGGGAGGAATATGGTTAGCACAAGATTTTTGAAGTGAAATCACTGAATATTCCTTTAAATCTGTATTGAACTTGTTTCTCAAAGTCGACGGCATATGGAAGATCAGATGACGTGATAAAGACACATGAACAAGAACAGATAACTGTCTAGATCAACTCGGTAGAAACAGGTGTCTTTCTAAGCACAGGAGGTGTTATCAAATGATTTTGTAAACAACAGCTGGCCATTTAATTGACAATTAAATACAGCTAATGATGGTCTACCTACACTTTGTAGCTACTATTCACCTTTCTGAAAATGTGCACAGCCTGATTACCTGCACTTTGTTCCCAGAAATATGTTACATGTAAACATAAACACATGTGCTATTTGTAAAAAGTGTGTGTGTGTGTGTGTGTGTGTGTGTGTGTGTGGGGGGGGGGGGGTTGTCCATACATATATACACAGTATACAGTATGTACACTTAAATTCTCTGGGGGAGGCAATTTATCTTCGTTTTCTCAGAAACACATGCACCCACATTCTCGCTATAACAACTATAATGACCCCCTCTAGAGGCACACCTACAGCACACACACGTGCACGCATGCATCACCCCCCCCCCCCCCCCCCCCCCCCCCACACACACACACACACCATCACTACTACCACCACCAAACATACACAGGTCATTAACACAGCCTCACTCATTCAGGTCAATACACAGTACTGTAGAAAACATGCACGTACTCTACGCCCGTGCACGCACGCATATGCACACACACACACACACACACACACACACACACACACACACACACACACACACACACACACACACATGCACACACACACCGGCCCACCACAGCGCTATGCTGAACTACATACACTCAGCCGTCTGGCCTCGGGAGAAGCATAAAGACATAAATTCCACACTTCCGCCTACCCCGAAGAAGAGCCTTGAGGACAAAGAAATGTAATCTCAGATAAGCCCTGCCGATAGAATCCCTTCATTAGCCCCAGCAGCACCGCTGGTTCTGTATGCAGCTAACCCTCTGTACCCCCTCCCTGTGTATGGTACCTCCCACACCTCATACCTCCACCACCCCCTCCCTGTGTACCTCCCACACCTCATACCTCCACCACCCCCTCCCTGTGTACCTCCCACACCTCATACCTCCACCACCCCCTCCCTGTGTACCTCCCACACCTCCCTCCATCCATCCATCCCTCCCAGCATGACTCCACTCTTTCCCTTTATCCATGTTTTCTTTACCTCTCTCCCCCATCATCCTCGTGTCAAACCCTATATTTTCCACATCCAGCCATCCATCGATCCATCCATTCAACCACGCATCCATTCAACCACGCATCCATCCATACATCCATTCACCCATCCATCAATCCATCCATTCAACCACACATCCATCCATCCATGGATGGCGGCAGTGGCTCAGGGGTGGATGGTAACCGCGTAAGGTTGCCGGTTTGAACCCGGGCTTCCCCAGAGTTGGTGTCGACTCTTAACCCCTAATTGCTCCTGATGTGCTGGTTGTCCCCTGCATGGTTTCCGCCGCTATCAGTGCATGAATGCGTGTGTGAATGGATGAATGTTATGCACAATATACTGTATGTAAAGCACCTTGGATGAAGGCACTATATACTGTAAATGTACCATTTACCATCCATGCATCCATCCATCCATGACGACTATATGGCACAGGTGGTAGAACAGGTCGTCTAATGATCCTTTGGTCGGCGGTTCGAATCCGGGCTCCTCCTGTCCTTGGGCAAGACACCAGGCACCCTAAGTGCACCTGATGTGCTGGTTGTGCCTTGCATGGTTTCTTCCTCCATAAGTTTATGAATGTGTGTGTGAGTAATGCAATATGTAAAGCGCTTTAGATAGAGGCGCTATATATATGCACCATACCATCCATCCACCGATAGGTTCAGTAAATGCATGTACGCACGCACGCACGCACGCACACGCACGCACACACGCACACACACACACACACACACACACACACACACACACACACACACACACACACACACACACACACACACACACACACCTCCTCTCCAACCGTATTACAACTCCTCCTGCTCCAAGCTGTTGTTTTTACATAATTGCCCAATTGATCAAAATCACTCCTCTCTCCTCCTCTGCTTCTCTGAAAAGTGCACACGCTTGTATTCCAGTAACTCTGGTGCACACGGATGTGTAGATGGATCCAGAATTCCAAGGGTCCATCTGGTTGCATTTCTACAGCGTTAAAGGACCACAGAAGATTGTATGGATTGTATTGGATGTGTGCAGTGTCACCATCTTCTCTCATCTTCTGCCCTTTACTCTCTCTCAGGGGATTCTCAGTCAATATAAAAGGCTTTAGTTTAGACCCACTATTGGCCTGACATTACACCTACCTCAAACCCTAACCTAAGCATAACCTAAGCAGGAGCAGGTTCTGAATTCTGAGACACGTACAAATAAAGGCGGATAATATAACAACTTCTCTTTTGTTTCACAACAGGACATTGTAATCATCATTAGGAAAATTACACTCATCTCCCCAGTCAGAGTTCAGTTTGAATGAAGGTAGAATTGCGTGCAAGATTTGCATGCAAATTTGAGAGAGCCTAATTTATGATTATTTAAAAGGAAACATCCTCTCCCTCATTTGTATGCCAGAGTGCCAGTGATCAACCGTCACTGTGCCAATGTTGGCACTTGTGCCTAAGTTTGCCTACCCCTGGTCTACTGCATTGTTAACTTTTTATAGTAGGTTTTTACCCTTAAGCGTTGAACGAGGGAGTTTTGGTCAACACTGAGAAGCATGCACAGAGTGCATGGCACTGGGTGCTGACGTACAAGCAACAACATGGCTATGTAATGTAACATGTGACTTTATGAAATGCAAGTCAAGAAGCCTCTGTGCCAGACTGATTTGCAAAGTGACATTTCAGGCTAATAGATAGATAGACAGACAGACAGACAGATAGATAGATAGACAGATAGACAGATAGATAGATAAAATCAGCCTTGTGTCATGTATCTCGGCACTCTAATTCCACTGGTATTAAACGCTGGCACAGCCTTCTCAGCATACTTAAGCATGCGTGGATCCTTGTAAGGCTGTTTTTTGAGCGCTTAATATTTTCAGCACGCAGCTGACTTAAGCCCCTTAAGTGCTCTGGCAACACTTATTCCACGGTGGCTTCAATGGAGCCCATTAAAATTTGTGATTTGGATGAGCAAGGAGAGGAAGAAAAGAGAGAGAGAGAGATGGAGAGAGAGGGGAGAGAGGGGAGAGAGGGGAGGGGCAATAGAGACAGAAAGAAGTAAGAAGGGAGGCCAAAAAAGGGTAGAATGGGTTAGGGGACAAATATTAACATTTCCCTCGTTTCCTTCCGCACACACTGTGACAAAAACAAACATGCCCATCAGGGGAGGTTTACACAACCAAGGACCCCAGCGTCACACACACACACACACACACACACACACACACACACACACACACACACACACACACACACACACACACACACACACACACACACACACACACGCACACACACGCACACGCACGCACACGCGCGCACACACAGAGACATATTTGTTCTCACATTTCTCTTTCCATCTTCAT
>CM076967.1:25648977-25761477 GCA_039105355.1 Benthosema pterotum
ACCCCGACGGCCCACGGCTGACGGATTGAAGTCGGGAGGCGTTGCAGACGGCAGATTATTGGGGGCGACAGCGGCCCACCTGTTGCGTCCCGCCGGCCCTGCCCGCACGACTAAAATCACGCCACAGCAGCGGTGGCGGTGGCCGTCGTTACTCTCGCTCATCGTGCGTGCATGTGCGTGTGTGTGCGCGTAGTGAAACATAGAGAGAGACAGAGAGAGAAGGGACGGGCGAGGAGGACAGTGTGTTGTAATCTCGGGGATGACAGCCACTCTCTCTCTCTCGCTTCCATCAGATAGTGTTCAGTGAGGTGTGTGGAACGAGGCCGTTACGCCTCTGCACTCCGTGCGCATCTGATACACACACACACACATACGCACGCACATAGGCAGGCAGGCAGGCAAAGACACAAGGCACACGTGCGCGCCACACACACACAGGTGCACAAACACTAACACAGATGCCGCGCGGCGCCCCTGGGGGGCCGATGGGACATTAGGCCCTGCCAATCAGTTTGAACCCTGCCTGGGCAGGCCACGCACCAGGGTGCCTTCACATCACACAAACAGACAGAAAGCGTGTGTGTGTGCACGTGTGTGTGTGTGTGTGTGTACGACGCCCGTGTGTCTGCAGCTCGCCCTCCCTGGCTTTGATTGTATCCCCGCTGGAGTATGTTGTTGCAAAGGGTTAGGAGAGAAGGTACATTAGAGACGCCGTACAGGAGGGAAAGCGGACAGTCGGATGGCCTGTGATCATTTGGAAGGGCATTGACATTACCATGTGATGTTACAGCCGCCCGGGCCGGCGCTATACACACGACAGCAGGGCCATAATGACAACATTGAAGTAGATTGCGACAGATAGGGCCTATACACCTATCTAGGGAGCAGGTTATATAGCCCTCTTCTCATGGAACCAGCCAGATGGCTGAACGTGATATATAAAGGTAGCTAGAGATTGAATTGCGTCGTATCCAACACCCCCACCCCCCCATCCTCCCGCCATCGCCCACCACCTCACACACACTTTCAAGTTGGTTAGCGCGCAGAGGGCAAAACCACTTTAACCGTTCTTCTCTCTGTCAAGCAATAGATTGACTCGCAACCCCGGCGGATTTCACTTAGACCCCGTGTGCTATTTCCAGCGTCGTCCAGAGATAGTGCTTCTTCTCCTCTCTCCCCATCCCCATGCCTTCGGAGACCCCGGAGCTCTGGCTAGCTCAATTATTGCTCAGAGGAAACGACATCGACTGTTGGTTACCAATACTTCTAGGTCTGGACAGGAGGAAGTAAAACCCTGTTCCACTCATTAAGTGCCGTTTGTCTGCGTGTGAGTGAACACCTTTGTGTTTGACAGCCTATACCTGGCAGGCAGGTGCATGCTGGGTACGACACGGTCTCTGGACTGCATTGCAGATAGTGGAAAGGCCGATCGTTTGCCATTGTGTGTCTGGCTTGTAACATACCCTACTGTTATTTGGGTTCTTTTTGTGTGTTCTCGAGGTCTGCGGAATCTTTTTCTCTTTTAATTTTTTCTCACAGGGAGTTCCATATTCTATTGATTTGCAGATGGTGTCTAATTGTGTGCTCAGTTGTTAGGACTGTTGTTGTCAGAGCGTTTTGATGCATCTGCGTGGGGGAGTCTAATCAGCGCTCATTCGGCTAACAGCACAGCATTGTCGGGTGTCTTGGTGGCTTTTAAAAAATAAAATACTTAGTTTCCTGCCGTTTAAGGGTGCAGCCAGCCATGTGTTGGAGGGAGTCTCAGACCAGCATGGTAGAAAATAGCTAGACTGGCAGTGTTTGTTGTGTTGTTGCTGTTGTGCCACGGCAGAACCTCTGCGCACTGTGTGGGTTTGAGTCAGCACTGTGTGTTTGTGTGTGTTTTGCGCCCTTGAGTCCTTGTGAAGGCGAAAAAGTGACATTCTAATGTCAACAGTAGAACTTTATGTAGGCCATAGTGCATCCCAGTGTGCATTGTGATACAACCGTCTAAATCAACATCTCTGTTTTTTTTGCGACCCCCTAAGATTTGGCCCTGTGTGTGTTGTGCGCTCCGACGGTGCCAGCTAGGGGGACACACACTGCCGCTCTGTGTTATATGTCGCCATTAAAACAACTTTATTAGCTCGTATTGTGGCCCGCGCTGTAGCACACATTGTGTGTGTGTTGTCCTCACATCACGTTCTGATTGCGATTCTAACGGAGGGGTGGGGGGTAGATGGGGGAAAAGCCAGGCAGTGCCAGGATCTGTCTGCACGTGTTTGTGTGTGCTTTGCAAGAGTGGCATTGCTGCCGAGAACGAGGATTCTGTGTGTGTGTGTTTAGTGGCCGACCAGGCCCACAGGGGAGCCATTGATTAGACGTGCGCGGCACATCCCCACTTTGTGCGCGTGCATCCGTTCCACGCATACACACACACCGACGCGCACGAGGCACGCACGCGTGCATGACACCTACACAATACAGAATGAGGCCTGTGCAGTCCCCAGGCCACCACCACCACCGCCGATTCTCTCTCCTCTCTGTCCACCATCTCTCTCTGGCACTTCTGCTGCTGCTGCTGGTCTGCAACGCTCGTAAGTCACACACACACACACACACACGCATACACACACACACGTGCACGCCTTCATCACACGAAACGAGACGTAAGTGGACAGGACACAGACCGAATCGGCTAAATTGGGGAACCGCAGCGACGGGAAATATAAGCACGCATTTCATTTCATCTGCTGCATCGGCACGCGCCGATGTTTAGGGTCAAAATTGCCGTGCGAAAAATGTCTGCAAGGTGCCAATCTAGCGAGAGCGGGCCTGTTAATGCACACGTACCTGCAGCGCTCAGGCTCAGGCGCATGCTTTAATAGGCTATATAACGCTGGCGGAATGCAAAGCGGCGAGAGAGTGAGAGGAGCGACGGAGGAATGATGTAAGCCGATTAGAGGGGGAGATACGAGGCGACGCGGTGAGACCAGGACATTGTCACATTCATACTGAGGAGCAAATTAATTGTGGTCGCTGCTCCTGCACCAAAAGAAAAATGGCAGTGATTAAGTTAAGAATTTGTAATTAAGAATGAGAATAGACGTGGATGTGGAAAATGGGATCGTGTGCTGGGGGACAGTGGGAGGGGGAAAGAACTGCGGAGGGGTGGGGGTGGTGGTGGGGATGGGGTGGTGGGTTGAAAGAGTTGAATATGGATGGAATTGGATATGGATATGGATGGATGCGTGCAGAGTGGGAGAAAGAGAGACAGAGATGGAAGGAGAGAGAGATCGAATGAGAGAGACCCCCGCCTGGAGTGGTCAACGAAGAGAAAGTTTGGCAGTGGAAGGAACGTGAGAGAGAGAGAGAGAGAGAGAGAGAGAGAGAGAGAGAGAGAGAGAGAGAGAGAGAGAGAGAGAGAGAGAGAGAGAGAGAGACCTTGTTGATAAGAAGGTATTTTTTGATAAAAAAAAAAATTGGGACGGAAGTGGGTTGAATACAGAGAGGAGAAGACCTACACACACTTGACAAAGAGCAAATATGTGTGCGTGTGTGCATGCGTGTGTGTGTGTGTGTGTGTGTGCGTGCGTGTGTGTCTGCGTGCGTGCGTGCGGGTGTGTGTGCGTGTGTGTTAACCACATTTGTACTCCTGAGAGTCAGAGTTGTCCTAAATGCAGCTGTAAGGGTCCATGGGGGACCCCCGGTGGACCTGGGAGCCAGTAGTAAGTAGGCTAGTCTGGACACAGGGATATACTTTCAGGGGCAAAAAGCAATTAGCCATGAGGCCTGCAGCTGTGAGCCAGCCATGCAGTGGACCATTCCTATTGGTTAATAATTTGTCACAGTTTCATCATGGCTGTATTCCCCTACTACCCACATTCTGTGTGCAATCATAATTCCTGTGTAAAGGCAAAGCTATTGAGCATAACACATGGTGATCTTCTAAACCAGTGGTTTCAAAATAAAAGTCTAGCCTTATTGAGGTCTGTTGCACCCTCCCTACACCCTGTATCTTTTTATTATTCTCAAGTTCACCCTCAAATATAAGGCAAAAGACTTGCTGGATTCTCCAACACATCATCTGCAAAGACATAAGTAGCATAAACCTCTTACAGTGAGAGGGAGAGAAAAGTGGTAGATATTATTTTTATTAACAGCAATTATTTTTACTTTAATACTTCACTTTATTTAATCTCACATAATTACTTTTAAGTGCAGCTACTGCAGGGTGATATCATGAACTTTAAGCGCTCTACTAACGGGTGACTTTCAGTTTTATCATTTTCTAGCGAGATATTTCTACTTTTTGTGACTTTCGGGTACCTTTGGTGTAGTTTGGTGACATCAAGGGTTGTATTGGGGTAAGACCCTGCGATATCAGTTTGAAGGTTCATTGTTCCAAAAATAGTAAAACTATCTCTAACCCTAACCGTAAACATAAACACAAGCACAGAGCAGAGCATGTTTGGAACAATGAAAATAATGTACTTATCTTCAAGCTGCCACACGCTACAGAAACAGGAGATAGGGTCCCGACCTCATGGATCATTAAGGCTTACTTTACCTGCTTATTATACGTTAAAAATGTACACAGATGTTGAATAGTCTCTTGAAAGTACACTCACGTTTGTATATATTTCATATTTTAAACATCTGTGAAACTACACTGCATCAAGGATTTTACTGCGTAAAGGCCATGAAGTTGTGATCGCAGCGAATTCTTTTGGGTATTTCCTATTCCAGTTGTTGTTTACTGAGTGATGACTACAAATCAGTGACTACAACATAAGCGTAAATTACCATCTGCTCCCGACCGGATTGACCATAAACCCAAAAGAAATAATGCTTCCCAGTTTAGCTAGTGTAGACATACAACAACTTATCCTTCAGAACAAGTCTGTCAGTGCTACACTCTCAAGAGTTAAAATATTCATCATCTTAATTAGCCTACAGTCTACACAACTAGAGAATGTAGAAGATTAATGGTAATTTTGATCTTTAAGTTTTGCCTGGCTGTTTTGTTTCCCAAATCCAGCCTTGTATTGTGGACAAAAGCAAAAGCAATCTTTAGTTTTCACACACCTGTTTCCAACTGCCTCATCAGCCCACCTGTGTACACTTACTACTGCTACCTGCTCACTATAAAGCTGGACTGTCTGCACTCTGCTTTGTCAGTTCATACTTCTGTGTTTGGTTATGCTGTCCTTGCTTTTTGTCCTATGGAACCTGTCTGAAGCTTATGGTAATTTGCCTTCTTGTTTTTGGACTGCTTATTCCTCTGTTTGTGTTTTGTATTGGTTGTAAGCTTGCTTTTTCTGCTTATTATTAATTATTTTGATTGCATTCTGCTTGCTGGTCGTAACTCTGCATTTGGGTTCAGTACAGTGTAACTGTTTTCCAACAGTAACACATAAACTCAGACTTGGACGATATTGCAAAAAAGCCGATTTTGGACATACCCATAGCCTACGTGAAATGAAACAGTGATGCCTAAAATGTATCTCCTCTTGAAAATGCTTGAATGATGGAAAGAACAAGAGAGAGAGAGAGAGAATAGAGAGAGAATAGAAGCAGGAAGGAATTTTCCGCTGCGAGGCTTTGATCTCTGGTGTATCGTGCAGGATGAGTAGTTTCTCGCTGCTATTAATGTCTGTTGATGACATTATAATTATTATTATCACTATTAGTTTTACTTCTAGCCATGCATCTTTAATACACAGGAAGGCGCGCACGCGAACACACACACACACACACACACACACACACACACACACACACACACACACAACACACACACACACACACACACACGCATGCATGGCAGCATGCATGCACTGGGTAAACAAACCGCCTCCTTCTCTATGAGGAATCACCATTCAGCAAACACACTTTCCTACTTTCTGTTTTTTTTTTGTTCTTCTATGCATATTCAACAGTAGGACATTGTGCAGAGTGGAACACTGAAGATGAGAGAGAGCAGGATGAAACAATGGCAGAGAGAGAGAGAGAGAGAGAGAGAGAAGAGAGAGAGAGAGAGAGAGAGAGAGAGAGAGAGAGAGAGAAAGGAGAGAGAGAGAAAATGGGAATGAGAATGGGGAAGAGAGAGAGTTTCTTGCCTTGGCAGAGAGCATGGTTATGTAATTCATGCCAATGAGGCAGTTTTTCGTGATTGGCCTCCACTGTGCATGCGCACACGCTAGCAAACATTCATGCACGGCAGGCACACGTGCACACAGACACGCACGTGTGCGCATGCATCACACACACGCACACACCACCACGCACGCACAACACACACACACACACACACACACACACACACACACCACAACAACACACACAACACACACACACACACACAGAGTCCATCTCTAAGCCTCCCCCACTTTTGTCTCTCAGGCAGTTTACCACAGTTTCTCACCCACCCACACGCACGCATGCACGCACGCACGCACACACACACACACACACACACACAGTACATACACAGAAACACTTGCCACGCTCCTCCTCGGTCGAATCTCTACAGCATGGTACGGTGTCTATAGATAGAGAATTGAGGTGTGCTCACGCCTGTGTGTGTGTCTGTGCATCAGGGTGGTCACTCCTTTAGCCGCGATAGAATCTGGCTGTAGAAACTAGTGAAGATGTTGCTATAACTGGCTTTGAATGAAGGAGGAGGGCTGGAGAGATGAGAGAGACACAGAGAGACACAGAGAGATAGAGAAGGGAGCAGATGGGGCAGTTGGACAGATGCAGTACACTGTGATACAGAGAGCTATAGGGAGGTGCTGGTGATGTGGGACCAAGGGAACATGGTGATTGAAATGTGGCAACGGGACAGGCAGGCATAAAAGAAGAGAAGGTCAAGAGGAGAAGAGTGGGAGGAGAGAGAGCTCTGTATGTGTGCACGGCCGAGCAAGGAGAACAGAGGAACAGTGTTGCCAACTGCCAAAATGCACTAGAATGCGCTAGAGCAGTGGTTTTCAACCATTTTCCAACCATGGCTCACTGTCGAGTTTAGTCTCTCGGACTAATTTAGGAGAAACAACTGGCCAAAATGTTGGTCAAAATAGCAATTCTTCTACATTTTTTTAAAATAAATGATTTAACTCTTGCGTGTGTTAAATAAAGCCAAATGGACCCATAAGGGTCCATTTGGTTTCATTTTACGCTCTCAAGAGTTACAGATCTATAACGATCCATTTGGTTACCAATGGTCTTTCTAGGAAGGAGGACTATCATAGCAGGAAAAGTGGTGATAAGCGCGGGTTTTATCTCTGGCGCCTGCCTGTCAACCAATTTCGCGCCAACCCACCAGCAAAAAAAAACACTAGATTTTCCGCCAGGAGTTTTTCACTAATTTAGACAAATGCATCAAGTTGGCAACACTGGCAAGAAGAACAGAGGAGCAGTTATTTCCCTGCTGAGAAGACACCGTAGATCGAAGATAGAGACAAAACAAACCGACGTTGAAGTGGTGAAAAGACGCACATTAGCCAGAGCAAACGTTCCTAATGGGAAGTAGAAACGGGAAAAGGGTAATTCATGTAGATTTTTCCTCCGATCGTGGAGGAGTCCACCGCCACCGCCGGTGCGACGCAAACACGTCGGAGAGAGAAAGGGCCCGTTGTTAGCACAGTGTGCCGCGGCGTGTCACGCTGACATTTCACTGCTTGTACGTATGAGTGACTGGCAAATAGACCCCTTTATCTCTGAGCAAGAGGGAGAGCGATAAAGTCAAGCGAAGATAGACTCGAACCGAAGGGAGAGAGATAGAGGGAGAGTCAAAGGAGAGAGAGAGAGAGGGAGAGAGAGACCAAAAGAGAGGGAGAGAGATGGAGCAGAGCAGAGATGCGAGTATTCTGCGTAATAAGACAAGGCAATTAAAAGAGGAGAGGAGATGAAAGAGGGAGGAGAAATGAGAGACTTGGGCTCTGGCTCTCCTCATTTCATCTTTTTTTTTTTTTTTTGGTCCCGGTCCCGTTGATTCTCCTCTCACTGTCTCTCTCTCTTCCTCTCTTCTGCCCGCTGCTGCTGCTGCTGCTGCTGCTGCTAACAACCTGATTATGTTGCAGAGTTGAGCTGCTGAACAAATCACATTTACTGAAGAGAGAGAGAGAGAGAGAGAGAGAGAGAGAGAGAGAGAGAGAGAGAGAGAGAGTGGAAGCAGCCGCAGCAAAGAGGAGAGGATGAGAGAAGATGGAAAGCAGAGAGAAAATCTAGAGGACAATGAGTGGAGAGCAGTGAGAGATAGAGAGAGACAGCTAGGCAGGCAGGCAGATAGACAAAATATGAAAGGTATACCAAATGGATGGAAAGAGAGCATTGAAATGAAAGAGAGTGAATGAAAAGAGAAGGCTGTGACAGACAGACCCCTGCATGCAGCAAACAGAAAAGATTTCTCCCAAGGTCTGAGAGAAGAGGAGGGCAAGGCGTATGATCTGTTTTATACTATGTCATACGATTGTGCAGAGCCAGCTCTAGGAGTTAGGTTGCCCTATGCAAGACCTATACACATCGTATTAGATTACCATCATCTATAGGCTATTGCAAACAATTGAATCAACAGATGATCAGCAGGGATGGGCAACCTTGGTGATGGAGAGGGCCACTGTATTTCACACACATTCAAGAGGGCCACAATGCCTATAGCCTACAACTGATCTACAAGCTCAGACTGTGACGCAATATGGGGGCCATATGTATGGCCCATATGGTCCCCCAGGCTGTTAGTATAGCCCATTTGGTAACTGTAACAGGTGAGATCATGAGTATATTACAATATTAACCTGTGGGCCACATGAAGTGAATGTAGCGGCCACATAGTCTCGGTCCACCAGTAGTCTGTGTGTGGGATAGGAGATACATAGAGATGTGGCACTGTACTGGACCCCTTACTGGTTGTGGCCGTAAGTGACCACTTATACCGTTTATGCCTAAAACCAGCCCCTGTGATAGCATCACAAGCTGTCGAACATTATAAGAGTAGGAATAATAGAAAAGGAAGACAGGACAAGTACTGAGGAGAAAAACAAAGGTATTGAGGTGACTGCAGGCGACACAAGGTATAGCTGAGAGAGAGCAGGAGAGACAGCAGACAGGAGGAGGGAGTCCAAAAAAGAATGGATGAGATTAGTGGGAGAACCAAGGCAACGGCATGCAGCCGCGCATTAGGAGCTTCCGGTCCAAGTAGGAGAACAAGGGGAGGCAAAGACAGAGAGCGAGAGAGAGAGAGATGGGGGGGGAAAAAGAACAGACAGGTGAAATGAAAGATCATATATACCGTATATATGCGATGTGAAGAGAGGGACTTATATGGGAGAATGACAATGAAGGTAATGAGAGAGGCGAGCGCCAGATTTGTAAAGCCTTGTATTACTGTATGTATTATTATTCATGGAGGGAACACTTTTTGTGTTTGGTTTTCAGTATTTTTCATTATACGCCACATTTTGATTGGCGCGGCGCTGCTTGCCTGTGAGAGATGGAGTGATATACTTTATATAGGCTGGAGAGGAGAGGAGAGCAGGGGCGGATGTAACATTTCCCAATTTGGGGGGGGGGGGGGCAGGAGAAAATGGTGGGGGGGGCGGCCACACCCATACCATTTTCAGTTACCGACTTTTATTAGGCAAGTAAAGAATCAATAATAACATCAGTTGTTGTTGGAGTTGCAACAGGCACGCAGCATGCATAAAGCTAAAGGTCTGACTCTGAGAGTTTTCTGTTTTGATGATTTTTAATGATGAAATGCTGTTGGTTTAGTGGTGACACAGCTGTAGTTAGCAGTAGCAGTAGTAGTGTTTCAGATCATTTTAATAAGAACTTTGATTTGATTCATTTGATTCATTTGAAATATCTTGGGTTGTTTTGCATGCCATCATGTTTAGTCGGGCAGACTGGGCATTTAGGGGGACACTACCCCCCATGCCCGTAGCTACATCTGCCCCTGGAGGAGAGGAGAGGAGAGGAGAGGGGAGGAGAGGGGAGGAGGTTGGGGAGGAGTAGAATAATCTCAAAGTCAGCTATTTCGTATAGGAGCAGCACGCCACAAAACTCTGATTAACCTGGAGTAAATGCTCCAATGAGCTCAGAGACATGCACGCGCGTGTGTGTACACACACACACACACATACACGCACACTCACTTGCATACAATTAATTTGCATATGTACTTTCAGAATCCGGCTCGCTTCAGTGACCCGGGGGGATAGCAAGAAAATATTGTACACCCAGATGGGAGAGAGAGAGAGAGGAGAGGGAGAGAAGTTGCTAAAAGATCACCCACACAAGTGGGAACTATAAACGGGTATTGTTGGTTTAATTAAAGACAGGAATAGCTCTCGCGTCGCAGCCACAGACAGTGTCTTGTCTTGCCATCGATTCCTCCCTGCATCCGTTTGGTGCAGAGACAAGCGCCGGTTTGCATCCAATCAAAAGATAATTAGCAGGCAATGAGCAGCCTGTCGATGAGGTGAACCTTCAGGGTTGCAGTGCAGAGAGGGTGTGTGTTGTCGTTGGTTGGTGGTGATTGTTCTCCTCCATCTTGGCTGGGCGGCTGTGGCTCAGGAGGGAGAGCAGATCCTACAATGATCCGTGGCTCGACAGTTCGAATTCCCCTGCTCCTCTTGTCTATATGTGTCCTTGGGCAAGACACAAATTGCTCCTGATGTGCTGGTGGTAGTGGTACCTTGCATGGCTTCCACTGCAACCGATGCGTAAGTGTAATGCACTATGTAAAGCGCTATATACAGTAAATGCATCTTTTACCGAGCCGCTTCGACCTCTATCCATCGATTGAATAGACACTTATCAACAGAAATGTTACGATCCAATCGTGCCGGTATAGCAGATATTCAGATACCCGCCGGGCAAGTAGATATTTTGTATTCATTGCATCGGTGGATCACGGATACTAGTAGGGCGGGGCGAAGCATAGTTTTACTGAAGTTCTGTTTAGGGTTAGTAACCGCATAAAGCACCGTCTAACCCTAACCCTAGCCTAATCCTAAACCCTAAACATAACCTCAGTAAAACTAGGCTATGCCTACACCTAACCCCAACCCTAAACTTAACCTCAGTAAACTTATGCCTAAACCTAACCTAACCCTAACCATAACTTCAGTAAAACTTCCTTCACCCCGCCCTACTAGTAGTATCCGTGATCCACCGATGCAATGAATACAAAATATCTACTTGCCCGGCGGGTATCTGAATATCTGCTATACCGGCACGATTGGATCGTAACATTTCTGTTGATAAGTGTCTATTCAATCGATGGATAGAGGTCGAAGCGGGTGTTTTACCTGTGTGTGCGCATGGTGGTGGGCAATGCACTGAGACTTCTGATGGGCTGTATCCATTTAAATCAACACCCTATTGGCCTGAATATAAGAGACAGTGTTTTTCCAATATCCTATAAATTGAGTACTGTTATTCTACATGAGTACAATGTGAGATGTTTATCTTGTGATGATCTATCATGATAAGAGTGCCTCTCACTTGACATGCGGGCGTGAATGTTATTTCCAACATCACAAATGAGTTGACTGTCGCCTCGGCTAGAACTCATCAGTGTGTCCACACAAATGTGGAAACCGCAGTAGCGATCCCCAGCCAGTGGGTCCACAATATACTCAGCAGCACTGATCGATGGACTTTATCCTCTTCCACTGTCAATTCAAGTCATGGTAATTTCCCTCCGAAACCAAGTGTGAACCATCTTGGGCCAAGAAAGTAGAAGGGCTTTATCCGAGATGTTGAAGAGGAGCTCTGATCCAGAACCACTGTAGTTCTCTGTCATCTGAGAGGGAAAGCCGACAAAAAGGACCGGGAATAGAGAAGGATAAGCAAAAGAAAGGCTTGTGCAACGGAACAGAGAAGGAGATAAAGATGGACAAGATAGTGTACAGTCACACAGCAGCCAGGCGGTATAATTCAGCTTGCTAACCCCACACGAGGCAAGGCACTTTCCTGAATTTACCGTGACCCCCAAGCAAAGCGAGTCCACCTTACCTGGCCTGCTTCCCAAACTAACCCCCTCCTCCATGCCTCCTCAATCCTCCCCTCGCTATACACCCTTCCTTCCTCCATCCTTCCCTCTGATCCCGCTCCGCTCCCCTCAGCATTATAATTCACCCGGCAACGGCACGGGGACCATTATGTTGACGGGCACCGGGGAACAGACCTTGTCTTATGAATTTGTCCGCATATTATTTATTTATTTGTGTATGTACTTTGAAATGATAGGGCATTTCTCGCGCTCCAGTGCGGTGGCAGTAAATATAAAGGCTTTTTCTTTTTCGTGTGTGTGTGTGTGTGTGTGTGTGTGTGTGTGTGTGTGTGTGTGTGTGTGTGTGTGTGTGTGTGTGTGTGTGTGTGTGTGTGTGGTGTGTGTGGTGTGGGGGGGGGGGGGGGGGGGTCACTGACGGAGAGCTCAGCTCAAGGCTTCAAAACCAACCAAAACACACCGCTATGAAATACTGCCCCGCTTGGCTGAAAAGAGAAGTAATTTTCTTTTATGATGTCTGTCTCTCCTGTGCTCTCTCTCTCTCTCTCTCTCTCTCTCTCTCTCTCTCTCTCTCTCTCTCTCTCTCTCTCTCTCTCTCTCTCTCTCTCTCTCTCTCTCTCTCTCTCTCTCTCTCTCTCTCTCTCTCTCTCTCTCTCTCTCTCTCTCTGTGTCTTATTTATCTGTTGATCATAGCCGTCACTATGGCACTACTCTATCGATCTGCTGCCAGCGTTCTCTCCTAATATAATTTGACGCTCGCAGAGTATTTTATTATTGGACGGATTTTAATGGGGGGCAGATTCATATCTCTGTCAGGGAGGGAGGGAGGGAGGGAGGGAGGTTGGGGGGGAGGGAGGGGGTGCTTCTACAGTACACTCTCTCTCACCTTTGTCGTTTTTTTCTTGCACGAATGCACACACACACACACCCACACACACCCACCCACACACACACACACACACACACACACACACACACACACACACACACACACACACACACACACACACACACCATTGGTCATACGCACGGGGGTGCAGCAGGGGCGGATGTAACATTTCCCAATTGGGGGGGCAGAAGAAAATGGTAGGGGGTGGCTTCATGAAGCCGCACCCATACCATTTTCACTGGTGTTTCAAATATAAGCACTGAAATATCTTGGGTTGTTTTGCATGTCATCATGTTTGGTAGGGCAGACTGGGCATTTAGGGGGCATTGCCCCAACCCCCCCCCCCCCCCCCCCCTCATGCCTATGCCTAGATCCGCCCCTGGGGTGCAGGATGTTATTGGCCTGGTGCTGGTGGCCTTGAAGTGAATAGAAACCCATAAAGAGATCCTGGTAAAAAGTGCTGCATGCAAGCAGGCAGCCTCATGCAGCTGCAGGGTGGAGATGTATTATTTCTGAACTGCATGGTGGAGTGTGTGTGTGTGTGTGTGTGTGTGTGTGTGTGTGTGTGTGTGTGTGTGTGTGTGTGTGTGTGTGTGTGTGTGTGTGTGTGTGTGTGTGCGCGCGCGCGCAATAATCTAAAAAGTTTTTTTTAGTGGTCTAGGCATTGAAACAACATTGTATATTGTAACGTATATAGATGACGACATTGTTTCAATGTATATTTATAGAAGCCAGGCTAAAAAAAATGCCTGGCTAATCAATGTCTACATATAAACTGGCTACATTGAAACAATGAAACAATGTTGTTCATAATAATCCAAGCCTCGGCCGCTTAAAAAAATTTCATAGAGAGACCTTTAGACATCTAGAAGACAACTTTTGCGTGTGTGTGTGTGTGTGTGTGTGTGGTTTTGTTTGCATGTGTTAGTGCGCGCGCGCGCGCGCGCGTGTGTGTGTGTGTGTGTGCGTGCGTGCATGCGCGCGTGTGTGTGGTGCAGATATAGCATCCCTCCTGCCCCCTGCCATGCAGCTGCGTTATTATATTATACCCAAAAGCGTTGCTTCCTAAACTTCCCGCTATGATCCTTCCTGCTAACAGAAATAGCAGCTCCCCTCCATCCCCCAGACGCAGCCTGCGCTCAGTTAGCAGGTGTCAGTGGGTGGTGTCTCTGGGGCGGACGGATGGATGCCGTTCTGGCATCGGCGCTGTGATGATAGCTTGTGGGCCTTTATGGATATATCATGGCCTTTTTTGTTTTGTTTCTGCGCTGCTACATCATGGTCGTCATCACCACCATGCACCACTCCAAGCTAATTTCCTTTTGAAGAGCTTCTGCAACAGCTGGCGAGGGAAATGGACACGCAATTAGTCGTGTAGTCAGGGGCGGATCTAGGCATGGGCATGTGGGGGGGGAAATGCCCCCCTAAATGCCCAGACTGCCCCACCACCAAAACATGATGGCATGCAAAACAACCCGAGATAATTCAAATTAAAGTGCTTATATTTCAAATGATTTGAAACAGTACTACTGCTACTAACTAACTACAGTTGTGGCACCACTAAACCAACAGCATTTCATCATTGCAACTTCAACAACACCTTATTTATCTTATGTTATTATCGATGCTCAGCTCATACTTGCCTAATAAAAGTCCTGTAACTGAAAATGGTATGGGTGCGACTTCATCGCCCGTGGCGTGAAGCGACACGGGCGATGAAGTCACTCTCTCTCTCTCTCTCTCAAACACTCATTTCGTGGTCATTAATATCAGACCACAGACCACCAGGGGGGCCACCACCTTGCTTCGTCACGCCTGCACGGACCGGTGTGGCGTCATTACGATTCGCGCCGCCGTCGTCTGTGTGACGATGAGAAGCAAGGAGGAGGCCGTGGTTTTGGTTGCCACGGAGATGAGTAATCATAGCCATTAGGAAAGTAATTGGGACGGTGGTGGCAGGCCCTGATGGCCGCCCCGATATGAATCACAATATTGATGTAGAGAAGGGGGGGCAATAATGACTACAATTAGTGTTAATTGTCACGACTTTGTCTCTCTCTTCCAGAAACTCCTCTTTATCTTTACCCTCTGTGCTATCCTCTTTCTCTCTTTCTTCTCTCCTCATGGCAGAGTTCAGTTTACACGGTGTGTGTGTGTGCGTGCGTGCGTGTGCGTGTGTGTGTGTGTGTGTCGCTATAGCCTGTCCCCCTGGTGTCATGAATATGTATGGCTTAGCGTATTGCATTAAGAGCGATTAAAATCTCAGGGAAAATTAAATTTGGATGGAGTTGGAGGGATCGGATGATGTCAAAGTAGCTTAATTGCAATATGCCAACTGTGTCTCGGAGTCACACGGCCAGTATGCGGTGATTTTGTGTGCATGTGCGTGTGTGCGTGTGCGTGTGTGCGTGTGCGCGTGTGCGTGTGTGCGTGTGTGTGTGTGTGTGTGTGTGTGTGTGTGTGTGTGTGTGTGTGTGTGTGTGTGTGTGTGCGTGCACAATATGGTCACAATCATGGTCACACACAGTCACAGATTTACACTCAAACCAGTACACCAGGGTCCATTTTGACAGCAAATTCAGATCTACTCCTATATAGAGAGCCACAGTCTCGCACCAGTAAGTCAATTCCGTGTTTATTTTCTTCATTGACTTTTGAAAAAGGATTTATATAAAGACGATTCTGCTGTGGACAAGGCCAACTCGGGCCGTGACAAATCATGACAACAAACACATTTTTTTCGGCCTTAAGAAGAAAACAATGTGAGGTTACACTTTTTTTTTGTTTTTCTGTAATTTTGTTCGGCCCAAAACATTGTGTTTGCTGTAATGATTTGTTACAACCTGAGTTGGCTTTGTACGTTGCTTGTTTATGGGAAAAATGCAAGGAACTTAGCAGTATTTTCTGGTCCAGGTGTTGTCGTGAAAGAGGACAGCACTGCCGTGCTCTATACAGTCATTGGGCTCCATTTTTGTCATGTGCTAAACCCCTAATGTCCCCTAAACTTCTTCGCCTCTTTTCACACTCTTTCACACTTTAGTTTCACTGTTTAGTCTTACTTCAGTTTTTTGTGGAATAAGTATAAAAATATTCTTTGTGTTTTAGTCTGAAGACACTTGCACACATGCTGGCAAACACACACACACACACACACACACACACACACACACACACACACACACACACACACACACACACACACACACACACACACACACACACACACACACACACACACACACACACATGCGCACACACAGAGGCATGCGTCGTCAGCCCATGCTTGGCTGCAGCTACAGTATAGACATTTATTTGGGGCCCAAAGCAGTCAAGTCAGCAAGTCCTGCTATGGCAGCCACCATCTGTTTGTCTCCCAGCATTTTTCTGCCTTCTGAAGGTGTTTTACAGAGTGCTGCGCAGCGCAGGGGGCTCCTCTCCTCTCCTCTCCTCTCCCTCTGCACCTAGCAGACTAATATATATACTCCTCCTGCTGTCCGTTACCCAGGCTCATTATTGCCTGCTTCATCACACACTTCAATATCCATGTCTCTCTCTGTCTCTCTTAAAACCTATAGTGTACTATACGTACCAGTATATGAACACAGCTGCCACAGACGGGGAGAGGGAGAGCTTGAGAATGCAAATCCTGTTGCAAAGATATGAGAAAGACAGTGGTGGATATTTATTTTATTGTATTTGTTTGCTGTTGGATGCATGGCAGTTTAGTTTAGCTGAGAGAGAGAGCTGAGGTTTTGCCTCAGTGAAGTGAAGCCGCTCCAGGCTAAACATGCCTTCACGCGACTAACGGTTCGGCAAATCGTTTGAATTCAAACAGAGGTCTCGTGTCTGTCTCCTCCGCTCGCAGCAGGGGAGGGTGGGGAGGGGGTGTGTGTGAGTGACTGCATCAACAGCGCATAAACAAAATGACCAGAGAAAAAAAGGACTCGAGGTCTGACCTCAGCATATAATCAACGTGATTATCCACCAGGCTGCCAAGAGGACACATGAAAAGATGAGGCTCCCTGCTGGTCTTAATCCTCCACTTCTCCATCGGAAAACGGGTCTATTGTTTGTTTGTTTATACGGAGGTCAAGTGGGTCTAGCGCAATTTTGTGGTATAGAACATATAGGAGGTATAGTTGGGAACCACTACCATAGTCTATTTTTTCTTTAAAGAGGATGTGACCACATGATGTCATCAGTGGTCACCACTCACACAGCACATCCTGGTTTCTCTGTTTTTACTACTAAACCACTGTTTCGGTGGCCAACAAATCCTTGTCAATGAATATAGGCCTTCAATCTGTGACCCACAACAGAAATTAGGCATTTTCCCAAACTAACAAATTTAGCCGATCATAGCTCACAACACAGCACAAATATTGTTTTTAAATGTTTTGGAATTTTTACAAAGATTTGAGTGTGGCATACAACCTGGTGAGTAAACATGTGCACGCAGTGATCCTGAGAGTATGTGTATGTTAGTGAGTATATTAGTGGCGTGATCAGTGCACACTTTTGCTAGAGTAAAATAACGATTCCATTGGAGTCAGCCCTACACAATCAATCGATATGTGCCAAGCTAACACAATCATGTTACAGCCTATTTACATCAGCTCACAAACAAGCAACCACTATAATTTTATTACATTTTTTTTCTGTCACAGAATTTTATTGCTGAAGCAATATTAATGATTGCCAAGCAGATTAAAACATTGTCAAATCATTATTAACATAATAAAAAGCATGAATGCTTAGCAGTGATAGAGACACTGTCAACTCAGTTGTAGCATTCTATTTTTCCATTCAGTATCAAACCAATATAATATATGGGTTTATTAGCAGGCGTTTAGAATAGAAAATAAAATGTTAAACTGTACTTTGGTTGGGTGACTTTAAAATGTAGTTTTAGATGATGTTTTACAGCGTGATAATTCCTCAATTAGGAAATCTCTGTCTAAAACAATCACCATGTTCATAATGCATAGATCAGTGGGGATCTCACTGCACTCCTTATGTCAATTCACGGACAGACAATCGCTCTGCGCGTTTATATGCCACGAGGCGATGTGCATCTACTTCAGCTGTATCAAATCATTTCCTGCATGGCACTCAGAAATAGGTTGTCCACAATCCAGCTCTTGTCGTGGGTGCGGGGGCGTGTGCGCAAAACGAGCGCCAACGTGACAGTTTTGCGAGAGTGCGCCGCCTTGTCGCTCTGCCTGTCAGATTGCCCATGCCTCCCCACGCCTGCCGCTCATTGAAAACGAATTACTAGGCACTTCAGTCTATTCCTGTGTGAAAAGCTCTTTACCCTCTATCTTTAGCTGTCGTAAGTTACTATGTATGCAGTTTGTGAACAATGGTGTTCAGCCGCAACGCACATGCGTTGATACTGACAAACTGTTGTGTTTCTTTGTTTTTCTTTGTGCAAACTAATCGATTTTTAATGATAATTTTCACTTTGCGTCGATTAGATTGGATCCTTGCCCTGTTGAGAGTCATGTATTAGTGCAGGGGTTTTCAACCTTTTTGACACCAGCATTTGAGCCACGGACCACCATTTGATGACATTTTAGTCCCAAAGACCTAAAACTAAAATTCCTTTGGTTGTGTTCACAATTCCGGGCTGACTTTTGCAAACATAACATTCTAGACTTCTTAATTAAATAGTGCTAATTCAGATGATGAATATTTTAACTCTTGAGAGTGTGAAAATGAAACCAAATGGACCCGCAAGGGTCCATTTGGTTTCATTGTCACATTCTCAAGAGTTACATCTGGTTAACCAACTTTCCATCATTTAGCCTGGGGACCACCTGGAACCCTCTCAAGGACCACTGGTGGTCCCCGGACCACCTGTTGAAAACCCCTGCATTAGTGAGACGGTTTGTGCACAAAGGAGCCATATAGCCCAACAGCACTGTCCAAACACCTTTATGTTACCAGCTATGAAACATCTCAAGAAATTAAGCCTTTTGTAACTTCTGCTGATCTAGAACAAAAATGTGCCACACTTTCATCTCCTCCCGTCCAGATTGCTGCCGCAACTCTATGTACTCTGCTTCAAAAAGGAAAACCTATAGCCCGTCCGTCTTCTCCAATTAGCTCAAACATGCAGGCTATAAACTCCAGAAGAGCTGAGCACATACATACATCAACTTTACTATTTAGCCCAGTCAGTGCTTCTCAAACTTTTTCAATACAAGGAGCCCTCAGTTTGATATGCAGGAGGCCATGGACCCCCGTTTGATACCATTTTCTATGACCCTAACAATCGACACACTATAAAAGATAACTCTGAGAGTGTACAAATGGAATTGGGTTGCCTATAGGCATACCTTGTTTTATAATTAAGGTTTTATTGCCAATTAGTTCATACATTAAAATTTGATTGTTATTCTCATTATTTCAAAATCAATAGAGTTCACCCTTTCAAGATCGCAGCCAATTCTATGCTGTAATTATGTTGAGAGGAGTTTCCAAGGTTCTTGGTCTATAACAAATGTCTTTTTTGCCAAAAATAGCCCATCTACCAGCTCACAATGTGTTGCATTTTCATATTTTCACTGAAGGTTCGACTTTAAACATTAACATGTTCACCACAGCAGTAGTTAACATTAGAGCCCCATATGAAAAGGATGGCAGCATGAAATCCTGGGGACAACTTTATTGTCAATCACAGATTTAATGCACAATCTGCATAAAGCGCTTTGGATAAAAGTGCTATATAAATGCACCATTTATCATTTACCGTAGAGGTTTACAGCCAGGTGTGAAACTAAAGACTGAACACTAGGACTTCAGCTGGACTTTGGAATGATGACCTGCCTGAGAGGGTCAGCCTAGCAAACCCACTGTTCTCTTTTAGAACACTTTTATAGACTTATAGACTTGCTTTTACTACCGGCTTACAGTCTGTTCTTATCTTTTTATGCTCTTGTATTATGTTTCTCTGACACATTTTTTTATCCCTTTAAGCTCTTTCATTGTTTCTCACACACTTTTTATGCTTTCAACCTTTGTATTATGTTCATAGCTAAATTGTTCCTTTGTTTTATCTTTGATGCCGAGTGAAGCACTTTTTAACTATTTTTTAACTGTGAGAAAGAGTTAAATATTATGTGAATCTATTGCTGCCCTGGTATTGTGGCATTGCAGCCAATGTTTTTGGCAAGCCCTATAAATGTGACTGTCTTTGACTGACAGTCACTGAGTGATGAATTTGCACCATCGGTTAGTTGGCCTAAAAACAACCTAGCGCTATAGTCAATGGCAGAGCAGCCGTCCCTCTGGGCAATCGACTACACTCCAAGCGACACAGCTAGAGCTGACGGCCCGTCAATCCATCCATCCATCCATCCATTCATATAAGACAAGAAATGGAGTTGGGCATCTGATGGCCGAAGAGGCACTGAGACATTATGCTTGGGCTTGATGTCATCCGTAATGAGTACATGAAACACAAATTAGGAAAAAACGCAACATGCCACAGATATATACTGTACATTATAGTCTTGAAATTGTGAGAGTGTACAAATGGAACCACTTGGGGTTGTGGGACTGCAATCTACACTGTAAAGCCTCTGTACTAATTTCACTATGAGACTGTATTAATAAACCTGAGCTTGCTCTGTGCTACTCAAAGGTGGTAACGAAGGTGGTTGCCCTTGTTTATACGTCAGTTATTTGTGAGTAGCTACAAGGTCACGAATGCTTTGCAATGTTTGCTGATTTTCGATGAATTGTAAAAACTAGCAAACATTGAATAATCTTGAAAAACCTCTAACAACACATTCATGTTGTGGAGAATCCCTCCGAGGCAACAATCGGTTCAAATATGGGGGGCACCTTTGACACGAATGTTTGAGAACCCATGCGCCAATAGCACTCAGGGAGCCACAACAAAGACACAATTTGGCGATTGTCAGTTCTCTTGTGTCAAGTACTGCACTGTGGCCCCATTATGAGTAAGATGGATGCTTCCCTGACCAACACCCTACAGACTGTCTCTGGATGCCTTATGAGACACTCTGGTAAACCAACTGCCCATCCTCCCTGAAGTATCAATCACCCTGGTTGATGTCAGATGAGAAGAAGCCTGTCACACTGGCCCTCTCTCTCTCTCTCTCCCTGTCTGCCTCAAAGCAAAGCCAAAGGACGACAAACTCGTTTTTGTACTCCTAGAAGACAGCCAGTAAACTATAGATTTAATGAGACACTGCACAGTCAAATGCCTGTGTCGATACACTTTCATTCTACCAAGCTAGGGTCGCTGTGTTTGTGTGTGTGCGCGCGAGTGTGTGCACACGTGCGCATGTGTGTTTGCACAAAAGCTTGCGCATGCACACTGTATTTTAAGGATGAATGATGCCAATTATAAATAATGGTCCACATTTTAATCACACATTCAGAGCGCACAATGGTATACTGTTGGGTTATTCATCATCTTCATCCTCATTCACCATCCTCATATGCCTATACTTATGCTATTCAACATTTCTCCCCTTTCTTTCCAGTCCCTGTATCTCTATTACTCCACCGTCCGTGCATGCAGGCACACTCATACACACACACACACACACACACACACACACGCACACGCACACGCACACACACACCTGGCTCTGTTTTGATGAATACGGAGAAAATGAAGGGTGTTTTAAGTGGTGCTGTGTTTTGAAGGTTACAGCTCCATCTCAGCTGAAGTGGAAATTGAACATCACTCTCTGGCTCCTGCCTGTTTACGACCACTGCCTCTGTCTAACCTCATTTACCTCTCTCTCTCTCTCTCTCTCTCTCTCTCTCTCTATCTCTCTCTCTCTCTCTCTCTCTCTCTCTCTCTCTCTCTCTCTCTCTCTCTCTCTCTCTCTCATCCCCCACATACCTCTCACATATACCACTCTCCCTTCATGCTGTCACCCCCTTTTTTCAACTTCACATTTGTCTGTTGCTTAGTTCTATTGTTAAATGGGAGATGGTGCATTCATATAGTGCTTTTATCCCAGGCTTTTTACATGACATTCACCCATTCACGCACACATTCATACACTCATTGCAGCGGAAACCATGTGACCCGCCGCCCCTTGCAGTCTGCGTCCCTTTTTAAGGCTCATATATGGAGTTCCATGATGTCAGCCATGCCTAAATCTGTATTGCCGTCCGTGTACTGTGATCTGATATTGATGATATGTAATTATGCAGATTCACAGAGCGAGTTTGAAGTGGTTTGAGGTCGTATATGGGTCTTGACATAATTGCTGGGGACACCTGGACGGACGGACACTTGTTTTACGAGGCATGTGATGCCTTTAGAAATAAAATCGTACCCTAGGCGCGGATGTAACCTTTCCCAATTGTGGGGGGAAGGCGAAAATGATATGGTGGGACGGCTTTATCGTTTCACGCCACAGGCAGTGAAGCTGCCCCTGTATCTTCTATTTTATATTTTTTCTTTGGTTCCTAGTTCTTTAGTTATATCTTGTACAGGACTTATATATAGGCAAATAAGCACCAATAATAACATCAGTTGTTGCAACAGGCATGCATGCATAAAGCTGTCTGAATTTTCTTCTTTTAATGATGAAATGGAGCGACATGTGGTTAGTTAGTAGCGTAGTGTTTCAAATCATTTTAAAGGGGAATTCCACGCATTTTCAAAAATTTTCTGAGAGGGTACAAATGTGAATCATTTCCATTAGTACCCTTTCTGGAAAAAAAAGGGCTCTGAAAGAAAAATCATTAACATGGTGAAATACATCTTGATGATGTCATCAGATATATTTAACCATGTTAATGACTTTTTCAGACCTCCATTTTTAGGAAGTACAGAATTGGGGGAACTTTTTTTTATCATCACCACACAATATCTCTGGTATATTAATGACATATTAAAATGTTGAAAACGGGTGAAGTTCCCTTTAAATATACTGTAAGCACTTTAATTTTGAAATTAAGGGTGTTTTCATGCAATCGTGTTTGATGGGGCAGTCAGGGCCGGCATTTATGGGGGCATTGCCCCCCCATCCCCACATCGATCCGGCCCTGTCTTACCCTCAGCTCACCTGACCTAACCTCTCTCTCTCTCTCTCTCTCTCTCTCTCTCTCTCTCTCTCTCTCTCTCTCTCTCTCTCTCTCTCTCTCTCTTCTCTCTCTCTCTCTCTCTCTCTCTCTGTCTCTCTCTCTCTCTCTCTCTCTCTCTCTCTCTCTCTCTCTCTCTCTCTCTCTCTCTCTCTCTCTCTCTCTCTCTCTCTCTGTCTCTCTCTCTCTCTCTCTGTCTCTCTGTCTCTCTGTCTCTCTCTCTCTCTCTCTCTCTCTCTCAGCTCGCTGCCAGGCGGTGCAGGCGGAGAACGTAACAGTGTTAGAGGGAGGCACAGCAGAGATCTCCTGCCGCCTGCACAACTACGACGGCTCCATCGTGGTCATCCAGAACCCCCGGCGGCAGACCCTGTTCTTCAACGGCACACGAGGTGTGTGTGTGTGCGTGTGTGCGTGTGTGCGTGTGTGTGTGTGTTGTGTGTGTGTGTGTGTGTGTGTGTGTGTGTGTGTGTGTGTGTGTGTGTGTGTGTGTGTGTGTGTGTGTGTGTGTGTGCACACGCAACAATGTCATCATAATGCAAATCCACAATTCAGTATGAGTTTAGATTTCAGGGTCATGATTTTGAATTCTAAACTAGCAAAAAGCACACTGACAGCCTTGGGATGGTTAGAGGGTCTTGTTCTGCACACAAAAACGAATACGCTTGGTTTGCAAGGATTCTTTTTTTGTGTGTGTGTCACGTGCACTTATTATGGTACAATGCAAGTTACGGTTGAGGGCTATGGCCTTCTCAAAAATATAGACAAAAATATATAACGTCATACTTTGCCAATAGAATAAATCATGAAATTGCACCTGTGAAAGCACAAACTAGTGGGGCTGTAACACCTGTACAGTCAGTCTGTCTATATAAATACACCATAGTTATATAATAAATCGCCCTGCCATATGCAGTATGTGGTTACGGGGACCACTAAACAGTACATTGTAATGAGGAATGCTGTGGATGCACCTGTGTACTGTACTGTACTGTACTGTACTGTACTGTACTGTACTGTACTGTACTGTACTGTACTGTACTGTACTGTACTGTAGGACACAGTCCATTGTAGACTAGAGCAGTGGTTTTCAACCTTTTTCATACCAGGGCCCACTACTTATTCAGAATTTGAGCCACAGACCACCATATGGCATTTTGGCTCCAGAGACCCCAAAACTAAATCTTTCTTTTGCTTCTGTCCACAATTCCAGGCTAGATTTAGGAGAAAACAAAAACAAAACAGGCAAACAAATACAAACAAATCAAAAAATGATTAATCTTCTACAAGGTTGCCGGTTCTATCCCGGGCTCCCACAGAGTTAGTTGTCGAAGTGTCCTTGAGCAAGGAATTGTATCCCTAATTGCTCCTGATGTGCTGGTAGGCACCCTGCATGGTTTCCACTCCCATCAGTGTATGAATGTGTGTGAGAATGGGTGAATGTGATGCACAAGCTATGTAAATGCCTTGGATAAAGGCGCTATATAAATGCACTATTTACCATTTACATTCTCTAGCTGTGTAGACTTGGGGCTAATTCACATGATGAATATTTTAACTCTTGAGAGCGTAAACATGAAACCAAATGGACTCGCAAGGGTCCATTTCATTTCATTTTTACGCTCTCAAAGATCTGGTTACATCTGGTTAACCAACTTTCCTTCGTTTAGCCTGCGGCCCACCTGGACCATTGGTGGTCCCCGCACCACTGGTTGAAAACCACTGGACTAGAGTATTGGTCACAGTTTTGAGCTCAAAGGACCACATACAGTAGTACATACTATATCGGAACTTGTACAGTATCTCCCAAAGAATGGACAGGGACTCTGAGGTGGAGCTCATAGCTACAGGTTAGCAGCGGCCAGTGGGCAGACTTGTGAATAAGCAGTTGGAGTGACAGGACTCCCTGATGGCCCTCTGGGTCCTATGGGTGTGTAGAGCTCCCTGCATGGCTGGCAGCTCAATGCTGTCCATGCGCTGCACTTTTTTAAAAAAAAGCTGCACTGACCCGGAAACGTAGGGCATTTTACTTTGAAGTTTCAGCCTGAAAAACGCTGATGTGAAGTTTCTGAACCAATCAGAGCATGCACGCATCCCTTCAGGCAGACTGTGGAGCGCATAATGGCCCAGCTCTGCCACTTCACTGCTATGTGTCTTATTTCAGATGTATATTATAACCTGATTAAGTTTAAACTGAGTAATGAACTGTCTGGGTGCCAGAATGGGCATTTCTGGCTGTAATCAAGGCATCTGTGATTGTGGAGGACAATTGAAGAGTTGAGACGAATAACAGTCTAAGTCCATACTTTATTCTAACCCCTCTCTGAAAAGGTCTATAGATGGCCTGACCCCATATCCAGTTTATACATAAAATGATTTTTAGGGTGGACTTGGACTGTTATTATCACTCGGTAGAGCTCTCGCCTTTGGACAACAAGGTCATGGGTTTGATTTTGGGCACCGCCAACTCAGCGTATGAGTAGCACTGCTTGGGTGTGGCAAGTTGTACTGGGAGCTGATGGTAGGTGTGGTGCTCAGCAATCCATCTCCCAGAGGTCTAGCTGGTTTCTACATGGGCTCATAGTGGGGATCTATGGGCTGTCAAGTAGACTAATGTCAAATTGAAACACTTAAGAATCGCAATATAAATGTAATCGGTATTAAATATCCGTGGGGGTAAGTGAATTCCCCCACCCCTATTGTACTTTAGTTAAAGTATTGGGAGTAGCCTGTCTAAATACAGTATCTATGTATGTACACTCATATATACATCCACACACACGCACACGCACACACACACACGCACGTACGCACGCACGCACGCATGCACGCACACACACACACACACACACACACACACACACACACACACACACACACACACACACACACGCAAACACTACAGTACACAACAACTAAAGACTGACTCGTCTACGTGCCACAATGATAAATTGCTCAGAGTGCTTTAAGGTCAAGTCAATAAGAGTGTGCAAATGCCACACGAATGCTGTCCTGGAGGTTTTGGGATTGCATGTTTTTAACTATTCCTAAAAGTTTAGTTTAGTGCATAGCAAATGTGCCAGCACAGTGGTGAAAGTTGACAAGTGATGGATTGTGGATTGTTTTGGTGAGTGAAATTCAATGTCTATTTTCTCCCCCAATTACAGAACTGTGTGAGTTGTGTGTGGAGAATCATAATGGAAGTGCAACAATAGACTCACTCCCCTATTAACTGAAATGGTGATTTTTTTTTCTCACCTCCAGACTAGCGCTACTGTATGTTTATACGCAATTAAGTGTGGAATATGGCTCTGGCTACAGATTATTGTAGACATCTTTTGTTGCATTTGATTGGTATTCTTTTTTTTCCACAAACAATAGGGAGAGCATCTGTTCATGTTTCCACAATGATTCAGCAGGAGTTGTTGTTCATATATTGATCTGGAATAGAATGTTGTAAATTATATAGAAGTATTAAATAAATAATATATATATGTACTGAAAGCATATGTTTTTACCCCCAAATTGTGTGTGTGTGTGTGTGTGTGTGTGTGTGTGTGTGTGTGTGTGTGTGTGTGTGTGTGTGTGTGTGTGTGTGTGTGTGTGTGACACACTACATGTATGTTTGGCCTGGAGCCATGCATGTCATACCCAGGAATATGTTATCCATAGAGGTTGCATGCCAGATATCCCATCTTGTGTTTTTTCCAGACTCAGGGCCCTATTTTGATTGTCTTATGTAAGTGTCAGTCAGGTTTTATGACTTGGAGGTGTGGCAAAGCTAAATGTCCACTCAGCTTTGCCACACCTCCAAGTTTTGACTTAAGCCACAAGACCTGATACTTAACAATAGAAATACCGTATTTTCCGGACTATAAGGCGCACCTAAAAGCCTTTAATTTTCTCAAAAATCCACACTGCGCCTTATAATCCAGTGCGCCTTATATATGGATCGTTCGACTGCAGTAGCTTCTATTCTATGTTAACTGTAGTAGCTTCTATTCGCTGCGCCTTATAATCCGGTGCGCCTTATATATGAAAACAGTTCTAAAAGGTGTGCCTTATAATCCGGTGCGCCTTATAGTGTGGAAAATACGGTAGGTCCCTTGGTGTTCCAGGTGAAGTAAGTTAATTTGCCAAAGAGCTCCTGTGTCTGTCGGCCAATACATACACTGTAGCTAGTGTATGTATTGTGAATGCACGGTGTGTCAGCATTTAGAGACAGGCAACAGCGCAGTCAGTTCAGCGTCAGGACTTTTCCTCCAATGAATAAGGAGTGAAGTTACAGTGTTGCTCACATCTCAAAGGATTTTTTTTTAACTGAATGGGTTTCTGGTTTGCAGTGTCCCTCACCTTATTTAAAAGTCCATGAAATAAATGGATCAGTTGGATCTCCACTGCTACAGCACATTTTGTGTGATTCCCCCCAGATCCATTTTCACAATCTTGCTCACTTCAAACCCAGTGCCAAAGAAAGATTGTTATTTCATGTGCAGATGTCGGCAATAAAAGAGAAATAGTCCATCTCTAGAAATTCAGCTTAACTTCCTCCGAAATGAATTCCCTGTCTAGATAGCTTGCAAATTATGTTTTTTTTTAACTGGTCATTCATTCATTAAATACATAAAATTTAACTGTTCCATGTTAAAATCATGGTTTATAAACTGGGGAGCCTTGAAATTAAGAAGGTTAAGAATCCATTAACTAAAATTAATCAGTGCTTATTGAAATCCAAGAATGAATGTACAAATGGAATCTTTTAAGGTAAAAGCATGCTCATTTATCAATTTTAGTGCAGTGTAAAAAGGTAATGGGAATGTAACAGCAAGCTACCATAGATTGCAGTTTTAAAGGTATTATAGGTAGGCAACTTTAGTGTGTATAAACTGTGTTTGTAAACAGATTCTAATCTAACTCCACCTCACCTCATGCTCTATTGGCTCACTGTGGAACTGCTGGAGACCCCCCACAACCCCTTCCCCACCACACACTAGCACCACCTTGTCATGAGCTCAGACATGACCTCGGCTGGACATGCCTAGATGTCCTGTCCATCATTTATACATTATGGATCATCAGTGTGGACTTAGACTTTAGATTCGTCTCTGCTCAATTATTTGTTGCCAACAAAAACGTCTCTGTCTGCAGGTAAACCGCTGCTGCATCAAAGTAGAAGCAATGTAGAGGGGGGGGAAGGCAAATATAGCTATATACCTTTTGATTTTGGGCTAAAAAGTTGTCTATAATACTTTGTTGTCTGCATGGGTTTTTGTGGGGAGAGGGGAGCAAGAATTTAGATATTTAAACTTTTGTGGTTGAGTTATCAAGATGGAGCCTGTCCTTGTTATTTTTTTTCCTGAGATGTGAGGTCCTTGTCCCAATCTCCAGGCCGGCGGTCAGTGCTCACATACAGTACCCTGCTGAGAGCAGACTGCTGAGAGCAGACTTATCTCACCTCCTTTGAATTCTTTTTTTCCCACTGACTGTGATGTCTGTGTAGTTGTTAAATATGAGATATAATTTGTTGTGTGCGTCTGTATATCTAACAGAGCAATCTTTGGTTTCAACTCCTTTTAGAGCCGCTGCCTCTGAGAAATGTTTGATGGCAACGTGTTTATACTTTTTAATTCAAGGGACATCTGAGGAAGCCGGCGAGCTAATTTTCTCTGGCGACGTGCCGAGGCTCTTCTCCTCTCGGAGTAATTCATATAAAAAAAAATCAACGTGTTTATTAATATTTATCGTGCTCGGATTTGTGCTCTCTGTCATACATGATTTATTACAAGTATTGATCTACTCTTGATTTTTTAATTTCATTACTGTTCTGGTCATTAATATTTCATGGATGAAATAAAAACGTCTGCGGCCCGGCCTTGGAGTTGGATACAGTATATATCTGATTTATAATAGATCGAGTTACATTAGTGAACTTATTAGTGATAGTAGATTGGTCTGTGCACCACCACCACCAACATGAAAGAAATATGCATTCCCTTTATATAATAATTGATAGTTTACTCAAAAGCCGTACTGCCGGTACATTATTAAATTGATGCTATTCATTTCATTATAGTAGTATTGTACTCTTAACTGGAGGGCATTGTACAGAGCAAGTGTTGGCAGTCATGTGCACTTAAACGCGGCATGGCGCCACATTTATCATCATGAGCCTCGGACGCGCCATCAGCATCATTGACTTGCATGTAGCGTAGCTGATATCAGCAGTCAGAGTCAAGCCAACCATTCATCTCAATACAGACGACGTGAAGCGCGCTTAAATATTCAATTCAAACTTCATTCCAGAAACACAGGGGGTCAATAGTGCATACAAATCATCGACATCATACCTAATTATACTCTCCATAAATAGTAATATTAAATGATTTGTATTTCCTAAGTTGAAAAGATTCCCTCTGCCTTTGTGTGGCGTATTTCTACTTGTTATCAGTTCACAGCTTTCAGAGCAAGCCCCTTTCGCTTATTTTTCTAAAGCCAAGCTCTTCAAAACAAGAATGAAATTTAGAACACACAGTCATGTTTCTGCTCAAGCCCCCATGGGTTTCCAATGCAGGTTTGGTCGCCAGGCATTCTGCGGAGCTGGGGGTTGGTGGCGGTCGGGGAGCCGGGCCTCAGCTGAGAAAAAGACCCAAAAAGAGATTGGGGTCTTTGCCGGCATGGCAGACCCTCATGCTGGCTCATTTACCGCTGCACTGCAGATCCATTCCCCACAGACTTCAAATTTGGCACGTCTGTGATCAGCCTGCAACACACACAGAGAAGATGACTCTTTCTGCTTCACTTGTAGAGATTATTCTTTCTTTCTTTTCTTTTCCTTTTTGTTTTCCATCACTTGTCGATGGATTTGGGTGGGTTATCTTTTCTTCTCTCCTTTGGACACAATCTTTGTGTGCGTGGCTTTTTTCAATATCTGCTTCAGTGGAGATGCAAAAAGTGCACTTAGTGTACATGTGGATCATGCGAGAGATTTGCACGCGTGAATGAAAAGCAGTGAGGACGTGTGTGGAAATGTTCTGGATGACTGAGTGAGAGCGTGGTTAGAAGTGTGTGTGTGTGTGTGTGTGTGTGTGTGTGTGTGTGTGTGTGTGTGTGTGTGTGTGTGTGTGCGTGTGTGCGTGTGTGCGTGCGTGGGCGCGAATGTGTGCGTGCGCATGTGTGTGTATGTGCGTGCCAGTGTGTGTGTGCCTGCCGGTGCACACAAGGGTATGCGTACCCACCTTTTTGTTATTCTTCTCTGAGGCTATGATCGAAACCAGACTTTTTAAACCCATTAACTATGCCTCACCGGCCTTCGCGCATTTACATTTTTTCGGTCCAAATGTCCTCGCCTCCACAATGATTTTCCATTAAATAGTCAAATAGCTGAATTATTCGACTGTTTTTTTTTTCTTGTCTTGTCTACTTTGAGAAAAACAGAGACACTGCTTCCGTCCATTCTAAAAGCCTGGCATTAAAGTGCTCAACGTAATCCTCCGCTAACCCCCATTACATTTGAGATCACTGCTCATTACAACTCCTCATTAGGGTGCAGCTTTGCGGCGAGATGATGTTGCTTGCTTTGCGAAAGGCGGCTTTATTGGCGAGTCATTAGCATGGTAACTGATAGGATAACGAGGCATTGTGCTCGTTCCGTGGGAAGGCCTCCGGGGTTGTTCAACACTGCATTTGTTTTCTCCTCGGGTTCAGGTTCAGGTTATGTGATTTGGATCCATATACGTGGATCTGGTCTCACTGTAGGCAATTACGGCGTCCGTCTTGACACTGGGGCAGTGACTCTCCAACTTGTGGTTCAGCACCCACTAGAATAATATGGAAAACTCTAAGGGTCGTAATTGCACCAAGAAGGATTAAACCCTAAACTGGTTTAAATCAAGGATCATCTATAATTTCAGTTGCACCAAATTTTAAACCTAGATTTCAATTATCTGGTTTAGTTTTAAACCATCCTTTTAATCTTGGCTTTTGTTTTTTAAGTGTGGATTTATTTTTCACAGTAAACCTGGATTAATGTCAAACCTGTTGCACCACAACTTTAAACTTTGATTTAAGTACCAATAAGGGCTTAATTCTAAACCTGCAGTAGAGGTGGTTTAAATGTAAACATGGCAGCATGTATCAGATGGATTCATGAAAATGAAAGAGAAAACAAAGGCGCAGCTCAAATAAACACAGGGGGCTGTTTGAATCCAGTTGAATTTTATGATAATGGTGAATTTAAAAGGCACTGTGTCGCATGATTTGACTGAAAATAACACCACGTTCGTTAAAACCGTTTGTCCCTATTCAGGCGGCACGAACAGCCCTCTAGCGCTCAGTTTCTGACCCCCTCAATGTCGCAACTCTTCTACCTGATGGCTGCGCTGTGCCTGCTTTCCATTGGTATGCTAATGTGAAAACATTAGCGTACCATACGTGTTGACCTAGCTGTTGACTCGATCGTCCATAGAAATGTTAATGTACACATTATTGCTGCTGATAGCCTACTGTCATTGTCCTACTCCTTGTACTGAGCACCACAGAGTGAAGCGAACGTCTGTTGTCTCTTTAGCAAGCAAGCAGGCTTTTCTTTTTCTTTTGTTTTTTGCTGGGGCACAATATTTTATTTAATTAAACATAAACTCCTGTCCATGTTCTCAAATCTGAATGGAATAGTAACGCTAATGGATAAAGGCTCTAGGCTGCTGCTTGTTTACATCGCAAAAACAAGATGGCGGACACAGAACAAACTTTAATCCATGAATTAATCAGTGTATAGTTTTAATCTCCGTTTAATGGATTTTAATCAGAGGTTATGGATTTAGTCACAGATCTGTTAAGCAATGCTTAAAATTAAGTGGTGCAACACAACTCGAATTAAAATTAATCTCTGATCAACAAATCTGTGATTAGCACTAAACTAAGCTTTATTTAAACTTTCTTGATGGAAAACTCTAAGAATATTAATATAAACAACATGATATAGTGATACCAAAGAACTTACTGTAAAGTACACTATGTTGTCTCCACTGAACGAAGTTGGAATAATCAAGTGGTCTCCGATCCAGACAAAGATGGAAAATGCTGCTGCACTTGGCTGCACATGGCCATTATCATGAAAAAAAAAAAAAAAAACGGGTACTGGCGATCGAATCGGGTGATCGGAAATCGGGGCCGAACAAGTCATTGTCAAGTGATTAGAATCAAATCAGGTGCCCGAAAATGCGATCAGGACATCCCTAGTTTCAATATCATACTGTATTGATATCATGATATTAGACTGGGTATTATCTGTGATTTGGGATATTGTACTATTGAGATAGGCTTAAACGTGTTCTATAAATGATCAAATTCAAATTGGAAATTGGAATTAGAGAAAACGATTATTAGCATTTGGCTTCACATTGAATTGTAAACATGATTATGTCTTAAGGTGTCTGCTGCCTCTGTGTACTTATCACTGTGCCAACCATATCTTTGGTCAAGTGCCATGTGATGACCTCTGTGTGATTGTACTGGTCTCCAGAGAGCCTGACGGATGTGGAGGCTTGTATAACGTTCTGGTTCACTGGTAAAAGACTACACCTCTAACACGGAAGGTTAAAAGATTGATTAACACAAGAATGGAAAGTGCAAACTGTGCAGGTGAAACTGAGAGACCTGCAGTATAGAAGGACGAGGCTCAGGGTGGGGATGTGGTCTCAGGACCTGGACTCTGTAGTGTCTGGGTGTGCACAGCACTGGTGGAAGGCAACGCATACTCACAAGCAAAAAGTAGCAGTAAAAGTGCTACATTATTACTGTTAAATTATACTTCAGAAGTGAGCGTACGGTACTGTAGGCCCTACTCATTACGAATGGCCTATTTAACAATTTCTTTGCTCCAGCTTGTCCAGCAAAACAAACTCACAAGATCAGCTACTTTCCAAAGGCCATAGATCAGCTATTTTTCAATAGAAAATATGATACAGGGGCTTAATTGGTCAATTAGGCTTTGTAGTAATAATCTAAATCTACAAAGTAGAAACAAAACAAGTGTAACTAAAGTTTTAATCAACTGTAGATGAGAAAAAATGTATAATATTTGCGTCTGAGGACAACTGGACATGAAAGTTCCCAAGTAACCTAACCCTAAAGAAGCAATTAGGTCAGGAGTGGCTTATTGTCTGTATCAGCCGGGGGAATCTATCCCTGTTACAATGAGCTAGACCCCTGGAAGATGGATTGCTGAGGTGGAAAGCTACACCTACCATCAGCTCCCAGTACTTCCCACATAACTTGCTACACCAAGCCGCGCTACACATACGTTGAGTTGGCGGTGCCTGGCATTGAACCCATGAACTTGTGGTCCAAAGGCAAAAGCTCTACCAACTCAGCTACCCGGACACTAAATGTACTTTCCAACATTGCTAGTTGTGACTCCTTTTGGTTCTTCAAGAGAGGAATGACAATTAAATTCCAAAACGCCCAAAATCTCCCTCACTCACACTCACACTCACATGCCGATGTTATGGCGCATTTAGTGACCTGCCAAAATATGTGACCATGATTGATAACATAATTTACAAGTATTTAAATATGTGACTTAAATAGTGCTAATAGTTGATCTATCACCGCCATACTGGATTCACCGAGTATGAGTGGTGCAAGATTTTGGGTTGTTTTGAGAGGACGGGTGAAGTGAACAGAGTTTGCGTAACTCTATCTGTACTCTAAGGCTCTGCAGTTGACATGGTAAACCAGAAGTGAAAGTGAAGTAAATAAATACTTTTATATTTACCGTAGCGTATGGCTGTGACTACAAACAGGGAGCGTCATTTCTATTCAACTTTGGGTAATGGTGAAGAAAAGGAGGACAAGGCACAAACAGCTGAGCCAAATAAGATGTTGTTTGAATGCATTTGCCAAGTTTCATCACTAAGGTGAAATAGCGGTTATGTTGCTAGTGCTACAGTGCCTTTGAGTGATGGCTGCTGGAACAAAGCTATTTTTGGACTGCTTTGTTCTACACCTCAGGGCTATAAACCTCTGTTCCTGAAGGAACAAAGTGGAATTAACGAGGTTGATCATGGTAATGATGATGATATTTTATTTTCAGACGGCTCTTAAAATACACAGCAGCTCTTTCCGCAACATTGCGAGCTTGACACCTGCAATCATTTCTATTCCTTTTACTCTGGACGTTAATTGTGACTGAGGTAAACATTTGAAATAATCATCGTAATTGTTAATTGTAATATCAACCACCCATATAATTCTGGGGGCCATAGTTCTCATCAGGTTGTTTTTGGATCCGTCTTGCTTTCTCTCTCACGGCTGAGTCCATCTCCAGGCAATTTTAGTTCAGTCCATTCCAGGTGAGATCAACTCTTTTTTTCTTCCCTTGCACTGTGTCTAAGATGTGCTGGAGGCAGTTAATCAGTCAAGTCGAGTTAATTTAAAGTCACAAATTTGCCAAACTTTCCTTTAGATTGGGGTGCTGCCCCGTTGCCCTCGAAACACTTCTTTTTTCTTCCTTTTTTCTCTTTTAGGTTGGGAGGAAGCTAGCATTGCTTCTTCATCAAAGTTTAATTTGTATCGGAGATTTTCCTAGCTTGCGTTCGCAAAGGCTAAATGATTTATGGGCGAAAACAGTGGCAGAGACAAGCGCATCGAGGTTTGGGGTGTTGTTTTTTTTTAATGGTCTGGGACTAGGCGGACGAGGGCTTCTGTGATGGTCCAAAGTGTAAAAACAGAATGGCTGTCATTGAAACGACCCAGTGAGTTGCTCTGGTCTGGTGGACAAGAAGTAAAAGGGTCTAGTGCCAGAGGTTTACATTGTGCTGGGACCTTTATCCTTGCACAAATCTTGTCACTATTGTCACATAATGCTTTGTCGCCCGCATGCACACACACACATACACGCACACACACGCATGCACGCACATAAAAGGATCCCAGGCTAATAAGCCTCATAGGATAAATACATTATACTTGTATGTACTATTCTACAACTAGAATTGAGTATTTAAAACACTGTTTAGTTTAAAAATAGTTCATAATTTTATACCTTGGGTGGCGCCATTTTACTGTGCCTGTCATAGGTATGACAGGAACAGTCATACCTGCCTGTCATTCCTATAGACATACCAGACAAGATTTTTCCTGGAGCCCCCCTTACCAATGGTAAGTGCTCCAAATTGCTTAGAAACACTACTGCACACGCACAAACACGTGCACGTGCACGTGCACGTGCACGCACACACACACACACACACACACACACACACACACACACACACACACACACACACACACACACACACACACGCCATAGCCCCATCAACAGTAGCCTATAATGCCTGGCTGGCTGTTTGTCACCAGTTATCTTTCTAAAGCTCTCTGGCCCTCCCAACACGCATGTACCTCTGTCTCTCATGGGGCTGTTGGCCTGTGGCCTCCCCTCCTCTCCCCTCCCCTTCCCTCCTGTCTGTGGTTGTAATTGTCCTTGGTCGCCCCCGGCTCCTCTGAACAGCCTTGGGCTCCCTCCGTGTCCCCTGCATGAACAGCCCTGTTCACTGGGTTCATCAGGGCTTTCATGTCCCCATTGATGCAGGGCTTGTTGTTGAGGAAAGTTTTTTCTTTTTTTTTTTTTTGGGGGGGGGGGGGGGGGGGGGGGGGGGGGGTTGGTTACAATGCTCTCCTCATAAAAAACTTGAGTCAAGCCTTAGTATGGTACCGATTAGGGGTGAAAGACATTCAGGAACAAATCGATTTAATTGATTCTAAGAAAATATGGCTGCAGTAATTTTTGGCTGTGGCAATGATTTTGCCCTCTGCAGATAGAATAGAATATAATAATCACAACAAAAACAGAGTTAAATATCATATCATAGAAATAGAAACATGCACAACGTCTCCGTTGTGCAATGTGCATCTTTCCTGCTCCCCATTTTGCTGATACATATGGTGTTGCCAGGCGCTCCACTGCAGTGTTTATGTCTATAGTTGAGAGTGTGGTCTGGGTATTAAACCTCCGATGTGCCCGTGTCATAACTTAGAACACAGCCCAATCATCACTAGGTCGCTACTTCACAATTGCCTGCTGGCGTTTAGGCGGCTGCCATTGGCTTAGACGGCTTGACTCCCATTGATGACTATACAGTAGGTGGCTTACATTTCATGAGCTTTCATAGGATTCACTTGACAAAAAGTGTAGTTGCAGCCCTAGAATCTAACTACAATCATCAGCGCTGTGTTGAGGGTAGAGAGATATGTTCCTAATAGAGGGTTACACCACCTGGAGCTAACAAAGACAGCCAGCCCTGCTACCTTCCTTTGTTTATCCCTCTGTTGGCCCGCACTGCCGTGAAGCTGTCTGGATGAAATAATCACCTAGTCTGGTATATTCCCATTCAGCCTGTCTCTGTTATCACAGTAATCATGTTGGTCTTTCATCAGGGATGATAGCTTGACCTTCTTGTTGGCTGGCAATCTCACATTCACCATGTCTACAGAGGGCAGGTAAACAGAGTTCATGCTCAACCTTTTGAAAAAAAAAAAAAATCAAAACAGTAGCAATCTTTTGCTATTTTCCTTTGTGAAACTGCATGTTGTTATGTTTTTTTAACCAATGTGACAAAATAATAGCTGTCAGTGGAATCATGGGAACACACGATTCTTTTTTTCCAATGTGCTGAAAAATAACAGTAACACCACACAACAGAGAAGAAATACACAATTTTCTGCCAGCTGTGTCCATTGTTATAGCTAGTATTGAAACTTGTTTTTAACCAACTAAAAAGGAGCACATACATAAACCAAATGTACATACATGTTGTGACATAGCTTCCAGTGACAGAATGGAACTATGCGTAACAGACACGCTGACTCATAGCTACTTTAATACTAAAATTACTAAGTGGCGTCTACGTTGAAGAAGGTAGACCTCCATAACCCCCACGAAGCACCACACACACGAAGGAATGAAAGAAACGAACAAAAGAAATCCCCCAAGGTCTGCGCCGCGCCGCACTTCATTCCGCCTCCCTCTGTCTGCTGCCCTTCCTTCCTTCCCTCCCTCCATTACCCAGCCGTGATCACGGAAGCGATACGGAGCAGTAATTGTCCAGGTGAAGTCGCTACTTCGGGGGAAACCTTGCTTTCAACCCTGCCCGGTTGTGTCAGATCAGGGCTATATGTGCCATTAAGTATTTACACAGCCTGTTCCTCTTATCCTCTCCTTTCCTTTTCTCTCGCCGGCGCTCTCTGATGAAGAGAAAGAGAGGAGGGAGAAGAGAGAAACGGAAGGAGAACGAGAGGGTCGGCAGGGTTAAGGAAGAGTTGGGCGACAGCTGCAGCTGAATACAGAAAAGGCTTGTCGGGGAGACAGACGGAGAGACGTGCAGGGCACAGAGGAGAGCGCCGCTCCGGCCGGCCCGATGATGCAGAGGTCCAGGGGAGGTGTAAAGCATCCGCGCAGAGACCGCTGGCGACTGATTTGGCTCCTGTAAAGCCCTGAAACTGGGCATGCAGGACCGTTTTCTCGGAACATAAATAAAACCGCTGTGATTTTGTTCTCGAACAACACACACCCACACGCGTGCACACACCCACACGCACACACACACATACACACACACACACACACTATCCATACATCGTGCTCTATCGCTTACAGTATGGGACTCTCTCCATCTCTGGTCTATTACCATCTGCCACCAGGCACCGGCCTAACAAACCGAGTCTCTTTTTTCGGTGCCTGGCAACACCACTTCCCAGGCTCCAAAACTCATTCCAAAAACACTATCTGCCCCAAATAGGGGTTCTGCTGCTGCTGCTGTTACGGTGCATGTGAGTGAATGAGGTTTGCCAGGTTTTGCGCGGGAGAGCGAAGCCATAATGGGCATGTTTTATGAGATTCCACGGTGCAGATAGCTGTAATAGAGCGAGGGGAAACTGTTCAAAAAAAGGACCCCTCATTTGTGTCTCAGTGGCCCGTATCTCCCTCTCTCTCTCTCTCTCTCTCTCGTTTTACCTCAGGCCCTCTGCCGCATGCAAATGAGGTGCAACAATAAAGGTGAGCTGCAACTCTGTACAAAAGTCTGACATTTAGTTGCCATTTAGTAAAGAGAGAGGGAGAGAGAGAGGAAGAGAGGGGGTGTGAGAGAGAGAGAGGAATAGATGTAGCTATCAGTAGGGAATTGGGGCTCTGGCACAGTTTGAGGGCAGGTTTTTGTTAGGGATTAGTGTGCTACACGGACGAGAAGGGTGGGCTCACCGCACCGCGTCTCCTTTCCTTTCTCTCCCTTCCTGCACCTCTCCCACATGCCTGCATTATACTAATATTGCTCCATTTCTTCCACTGCTTTATGCCACTTTCTACTCTGTCTCTAGGTCGTTTCTCACACGCATGCTCACACGCACGCACACAGACACGTAGGATATATACAAAGCCGCCGTCTAGCACATGTGGTGATGAATTATGCTGTGTAGACGGTTGGGGGTGTTGCATCAGGGAGGCGTCTGCCATTTTGTTATTGAGCCTGCTCCAAAAATAATAATAATAATAATAGTAAAAAAGGTGCGGGGTGAAGTAATGAAATAGAGACATGGCGAAAATTCACAGAGGAAGAGAAGAGAGGAGATGCAGCATAGTGAAGAATAAAAAGCTGTTGGATTGAGTCGGTACAAGGGGAAAACATGCGGACAATGGACCATAATAGTCAGCCATATACTGTATAGTCTACGATTACCAATATCCCATATATCATCATAATTTTCCTCCTGTCGATTTCATACTCTCTAGTGTGACAAAGGAAAATTGCTTGTGCGCTCACCTCTCGCCCGCCTCTCCTACTCATTCTCCTCTGGTTTCGTCGAGGCACACTCCGCTCATTGCAGGGCCTCTGCCTGGGGCCCCCTGGGATCGACTTTAACTTTAACTTTTGAAATTATTATTTATTATTTGTCCTGAAGAAGGGTGCTTGCTTGCAGCATATACAGTACTGTACTACAGCACTGCAACTAAGAAATAAATGGCAAATGCATTCATATATGTGCATTCATATAGCAGCTTTATCCAAGGCGCTTCACATAGATGCATCACATTCACACTCATGGCGGTGGAAACCATGCCAGGCACAACCCGTACATCAGGACAATTTGGGGTTCAGTGTAAAGTGATTTTAGGGGAGCCCAGATTTGAACCAGTAACCTTGCGGGTACCAGCTGATCGGCTGTCACCCCTCTAGAAAAACAAGCTAATATGAAATAACACATGGCCTCAGTAAGAATTGCAATTAACAATTAATGAAGAAGCAATAATAACAATTCGAATGGTGACTATACCTGGCCAACCCATGTAGGCTGTTTTTGGAAAACTTATTGGAGCTATACAATCGAGAAGCTGTATTTTCCCCCATACAGTATAATGGCATTTACCATTGGACTCTGGTAGAAAGTAACTAAGGCCTGTTTTACACTGGCAGCCGAATCTAGCCTGAATCAGATCTGTGTCACGTCAAGATTGAAATCTGATTGGTCTAACAGGTCACATGACTCATTTAAACAAATCAGATTCCAAGTTAGATGGGTTCAGATCTGATTCACACTGCGTTTGGCAGTATGAATGTAATATTACTCACTGTAAGTTTTGTTCCAGTTACCAAACCAGTTAAAAAAAGATATACAGGTATATACGTAACTTATTATGAAATCAGACATTTAGTACATCTTTTATACCGGCTTTTTGCTTGTAATAGAGCAGTGAGGTAATGATGCGATACTGAAGTAGTAAAGTAAGTAGTAGTACTTCCTCCGAAAAAGCCAACCAGAGGTGATATACCACTTTCTTTTTATAGCTGTATGCTTTACAGAAAAAAAAGAAAAGAAAAAAGAGAATGTGCGAATTACGAAATGAATAAATAAATATAGGGATGCACACAAGAGATTCAACAGGGTGAACTTCAGATGCGGCGGCACAGTGTTTATTGAATTTTCAATTGACCTTTTGAGATGATAGGTTTGGTTTCTCTTTGTTTCCAATCTTTTTATGGGCTAGCTGAATCGTGGCATCCAGCCCAGGCCCATTTATCTCGGCTATCGGGCCACAGTAGCTTGTCTGTTACAATCTCCCTAACTCACAGACATGCAGTGTGCTGTGTGCTAGCCACGTTAAGGAGTCACACACACCCACTTACTGTTGATGATTGCAATAAAGCCAACGCGCGTACCACTTTCCCCAAACAGACTCCCGAAATGCTTTACAGACATGAATATTGAATGAAAGCCAATGAGATGAACAATAAAAGTGCCAAGACACAAAATGAACAATATGGTAATGACTGTTAAAACAGACAATTGGGGGCAAAAAAAGAAAGCTCTTCAGAATGTGCCGCTATGCAACTGGTACTGTATGTGTTGAATAGCCTTGCTGCCGGGCAGAACTCTTGTATCTTAATATATTAACTTTATCTTGAGAATTGATTAAATGTAAGCAACCTAGTTTGGACCTACAGTCATCAATGGGTGTCTCACATATGGGAGTCTGACCCCATACTCTGAAATGCCTCCTTAGCCAATCAGCTAGCAATCATGTAGTTAGTATGATTGCCTGCATCCTAATCTAAGGTAAGGTACTTTTTATGGTACACACGTACCATAGAAGGGCTGATCTCACAACAGAGACAGCGTTTTTTTGTTGTTGTTTTTTTCACATTTTTTGACGAGACAAGATTGCTCCCTGGCTCTCTTTTGGTCCTCTTTGGTCCTGGTACTCAAACCTGACTAAACTGACCTTACGCAAAAGACACAGGAGACACTGAGGAGACTGTCTCTGTGTGTGAACTGTCCCTGCCAATCACATTATCATACATCCGGTTTCGGAGATCTGACGCTTGAAAATAATGGTTTCGACCGTGACACATACTGTATATACATGCTCAGCACGGAGATGGTTAACTTGTGTCCATTCACAGTTATCAGCTCTGTTGTAATTGTGCTTGTAATGTACTGCAAATCTCCTATGCTGCATAATAAAAACGTCATTCATTCATGGTTCATGGTTTTGGAGTTGGACAATGGACATACAAGGTTTCCAGCAACCAAAAGTGATGATATGAAAACCTCTCCAAGCTGATCCGGTGGGCCACTAGCGTCATTTATAATGGGTGCGTGGGTGCGTGGCACCCATGGGCCCCATCGCCACTCTAGGGGGCCCCGAGGCCCAAACAGACTTTTTTCCTTCTCCTTTTATTAAAAATATATCTTGTCGCGTGGGGCCCACGCGAGCAGCATACGGGAGATGAGCTAATCTCACTTTACTTTCATCTAAAAAACAGCAACCTTATTACAGTCAGACATACAAAGATGGCTAGTGTCAAAGCTGCGACATTGAGGCGTCAGAAACTAAGCGCTCGAGAGCTGTTTGTGCAGCATGTTGGTCCCTATTTATTGTCCCGATCCTCAAGTCCATGTAGAATGGCCGCCCTTGGACTGGCCGGCCACTTAAAGAGAACGGAGTTGTCGCTGCTGCTCGACTCTGTGCTTACCTTTTGAAAGTCCGCCAGATTTTTTTGAGATTCCAATCTAAAAACTCTCAGGCCATTCTCACCCGATTTCAATAATTCCAAGTGTGGTCCAAGTATATCCAAGTATATTTTCAGTTGCTATATAGGTCATGCGTTTATAGTATGCATTTATCACACAAAAGGAGAGGGGAAATTTTCGCATTTCTCCATGCACTGTCTCTGTGCCCCGTGCCGTGCATATCGGGGATTCCCCGTTCTTATAATATGGAATACGACACAGCTGTGTAGGATATGGAGCTAATTACATGATCTCAGTCTGTTTGCACAATATAATCTATTTTACTCTAGGACCTATATATAATCAATTATATTTATAAAATATAATCTTAATATAATCAAGAGCTATTTATAAGTCCTCAATATAAAATCACAAAGAGCTTAATATGCTTATCTTATGTGTTTATCATATATTTTAATTTAGCTTTAAAACATAGGTGACAGGAACTGTAACCAAATAACAATCCTACTGACTCTACTGATTAAAAAAACAGCACTGCAACCCTATAATCTATGGTAGGATATGTTAATCACTTATCATGTGTGGCATAGCCCTAAATGTATTAATATTTTAGTTTTTTCTAGGGTGTGATGTCTGTATTCATCTATCAAAATACATTTATCTAAATACATCCATTCATCTTCACCTGCTTATCCATAGCATGGTTGGCTGATTGGTAGACTCTTGTTATAATTTTCTGGCTATTAGTATTCAACCTTATAATGTAATGTTGCTTGTGATTTTTATTAGTCAAGGTGGGATAGGACGAGAATATAGGCCGTAAAAGAGAGCCTTCCCAAACGATCCAAATTATCTGACAAACACCTCTGCACGTGCATGTGTGAGCGCACGCTGAGAGGGCCCTTTTGATATCGGCACCCATGGCTGATGATCGCCGACGTCGCCAAGCTGATCCGGTGGGCCAGGAGGCAGCTGTCACGTTGTACCAACGTAGCCTGCCCTGGAGCTCCTCCACCAGACATACTTGCATGAACTCTCTCTGAACTTTTATTTCAAAAATGAGGTTTAATATTACACGAGCGCCACCGGTGCCAAGTACCAGATAATTGTCCCCGGTGCTGGCACACTCCTCAGCCGTAATTTTAAGTTCCTGTTCTCCGCAGAGTTGTACATTTGGAGTGACATTGCAAATTAGCAGGGGCTGGGCTGCTCGCTGGTTATGTCTGTGAAAGAGAGATAGAGGTGAGCGCTCACTAATGCAGACTGGAGTTGGAGCAAAGCAGTCATGGCACGAGAGTAAGTTATTCTGCAGCTGAAAGGCTAGTGGCATTAAACCTAAGTGTCCACTGCTTCTCTTTGCATGCCTAAGTAGGTTAAGTAGTGATTTCCTTTTCTTGCAGAGGTCTTTGTGAGCATGTAAGGTCTGTGCGTTGACATTATTCGCTTTTTGTTTGACTGTGTGTGTGTGTGTGTGTGTGTGTGTGTGTGTGTGTGTGTGTGTGTGTGTGTGTGTGTGTGTGTGTGTGCGTGCGTGTGCGTGTGCGTGTGCGTGTGCGTGTGCGTGTGTGTGTATGTGTGTGTGTGTGTGTATGCGGTGTGCATAACTAGAAATAACTGTAAACACATGACGATCATAAATGGATTGTTTCTACATTTAAATGTTTTGGGTCCATCTAGTTCCATAACAACCACAACACCCACATTTCTGTTCTGAAAATGATTTTATAATTCTGTGTTTCTTCTTATAATTTAACTGCTTAGAATATGGCTCCATAAAAAGCATAACAATAACATCATTGTTATTATTATTGTTATTACCCTTATTATCATTATTATTATTTAAACAAATCGACTGCAACAATTATAGACTCTAATTATAATCCATAATTCACTTCCAACTAGAAGTATTCTTTTTACTGGTCCCACATTTAAATATTAAAGCAGACAATTATGAACTCCAGTGAATGAGAGTCTAGACAGCCACAATGGACTCCTTTTCAAGGGTATTTTATACTGTGCTCACATAATTTAACAGAATTATTATGGCATTTTAGTAAAACTAAAACCACACCAAGTTTGTGCAATTCATAGGCATTGAGTTGCTGAGGTTTTGACATTTGTCAACAAACTACTGAAAGTAGTTTTTGGCCGGCACTGCTGCTGGTACGTTGTCAGACTGGATAATGGATAGCATGGATGAGCAACCTTGTGGCTTCTGAATAAGGAACACAACAGAACATATTTCCATTATGTTGGCTGCAGAACTGGAAAAAAAAGGCATGCAGTTATGGCGAAATTCGTGACCCACTGAATCGTGACAGTGATGGTGCAGTTAAAATGATCCGTTAAGACAGACAGACTATATAGTCAGGGAGTTGAGCCCTGACACCCGATGTTTATCTGTTGTTGATAGCATACATTTGGGCATACATTTTTCATTTACTCTGTTGCTTTGTTGATCATCTGTACATGTCAACATGTGATGACTTGATCAAGGAATGTCATGTAGGATGGCTAGGATGAAGATAAGAGCCCCTCACTTCACACAGGTGTGATTGCTTCTACCAGGTATACGGTTTGTCTTCCAGCTGCAGCCAATCACAAATCTGCGATTGCCTATGCTATATCCTGGAAAGAAGCCATATTATTACAAAATGGGATCTGATAATGGCAGTGGTTAAAAGTCAAAGTTCTACATTCCAACTACTCAGTATACAGTACATATTGCCCGATTTCATAATACATTTATAAGATGTTTTATGATTGCACTTTAATTAATCTAATTAGTGGACTGGCCTCCCAATGAGCCTTCTCATGTACGTTACAAATGAAAAAGAAAACCAGTTTCTTAAAGAGTCATCATTTATTTGATCAGAATTGAGAAATGGAAAAACAAACAAAACAAAACAAATGTAGGCGTGGTTACCTGTCGTTGTGGGAGGGAGGGGCGTACTGGATTGTGTATAATCATTAGATTCTGAAATGAATCAACCCTGCTCGAGCTGACCGCCTCAAAAAATGCGACTTCTGAAAACCAAAGCAAGCTGTTTCAGCTGTAAAAAGAATAGATTCCGCAACCTTGTGGCATATAGTGTTTAGCCCTGAAACATATAAGTCATTTACAAGCAAGCCGTCAGAGATCAATATCTAAGTTTCCAATTTTCTGCTGCCCGTATACAGTATAAGCTCTTTTCACTCTTTCGACTGCTGTGTTTGATCCGCTAGGGGACACACGGCGCTTGGAGCTGTCAAAAGTGTGTGCGTGTGTGTGTGTGTGTGTGTGTGTGTGTGTGTGTGTGTGTGTGTGTGTGTGTGTGTGGTGTGTGTGTGTGTGTGTGTGTGTGTGTGTGTGTGTGTGTGTGTGTGTGTGTGTGTGTAACACACAATCAACATAACGTTGCTTTTAGAGAAGAGAAGCCAAGGAAGCTATAACGAAAACATTGAATAATCGATAATTGAAAGAACAGGGAAACCATCCACTCCCCTAATACAAATCAACATGAAACAAACATAAACATGAACCAGTAAGACACCCTGAGGGTGAGAAGCCACCATGCACACATCCACCAGACCGCGAGGGCGAGTGTTGAAGGTTTGACACAGGGCCGTCAGATCAACATAATAGAATGAATTATGTAGTGGCCATATATGGAGCATGTCTTGAGTGTACAGGGTTGATGAGGTCAGGTCAACATCATGGAATGTCAGAACAGGAAGAACCAACATAATGGAAATGTCTCAACTCCATATACGGAGATCTAAGGGTTTGAGGTCAGTAGAGTTTCTATTTAGATCCTTAGAGTTGCTATTTAGATCCTTATAGAGTTATAAGGATCTAAATAACTATATGCGATCTAACTATTTGCGATCCGCATGTTGGACAGCAGAAATATATCTACCCAGACATGAAATATTTACTGTCTTGTAAAAAGAAACAGCTGCAGAAAAACACTGAAACCAGAAGCCTTTGAGATAATAATTGTGCAGTTGCTCCCTATCACAAAGCTAGGACACAATATTATTTTATTGGTTAAGTCTGTGAAAAAGTGTCCTGTCCCTTTAATGGTGGTATTCAGGAGGTGGTGAAGGCAGTGGCTTCAACTCACTGAAAAAAAAAACAGATAATACATAAATGGCTTCCTGTAAATAAATATATAAAATATAAAACATTTCTCACAGAAGCCATTATAAGATGGAATGAATGTCAGCAGGCTGAGCTCTCCGGCGGGGGTGTTTTCGGAATGTGTGCAGAATTCCTATGAAAAAAAAGCAGCTAGGGCCGTGAAACAAATGCAAAAAGCAATGTCTGACCTTCGCGAAGGAGTGAGGATTTGACAGGGCTCACACTGCGACGGCATATAGTGTTTGCGATGATGCTATTAAATTCAAAATATGTGTTGGTTTGCTTTTTTTGTTGCCCTTTTGGTCCTCCAGATGTGCCTTTATTCCTTCCTTCCTCACTCTCTCCCTGTTTTGTTTTTTTACTGATCCTTCTCCATATAGAATGGCATGTATACAGAACCCAATTTAGTAGTAGTTCCTCACTTCACTGGCACGTATACAGAGGCATGAATAGGAAATTATCTCAACAGTGAATGACGAACTCTCTCCCCTTTCCCCTCCCTCCCTCCCTCCCTCCCTCCCCTCCCCCCCCCCCCATCCACCTCCTGCCTCCATTCTCCTCTCTCCTCTTCTCAACTCCATCTCTCATTTCATTCCTCTCATTTTTGTTTTTTCTCTTTCTGCCATATTCTACCTCTTTTATATCGTCTGTATGTACCTCTGATTTCCCATCACTCTCAACCGTCTGCCTCTCGTCTCCATCTTTCACCTCCGTGTCCCACCTTCATCCACACCCCCTCACTTTTAACCCCACCTCTCTACCTCCGGACTGGGCCATATTCCTCTCTCTGTTCCCCTCTCACCCCACCACGTTACACCACCTCCTCACCTCACCTCCCATCCCTGCCTTGATCCGTGACACCCCTCCAAATCCTCCAACCACCCTCTCTCTCCTTACACACCCCCGTACCGCACCGTACCGTCCACCCCTCTGCCCTGCCCTCCTCCCCTCCACCCCACCAACAGCCCTGAAGGATGACCGCTTCCAGATGGTGCTGTTCACGCCTCGGCTGGTGCGCATCGCTCTGTCCAACGTCAGTGTGTCCGACGAGGGCGGCTACTTCTGCCAGCTGTACACCGACGCCACGCACCACCAGGTACCGTGTACAGTTTGTGCTAAACGCTGAAGAAAAAGAAAAGAGGAAAATCTGTTGGACAGTTTGAGCAAAGGCTTGTCAATATATTGATCTCAGATACATCTGATGTAGAGAGAGCACATAGCATGAGGGAGAAAGAAAGGAACATTCTCACACTTGTTTCTAGAGCTCCCCTAGCAGACTTTAATACTGTATTTTTATGGCCAAAAAAAAAGACGCAATGCTTTGACCGTTTAGCATTCGTCATCAGGCAAATGTTCTTGAAAGCACTGCATGCATGGCCTTTCATGGAAAACCATTTTCTTGTTCATTCATTTTTCCCACTGCCTTGATGTTCTTGCCCCCCAGCTTCTTCCCTTTTATTTTTTGGTGGAAAAATTATACAATGTTAAGTACTAAAAAATGTAATACTAGAACACTGAACATGGATGGCTTTCACCCGGACGATTATGCTTTTGCAAATTTCATAATGTTGCTGATGTTTGAGGTGGGTGGGTGTTTCAGTACCTTCATGATGATCAGTGCTGTTTTTTCCTACAGGCACGTATTCAGGTGAATTTCACCAGTGTTTAGTCATAATGCCATTGAGAAAAAATCCTATACACCCACAATGGACTTGTTCCCAAACTATATATTTTTTAGGAATATTTTAACAATAATATACACATTTTCAACGATTTTGCTCCCCCGATGATAGCCCACTATACCATGAAATCCTTTTTTTGTTTTGTTTTGTTTTTGTGAAAAATCACAATGTTGAAGAAGTGTAGCCTACATTAGCTCAGGTTGCCATGTATTGATTTACTTCAATATGTTTTGATGGTGCAACAAAACATAATGTTAAAGGGGAATCCCACCCATTTTCAAAAATTTTCTGAGACGATACAAATGTGAACCAAATGGACCCTAGCGGGTCCATTTGGTTCCATTTGTTCCCTCTCAGGAAAAAGGGATCTGAAAGAAAAATCATTAACATGGTGAAATACATCTTGATGATGTCATCAGATGTATTTCACCATGTTAATGATTTTTTTCAGACCTCCATTTTCAGGAAATACAGAATTGGGGGGACTTTTTTTTTTATCATGTCCACACAACATCTCTAAGGTATAATGACATATTAAAATGTTGAAAATGGGTGGAGTTCCCCTCTAAGTGTTCCAGGGTTACCTTTCAGCCCTGTGTTGTGACATGTCCTGTGCCCAGGTGGCCACGCTGTCGGTGGCGGTGCCTCCAGAGACGCCCACCGTGGAGGTGAAGCAGGAGGCGGTGGAGGGCGGCGAGGCAGAGCTCACCTGCGTGTCGCCGCGGAGCAAACCGGCCACCACGCTGCGCTGGATGCGCAACGGCCGCGAGATACCAGGTAGGATACTGTTTATGGTGAGGACGGAGTTTGGGATGAATGCACTGTGGTGGAAAAGAGTACTCTTAACTGTTTTCCTGCTATTTCCGTAGATCTATGCTTATGGGGAAAAAAAGTTATGACCGCTAACATTGCCAAAGATCTACGCCAATCTTTGATTACTGTAGTAGCGCTATTGTTTGATACGATCTTGATGCTAGCAGCCGCAAGCAAGCAGGACCGGAATACACATTCTGTGTGGCAATCTAAAATGTCCAATCAGAAACATAGACTGAAATATGAAATATGACATTTACATGAAATCCGCTGGCAGTAGCTACCTACATTTTTTTTTAAATGCTGGCGGAGTAGGCAATAAAAGGATCCATGGCTAATATGACAAATATGGCTTAAAACATTATACTTACCCTCTATAACTAAATAATAAAAATATTTTATTTTATTTCTTTCATAAATAGAGAATACACATCACTCAGTAGGGACTGCTCCTGTCACAAGTTGATGTCAAATGTCCATGTGTGTTCCAGCACTATGGAATTATAGAATACATCTGCAAATAAAAAAAAAATATATAGCTTTGCTAGCTCATATTAAGTTGCGTCCAGATATTAATCTGCTGCGGCAGATATTAATTTTATTAATATGTATCTGCTGCAACGTTGTGGCCTTTTTCCACTAATCAATACTTAACCTAACCCTAACCATTAGCCCTAAACATAACCTAGTAAAGCCTATGCCTAAAGCTAGACTCTGCCGCAAATTGATTTTGCCCCTCCTGGAGAGAATTTGTTTGTAATTAGCATATGCGTTCAATAACAGTTCATAAGGCTAGACCACACTTTCCTCCATAAACAGAAGGAGGATGCACTTGTGTTATTTCCACACAACGACTCTAAAGCATATTAATAACCCAGTTCAGTGTTGAAAATGAGTGGTATTCCACCTGAAGTGGATGCACGACGGTGCATTAGAGCAGTGGTTCTCAGCTAACTCAAACTCCATTACACAGACAGACTTTTAATGATCCCACAAGGGAAATGTAGATGTTGTGTAAAACACAGAAAAAAGCGACAGCTATGAGTAATACAAAAGGAGTCAGCAGGTAGTAGAACCCATGGGAATTAGGACAAGAGCGCCATGAAACCAGGGATTCTACAGGAACCTCAGAACTTGGCCTACCTGTGGTATTATGTGGTGAATTCTCAACAGTAAATTAAAGTGTGCGGTGTGTGATCAGCACACCATTCTGACTACTTGGCTTTGCGTGCAGTAGAGTTCTCAACGGGCCTGAAAATTAAGGCCCGGCCCTAACTGCGCACTAACTGATCAGGCCCAAAGCCCGGCCCAGCCCGACCAATTAGCATAGTTTTAGGCCCAACCCGGCCCTACAATTTCAGGTCGGGTCGGGCCTAGTCGTGTTTGGCTAGAATTTGAGCACTCTACACTGAGTAAAAGTGAAAATACCAATCAGCACCATCTTCATAAGAGGTAAATACACAGACAGACTCACAGACAGAACAGAATTGTTATTTTTATCAGAATAAAATAATTCATATATTGCTTTTTTCATGGAGCCCTAGGCCCGACCCTAAAATGTCGGGCGGGGCCGGGCCTGGTCGGGTTCAGGCAGAGTTTGAGAACTCTAGCGTGCAGGTAGGGTCACAGTACGTTTTAACAGCGGGCCATAGTCAGACGATGTTTCCGGAAGGTCTAAAGTGGGCAGAGCAGCGCCAGCCAATGATCAGGCGATGAAATTCAAGCAATGCTTGTTTTTAGTCGCCTGCTGTTTAAGCATAGGCTACTGACAGAGTAGATCGAGAGAGGCTTATTGTCGGTATCAGCCGGTAACACCTAGCATCAGTTCTCAGTATTTACCGCACATCTTTCTGTGCTACTCAAACACTGAGTTGGCAGTGCCCAGGATCGAACAACTGAGCTACCCGGAGACAATGTGTGTGTAATCTACGGTACAAAGGCCAGAAGACTGCTGCTTTTCACTCCAGGCTTGCTGTAATAACAATGTGTGACAATAATACAGATGTGGGTGAGAATGAAAGATTCAATAATCTGATATTGCTTGGAACGTGGAGACTCATCGTTGGTTATCACCAGGCACATCAGCAGAAAAAAGGGAAAACAAACACAGGTGACATTGTATTGTAATTCCCATTGTTTATTCTGGGTCCCCAGAGTGATGTTTTAGAACCACTAAATGGTAAAAGGTAAATGGTGCATTTACATATATAGTGCCTTCATCCAAGGCCCTTTACATAGCTTGTGCATCACATCACCCATTCACACACACATTCATACACTGACAGCAGTGGAAACCATGCAAGTTACCCTCTAGCACATCAGGAGCAATTAGGGGTTCAGCGTCGTGCTCAAGGACACTTTGACACTAACTCTGGAGGGGCCCGGGATCGAACCAACAACCTTGCGGTTACCAACCAGTGACCCTGAGCCACTGCCGCCCACTAGTTCAAAGGGAAAGCCTCTAGTTAGTCCCATAAAGGTCACAGGTTCGATCCATTCAAGCCATGACGTGCGTCCTGTCAAAGTGTCCTTGAAGGAGTCTCACAACACTGCGTGCACATTCCTGTTCACTTGCCAAAGAGGGCTGCTTGCCCACTCATTAATATGTCCTCTGGGAAGAGTGTTAAATAGATGCCTTAGATGTCAAATCCAACACAGAGGGACCCGCAGGCCAGATGGATAAAAAATGGAGATAAACAGAGCGGAGGTCATCGGCAAAGAGAGAACTTTTGGCTCGACGGCTGGCTAGAGTTCCAGGCAATATTTGCATGCAAGGATCCGCTTTCAGATGATGAGACAATCTCAGAGCTGTTGTAATGCAAGTAATAAAACCCTGTGCTGCTATGCCTCGGAGATGGTCTCTTCAATTAATGAGAGGCCGTGTGTGTGTGTGTGTGTGTGTGTGTGTGTGTGTGTGTGTGTGTGTGTGTGTGTGTGTGTGTGTGTGTGTGTGTGTGTGTGTGTGTGTGTGTGTGTGTGTGTGTGTGTGTGTGTGTGTGTGTGTGCGCGTGCGTGTGTGTGCATGCATATGTGCATGTATGCATGCAGAAGAGATGAATATATTATCAATGATTGGAAATCAGAGGCGTATTGAATCTTCTCCTGAAACTTTATTTCTTCCCAGTCTAGTTTGTCCCCAAGTCATAAACGCTCATCTATCAAAACTATGGATCCGTGTCTAATTATGCTTCGCATGCATGCACACGTGCACGCACGCACACACACACACACACACACACACACACACACACACACACACACACACACGCACCGCAAGCAACCTTTTTGTCCTTAATTTGTATCACGCTCACATGCATGCGTGCATGCATACAGACACGCACGCCACACACACACCCACAACGCAAAAAGCCAAACCCCTGCCTTGTATGCATGCATTTATGCTGCTCTGTTTGCTTAATTAATTTCCATATGTATGCATGCACGCATGCATGCATGCACACACACACACACACACACACACACACATACACACACACACACACACACACACACACACACACATACACGCGCATGCAAACACACACAGACAGTGGCGTCAACCACACACATACACACACACACAGGCAGACATTTTTTGCATCCGTCTTTGTCTTAAGTCCATACAGTGTGTCGCTGCACGCCTTGACCGCTCTGACAACTAATCCATCCATCCAGCCATTACTCTGTTCTCTAATTGGCCTCTCCCTCTCGCTACATCTCTCTAGGGTGACCAGATCCAAACTGTTCCTTTGTGGGACAGAAGTAGTACATGTGCGAAACAAGTGGGAAAACGCATTGCCAATGTGGTTAGCAAATTATTAAGATCTTCATGTCATATTCCAAAAAGTTGTTCAGTATTTTAATTCAAATAATAGCAAAGAAAATAGCTAATCTACCAGCTCAAAGCGCATCGTTCTGCGAGACATTTTGAGCTTGTAGATCAGCTATTTTTGATAGGACAGTAGATGCAAAGTGGCCCCTCTAGAAAGAGTGTGGAAATATAGTGGGCCGCCCAGGGGAATACTCAGGTTATTTTAACACATCTGTAGCAGCAACAGAAGATACAACAGCAGATACAACAGAAAGCCAAATATTAGGGTATTTGAACACTGAACTCTGTCAGTCACAATGTGGGACAGGGGCTCAATTTGTGGGAAAACTGGCAAAAGTCTTGAAAATGAGGGACTGTCCCACGCAAAGAGGGACATCTGGTCACCCTATCTCTCTGGCGCTTCAGGCCTCCTGGTGGTTGTCGGGACCCGTATGGCACAATAACACATCTAAAAGCCCTGTGTGTGTGTTTTCTAGCAAGACTCCCCTGTGGCCCGCCACAGTTAAATTAGTCTGTGCAGAGTACGCCTCGCTCCCTCTGATCCGTCTCCCTAGAAACCCTCCCCCCGTTTCAACAAAGCATAAATGGCAGTTTAGTTGTTTTGCTAAAAAAATAATTTCTTCGATAAACACCACAATGATCCAGAGCTCTCTGATGGGTTACAGACAGCACAAACATACGCACACATGCCTCCACACTTTGCTGTTCACTGTCCTTTGGATAATACCTCAAACTTGTCTGTTTGTTGGGTAACACCTAAGCTAAATTCATGCATGAGCACCAGAAGTGCACGCCTGCTAGTTTGTGAACGTGGACAGGGCAGTTTGGGTTTATGTTGTTTTCTACTCAACTACATCTCAAAACATAACAGATGTATTATATGACAGATAATAAGCCCACCGCAAACCAACTTGTTTGGTTTGGTTACACATTTCACCACCAAAATTTGGTGGTTAACTCTCTATCCTACTCTATGGGGTAGGCGGATATAGGGGAATGGTGATTTCATCAATGACACTACCAAGTTTACAGCAATTCCCCAATTTAACATAACACACATATTTTTGGGGTAACAGTGGAAAGGGCCTTTACATGTTCTCCCCATTTCCCCTGGGGCGCCTGATGAAGGGGACATGGAACTGGTTGGAATAAACGTGTTCCTTCCGCGTGCTACATCCAGCCAGGGAAACTCCCCCTGTCAGGTAAAAAGAAGGCTAGCCTGGAATCCTCATGCATTGAAGGAAGCATGAGGGCAGTCGACTGCCTCCGCAGGTTGGCAGAGGGTATGTATAGAGCCCAGGATCACTTTAGGTAAATGGCACTGGGTGAAAAAATGTTTACAAAATTGTGGGGATAAAAAATTATAGGATAACATACAGTATATACTGTAAGTAGTTTTACCATCCAAATGTTCCTAATGGATTCCATCTGTTCCTTTCCGGAAGAAACCCAATAACTCACCAGAATGTTTCTTTCATTGATTACATTTTTGTAGATCATAAAAGATGACACTCATCTTTGAGTTGATCGTTGTGTGATGGTAGTTGAGAACTCATTTATAGTTTCCATACTAGAAGAGAGGTAGCTCCCTTGACCTCCCTTGAGGTAACTTCCTCTCCTTGACCATTTCTTTTTAAATCAACTTTTATTTTCATGTCCAGCTAGGTGGACTCTTTAATCTGCTTGTCAGCATCCTCGTTTTGCATTTCTCTCCCGTTGCCTTAATCCATATTCCAGTCTCAACTTTTTTATTTTGTGCGGTGACTAATTGGAAATCAATCTAGTTCAGCGCAGTCCCATGAAGCATTTACTTTCTTCCAAACTATTCCGACCAATAGTCAGTGATCAACGCTGCGCTCTCACATTGATTTAAAATGTCTGAAACTGGCAGCGTGCAACATGCTCCTCATAAACGTCTATCAGATGCTGGGTGAATGTCCTGAAAGCATTGTGTCTTGGTTTGTATAGCCTGACTTTTGCACCTCACGATCGGCCAATTAAAGTGAATCTCAACGCCCTCTCTGTGTGTCGGCTGCCTTAATCGCCCCTCAAAGCACGGAGTGGGTTGGTTCTCTGTGGGTATATATTCCACCAGAGAACTTACTCTGTCTCTGTCTTTGGCCTTTGTCACGCCCTGCTCCCCCTTTATCTTATCTCTTGTTCCCTCGTCTTCGTTTTGGTTCTCATTAACAGAGATGGCTTTCATTGTGACCGATAGGCCTATCAGGCGATACGTCTCTAGTTATGTTTTTGAGTCCCATCTCTTCCCAGCGAATCCTCTGCACAATGTCCTCGTCTCTCGTGTCCTTCTTTTGTTGCCTTTGTTCTCTCAATCCTTGTTTCCTCTCCTCTTTCGTCTTCATCCCCTGTGACTGTCCTCTTGTCTGATCTCAACCTTTATCCTCTCCTCTCCTCTCCCGTCCTCTTAACTTAAATCCACTGTCACTAAAGGTTAGTAAAGGTTAGAGAGGGCAGATTGCAGCTGATAATGAAAGAACACTTTCATGCTATACCCCCCCCCCGTCTGAAGTATATATACTGTATATACTGCATGCAAATTAATTGTGTGCTGTTTGTGTCTGTGAGCTCATTGGATGTGGGGTAATCACAGCGTTCTTGCAGTGCGCTACTGTTCCTATTTGGTTGCTTCTTCTTAGAGAGTATAGGATTCTGATTCCCAATGTAATGTCCCTCTCCTCCAGGCTGCTTCCTCCTGTAGGTCCTCCTGACTTAAATGCACCGTGACACTAAAGGTTAGCGGCAGATTCCAGCCGATAGGAAGAGACAACGTTTCCCCCTCTATCTCTGCTCTCTTCTGTAACTCCTCTCCATCCCTCCCTATACCTCCCTGTCGCCTCCTCCTCCTCCTCATCTCTCCTCCCCATCGAAAATCTCCTCTCTGCTATCTCACGCTTCGATTGCTCCCTCTCCCCAACCCCTCCTCCCTCCCTCGCTGACGAATAATTGAAAGCTCAGCATGGTAGTAGTTATGGTTGCGTTTATGTCGTACGCCTGTGCAGACTCCACTTTACGTGACCATGTCAAGTCTTGTTATTTTAGTTCTGTTGTCTCCACAGCAATTCCCCTCCTCTCTCTCTCTCTCTCTCCCTTTTCTTCTCCTCCACTCCTGTCCTCACGTCTCTTCTCCCTCTTTGCATTGCACACGCTCCTCTCTTTATCTTGCCTCTTTTATGTCCAGGCCCCATCTCATATCCCTTCGCTCGCCACCGCTCCATCAATCACGGCTGTTTTGGTCCCCCCCTAGGATCCGTCTCTCTCCTTCTCTCTCTCCATGTGTCCCTTGCTCTCCCCCTGCCTTTCTTCTCTCATGGCTCCTCACTTTGACACCCCCACCACCACCACCACCCTCAAACCACAACGTCCTCCTCTCCTCGCACCCCCAAACCCTGTCTGGCTCAGTTAAAATCTCAATTTGGTTATGCATATTCTCTCTCTCTTTTATCCTTAGTTCTTTGACTCCCTTCCTCTGTTCTCTCTCGATCTCGCCACCCTGCATGCATGCAAGCCGAGAACACACACACTGCGCTCGCACCAGCGCACACGCTGCAGTTCGACCCCGCGTGTTCTCCCGAGACACAAACAATTCAATTCTGCTTCTCGTATGATCTGTATGAAATATAGATGCAAATTGCTCTTTTTCTTTGTTATGCTCTCCCTGTACCTCCTCCACAGGTGCCTCACAGCTAATTAATCAACCTTTCATCAATTCATCATTCATCTCCCTGACTCTGTCTCTATCTCTGTCTCTGTGCTCATCACTCCTATTCTCTCCTTTTCCACTCCTCTCAGTCAAATGGTGGTATTTTATCATCATGAAGATTAGTGAGGGCTAATTATTAAGATTTAAAAATGTGGTAATGTGGTCCTCTAAGTTAAAAGAAAAGTTAAAAGAGTTTTTATTTTTATTTTATTTTTTTTTACCAGCACTGTAATGTTTTTTGTTTTCATAGTACTGTTAGGTCATATGCGTTTGTCATCATAACATAAGCATGCATATAATGCATCCTTTATGTTGTGAGATGTGGCATATGACGTGAACAATGTTGGTTCATCCAGAAAACAACTTAAACACAAACTGCCCTGTCCGTGAAAACCAGCATGACCAGGGGCGTTTTTGTCATTAGGCAGACTAGACAGTTGCCTACGGCGCCATGAAAGTTTTACAGGAGATTTTCCCTGGAGCCCTCCCTTACCAAATGGACCCGTAATGGTCCATTTGGTAAGGGGGGCTCCAGGGAAAATCTTGCCTAGGGCTCCAAATTGCTTAGAAACGCCACTGAGCATGAGTGCTCTTGTGGTGCTTGTGCATGAATTCCACCAAACTTCCAGACCTGACCACTAGGGTCGGAGCTTCAAGCCTGGAGAATGCCTGTTATGTGGTGATGTGAGCAGAAGGTGTTATGGAACCTAACAGATTTACTGGGAACAACAGGAGACAGCAGGCGCGTCACCGCGTCTGGAAAGATGCGGGTGCTGCAAGGGTTAACGCGCGGCCGCGAAAAATTTTGGGCTTTTTTCCCCCCTCTAAAACACTTTTTACTAATATTTCACAATAAATGTAATGGTTACACACTTCAATGAAGCAGTGTTATAATGCAGTACAAGACTGACTGTGACGAGATAAAACGGCTATCTATGATGACTAAAATATGACGAGACGTGTGTGAGTTATGGGTGACGTGACGTGTCGAGACGAGAATGTAGTGGATTGACGAAAAAGTTTCAAAACCGCACCGTCGCCGACTGTGCAACTCATATCAAAGCAATGAATGCACGCGGCCGGTCACCCCGTCTCCCTCCTTCCCAGATCAGTGCCTGCCATCTATTACAAGAGTTGCGACATTGATGGGTCACAAACTGAACGCTCGCGCTGCTGTTCATGCAGCCTGAATAGGGACAAACTGGAGTTGGAAATGCATTGTTTTCAATGAGGGCGACAGCGCAAATAAGAGCTATTTTATGCATGCTTTCAAGGGGCTGTTGCAAGGCTGTTGCCGGAGGCCCTTGCATTACTGCCTACTTCAGGTCCAGGACTTGTCCCTATTTGTTGTCCCCATTCCCGATTCGAGTCTCAGTAGAAAAGCCGCCATTGAACTTGCCTCTTGGAGTGGATGGAGTTGTCGTAACTCTGTCTACACTATATGGTTCATATGGCTCTGCCTCTCCCGCAGCATGGACAGTTGCGGTTTGGCCAGCACCCCCACTTTTTCTCATTATTTTTTTTTCCGACGTGAAAAGTTGCGGGTGCTGAGGCACCCGCATAGTGAATGGCGGTGACGCCCATGGGAGACAGGATCCAGAGAACAGACAGAATCCGGTGATTGAGTATCTGAAGGAGACCGGGATATACCAGAAAATTTAGTTTACTGTTATTTTACCCTGGGTAAAATAACAGTATACTGTATGTCACAGTGTGATTCAGGCAGTGTAGGAGTAACACTACATATTCCGGTACAGTAGGTGGAGGTATACACCTTAAAAGTATTGGTTGCAACCTGCCATTAATCTCAAAGAAGAAGAAGCAGAAGGTGTTGTGGGAGAGGTGAGAGTTCATTTAGGAAACCAAGATGGCGCCAGCCAGATCAAAACAAACTTTTTAGCAACTTTGTTACAAATAAGTTTGTTTCATGTTTAACTCCCCTTGGAAGGCGGAAAGAGGTTTGTCTATTGAAGATTTCATATTACCACAAGTTTCTGTTCATACTAAGTATAGTTTAAAAAAAAATGTTTTCTTATTCATTATTTAAATACAAACACTTTATTGCCATAGTACATGAATGCACCATATGTATACAGAAGTGTTTTGGCATGTATTTGTTTGCAAGGTGCAATTCCTTTGTTCTAATGGCATTTTCTAGTGATAATTTGTCCTTTAAAGGGGTGTTGCTCTTCTTGATCCCCAGCTGTTTATTTTATTTTATATTCGCTTAATGCTGATTATTAATTATTTATTTTGCCATATTTTCCACAGTTTCATGGTGCTTCATGGTGTCACACCTAAATAAAAGAGCATCAGTGTGGAACTCAGGGGCGGATTGGCACATATTTTCCCACCGGGACAATTTTGCCTTTGCCGGGGCGGGGGGTTGGGGGCAGCTGGTTTCATTTTTACACCCTCAAGAGTTAAAATATTCATCATGTGAATTATCCCAACTTAGTCTACACAACTAGAGAATGTAGAAGATTAATGGTCATTTTGATCTGTATGTTCCAGGCAAAGCATCTAGCACATTCTAGTGCATTTTGGAAGTGCCACTAGTGCATTTTGGATCTTGTCCAGGCCACTAGGTGGCGCAGGCCACCAGGAAAACTCCCTGTACTCCAGATGGCCAATCCGGCTCCTGGTGGAACTCTACTGTCTTCTTTCACCTACTGTATCTACCCAGCTGAGCGGCTGTTACATGAACAGACAACATTATCTTTCACCGTTCTCACAGTTGTCATTACTCACGCTGGCTTGTGGTGGACACCACACAAAACCACACAAAGAGCCCCTGAATGAGCAGAGGAGGTCTGTAACTCTGAGAGCATTATTTAAACTGGCTTCACTGTGGGTTGTATTGTTGACCCTGGACTGGAAGTGTGGAAATAGCAGAAACATGTGCAATGGTGACTGGAATTTCAAATAAAACTGTAGGAACCAACACATAACACTAGAACAACCACTAAAGCAGTACTTCAAAAAATAGTGAAAATTGCAATGAGCTTTTCAAATTTAAAATTCAATACAATATGTATAACGCTGGCTTGTGGTGGACACTTTTTCCCGTCAATTTGTAATGTTTGTCACAAAATGACCAGAAACACACAGAGTCCCTGAATGACCATAGCAAGTCTTTAAAGGAGAATTCCGGCCCAAAAGTTTTTTTGTATGTTTATTTGCAGTTAATTTTTTTGAAAAAAGTGGTCCAGATGTTATTTTGTGAAAATACTCCTTTATGGCTGTTTCCCCTACCCCAAAATAAGCTTATAATGGGGCCAATGGGCGTTGTGCAAGTTCACCTATATACATCGCTCCAAAATGCAATTTTTTGCTATATATTGTGTCTCCACCATGTCAGTAGTGAGTTAACACTCACACTTTCACTTTCACTTTTGATTCAGCAGTGATCCAGCTGTCTCAAAACCTGGGGGCGTGGCACATGGTTTATGGCTGAACCACTGCTGAAACAAAAGTGAAAGTGAAAGTGTGAGTGTTAACACACCACTGACATGGTGGAGACACAATATATAGCAAAAAAATGCATTTTGGAGCGATGTATATAGGTGAACTTGCACAACGCCCATTGGCCCCATTATAAGCTTATTTTGGGGTAGGGGAAACAGCCATAAAGGAGTATTTTCACAAAATAACACCTGGACCACTTTTTTCAAAAAAATTAACTGCAAATAAAGATCCAAAAAAACTTTTGGGCCGGAATTCTCCTTTAACTCTGAGAGCTTGCAAATGGAACCAAATGGGTTCATGTGTGTCACGGACGAGAGCAAAGTCTTTGCCAGCCATGGACACAGTCCTTGTGCGGACATAATATTGTTGACCTCTGGTCTCTCTCTGTGCCAGACAGTCCACTGGTCTAGTGGTTAAGTGTCTGCCCTGAAACTGGGAGGTCAGGGTTCGATCCTCGACTAAACATGTGTCCATGAGTCAGTGCCTTCCTGTTTGGCACTCAGCATAAAGGGTTGGATCGGGATATAGTTGTGTATGTCAAACTATGGCCTGGGGACCAAATCAGGCCCCTGAATGAATGAATTATCTTCAGCCGGAATGATATTTAATTACTTTTAGAACTGGCCCTCTGGTATATTGCCCCCACCTTGAGAAAATAAATATAATGAGACTAATTGCTTTTCTTTCTCAACTCAATCAACTTATTTTCTCATTTTACTATGAAAGCAGTGCTTGGTCAGGATCATCCAATGGCAAAGCATTTTACTTACTTACTGGTCTCTCTCTTTCCATATCAGCGGTGGTGTCTGTCCCCGTAGGACAACATCTCCCTAATGTTGTCTCTCTGTCTCTCTGGCCATCAGGGGTGGTGTCCCAGCAGGACAACGGGAAGACGTTCAGCGTGTCCAGCACCGTGCGCATCCCGGTGGAGAGGAAGGACAACGGGGCGGCGCTCAGCTGCGAGGCCTCACACCCGGCGCTGGGCGGCCAGAAGAGGATCCGCCACTATCGCCTCGACGTCTACTGTGAGTGTCTCTCTATATGGCCACATCCGTTTGTCTGTTAGTCTTAATTTTAGTTAATTAAATGGCATACACTTTTAGTCCACTGAATATACGGTACAGTTGATTTTTGCCAACAAAAAGGTTTTTTTTTCTTACACTTTTCCACTACTCCCTCTGTGACGTGTTAGCCGGTTATTCATTTCTTTACGAAATTGTCATTATACAGTATTTAGTCTTAGTTTTAGTCATCAGAGTTTAATTTTTATGTTTGTATGTTGTTCTTATTTGGTATTCCTCAGTGAAAAAAAGTTAGTTGACAAACATTTTTCGTAATAGCTTCAGGTAACAGAATCAACACTACTGCGCCGTAGTTACTGATTTGGTTCAGCATATTTTTATTTATTTATTTATTTACTTTTTTGGTAATTTGTGATTATTATAGCGTGCACATCCCCACAGGAATAATAGTTACGGGGCAAACACCGTCCTCTGTCAGCTGTATTACCATCCGGATCGACAGTCAGTAATTGGAAATACTTCACACTGCCTAATCTTTAAAATTAGCTTGCACATTTCTCCCTCAAACTTCACGGTTGTGTTGTATAAACTTTTTCAAACATGTACTGAAAACATGGCTCAACCCAGGTTAAGGTCTCCTTGCGTGTCCCAAGGCTACACAGTAGTAAAACTTTTTCTGCATTTTGGCAATTGCTGGTTGGAATCAATGCTCCAAATGACTGATATGGTATAATATAAACAGGCTTCACTGTGGGTTCTGTTGACATTGGAATATGTGACTGGAAATAGCACAAGCATGTGCAAGGGTGAATGCATTATCAAAACCCAAAACTAGGACCCACCCAGCAAATACCCAAACTAGGACAACCACTTAAGCAGTACTTTAAAAATAGTGTTTTTAATGCATTGTGACCTTTTCAAAATCATAGTCAATACAAAATGTAGTCTTGCATTTTAATCAGGATGGTGGACAGTTATTCCTGTGCATAACACATGTACAGGTATTAGACCTACAGTATGTCTCCATTTAAGAGAACAGTAGATTATAAATGTCTGGATGAACACCAAAATGTCATTATAATTCACAATATTTTCCACTACCAGAATCAGAATAGAGTTGATGTGGTGTGTGGTTGCTAACAGCGCTCCACTTGACTCCACACTTCCATAGACTATTCATAAGTACTCTGCCAAGGTTCTACTGTTCTAGGCTTATTATCCCGCCTCTCAATGTCTTCACACATTGTACAGTTGATAATTAGCATATTATTCAGGCTCCTCTTTTGACTGTTCAAAACACTTCATGCAACGTCATTGTCATCAAATTTCAACATGCACCTATAGAAAGTCAAGGTCATTCTACTGGCACAGGTTTCTATGTTAGACTTTTATTAGCCTACGCTCCATCAGAGCTGTTGAGGGTGGGTTTGCAGTGCCTAGCAGCAGCCACCACCAGGCTCTGCTTAGGATGAGCTAAGCTGAAAGCCTTTTGGCCTTGAGAGGGACTAAGGATGAGACGATTCACTTACCTCACATTATGATACCATATTGATGTCTTGAGATTCAAATCAATATACCGGTATCAATATATTGATATCAGTCCAAACAATCAATATTGATATTGTGGCAGTAAGAATCGCGATATATTGAAATATCATTTTTTTTTTCACGCGTAGTGGGAACTGACTCAAATAGGCAGTTACCATGATTGGATCTCAACGATCTGTCAGTCAAGCCCTCCTCTTCGAGGCCAACATGGTCAATGGTTTAGTCCAGGCTGTCATTTTTTGTGCAGCGCGGACGTAAATGAAAGTCTGGGTCTCAGGGCTAGGCTATGCCAAGCTGTGCTCAACTCAACTGTCTCTGTAATATCTCTCCAACTTACTCTGGACACCAATGCAATTGCGTTGTCTGTTTCATGGTAGTGACACCCCTGTGTGTAATAGTTTTCTTCCAGTGTGCATTTTTCACCAGCACTACTGGCATCAAATGTCGAAAATAACAATTACGGACATCCTGTAGTTCCAACTCACATGTTGTGGTGTCATGCAGGGCTCTGTTTGGGGTCCTGACCCACACATTATAAAAACACTAAGCACCATCAAGCTGACAAACCTGTTTCACATTACTCTGTGAAATGGTTCCAATTGCTTTTCTTTGATTGATTGGTCTTGGCTGACTCAGTTTAATCAATTGCGTTGCCCAGAAAGTGCAATCTCGGCACATACACCCAGCAGAGGGAAGCTAAAGTACGCACTCCAAATTAGTGAAATTACTTTCACTTGATAATTTGCCCCGGGCCTAAAACGCAATGGACGGCAACATTTTTTAGAAGTCAATACTTAGTGTGGCTTTGGGAATTAGTTCATCAAAACTCTCCCAGACAAGTGTTGGATTATAGTATTTCAATGTGACTCATATTAAATTAATGTAGCGTTAATTTCCTGATAGTTTGACATAATTCCGTTGCTCACTGTTGAAGGCCGTGGTTCATGATAGAGTGCGGTCATTGTTCATGTCTATTGGCAGCACAAAATGAGCTTGCAAGTTAAATGTTATGCAATCTATATAACGCTTTTACCCAAAGCACAACGTGTGTGCTGCGTAACATTCACACAGACAGTGGAAGCAAGCAATTATGCAAGGCAAAGGCACCGACCTACTGGGACTTGGGGGCATTTAGTGTTTCAGTGTCTTGCTCATGGATTATAGTTCTCAGTCGCCACGACTGATTACAGTCATTTGGATTAGCTAGCATGTCTTCTATTGCACTTTATTTCATGTTGTGCATGAAAACAGCCTGAATCTGCCAACTCTCATTGCATAGCAGGCTCACTGAGATAATTTCAGTTACTATTTTAAGATTAGAGCATTTGCAAAGTGGTCACACTAGTAATGTGTTCGGATGCATCTTTCACACAATCTCCCTTATGCAATGAGCTCGCAACCCGCTTTTTCCTGATGCTAAAATTATATTTTCAGACAATATCCAGTCTAATATCATGATTTGTATACCGAACGCTTCTATGATATGGACGCGATCGCTGTTTGACAGACACACAGACATTTCTGGCTGCCTGGTTAAATAGTTATCTGGCTCAGTGTTCCCAAGAATATTTAACACTAGGGATGTCCCGATCAGTTTTATTGCTCCCGTTCCGATCATTTGAAAATGACATGATCAGCTCAGATTTCTGATCACATGATCGGAACGGGACAACCCAAGCTTTAATCGATGCTTGCTCAGAGATCACCTCGACGAGGAGCGAGGAGCCGGGATTGAACCGAGAACCTTCCGGTTCCTAAACAGCCACCACAGCGGTTGCAGGGGTGGTACATCAGGGCACTAATGGACTAAAATGGTGTGTCTAATGAGAAGAGACAACCTACTAGGAGAACACTGGCTTAATTGTGTTTTATACCACCATGTAATTGTCTGTCAGGACCCCCTATCGAGGTGAGGTGGGAGGAGGCGGTGGAGCTGCTCAGTGAGGAGGTTGAGTGGCAGTCTAGGGATTGAAAGGTCCCCGCTCTGATCCCCTGTGTGCTTCCTCCAGGCTTTGTGTCTAAGTGCTCCCCTGTGTGCTCACCTAGGCGTGCAGCGGCACACTGCTGGGTCAGGTGCAAGTCATTTCCCCATGTGGTCCACTAGAAATACCCTTGTGATTTACTTTACAACACAGGGAGGAGGGACATTATGAGGGACATAATATGTCTCTGCTGTTGGGAAGAAGAAGAAAGAAAGCACCTAACTCTGAAAATGTCAGAGTTAGGTGCTCCTTGTAATGTTTCATTCCCTGTACAGTGAACATTTAATGTTCACTGTACAGTGAACATTTAATGTTCACTGTACACTAGGAAATGAAGCATTACAAGGAAAACGCCTTGTAAGGGCGAGAACAACACAGTCGCAGTAAGTGCGCAGAGCGTTACAGCATAGGGTTACAGCGTAGTGTCACAGCGTGACGAGTTTCCTGCCAGTTTACATACTAAGTAGTGACCTGCGGGCGCAATAAATAGTGATGCTGTAAATTAAAATAAATCCTCATCAAAGTTGGCATTGACTGTGACTTTATATATTGCCAATTTCTTGCAGGAGGGGTGGTGTTAGGTGGTTTTGCCCCCTGACTGACTGCAACGAGTTATGATTAACAGGATCCTTGGCAGGAGCGTCTGCTCCAACAGTCACAGTGTGCTCCAACAGAGCGTCACACATTCTGCCTGCAAATATAATGTTGTAAATTTGTAGAACGATCAAGATTATTCTTCTACTTTGACTGGCACTGGCACCACACTTTGGCCTGGGATGGTAGCAAAGATCGGGTTAAGCCAGTGATGCCCAAAAGGTAGATTGTGATCTGCCAGTAGATCATACAGGCCATGCAGGTAGATCACATGACAGTCCCCCCAGCACTTGGACTCTTATAGATCTGTAACTGATATTTAAATTTAAATGATATTTAAACGTCTGAATGACGTCATTTTCAAGAGTCCACACAATTAGAAAATGGAGAATAACTGTTATTTTGACCAACGTTTTGCCAGTTCTCTTTCCCAATTGTGGACAAAAACGTGTAAGTTCTTAGTTCACAAACTGTCAACTCATACCTCAAATACTGTTTTCAAACATTGTTAATAGCATATGCAGGGAAACCTTCCAATTCTTCCCCTCTATTTTTCATTATAAGTGCTTTATTCTTAAACACTATAACATCAAGTAACACCATCACCAACTATTTCAAAGCTCAAACTTTCTAGGGGGGATTTTCAGTAATGGAACAATCACATTTTTGACGTGTAGATCTTGTTGAGCCGGTCATTTTGAAAGTAGCTCTCAAGTCAAATAAGTGTGGGCACCCCTGGGCTAAGCCTTTAGATATGGCTACTACTTACTACTACTACTACTACTACTACTACTACTACTACACATAAACCATGTCTGTCTCTCTGTCTGTGGACAGATTTTGTCGGTGTAAAAGCGTGTGTAGTTGAGATCAAGGCTGTGTTTGAAGATCTGTGTGGTCCGAACAAGGTCACTGGATGTATGAGGTGTACGTCGATATTTTCCCACCATTCTGCAAGCCTAGTATCCCACAAATCATTCATTCATTTTGAATTTCATCTTCACTTCAACTGCTTCCCTTCTTTTCCTTTTTTAGCTTGACACTTATGCATTTTTAAAACACTGTTGGTTAAGCTAGACAGGTACAGATCTTGTGAAGTTTTGAAAAAAAAAAGTATTAAAATATGAATAAAATATTAGTCATTTAACATGAGACAAAGCTGCTTTATTGAGGTGATTATTATTTTACTAATCTGTTAACTCATGCTTGACACTTTAACATGGGCAGAATTTAATATGCCAATTAATATGAATTAATAGTTCAATTTACAGTAAGTGCTATACTTGAGTACTCCGCAAGTATAACATTTCCTTAAAATAATGGAGTCTAGCTCCCATGCATTCCAAGGAGAAAAACAATATTTGCTGAATGCTATTGGCGTCGGCGAGTGTCAGTAAATCTTGATTGCTCGACACATTCAAATTATGGCAAACGTTAGTGATGGTTAGATCCCATCTGCATTCCACATTCTCTATCAGCATTTGTCCAATGCAATTCATATCACCCACCAACCCTAATATCGACATTTAAACAGAGAATAATAACAAATGTTTCTGTCAATATGTTAATGGGGATAGAATCACTATTCTTTTCCTCTAAATTTATGTTGATAGCTGTGCTATAAATAGCATAATTCATTTTTATTTATTTCTTCTTTTTTTGCCAGGAAATAATGCGATTTCTTTCTGGCTTAATGTTCGCAGTTTTTCAGTACACTGAAATGCTGTAAAGCAGAGGTTTTCAACCTTTTTCATACCAGGGACCACTATTTTTTCTGCATTTTAGCCACAGACCACCATTTGATTTCTGTCTCTCTGACCCAAAACAAAAGGATTTTCAGTTTGAGTCCACAATTTAGGAGATAACTAGCAAAATGTTGGTCAAAATAAACAATTATATTTTCTAAATGTGTACATTCTTGAAAATTAAGTAGCCTATTCAGATGTTTAACTCTTGAGAGCGTAAAATGATACCAAATGGACCCGTAAGGGTCCATTTGGTTTCATTTTACGATCTCAAGAGTTACAGATCTATAAGGGTCCATTTGGTTACCAACTGTACATCTTTTAGCTGGGGACCACCTGGAATCCTCTCAAGGGCCACTGGTGGTTCCTGGACCACTGGTTGAATGAAAACCACTGCTGTAAAGCAACAAGAACATGAGGATAATGTTAATATTCTGCTACAGCATACTGTAGTAGTACTATTGATGGATTATTCATTTTCCTGCCGGTGTATTGATGCGGATGGTCGGGTATAATTCACTTCCCTGCCATTATATTTATGCAGCTATAGTTGAGTATAATTGACTCCTCCCGGGCCTAGTACTGTATGATATTATCGTTATCATTAATGCTGCTAGTCAAGTACCATTCATTTGTCTTCGTATGACACCTGGATCTGATGGATGTTGAACAGTGAGTGCAGACATGCAGTACAGTATGCCACAGAATAATGTCCATATTGTGCATGTAGTGCTTCTGTGCAGTAGGACAGAACAGCGTCCATTAGGGTCTAATGATATACTGCACTCAAATATCGGTTTTAATATAAAACATTGAAGTATATCAGTGGTCAGAAAATAGGGTATTGTTTTTCTTTGTATAAATATCGATTTGCAAAGGAACTAATCGTTATTGAATTGTTATCAATACATACTGTACAATGCAAGTACTTATTGCATTGTACATGTATGTAGCAGTTTTAAGAAGAAAAACACATCATCTGTTAAAATACAATGACCATTTACATATGCCAGATCACTGTTTCACTTATTTCTATGCATTGTAATGCATTTTCCCTTAACTATCCCCATGTTTCACACATATTTAACCTTTTTGATTTTAGATCATTGAATCGAACATCGCAATATCGTAATGCATCATGATACGTATCGAATCGCTGTTAAAATGTATCATCATTACACCCCCCCTAAGTAGGACAGAACAGTGTCCATCATGGTGCATGTTGTGCTGCTGTGGGGGACATGCAGGAGGACAGAACAGTGTCCATCATGGTGCATGTTGTGCTGCTGTGGGGGACATGCAGGAGGACAGAACAGTGTCCAGATCAGATGCTGCTGTGTGGGTCGAGCTCTATGATTACAGGTGTCCCAACTGTTGGCTGATGTTCTCGGCTGGTTGCCTTGGAAACTGTTGTGTGAAGCCTCTTTCACACTGCTTTCTTCATCCAACCTGTTTAATTTGTTGCTCTCTCTCTCTCTCTCCCTCCTCTCTCTCTCTCCTCACCCTGATTCTGTTTCATGTTTGTGTTCTTTCTACACCAGTGATTCTCAAACGTTTACATTTCAAGCCCCGGCCCCCCCAAGCATATCGCTGCAGAGAGCTGCAGACCAGTAAAGGTCCATCTGCGTCACTAACACTCTCTCTCTCTGTCTCTTTCCTTCTGTACACAGTCGCCCCCACAGTCCGGATCGTCCCTCCGTCTGGTATCCTGCGGGAGGGAGACTCACTTGTCCTCACCTGCTCTGTCGCCGGGAACCCTCTGTAAGTTTGTGCGTGTGTGCGTGTGTGCGTGTGTGCGTGTGTGTGTGCGTGTGCGTGTGCGTGTGTGTGTGTGTGTGTGTGCATGCATGTTGTGCATGTGTGAGCAGTTTATGCCGCCCCATAAAGTATAGAAACTACAGTTTCAATCAAAACTAAAAATCATTTTTTGGACCTTTGTTATTTTCCACAAAAAAAAGCAAAATGAAAGAAATACAAAAGAAACAGACAAAGCCCCATACAAAGCCATACATCGCAACACTCCTGGCAAACCACTTCAGCATTGTTTACGCCTCAGAGGCACTGTGGAGAGAAAAACTGGCACTCAAAAGAGAAAATTATAGTAATGACTTCTCTCAACTTCACTTCAATAGTCTTGCAAGTAAAAAAAAATAATAACAACGATTCCAATCCTCTACGTTCTCACTTACAAGAGTCCACAAGTACACCTCATCATACGAGTGCATTTACATAAATGTCTATACAATTCCTAGATACACAGAAGAATACACAAGACAAAAAGGACAAGAGACAAAGCAAAATGAACTGAGATATGCTCATTACTGTAGAAATTACAGAAGTCTATGGTCTAGCTATGTCTATGAAATTCCCTATAAAATAGTGGAAGAAAGTTCCATCGCCCAAGATAATGCTGCCAGACTTTCTGATCTGTTTTAATATCGTACGTTGTACTTGTACAAATGTTATTTGGCAGCAGCTCTGCCCAGAAGGAACATTATTGCAGGTACATTGTAAGAATATCTTTCTAGCCTTTTCTGGCCACTGTACCTTATCTTTCCATAATAAATATAATAATATTTTAGTTGTATAAGTATTTGTTACCTATTTCTATTTTACTTTCGAGACGCGTCATAACTTTCTCATACATGTATTGTTCCTCTGTGTATGTTGCCTGCCGCCTTTTCATAGTAATACATCATACAGCAATTCAAGAGATACTTTTTGTGGTTGGTTGTTAAAACAACTTATTTTCAAAAATGTTTTGGAAGTTTGCAGCGCAGATAACTGTATAACTGTTCAAAAGACGTTACACAGGTATTTAAAAATAAATCTCTCACTTTTGTAATGTCTTTTCCCATTGCTTGAAGCTAGTATCCGACCTTTCTGAAAACTATATTCCTTGATGTCTGTTTTATCTTGTGACAACGTCTCTGTTTTGAAAGAGAGAAAAACATTAAAATGATTGCTGTAACTACCGTATCCAACTCAAACCCAAGGCAGACTGCAGTAACTTCACACCATACCATCTGCCTTGGAATTTATTGAGTTAGTTTCTTTCTAGGTTAACAGATAATTATACATTACAAAAGGATAATTAGGTTGATGATTCATGGTCTAATTGATAGAGAAAATAACTAGATAAGTGAATACAGTATGCTAAAACATTAAACATTAATTATTTTAGGACTATAATAAGTGAAGTTATAATATAACTTCACTTTGAAACAGCAAGGCCATTGTAATTTTATCCAAACGTAGTTGCAAAAAACAACTTTACCCATTGTCAACTTAGTTGGTTCTCACAAATGTTCACCTATACTATACTATACCAGAACAGAATCAATGGCGAATTGAAGATAATAGAAATTGCAGGCTTGCTGTTATGGAAAGCTTTAATAACAAATAAAATAACATTTTTGAAAAATGAATTGGACCACAGGTGCAGTCTTCTGAGACATAGAATGAGTCGACAAAATGGTAGTGGGGAACAGTTAGGAACAGATTGGTGGAAAACGAAGTGGTCCTTTTTAAGTAGAGTTAATTGGTGCTATGAAATGTCAGTATGACATTACTGCACCTGGCTTTTACATTGTTATTGGAGCCATTTAAAGCGATGCACACAGTTTTTCAAGGTTCAAACTAGCTATTATGGCTTTTTAGCATGAGAATGACCTCATGCATGTATATAATGGTACCTGTATGACCCATTTGGCCGCTGGTCAGTCAACCACTTCAAGTCTAGTACTCTGTATTCCGGATGGAATATTTGCCAATTGAAAGCCTACAATGTGTCACACTTATAGATTGACTATTACTACCTGATTTGCTGTAGAATGAAACGAAGCAGACCAAATACAGAACCAGATCAGTTTCATTTCACTAAGTATACTGTGCTTTTGTGTATAAAAAAAGATTCTATGCATTTTTACCTCAGCTCCAAACTTTGTTTACTGCACTTCTAGGCTTTGGAGGGCAATATAGAGTAGCAGTCATGTGCTTTTAGCCCACTCTGAGACAAAGCCTTTATCTGTGTGTGTTCTCCTGTCTCTGGGCCCTCCACCACGGTATTGGGCCCTAAGCTCTTAAACCTCCCCTGGACGGGTTGTCTGTCTGCGGGTGTCAGGTCCTCTAAAACCCTGTGTGTGTGTGTGTGTGTGTGTGTGTGTGTGTGTGTGTGTGTGTGTGTGTGTGTGTGTGTGTGTGTGTGTGTGTGTGTGTGTGTGTGTGTGTGTGTGTGTGTGTGTGTGTGTGTGTGTGTGTGTGTGTGTGTGTGTGTGTGTGTGTGTGTGTGGTGTGTGTGTAACGGCTTGTGCTAAATCCCACACTGAACAGTGGCTGTGGATCCCATTGGCTGGAGCCTCACCAAAGCTTTGTAATGGCTGGTCAGTGATGGTGTGTGTGTGTGTGTGTGTGTGTGTGTGTGTGTGTGTGTGTGTGTGTGTGTGTGTGTGTGTGTGTGTGTGTGTGTGTGTGCGCGCGCACAAGTTCATGTGTGTGTAGGCCACACACATTGCGGTGTACGAACATTTGTGTGACAATGACACATGAGAAATGGAAATCTTATCTGTATGCTGCTGATCATCTCTAACTGAACGCACACACACAGACACACACTCCTTTCTCCCTCTCCTCCTCACCTGGTCCTGTTAGCTGTCTGCTGAGCATTAATCACCAATTAAATGTTGTTTGCTTTTAGGTTAGAGGTTGTTTTCATTCTGTGTGTTAATAGAAAGACAGTTAAACAGGAGAGAAGGAGCTTGTCACTCTGTGTGTGTGTGTGTCTGTGTGTGTGTGTGTGTGTGTGTGTGTGTGTGTGTGTGTGTGTGTGTGTGTGTGTGTGTGTGTGTGGTGTGTGTGTGTGTGTGTGTGTGTGTGTGTGTGTGTGTGTGTGTGTGTGTGTGTGTGTGTTGCTAAATGAGAGGGAGCTTTAATTGGGCTTCCTGAGGGATCTGGACAGGGTGACATTAGACGCTATGACACCACGGCAGACGTGCACACACACACACACACACACACACACACACACACACACACACACACACACACACACACACACACACACACACACACGCACAGTATGCTCTCTCTCTCATCCATGGACATATCGTTCTGTCATCCTCCCCTCTCTCTCGTCTCTCCATCTCTCAGGTGTTGTATCAGTAAATCAGTGTCTCATGGCCGTGCCACCGTGCCGTGGCCTCTGGCCCACCGCCCGCGTGACGCCGTCTGTCTCCCCCTCCCCCTGTCCCCCTCGCTGCCCCCCCCCCCCATACACACACACACACACACACACACACACACAACGCCATCCATTTCCCCCTGTCCCTCTCGCTGTCTCTCTGCATCCCCCAACACACACACACACACACACACACACACACACACACACACACACACACACACACACACACACACACACACACACACACACACACAGCCTTCCTATTGTTACGCTCAATCTTCTCACCTATCCATCCGTTCCTCTCTCTCTTTTCTGTCTCTCTCCCTGCCTCAATCTGTCCATATAGTGTTCCTATAAATGTACAGTATGTACAGTATTCCAGAATTACTGTATAGTTTTTCAGAAACCTTAGGTCAGGCCTAATTAATGGTTTACCTAATTAAGGGTTTACTATAATGGTTTACTATGATGACATAGTAAAATGTTGAAAATGGCTGGAATTCCCCTTTAAGTATAGTTTGAAGCCAATAGTATTGTTACTTTTGGTTCTACTTACGGTAAATAAAAACATGTAAATACTTTTTCCAGCACTGAGAAACTGAGTGCCTTTATTGTCTTCGTCAGTGCTTTTGGTGTGCATTACCCACTGTTCTGGTGGATCAAAAACATGCATAATTCATAAAGGGGAAACTTTAAAGAGGGCAAAGGGAAAGCTAACATACTGTAAGCTACTTAAGTGACTATCTGGGTTTTTTTTGTTCAGAGATTATTTTTTCTGCGGATCTACTGTGTATATCACACATCTGGATGTGTGGAATGGAATGAACATTAAATCGTTATATCAGGGTCTTAATTGATTTGTCCCAAAGTTAGTCACGCAGCTAGCAGCGGTACTACTGGCACAGCTGGCAGTAAAACCAACGGTGTATAAATAGCAATGCCAGAATGTCGACAGCTTTTGTTAAATGTCCTACATTTCATAGTTTTGTTAACCTTTGTTAGCAAAAAATTAGGATCAGTTAGCGCAATTAATTATACACTGAATCACTGTAGAAAGATAACAACAAACACAGAGAGAGAGAGACAAAGAGGGAGAGATCAGAAATGTGTAATATACAGTACGTTCTCTATATACAGTATGTGCATAATACACATACAGATGGGCAGTTTTCCAGAAACAAGATGTAGCTCAGTTAAACGGATACAAACATACCATACAAACATGGAATACACATAATTGATATGTATAATCAGAAAATGGTATGGGGGTAAGCTAAACGTCTGACTCAGAGAGTTTTCTATTTTCAACGATGGAATGCTGTTGGTTTAGTGGTGCCACAATTGTAGTTAGTTAGTAGCAGTGATAGTGTTTCAACTCATTTTAAATATAAGAACTTTAAAAGGAATATCTTGGGTTGTTTTGCATGCCATCATGTTTGGTGGTGCAGTCTGGGCATTTTGGGGGACATTGCCCCCTCGTGCCCATGCCTAGATCTGCCCCTGTGTATAATACAGTATATCACATTCACATGTAAAGCTGTATGTATGTATATCCATCTGAAACATTTAATTATAGCAGGGAGAGTGTTGTGTTCTGAATTTAGTTACTGTTCAGCAATGGAGGGCTGGCTAATGAAAATTGAAAAAGATGAACAGCAGCAGCAAGAACAACAACAACAACACAAAAACAGCGACTTTAATTGCACTTGATTTCGTCATTGTGCAGCCATTTCTCTTAATAAGCGAGGAGAGGATGTAATATGTGTCTGTGCAGATAGGGCTGTCATTAGTCATAGTTTTTCGCAATACTCAACTCTTAGCTCTGGTTCATAGCTCTACTGCTTCTATGATCTTGCCTTCCAGTATAGTGCTATGGATAAATCTTATAAATGTTATATCGGACATGAAACTCAACCAACCTCTTTTCTGTTGTGGGAATCTTAAGAACGTTTAAGCTACTCACCAATACAAACACGACTTATCTATTTAGAAACCCCACCACGCTAATAAAATACACTTTTACACATTTTTCTCCCAGAAAACCAATACAATTTGTGCCACCTACCGATATTCTCTATGAATATTTTCTCTTGGTCATATCGATATACAGGGCGCAAATCCTATTGTTTTTCCAGTGAAAACCAACCCCTTTCTGGCCAAAAATATACCTAACATAATATACACTACAGACAACTGTGCATCAATTCCATAGATCTAGACCAGATCAACAGCCTGGAAAGCAACTTTACCCCAGCCTAGTCTACCATTATAAATGCATGCGAAAAGTAAATGTAAAATTACATTTACCCTTCATAATATTACATTTCTAGTTACTGGGAAAAAGTAATATTACCTATGTGTTTGCAGTACAGTAGTTGTAGCAGTAATAGCTTTACTCTCTCTGTCTTCTGTCTTGTGTGTTTTTTTTTTGCTGTGTGTGTGTGTGTGTGTGTGTGTGTGTGTGTGTGTGTGTGTGTGTGTGTGTGTGTGTGTGTGTGTGTGTGTGTGTGTGTGTGTGTGTGTGTGTGTGTGTGTGTGTGTGTGTGTGTGTGCGCGCGCGCTTGTTTACGGACGTTGGCTTAGAATTCTCTCTAAGAGGATTTATGTGGGTTTACAGTAAAACTGACTGGCCCTTTGCTATCTCTTAAAGAATTTAAAGGATCTCAAAAGCCTCTACCTGTGCTTTCTTTCTTGCACTCTCTAGCTCTCAGACGCAACACGTGCGCCTGTGCATACACAGTATCAAACCATGCCTCTCTCTCTCTGTGTCCTTCCAGGCCGAGGACCATCCAGTGGTCCAGGATCAATGAGACTCTCCCTGAGAGGGCAGAGATCTCCGGCCCCACCCTGCAGATCTCCCGCCTCAGCCAGTCACACAACGGGACGTACCTGTGTCAGGCACAGAACAACTACGGCCGCGCCGCTGACCACTACACCCTACTGGTCTACGGTGAGTTAGAAAGCAGTGCTTGTTGGATGTTTTTCATTTCACTGGCCATCCGATATGGTTTTGGCATTAGCAGACCGCATACCCCCATGGCTTTGCAATGTTGTCAACTTGGCGCATTTGACACTATATTTAGCTTTTTTTCCAGAGCCCACATAGTACCATAATTACTGAAAAGCTCCTGGCGGAAAATCTAGTGCTTTTTGGCTGGTGAGTTGGGGATGAAATTTATTGACAGGCGCCAGAGATAAAATCTTCATATTTCACTGTTTCTCCTCCTATGAAAGTGGTTTTCAAACAGTGGTTAACCAGATGTAACTCTTTGAGAGTGTAAAAATGAAACCAAATGGACCCGCAAGGGTCCATTTAATTTTTATAGTCCAGTTTCATTTTTACGCTCTCAAGAGTTAAAATATTCATCATGTGAATTAGCCCAAGTATACACTAGAAAATGTAGGAGATTAATGGTCCTTTTGATCTGTATATATGGCAGTTGGCAACTCTGGCTCTGAGAGTGTACACATAGAACTAAAATGGACACGTAAGGGTCCGTTTCGTTCCGTTGTTTAGTTTGACATCCTAACTATCAGTGCTTTAGAATGGAGAGACCTTGGGCTACCTTCTTACCTTCGTACAAAAAAAAGAAAGTGTTGAAGCCATCCATTTTTTCCGCCTGCTCCATTTCTGGCCGTATAGCATCTGGGGGCGACGATTAGGTATTTATCTTCTCTCTTATGTTTGGTTTAATTGGATTCATTTATTCCTCCCCCAGTTTCTATCTGCACTTCTGGTGTTTTGGAAGCCAGCGTGAGCGAATAAATCCTGTGGCTTGTCTCATCTGTCTCTCAGCGCTCTATTTATTTTTTTGCTCTGGATTCTGGTTGTTGGATCCTCTGCCGAGCTCCCCCTCGCGTTATCGACTCTTCTGCACAACTATCGATCGTCCCACACGCGGTTACCCTAGCCTACGGCACTATTATTCTGACTAATTGTTGAAGTGTCGCAGAGAGACCGATTTGTTATACACTGATGATGACTCAATCCTCCCCCTGTGTGTTTCATCAGGGTGTGAACTTTGTGAAGAACAGCAGCCTCTCCAGTTAGGCACCACAACACAGAGCAGTAATTGTACAAGGAGCGTGGGCGAGACAGGCTTACAATTCTCACTGTGCGCGTCGAGGGCCCTCGATAGCACAACCTTCGGGGGAAATCACACACAACATGGTAGCGGCTACGCGGCGTCGTGACATATAATATGGGTAATAGAGTGATTCAGCTGTGGCTTGATTGCATTTTACCTTGTGTCGAATCACTCGGTGCTGATTCTGTTAGCGCTTCTGTGCAGAAACTCGACAAGTCTGGGCGCCTTTCGCCTCATATCAAATAGGCCTTGACAAAGAAATGGCAATGAAGTTAATGTAGTGTTAAAATGTAGGTACTATAGCGGTGTCAGGAGATATATATATTCACCGGTGCGTGCTTGAAACTGTGTGTGTGTGTGTGTGTGTCTGCGCACGTGTGCGTGCGCTGCAAATAGCAATCAGACAAAGGCACATACAGTACTGACAATGGACTATAATACAGTGGGTCTTCCTTTCTTGCATGGCCATTTGAAAACTGCGTGTTTGTGGCCCACCCATCTGACCACACACAGCAGCCAAAATAAACCGCATGGATTTTCAGAGCAGCTTTATTTTCATGACCAATCTATCAATTTTATTACCAGCTAGGATCAATCAAAAGGTTTTAAAGACAGAAAACTGTGACTCTCTGTTATGTTATTATTATCAATAATCTTATTGTTTTCCATTTCCGGTCTATACTGTATATGCTGTCGAAGACTTGGTTGATGTAGTTCTAATCCAAATTTAAATATCCAAAGTAACTAACTAAACACTAAAAAAATCAAACTATTGAAAATGTGCAAATATTCAAGTTAATGAAAATACCTCAAACGTGTAGCCTTACATCTTACATATAACATCTGTAATAGGGGTTGTCATTTTTCTTATTTTGTTTAGGTTTTTAAGATCAATTGCACACAAAGAAATGAACTTTTAACATTCAGCAGATGTTCTGTGGTCTGCTGCTTTCAAACAAGAGCTCCCAATTTTCCTGCTGAATGTGATGTCACAGCGATTTTCCAGCAGAAGTCACTCTTTAAACCGTTCCCTGTGTTCATTGCAGCTCAAAAGTCATCCAAACCCCAAGAGAAAACTCCAGAGCACAGAATATCCACTGAATGTTCACATTTCAGGTTTTCTGTATGTAATTGAGATCATAAAAACCTATAAAAGAAAAGGTTCAATATAGTAAATGTGCTGGGTTGCTTTACTCCACCCGCCATGGCACACATTCCACCAGATGATGATGTTGGAGAGGACGGACCTCGCGGCTCTGGGATGAGAAACCGTTGTATCTCCAAATAGCCTTGTCAGGAACCGGGAGGACGGCTCATACATATTTGAAAAGACACAATGAGTTCAAAGGGCTTCCAGGCGCCTTGAGGTCTTACATGTAACTTTGCGGGGGGAACTTTTGACTTTAAGTCGGAAAAGGGAAAAGAACTGCAAGGCGCGAGGTCTTCGTCTTCTTCTCAGCGCGGCGGTACGGCAGTCATCTCATCATCATGGGATTACACACCGTTTCGCACATTTGAGACGCAGCCTAATTACACCCGCACCGTGCTGTCATCCCACCCAGGAGGGGCCCTTTTGATCTCTTCTGACCCCTGCTGGTTGGTCCTGACACTGCACCCTAACGCGCCTTTTATGGGAGATCAGAACAAGAGAGAGAGAGACAGATGAAAGTAGGGAAGGGTGTTACAGTATATAATATTTTATGGGATGGGATGCACCAACACACACTCCTACACATACAGTATGTACTGTACATGTGCACACTGTGCATGCACACATATGTGCACACACATCAGCGCATCCTCACTCGCACACACGCACACACACAAATGCATGCAAGCATACAGGATCATACTAAGACCACAGCCAGGCCTTTCCCCCCTTTAGTTCTCAACTTCCATTTCCCTCTATGTATACTGCCCATTTACATCAGAAATCCTTCATCTTGTCTTCCTCAGTTTGAATGTCATTTTTTCCATGATGTAAATGTCCTCAAGAATTCTTCACTGATTTTGGTTTGGGGGCTCTGGCTGCCCCCATTTCCTAGTAAAGGCCTTCTATGCTGCTGTTAGAATAGAATTTTAATCAGATACCAGTCCTCCCAAATACAACATTTTACAGTCCATAGGAACATCATATCCCAATATAGTTCCCATCTGATTTTTTATCATTCCCCCAAAACATTCTTATGACACTTCCATAAAACATGTGTGTGATCAACATTCACCTCTCCACATTCTTTCCAACATTTTACTGTCCACTTTACCTGTTTACTCTTATTTTGGTGATGAAGAACACACAGTTTTCAGCACCAGTTCGTACAAACTAAAGTTGCCTAAATGGTAAACTGTAAATGGTTTATGTCTTATATGGCGCCTTTATCCAAGGCGCTTTACATAGATAGTAGGTCCAATTTACCCATTCACACACCGATATCAGCAGAAACTATCCAAGGTACTGACCAGTACATCGGGAGCAATTAGGGGTTACGTGTCTTACTCAGGGACACATCAACGCTATAACTCTGCGGGAACCTGGGTTAGAACTGGCAACCCTGCAGTTACCATCCCCTGAGTCGCTGCTGCTGCCCCATGATAATACTGTACCTTTAAATACAAACATTTGATGACAAATGCACACAGACACACATATATAGACCACAAAGAACATGCACGTATGGAACATGTACACATACACACACACACTCGTAGAAAGTTTAGATGAGTAGAAGTGGGCCACAAAATGGCAGCCTTCCAGTTCTCCACAGAGAGAGACAGACAGATAATGAGAGAAAGGGAAAGCTGGCATGGCAGGTGGCAGCGGTGGCAAGATGAAAGTTGACACATCATCGCCCACTCTCTCCATCTCTCTCTCTCCCTCTCGATTTGCCAGTCCCTTCCTCCTCCTCCTCCTCCTCCTCCTCCTCCTCCTCCTCCTCCTCCTCCTCCTACTCCCCTTCCCACTCTCTTTCTCTCTAGAAGGTTAGATATGTCAAGCTTTTATGTGTTCTGTCTCCCTGTAGAAAAAAAAAACAGATCCCATCTCTTGCTCATCTTTGTCTGTCTCCCTCGCCATTTTCTCCAACCTCTCTTTCTCCGCCCTTTGTCTTTCTCAACCTTTTGTCTTTCTCCATTGGCCTTTTTGTTGCCTACACTAGAATTCATGATTTCTCATCTTTTTCTTTTGTCTCTTTCACGTTGCCTACGCTACTTTTTTAATTGCGCCCTGTTTTTATATTCGCCATTTGTCCTTGTCACAAAAGAAACGGAATGAACATGATTTCCTTTGTTACTTTCCTTCCTTACTTTCTTTCATTCTTTTTTGTTTAAAACGGAGAACGAAGATCCACAAAAACAAAGTAAAAGCGAACCACCCGGAGCCAACCTCGCTGCCTGGCTCAGCATTAAAGCAATTCTAGCAAATGAGCTTTGATAAGACGTCTAGTCTACCCATGCACTCTTGTAATGCCACTGGCTTTTACTGTGCAATCCAACATGGGACACATCGCTTTCTCCTCTCAGAGTGAGGAATTCATTATTACATTTGTGTCTATGGCTATTAAATAGGCTGTCGATGTCTTCTACTTCTACATTATTGATCACAGTGATGTGCATCGCAATGACTCATTAAGAGGGAAAAAAAAGTCTTATTTATTCAGCATTTGAGCCACGGTGAGGACATAAATTAGCCCCACAGACCCCAAAACTCAAGATTTCTTTTGTACTCCGTAATTCCACGCTGGATTTTGGAAACAAAACAGGCAAACATATACTGTAGATCAGGGGTTTTCAACCTTTTTGACACCAGGGACCACCATTTATTCAGCATTTGAGCCATGGACAATCATTTGATTACATTTTCACCCTAATAACCTAAAACTAAAGAACTCTTTTGGTTTTGTCCACAATTCCAGGCTGTATCTGGGAAACAAATCTGGGTATCTGGGAAACAAAACAGTGTAGACTTCTTAATTGGTGGTGAATTAGTGGTGCTAATTCAGATGAAGAATAGTTTAACTATTGAGAGTGTGAAAATGAAACCAAATGGTCCTGCAAGCGTCCATTTGGTTTCATTTTACGCTCTCAAAGAGTTATATCTGGTTAACCAACTTTCCATCATTTAGCCGGAGGACCACCTGGAACCCTCCCAAGGACAACTGGTGGTCCCCGTACCACTGGTTGAAAACCACTGCGCTACAGAACTACAGAAGTGCTTGCCTGGAATCCCAGATTAATTGATTGCTACTAATTGATTGCTACGTTCGTCTTTTTTGGATTTCTTTGTGAAAAGATGAACAAATTCATTATTTTTTTCCTTTCCACTTATCGTAAGCGGAGCGAGGAATATCCAAAAGATGAACAATAGCGGTAGCAATCACTGGATTCCACGCAATACTGAACTGCTACATGATATGCACTGAGATAAAATGATTGTTCGGTCCCTGTAGTGACATGACGAGGAACAAGGCTTCCCAAAGACCACTGTGACAAGAAGGATATGGTCTCATCGTACTTTCTTTTTCTTTTTTCTTATTCAATCCGCTTTTTTTCCCCTTACAAGTATTCATTGCTTCACACTCTCTGTTTTTTTTCTTCCCCAGGCCCTTTTTTCCCCATTTCCATTTCAGTGCCTGTCACACAAAATCTGGGAGCCTCACTCACCCACTCGCTCTCACTCCTTTCACTATGTCTTTCTCACTGTCCCTTTTCCTCCTGGCTCATATGCTTTCTCTCTTTATTCTGTCCCTCCTACTGTTCACACTGTGCCTCCTGCTGTTAATGCTATACCTCCTGCAGATTACAGCCTTATGAGATAGAGAAGAACCTTAACGCGTTGGGGAAAATGTCCGTTTCAGTGAGTTTTCTCCGCTCAGCCATCGCAGCACTGAACAAACTTTCGTGCCGCGATAGGACGGTACATAGTGGTACCTCATGTTTATGTATTCTCTTAGTGATATAGTTTTTTGCTTCCTGTGTGTGTCTGTGTTGTTGTTTTGTTGTGGATTTGAACAGGACCTGTGTGAAGGCAAATATGCCTTTGGGGACAAATAAAGATTATTATTATATCTCCTGCTCCAAATGCTCTAGAGCTGAGCAGTCCCACCCCTTTCATGACGTCGCTTGTGTTCCAGAAATGAAATCCTCATTAATTTTCCTCATTGACCCTTTGAAAATTGTTAATATAAAGACTATTACCCTGCGGATAAAGGCAACTTGGGTCGTGACAAATCATGACAACAAACATCATACAATATCTAATTTGCAAGAAATAAAAAACAGCAGGATACTACACTTCTTGTTTCATCTTGTCCTTTTTTGATTGTCCTATAACATTGTGAATATTGTCATGATTTGTCACGAGCCGTGTTGGCTTTATCCGCGGTGTAATCACCTTTATATGAACCAATTTCTAAAGGTCTATGAGGAAAATGAATGGGGAATCCATTTCTGGAACAAGGGCGATGTCACAAGCTGGACGGGACTGCTCAGCTCTGTAGGGACTAACTTAAAACTAACTTAAAACTAGAACTGCAGCTAAAGGCAATCACTAACAGCTGGTATGGCCCAATTAAACGAGCCTGGGAGGTTAGAAAGTGACACCGCTGTGACTGGTTCCACTTCCTTAGCCCCTACCACTGGTTGTTGGATTATATATAATAAGATCAGATAGGATTCTCCTTCAACGCGAGAAGTGATGTCTAAGAGCTCTGCGTGCGCCGTTCTCACCTTGGCACCGGTTTGGCCTTTGATCCCGGGATCGCTGCGGTTCAGCCTGGTTTCCCCTGAAGGGACGGCGGAGCTGTCTGAGAGTGACAGCGAACAGGATGGGGAGTTAGGGGGGGAGGCAGGTGGGGGTGGGTGGGAGCTGGAGATTGGAGGCGGCGCGACAAGGGATGGAGGTCGAAGATGGTTTAACATCCGGCGGCGCGGCCTGTCGGATAAACGGGGACGTCAGATTATAGCTGCCGTGTGCAATGCAGCCCTCCTGGGAGGAAAGGCCCACAATGCACCGGGGGGGAGGCTGTGAGAAGAGGGAGTGGAAGGCAAGGTATACTGTAACGGGGAGACATGGAGCGGGCTGGCTGCTACGGAGGATGAGTCAGCACAAAAAGATGAAACCGTTTTTATGACAGGCGCAGGAATGAAGTTAGTGGTTCTCCCTCTCTCTCCGTCTGTCAACCAACTCGCCCCTCTGTGAGAATTATCTCCCTGCCCGGGACCGTGTTTCACGGCAGGCACAGGAGCGCAGCGAAGGCGGCTGCCAATTTGTTGCAGGTGCCGCTGTGGGCTCTGTCAGCGCATGAACTGAGACTGAGGCTTTAACACTGCATGGGGATGAAGAAGAACGTTTGTCCGCGTGAAGTGCTTGTGTGCGACTGTGCGTGTGCGTGTGTTTGTGTGTACACGAGTATACAGAGTAGAATGGTCTCTGTGCCTCCAGTATACTTTCAGAACCTCGGTAATGATCTAGATGCTGTGTGAAATTGTTTCAGGTGAATTGCCACATGCGCGGCCACAGATACAACGCGCGTGCTGTACACCCACACTCCTGGAAGTGCTTATAGGATGCAGACTTGGCAGGTTGCTTCGGGACGCACAAATGTTAGGGAGCAATATGTATGTGTGTGTGTGTGTGTGTGTGTGCGCGTGCACGTGTTGATTGTCTGCTGAAAGCCCAGAGGGCCCGCTTATGTAATTGAACTGAGCTGCTGCACTCAGATGAATCGCCAAGCCAATAAAACCCATTAGAATTGAATTGCATGAGAAAGTGTGTGTGTGGGGGGGGGGGGGGGGGGGGGGGGGGGGGGGGGGGGGAGATAGAGAGGGACTGAGGGAGAGAGGGAGGGAGAGTGGGGGATGACATGATAGAAGGGAGAAATAAGAAATGGTTTAGAGTTTGTGTCAATCGGTTCATCTGTGTGACATTGCATGTAGTGTGTGCGTGCGTGCGTGCGTGCGTGCGTGCGTGCGTGCGTGCACATGCGCATATCTGCACATGTGTGAGCATGTGCGTGGTTTGGGATGTGATTAGTCTATAAAGCCAGACAACTATTCCACAATGAATGACACCAGAGTGTGTGGAGCTGCACCTCCCCAGAGCCAAGAAAGGAAGCTATCATCTGTTTGTCATTTCCGTTCACGTCATTCAATTAATTTTAGAATGTCCTTTTCATGCCTGATAAGCAGCAAGCCAGACTGTATGTGCTTTGATTGTTTTTATTTGCATTAGGAGAAATTTGCATGTAATGGAGAAATGGAAGCCGAGGGAGGAGGCGTCCAATCCAAGTTTATATAGACCAGGGCTGCCCAAAAGGTAGATTGTGATCTACGTAGATCACACAGGCCATGCAGGTAGATCACATGACAGTCCCCTATAAAATGTATAGATCTGTAACTCTTGCGGGTCCATTTGGTTTCATTTTACCGCTCTCAAGAGTTAAATTATATTTAACATCTGAATTACGTAATTTCAAGAGTCCACACAATTAGAAAATGGAGAATAATTGTTATTTTGACCAACCTTTGCCTCTTCTCTTTCCCAATTGTGGACAAAAACGTGAAAGTTCTTAGCTTTGGGTGCAAGAGACTAAACTTAACGCCACAAACTGTCAACTCAAACCCCAAATACTGTTTTCAAACGTCAGTAGTAGCATATACAAGAAAACCTTCCAATTCTCCCCCTCTATTTTTCATTTTAAGTGCATTATTCTTAAGCACTATAACAGTAAGTAACACCAACACCACTATTTCAAAGCTCAAACTTTCTATGGGGCTTTGAAATGGATTTTCAGTAATGGAACAATCACATTTTTGATGTGTAGATCTGGTATAGGCTAATTTCTACTTTGCTTACCTGGGTGGTTTTCACCTTTGGATTGGTGGGTTCGATCCTGAGCACCGACAACTCAGAGTAACTATTAGTGCTTCAGCCTGGTGCAGCAGGTCATGCAGAAATACTGTGAGCTGATGGTAGATGTGGCGCTCCCTCCCTCAGGGATGCAATGTAACTGGGATAGACTGTCTGTTACCGGCTTATACCGACAATATGCATCTCTAGCGCCCCAAACGAATATTCGATATTTGAAAGAACATTCGAATGTAAAAATATAAAGAATATTCAAATGTCATAAATTACAGTTTGAAGTTAAATGAAATAATAATGAAAGGGCTGTGTGAGTTCCCACAAGACTCTGGACCACATAAACTAAACCATTATACATAAAATAGGCTATTAAGATAAGCATTCCTCAGCGCCCGCCAATGTGGACAATGCAGGACTGGAGAAAATGGAGAAACATAGATGATGTTTTACAGCATATTAGGCTACAATATTTCATAATATTGAAATTATTTACATTCGATGTGTGAATAATTCTATATTCGTCTGAACCCACATGGTGTTTTAAAAGGAATATTCATAATTTTTGGCCAATTCTTTCAGCACTATGCCACTCCCCATCTACTACTTTACACATTTTCATATCAATCATTTTGCACATTTACTTCTAATTCTGGAATGTTACTTGCAGTATTGATACATTTTTTTTACTTTAAAAATGTGTCTGGGTGGAGAGAAGGAATTGAGGGCAGTGATCGGGGGGATTAACAGTGTGTCCAAGGATCTAAGAGGCTAATTGCATTTATCAAAGTCAGACTTTGGGGATGGAAGATGAAAGTAGGCTAGGGGGACAGGTGCAGGTCGCTGCTGGTGGTAATTGTATGTGTGTGGGGGTGGGGGGTCTCATCTCTGGCTAGCATTTCCTCAATTCCCATGCATGACAATATTATTCCCCCAAAATGTGCCTCGAGAACTCTTGAGTGAATTTCCCAGGCGTCCCGGAAAACGACGGTAATGTCGGTCTCTGACAGAGTTCAGCTTTTCGAGTGGCATCTGATGACAACGTTGGTATTGAAAAGTGCTGCTAAAATTGGGGTCCTGGGACCCCACTTTGAGGGGGCGCCAAAAGGGGCACTTTGGGGTCTTTAACTCAGAGAGTATATCATGGTGCAATTATAGAGCGCCTTATTCCAAGGCAGTGCATTTGCCAGGATGTGAACCCAGACATGTTGAGTACAACAACTTCTTATGTTAAAAATGTTGATTATGAGTCCCCAGCATGTAAAAACATCTGTTGAGCGTTTTTTGTAATTGGCATAATATGTGACCATGCCATTAAAAGCCTATAGAAGGTCTATAAAAGTCTAAAATTGAAATTTAGCCTATAAAAGTCTAAATTTCACCATGCTTTATGTAGAATGTGATCTGTCAAAGTATTAGAATACTGGTGAACATGAACAGGTGACAGGAAATACAATGACTCAACAAAGACTGACTGGGGAACAAGACTTATATACATAAGGGTTGATTGCAAAATGAGACACACCTAGAGCAAAACATAGAACCATGAACCATGACTAGACCAGGAAACACTACATAGAAATGCAAAACCTAGACTGGACAATCCAATGTGACCATGACAAACTAGTATCATATGTCAATTATGAAAAATGCTCACCATGTAATGTAATGTACCAACCTTCACACCAAGAGCAATTTGGAGTTCAGCATCTTGCTCAAGGACACGTCGACACTAATTCTGTGCACCCCATAATCGCAGAAAATGTTTGTGATCAGCACCTTAGAACACAGCCAGAATGTGATAATCACACATACTGGCAAATGTAGAAGTGAAACTATATGAGCATTCCTGGGTGCTACATTCACCCCCTTGATCTCTTGGAGTGCGTCCTCACGCTTCACGCTTGGAACGCCGTACACGATGTCCTTCATGTGGACCCGCAAGGACATAGACTGGTATATTGGAGATAACACCCGCACTCCAAATTCAACTACGCCAGATTGTAGTATTACGCAGAAGCGGGGATCGAACCCGGGGCTCCCACTCGTCAGTCCAATGCACAACCAGTCACGGAAATAGAGCTGAGCCCGATTGGCGGGGCTGTTGTGGCTGGCTCATGGCTGGCTGCTACATTAATGTAGCACCCAGCCATGAGCCAGTGAAAGAATGGCTATACATCATTAGTAGTTAATGTAAATCATACATAAAGCTATGAACGTAACAGTAAATAATCTATAGGCTAATTAAACTGTGCATACAAATGCTATATACCTGTAGTGCTATGTATCGCTGTGCATACAATTCTATAGGTCTGCTGGGCTGAGATGGATTCTGAAGAGGTGTGTTTTCATATTGCAGCAGAGACATTGGGAGTGAAACTGTAGTTCTGATTGCAGTGGGTAATAGCAGGGTGACTCTATGTCTGCATCATCATGCAGTCCAGGTGGAGAATGCTAAACACCACAATGTCTAGAATGCCAGGGTGACCATATTCCAATGTCGCGATTGATTTTGTTTATTAAATACACGATTATTTAACACAGTGATATGATACCAATTCGTTGAACTCTGGCGGAGCCTGGGATCATATATTGGGAACCTTCCAAATTTTCCGATTCCCAAGCTGCCACTCTACCCCATGCACTGCTTCCCCTGTGTACATCACGCAGAACCAAATGGACCCCGTAAGGACAAGGCCGCAAAGGCAAAGAATTATTTGGGTCATTGAAAGGAAAAAGGTCTGCGAAGGATTGCTATGAAGGGGAGGACTTAAGTTACTGTAGAAAGGACGCAAGGAGGGAAGTGAAAGTAAAAGACCAAGCCTTTCCCCCTCCGGTTGCCCCAAACAATAAAAACCCTGCTGACGATCGTCACAAAGGCGTGATTGTAAAATGGCGGAGTTTTTTTTTTGTTTCTCCCCCGTGGCTGGTGCGAGACGGAGATACGAGAGGGAAATGTTATTATGGCCGTGCAGCCTGGCGTCTGCATGCTGCCTGCCGCTCTCTCTCTCTCTCTCCCATCCCTGGGACAGATAGATGGGCTGTGTGCCTGATTGGCAGCCATACAGCGTTAATGAAGAACAATATGAGCGGGGACGGGAAGCGCCGGCGCTTACGGGCCAAGCGCGGCAGCTGCATGGCACACTCCTTAATTAAGCTGGAGAGCGAGAGCAAGAGAGAGAGAGAGACGGAGAGAGAGGAAAACTAATTGAAGACGGCGAATGGCAATAGAGCGCCTCAACGACATGGGAGCTGAATGCGAGATATAGAGGGCAAGGGGGAAGAGTTTGGGGTGAGGGGGAGAGAGAGAGAGACGGTGTTGGGGAAGGAGAGGGAAATGGAGGATAGTAATTATTTTTAGGTCATACCTGATGGTCAGGAAGAATTAATCAGCGTCCAGTTAATTACTGGACCAACCCTGGCCATTAATCCCCTGCCTCAGGTGAGTGAGGACCACACACACAGACACACATTTGTGTGTGTATATGTGCACACATACACTATACACCTCTGCAGAGACATTATACGCACTCCGTCTACAAACTCACACAGACGCTTCACAATAGATCCATATGATGCATTTCATTAGGCATAACACACACACACACACACACACACACACACACACACACACACACACACACACACACACACACACACACACACACACACGGCTGTACACCCACATTGATTGGCCTTATCTCATCTATTGCGTTTATACACGCACATCTTATCAGTACTGCTCGCTCTCTCTTTCTTCTTCCCTCAGGCACTCTGCCTTGTTCTCTCTCTCCTCATCCCATCCATCCCTTCACTCTCTCTCTCTCTCTCTCTCTCTCTCTCTCTCTCTCTAGTCTACGTCATTCGTTTGCTTCCCCCTCTCTCCTTCTCTTTGTCTCTTCTTCCATCTCTGTCTCTCTCCAAGACAAAGCGTAACTTTGTTCTCTCCATCTTTCTGTTTCACTTCTAAACAGAACTAAACCAAACAGAAACTCTTCTTTGTGCCTTCACACACACACACACACACACACACACACATGCACACGCACACACTTCTTCACAGATAGAAGAAAACCGAGGTCATCTACTCCGAAGAAAGAAAGGGAGAGAAGGAAGGAAAGCGAGGAAGAGAGAGGGAGAAAGAGAGGAGGATGAGGCTTGTGCTGACAGAGGAGGAGAGGAAAAAGAGATTGATGATCTCTGGGCCGTTGGGAGAGGAGAGACAAAGCAGGCTGAGGAATACTGTACTTACCGATAAATTACTCCTGAACACAGAGAATATGCTGTGTGTGCGTGCATGCGTATACGTGTGTGCGTGTGTGTACTACTGCACTCAGTGGGCCAGTAGTCAGGACGGATTTTGGGTCGCAGACCCATTTGCAAGGGTCACGAATCGTATAAAAGAAATACAAAACATCATCTAACACTAATTAAGAAGTTTGACTTATGGCACTCTTTGTACTCTATTCGCTTGACTGTTTACCCTTTTGTATTGTGCAGACATGGGTGTGTCTGTACAGGTATATGTGTATTTTACTGTTCTGTATGTGTGTGTGCATGCACGCGTGTTCTTGTAGCTTGCAGTACATAAACTATCCCTGCACAGTGGTTTTATAGACTGTTTGATGAAGTGGCATGTTATCTGCTGCAGAACTGCTGACTCTCGCACACACACGCACAAACATACACACACACACACACTCACGCACACACGCAGTGCCACACAGGCTCACACACACTGTCTGCACCCATCCACAGCTCTAGTAGCGTTCCTACTGCTGTGCATTGTTGTTTTGGACGGAGAAACAAACAAAACAACATATCTACTCACCGAAACAAAGCCTTCTCGACCTTGGCAAAAGTCTATTCTCAAAGCTGGGTAGAGTCTCAGGTCCCCAGCTTCTCTCTAAAATGCACTGTTTTTGTCTTGAAATAAAATGCATGCTAGTGGATCGGCTCAAGCACAACCCTGAAATATAAAAGTGACTCAATCTCCACACTACATTACTTCACTAAAATGGCACAAAGTGAATTTTTGACAGAACCTGAGACCAGCTTCAAGAATAGACTTTTTCCAAGTTCTGAAAGGCTTTGTTTCGGTGAGTAGTTACATCGGTTTGTTTATTTTTGCCGTCCAAAAGTAGGAAAGTAGAAAAGTTTCTACAGAGGTGCTGATGCTGGGTGCCTGACAGGGTGGCAGTGAGAGAGACTCACTGCCTGGTGCACTGGACCACAGGCAACCTTACTACGATTTACACCTCCATGCAACCCCCCCCCCCCCCCCCCCCCCCCCACACACACACACACACACACACACACACACACACACACACACACACACACACACACACAAGGCACCCTATCTGGCCTCTGCTGCCTTACATCTGACTTCATTTGACTCACATTATTTCTCTCTCTCTTACAGCCATGGGCATTCGTTCCTCCAGCCCCTATCCTCTCCTTAAACCTGCCTGTAACCCCCACCCCCCACCACCACCCCCACTCCCACTCCTTACATCTCCTGCTCCCTGGACTCTGCAGGGAATGTTGTTTGGTGCTGAATGCTAAAGTGTATTCTGTACCCTGGCTGGCTGGCTGGCTGGCACTGTTCCACTGGGGGGAAGGAAGGCGTCTGTCACACACAATATCTCTCTCTCTTCTTCCATGCCATTGTGTCACAGAAAATACAGCCGTGCCCGAGATTGTGTTCCTGTATTTTTTCCAGCTTCCAGCTCAGAGCGGTGCATGGATGTGTGAAATGCCTGGTCTGTATTCGGTAGTGCGATGTTGTCACGCGTGGGATAGGCTATCGCACATCTACAAACTCACAGCGAGTCGTGACACGACCTGGTGTGTGAGATTGTAGGTTGAGTATCTTTGCCACGGGACACTGTTGACTACTATAAACATTAACCCTAACTTTACTTTCGTTTCTTGATTTAAATATAGGAAGTGTCTCTTTCTCTAGCACTGCTCAGTTTGCTGAATGTTGTTCGTCTTCAAACCCTTATCTCACGGCAGGGGTTGGGAGCGATTCCATTTCCCCACCATCGATTTGGAAGGGAAAAAATAATGGAATTTGAAACATACATCTGTCTCTGGAATTGCAATGGAATGGAATCTGCCTTGCTTCCCTCGCTGATTTCTGATCAATGCTTTCAATCGAGTCCTTAATTTCCTTGAGTTGATTGAAACCTATAGCCACCTCCTCAAAGCTCATTGGATGAGGTTTAAACCTAGAGCCACCTCCTCAAAGCTCATTGGAGGAGATTGAAACCTTGAGCCACATCCTCAAAGCTCATTGGTAGAGAATGAAAACCAAGGGCCGCCTCCTCAAAGCTAATTGGTAGAGAATGAAAACCTAGGGCCGCCTCCTCAAAGCTCATTGGAGGAGATTCACAACAATTAAACCACTGTTGCATGTTACTACAGCTATACTATTTCAGCCACGTCAGGACTTTCATGCAGGCCCTGATCCAAAAAAGGTTTTGGAGGCCATGCACTGGCAACAAATAATACAGTATGACATCATAGCTAGAAACAGCCTAATGTGTCTTTTGTCTAATAAACGCTGAGCACAGCAACATCCTGAGTGTTGATTTATTGTAAGAATGATCCCTTAAAGGATCTATTGTGGGGGATGCACTGGGGGATGAAACAGAACCCTACGTAGCTATAGGTAGATGCACCGACAACTCGTCCTTCCTGCGGAGAGTTCCGTATTTAATAGAGCACTTGCATAAAAGAGTGATTCATGTGCCGTGAGTCTGCCTTGTGGTAGCGCTATGGGTAAATTGCACATGAGACTCCGACCAGCCTCTGTTCTGCTGTGGAAATCTCAAGAACGGTTTACCTACTCATCAATAAAAACATTTAGAAAGTCTATTTTCCTTGGTGGACGCAATCTGTTCCTTCCAAACACTTTTTGGGCTGAAAGGGATTGTTTTTCACCGAAAAAAAAAAAAAAAAAAAAAAAAAAACAATAGCATTTGCGCCCTCTACTGATATTCTATACAGAGGTTTTCTTTGAGCATTTCATGTCCGATTTCTCCATATCACTAGTGTAAAGGCTCTTCCATACTCCAAGGTGAAGGGGTGTAGTGTTTTTAGGCTTCACCCTGGCTCTAGGCTGAAGGCTTAACAAACTACACCATGGTGAAAACCCTCCACCGAAACTCACTTCACCTTGGAGTATTTAAGAGCCTTAAGGCAGAATCCTAGAATCAGTAGATCTATGGACCAGAGCTAGTGGCAGTGTGTATTTGTCGTTACCAAGCCAATTCAGTTCCCAGTATAGCCCAGCCCCTTAAATCAGTGGTATTCAACCAATGGTCCGGGGACCACCAGTGGTCCTTGAGGGGTTTCCAGATGGTCCCCATGGAGAGTTACCACATGGAACTTTATACATGTAGATCTTTGACTCTCACTCTTGAGTGTGTTACACTCTCAACATCTGCATTACATAATTTACAAGAATCATGGTAAAAAAAATCATGGTAAAATTAAAAAATCATCGTAAAAAAAATCCTATGGTAATAATAACAAAATTCTTTAGTTTTGGATCAGCAAGTCTAAATTTGATTCAAAACTGAAGAAAACCAATGCCTTAAATCAACACAGAGGACCTGGCTGTGTAATGTAGTAGTTAATAGTATCTGTTTTTCCTTGTGTGTGTGTGTTTGTGTTGTTGCTCTCCTCTCCTCTATGTGTGTCTGTAGATAATGTGTCAGTCACTACCATGGTCCCTCCCACTACCATTACCTCTCCACCCATCACCACCTCCCATCCCGTCACCCCAACCCTCCTCCTAAACCAAAGCATGGCCCATGCAGACCCGCAAGGTAACGTAGGCTACATATACGCTTGCATGCTCATGCACGCACCGTTGCATGCAGACACACACACGTGCGCACACCTCTTTCATTGCTGTCCTGTCCCTCCTCTCCTTCCATGTCACTTTCCTGAACTGATGGCTCTCTGGTGGCCCATACACACACACATGGATGCCCAGCGCGCGTGCGCGCGCGCACACACACACACACACACACACACACACACACACACACACACACACACACACACACACACACGCACAAATTCCTGTTGGGCAATAACCTTGTATCTCCATTAAGCTTTTTATGTCATAACCCAGTGGTATTCATTTTACACTCTCAAGAGTTCCATCACTGTTAATGAGAAATGTCATTATTTTAATGACATTCAGAAGATTTAGAAGACTGTCCTGGGGGTCTTTATGTGTGTAAAATGTAGTTCTCTGTATTTATTATTTTAGCAGTGAGCTCATTGTCTCTGATGTCATGGACACTACTTCCTGGACTACAATCCCCACAATTCTTTGGTGCACTGCACCTTCTTGTGGATAGGGGAAGGGCTGTCTCACAGAGACAACATGTAGTCCAGGAAGTAGTGTCACTGCTGTAAACTAAAATACCTAAAACCACATTATGCACATAAAGGCCACCCGGAATGTGTTTTGAATCTTCTAAATGACATTAACATGTAGTTTAACATCTGCTCTAGTTCATTTTTCAACAAGCTTAACCGATTAGAGAATGTAGAAGAATTGTTATTTGGCTGAACATTTGACAAAAGTCTGAAATTGTGGGCAAAATCTCATCCGGCGATGGCAAAATATTCTGTAGTTTTGGTTCTGAAAGGCTGAATGTCATCAAGCGGCGGTCGGCCACGCGGCTCAAAAGCTGAATAAATAGTGTGCCTTGAGATGAAACTGGTCGAAAACCACTGTCATAAATGAATTCAAAGGAAACTTTGAAGCTATCGACCATGTGGGCTGCTGGATAAAGAGAAGCTTTAGTTCAATTATAGTGCCTGCACACCAAAGCATGATAAAAAGCTCTCCTTTATCACCGTCCGTCTGTCTGTCTGCGTGTGGGCTTTAGAAACATTGAACCAAACCAATGAAAAAACATCAAATAATAACTTCACTTGGGTCCACTACTTGAACATACAAGGTTTCCTCCCTAACGGGGGGAACACATTTTGCTGTTTTATTGCAGTATAACCTTCTCATACCCTGCACACATGGGTAGGCGTGCACACAGCAGTCACGTGCACGCTTGGGTGCGATGCACCATGCATGCACCATCATCCTCCACACCCAACTAATCTCTGCCTCCACTAACCTCCCATTTCTGTGGGCGTCTCTCTCTCTCTCCCCCTCTCTCTCCCTCTCTCTCTTTCCCTGTATTTGGTTCCCTCTGCCTCTTATCAGTGTATCAGTGCATGGTTGTCTAATGCCTTCCCTCCCTATACACAAACTGGCTTGTCAGCATTTGTGTGTGCGCGTGCATGTGCGATTGTGTGCATGTGCGAGTGTGTGCGTGTGCGAGTGTGTGCGTGTGCGTGTGTGTGTGTGTGTGTGTGTGTGGTGTCCAGATTGGGTCTCCTGGTATCAGGCCCTGTATGAGCATGTAATAACAGAGAGAGGCCATACTGTATATGGCTGAATTGTGTATAGATCTATACTCTATAGTCTGTACTGTATGAGGGAGCAGAAGGTCACATATGGTTCCAATCCTGCATGGCAAAGTGTCAAGGTGTCCCAGAGCAAGGCACTTAACCCCTAAACCACTACTGCTCCTGCCCTGTGCGCAATTCTGACCCACTTGCATGGGCAGTCCTTATCAAGACCATGCAGTGGAGCCAGTGGACATTTTCTACATATTGATGTTTGTCCCCGTTGTGTTTGGTGGACTAACCCTAACGCTAAATCTAACTCTAAATCTAATGGTACAACCATATACCCTAACCTCTTGATTAGGGATGTCCCAATGCACTTTTTTCATTCCCAATCCGATCCTGAAAACACAAGTTCTGTGTTAGTCGACAATGATACACGACATCGATACCAGAAAATATTTATAATATGTTGTAATACAAATATATATGTATACTTATACTTATTTTATCTTGTGTTGTTTTTTGTTTTATTAATTTTATCCCCTCATTTTTGTAAACCATTTTCATCACCGAGTGCCAATTCCTAATCCTGATCCTGGTCTCTCCCCACCGGACTGGCCTCATGCTTCCTTTAATGTATGAGGAGTCCAAGCTGCCTTCTTTTCACCTGACAGGAGGGGAGAGCAGAAGGTCACGAAGGGTTCCATTCCCGTGTGGTTAGACATGGAACGTAGAATGAACACATTATTCCAACCAGTTCCTGTCCCCTCCATCAGGTGCCCCAGCTGGCCAGGGGGTGGCAGTTTAGAGCCCAGGATTACTGCATGTTTTTGTGTTGGGTGCCTACCCTAGGTAGGTAGCGGCACTGTGGTGTTAATGGCAGAGTCCTCACTGCACTTGCAGTTTGGGCAACTGCAAAGCAAACACACCAGCATTGTATTTACCTGTCATAGTATCATAGTGTCAAAAATTGCAGATACCGATACTTTTCTGATACCGATACAGTATGGGGACATCCCTTGTCTTGATGGGTAACGTATTGGTGATAACATTCAAAAGTGTGTGACTGTGACTCTGTGGTAGTTGATAGTGCTGGTAGTTAATAGTGCTTGCTTGTCTCTTTGTGTATGTGTGTTTGTGTTGTTGTTATCCCTCCCCTTGTCTGTCTTTAGATAATGTGTCAATCACTGCCATGGTCCCTCCCATTACCTCCCATCCAATCACCACCTCCCATCCTGTCACCCCAACCCTCCTAACCCAAAGCGTGGCCCCAGACCCGCAAGGTAATGTATGGACACACACACGTGCACACACACATGCACACACACAGGGGCAGAGCATAGGCAGGCGCTCTTTCTGTTCTCTGCTGTTTCGAAGCACTCACCTGGGAGATTACCGGGGTTATGTGATCTTTCACTTAATTTTCACACACATCCTTTTGGTGCTCTCCCTCCTTTTGTCTTTAGATGTTATACCTTGCTCACACACACATGCACGTACACACACACATCGCCGAATACTCCACTCCTGCGTTTTCCCAAACGCATCGCCTCTCTCTCTCTCTCTCTCTCTCTCTCTCTCTCTCTCTCTCTCTCTCTACTCTCTCATTTCCCTTTAGGGGTAGAGGAGAGAAAACAAAGGCAACAGAGGCATTCATTCATTCCTTCCTTCCTTTCTTCCTCTATACCTGTTCCTGGCACTGGGAGCTTTGCTCGCCGGCTGGGGAGTGTGTGGAGAATGTCAGTCACTGTGGCTGCGGAGAGGCAATCTGCCCGGAGAGCCTTTTATGGCAAGCGTCAAATCCATTGTTGATGTACCATCCAAACAGATTGGTTGTGGGGGGACGCCGTTTTTACACTGTCACTCATTTTACTGCAGGGCTTTATTGGCTCCGGATCAGCGACACAGAGAGATGGGAGAGAGAGAGAGAGAGAGAGAGAGAGAGAGAGAGAGAGAGAGAGAGGGAGGAAGAGAGATGGAGAAAAGAGACATGTTTAACCCGTCATAGATCTTTATACTTAGTACGCTCTAATATAATATTAGTATACAATGGTTGGGGGCGTGGCTATTTTAGCATCATTTTACTGAGTTTTAGTTCTGAGTTAAGGACTTCAGTGTTTTGTATCTTATACAAGTTTATGTATGAGTACAATACAAAGAATGTTTGCAATTGCTGTCGTTGTTGAGTCTCCTATAGATACAGTAAATCCCCCTATAGGTGTCAACACCTATTAGATACTATAGAAACCCCAAAACAAAGAAACATTCTGAGTTAAAACAAGCTGATGACCCAAAAAAATGCATCTGTCTGAGAGAACTAATCTTACTTAACGTTCATATCGGTTTAAACCCTGTGGAAATGTTGTATTAAGTTTAAGTCTTAGAATGCTTTGTTTTTCTGCAAGGCTCAGGGATAGGTTAGGGTTAGGTTTTACTGTGGTTACAGGTTACAGTACAACCAGTTCAATTGAGAAAAGCAAAACAGTGCTCTTTTTCTCTTCGAGGAAGAAATGCGCCATCAGGACCAGAGTGGCGATTGTCAGCCTTTGGTGGTCCCCGATTGGCCAGTCTTACTTCTTTTTTAAATGGGGTAACCCGTGACTTTCCCTGGCCGTGTCCCGTTCGGCACACATTGGGAAAGCTCATGTAAAGGACACACTAGAGAAGTCTGAGAATCCCATTGTGAAATAACGTAAAACCAGGACCCTCTGTTCTCATCAGTCTGCCTTAGACTAGCTGTAGAGCGACACTGCAATGGAACCAAGTATAAATCACCATTCATCCTCCTCTCCTTTCTCCCATCGCTCCCTGTCCCGGCGTGTTAGTGCAATATTAATGATTCATGTTTTAATTCCACTCTGTCAAGGTCCAGAGGGCTTATCTCTCGTGTCGATAACTTGACATGTCCTTGTCTGTGTGTCTTTTTTTTCTTCGTATTACTTTCTTTCTTCTTCATAGGCATCTGCCAAACAGACTTTGAACACCGCCAACGATTTTGACACAACACAAAGCCCCTAATCGAATGATCCTTGTACTACAAATTCAGACAGGAATCCATACCGTTTGCGTGTCTTGTATTTTTTTTATTTTTTAACTGGCTTAATAACTATCTCTCTGCAGTCGGGTGTTAGGTTTTATGCTCCATGAAGGTTGTTTGGCTTCTCATCCGCAAGACATTGTATTCCTTGACAGGCGCTTGGCCGGCGGAGAGTGCTTTTTCGTTTTTTTTTTTATGGGGCTGACACGCTCATATCCTCTGTTCACTCCATCTCTCTCTCTCTCTCTCTCTCTCTCTCTCTCTCTCTCTCTCTCTCTCTCTCTCTCTCTCTCTCTCTCTCTCTCTCTCTCTCAGCTCTCACTGTCTTATTCTCAGCCCATTGTTCCTGTCTGGGAGTGTATGGGTGTTGATGGGTGATAATGCATGCTGGGGCAGATGTTATCAACCCTTCTTCCTCTCCTCTATATATGCTCTTGGAATCTCTCACTCGTTATAGCTTTCTCTCTCTCTCTCTCTCTCTCTCTCTCTCTCTCTCTCTCTCTCTCTCTCACTCTCTCTCTCTCTCTCTCTTTCCAATCTCCCTCACTCTCACTCTGTCAGACAGGTGTTGTAATGTATTCTCTCCTTTCCTCTGGATTCACATCTCTCTCTCTCTCTCTCGGTTCCAGTATCAATGATTTCTCTTGCTTTGTCCACCTTCTTCCTCAATTTTTGGGTGATTTCTCTCGGTATCCATTTCTGTCTATTTCCACACGTTTATCCCTTCTCACATCTCTCTCTCTCTCTCTCTCTCTCTCTCTCTCTCTCTCTCTCTCTCTCTCTCTCTCTCTCAGACCCGGGTGCAGTGGTGGAGACCCACAGTGCAGTACCGTATGCAGTGATAGGGGGCGTCCTGGCCCTGCTCGTGTTCACTGTCATCTGCGTCCTCATCGTCACTATCTGGTGCTCCGTCAGACAGAAAGGTAACACGCACACAGGCGCACCCACAACACACAAACACACGTGCGCGCTTGAACGCATGCTCACACACACGCTCACACGCTCAAGCTCAAACATATAGGAAAGTAAACTAACCACACAAGCGCACAAACACCAAAGTAAACAGATACTGCCCGAACACACAAACAAACACCCTAATTTCCTTCTCACGATGGCGCTGCACGCCGCTATGTGCTCAGAGTGGCGCGCATTTCATTACGGTTATGACAGGCTAAAGCATGCGTTCTCATTCCTCGACACTCTCTGTGCCAACATGAGGCGATAGCGGGAAAATAAAACAAGAAAAGAAAGGCGGTTCTTTCCTTCTCTAATCTCTTAAGCCAAGGTATAAAGAAATTGCCCCGCAGCCCCCTGCCCGCCCACCCTGCAGACACACGCGGAGCAGGGATGTTCCCCTCATCACCCACACCGTCCAGCGCGTGTCCATGATGAACAACCTTGGCCCCGGCTCAGAGGAGAGAGTATGAGGCAGGGGGCGGGGACGCCATGTTTTATGACTCCATAGGTTACACCACTCGCTCCTCCATTACCAGAAGAGCTGGGCAGCCCTGTGCTGCGCGTTCCTTGTGCTCACACAGCCAGCACCCAACCCAACCCACACCCAATCTGGGCCTACATTGGCAAGCATCATGCTCCACGGCTGCATGCCAACACAGAGATTCCGCAGCCTGATCTAACTTAATAAATCGTGTAATTTTGTGGAAAAAAGGTGCAACTTCACTCCGTCTGGATTAGTTCAGGGTTTATTACTATTCTGTGCCTACCGGATCACATCTTAGACATGGCTGCGTAAGCTGAACTTGCAAGGATGCTCAGTGCAGCGACTCGGTCGGCTAGGCGGTGCTTCACGTGGCTCAAGTTTTGTAGAGCCTGCGCTGCTCTGTCATTGTCAATGGGTATACCAGTAATATGGACAGACTTTAGGTTCTATTAGTAGTTAATCTATGGAATGTCAGTTCCGTTGATTTATACCATATGACATGAGATCGGGTCGGAATCCGAGAATACAGGATCAGCCACAGAGTGTGAGCCGCAACTCTTGAGATTGATCTGTGCGTTGCCGGTAAAAGCCAACCACACAAGCTCCACACTGTGGCATCCTTGTAGATTGCCTATTTTCGGCCGTACGCGCCCTAGAACATAAATCGAGCATTAAACGCCATATCCAAGACACGGCTGTCACTCAACACACTGTACGCCTCGTCCGTCCTATCAGTGAAGGGCTGGGGGAGGGAGGGGAGACAAGCTTTATGGCCGGTAGTAGAAAGCCAGACAAAGGGGCTAGCAGGTTTGAGCCCTGCATTTTCCCCTCTTTCGACCGAAGAGAATGAGAGTGTCACTCAGCCCTGGGGTTGGATTGAAGGCATCGTGCCGCAGGGAGGCCTTGGAAGGCTTCTCCAGCTTCCAGCTAATCTGGTAGCCAAGCCTGTACATTAATCACAGCAACGAAGCCCAGCATGCACAGGTTTGCCCGGACGGAGTCAGTGTTGCCAACTCATATTTAGCTTATTTTTTCAGCCCCCCTAGTGCCAAAATTAGTGAAAAGCTCCTGCCGGAAAATCTAGTGCTTTTTGGCTGGTGAGTTGCAGCAAAATTGAGACGCCAGAGATAAAACCATAATTTTTCACCATTTTTCCTCCTATGACAGTGGTTTTCAACCAGTGGTCCCCAGGCTAAATGATGGACAGTTGGTTAAACAGATGTAACTCTTTGAGAGCGTAAAAATGAAACCAAATGGACACACAAGGGTCCATTTGGTGTCATTTCTGCACTCTCAAGAGTTAAAATATTCATCATCTGAAGTCTACTGTACACAACTAGAGAATGTAGAAGATTATTGGCTATTTTGATCTTTATGTGTATAATATACCCGGTATAAATAGTGTATATACAGTGTACTGTATATAGCGCATTCTACTGCATTTTGGAAGTGCCACTAGTGCATTTTGGATTTTGGCAGTTGGCAACACTGGATGGAGTTTGATGCAGGCTTATTGTTTTTCTTGACTGACGTGAGGGTTGCTGTGTGCTCTGTTGTGCCTAACCTTCCCTTCAACATTCTCTGCCAATGTCTCCTCCTCTTTCTATACTTTATACTCCGTCATCTTCTCTCTCTGCCTCCCTGTCACCATCCCTCTGCCTCTGTCTCCGTCTCCCTCTCTCTCTGTCTCTCTGCCCATCATGCTGTTGCATCGGTAGGCTCGTACCATACCAGAGAACCTATCCTTGCTTGGTATTGACCTAATAATCAGAGAACTAATTAATTAATCACGAGCGCAGGCAGGTATTGGTCATCAGTAATATGCACACTGATCGGTTTGATCTCACACTGCATTACAATTCAATTATTATGCTGCTTTATACCGACTAACCTCCACTCCCCTCCATCTCTCTCTCTCTCTCTCTCTGCTGTTCCATCCACCCGCTCCTCTCTCTCTCTCTGTCTCCCTCTCTCTCTCTCTCGCCTCCTCGCAGGTTCTTATCTCACCCATGAGGCCAGCGGGTTGGACGAGCACGGCGAGGTGCAAGAAGCCTTCCTCAACGGGAACGACGCCAGCCAGGGGAAGAAGGAGTACCTACTGTAGCCATCCTCTCCTCCTTATCTCTCTGTCCTCCTCCTCCTCCTCCCTCTGTCCCCTTCCTCTCTCCCTTACTCCCTCCTTCCGTCACTCCTTCCCTCCTCCCACACACACACACACACGCACGCGCACACACACACACGCACACACAATACGCCATGACTGGCGGCCTTTTGAAAACGACTGTATACAGCTACCGCACACCAACCAGTTCATATGACACACGACCACTCCATGACACTCCCATACTTTGCATAATACATATACACTACAGAGAGAGAGAGACAGAGAGAGGCAGTGGTGGGGGTGGGTGGGGGGTGTGAGGAGCCTATGAACCAGCCACGGTGCCATACTTTAGCTCAAAGGAATGAGGGGAAATGGAGAGAACAGGCCAACACAATACAGCGAGGAAGAGAGAGAAAAAAGAGATTGAGGGAGAGAGACAGAGAGAGAGAGGGAGGGATAAGAAATTATCAATTTTTCGAGGGAAGCAGCAGGGGAATGCAGGCACTCTGCCTTTTAAAGTGGTGGAGGGGAATTATAGAGCAGATGATATAACTCCCTTTGCCCCTGAGAAGCAAAAGGGGAAGAAAAAAAATCTCAACAAAACAGCCATATCGCACTACTCAATCTTTAACTGGCTGAGACAGTGGTGAGCAGAGGGAGAGAAGGATAAAGAGTATGAGGGATGAGGATGAGGGTGGGGGGGTGAGGGGTGGGGGTGAGGAAAGGTAAGATGGAGGGTGGCAAAGGAAGGCACTATCGAGCGGCCGGTGCGGCGGCGAGAGTACATTTGAAAATGCTTGGAAATTGCCAAAGCATCCTGGGGCCCCTCGGAGCACAACTCATCCATAATTCCTCGAACAACAGCAGCGCTCCACAAAAGCCATTTATACTCCACCGTATTCATTCCTTATTGAACCAGGCCCACTGATCCCTGCCATATATATACTACTGTACGCTCTGCCAGGGTTGTTCCCTCCTCTCATGGAGGCGGGCGGTGGCGCCGGTGGCCCTGCGGGCAAGGCAGTGTGCTGAGGATGTCCAGCCATGACTAGGCTCTCTTTAAAGATGGAGTGCCAGTTTTTTTTTTCCTCCACCCTCGAAAAGTCCTTATTCACACATACAACACCAGTAGAAACTTTATTTAGCGACATTTCTGTCACGTCAGACCTTCATCCGACATCGATGAAGGTCTGTTGTGTTCTTGTTACATTGTTACATACACTTTCTTTCTTTTATTTTTCAAAAAAGGTCTACAGTATTTGTTAAAATTACATTTTTACATGGGCACCCACCAATTTATAACCAGGCATACTTAGCAAACCAAGTATGCCTGGTTTGCCTGGCGGGTGGTGATGGGTGGTGACCTAAACTGAAACCACACCCTCAGCTTTAGTTGTATGATAAAATGGGAGGGTTTAGGGGAGGGGCTGATAGTGTGATGTCACTGTATTATTATTATTATTATTTTTCCATTGGCACATTTGACTGTCCAGGTTTCAACCTTCAGAAAGAATATCTAAATACAAGGGGATGGGGAGCAGTGGCTCAGAGGTAGAGTGGCTGGATAGTAACCACAAGGTTACCAGTTCGAAACCGGGCTCCTGTAGTGTTAGTGTCAATGTGTCCCTTAGCAAAACATTAAACCCCCAATTGCTCCTGATGTACTGGTCGGACATTGGCGTGCATGATCCACAATCTATGTAAAGCGCCTGGGATAAAGCATTTAATTAATTACTTTCACTTCTTAAACATGGGAAAAAGTACACACACAAATCACGGCACTCCCTCTTTAACTTTCATGTTACACACTCTTTGTATATATATTATATATACCTCTCTCTGTTCTCTGCTCCTCACCTGTCCTATACCACTCCTCCTCCTCACTCCCTCTCTGCCCTTCCTCGCTCCCTCTCTCGTGCCCTCGCCCTCCTCTCTCTATCGCTCTCCTTTTGTCAGCTCCTAATAATGAGAGGATTACAGCTGGGCTGCGTTCCCGCCGAGGTTAAGGAAGGAATATAAGTCGCTTTAAAAGGCGCTAAAGAGCAGAGTAATTATTTTAGAATGTCATTAGGGCGGTTTAAAAGGAAGGCTCGCCAGTCTTGAAATATGAAAGACAAACAAGGCAGAATGAAAGGGAAATTGAATAAATGTGGAAATAAATAACAAATGATGGATGTGTTTTTTCTCTGAATGCTTACCATAATGTACACACACATAGACCATCCATCTGTACAGTAAATACACCAACAGAACCAGTATACATATCTCTGAATTCCTTATTTGTATAATAAAAAGAGAACAGCAACGTAAATTAAATGAAACTTTTAAAGAACTATGAAAACAGTTTACTATTGAAACACGTTATGAAGCTACTATACTAACACAGAATATTAGCCTAGAGGTGCAAAGCCGAACAAACTACTGTCAAGTGATCTTTAAAGAAAAACAATACAAAAGAACAAAAAAAACTTGTTTCATTTTGTCTTTACGAGAAACCAGAGGTCTTATTGCGTTTTTTAATTAATTATTATTGTTATTATTTGAACAATTTATGATTGTTGTTACTGTTATTATTATTATTGCTGTTGTTATTATTATAATTGTAAATGTTAAGAACTGTACACTTCCCATGTTATGGTTTACTGTAGAGAAGTTTCTAGCGTTTTTCTCTGCTCTTTCCCCTCTTTCTTCTCTTTTCCCTGTCTTTCTCTCTCTCTATCTTTGTCTCCTGTGCCTATAGCTGTCCTCCTGTTTATTTTAGAGTCCATGTGTCACTGTTGATATATAGCTAACTATTTCTTTATAGGGGAAAGATACAAAGCACGACAAAATAAAACAAAAAAAGACTCAAAAAAGAATCATTGGAAGTCTGGCCAGTCTGTTTTTCTTCCCCCCTTGGTTCGGGTTTTATTTGAATTAGCGGTAGGTGGCTTTGAAATCCTGTGTGACAAAGACAACAGACAGAGCTTCATGATTGGATCAATGGGGAATGGTGATCAATGGGCAATAGAGGAGATGGAAATGAAGGTAGGGAAGACAGAGGATGAAGGTTCTGTGTGTGTGCGTGTGTGCGCGTTCGTGCATGAATCTACATGTATTACTACACTTGTCAGAGCCAAATGCCCCCACCAGTATATTAACTTGAAAAATAGACAGTATAGTTGTGATCCCATCAAGCCTGTTCGAAAATAGGATGGGGATTTTCATTAATTCAAAAAATGAAAAGCGCATTTCCCCCCATTATTGTCCACTGACAAAATATGATGATTCTTGGGAGATATGAACTAAATAAGCTTACGAAAAGCAGAAAGTTGTGCTATTTTGCCAGTAAAGTGAGATGCAATATTATTTGACATTTATTTCGCACCCAACCCGGACACCAACCCATCTTCTGTTCACTTCCAGTCCCATGTTTTTATTTTCTATTTTCCAACTGTTCAAATGTGAGTTAATGCTTTCTAATCTCCACCAGGCCAAAGGTTTTGCTGTTACCAGCTAATCTGGCATCGTTAATCCGGTTGATGCCAATTTTGCACACACTATTCCAGGAAGTCAACGATTTCCAGGCACTATCTCTATAGTCATGTGCTCAAGACGGATCCATCCGATATTTCATATTCCATCCTAATTGTCTATAATTGGCTTTCAAAGTTTGCAGGATTTGCCTGTTTTGAACAGAAAGCATCAAATCATGAACACAGCGTTCAAAATCCACCAACAGGTGGATTTTTGCAAAGCACATTGAGGAAAGCCTGAAATCATCCAATTACCATCAAAGGCATATGAAATGGCACCCTTTTTCACATTGGCCTTTAGCGCCACCAGGAGGCCACAGCATGACCTGGTGGAGACCTGTGCCCGGAAGGGCACTTTTTCTAGAAAGTCTTTCCATACTCCATTTGCGCATTTCATTCTTTTGACGTAGGCCTAAAAGGCCCTAAATCCACCTAAAATGACTCATGCCATTTGGTGGCAGTATTCATGAAGGGTCGAGAATCCCTTTTTGTAACCCTCGGCCGTATAGTCCTAAATGCGTAGCCTATATAACAGGGCTTGATGGAAACAAGTGAATATAATGTTCTGGGTGCTCACAAGAGAAATGGTTGTTTTCGCAGCAAAAATGTTTAGAGTCGAGCTCATTAGGAACAGATTCCGAGGTTAGGGTTGGGAACAGGCATTTAGGAGTTCGATATTGCGCTTGCCGGCAGTGTTATATGCCTGATTTATGTAGCTGCTACTAGCTTGTGCAGTGTTGCGAAAATAACAGCTCTTACATGCTGACTTTTGATTGATTGAATGCTCTATTGACAGTTTGCAGAAAAGGGCACAGGAAGGAAAAGTATACAGTGCGGTTCGATACCGGCTCTGCCAAGAGGATTTACAGCCCCAAGAAAGCACTATAGGCGTGTTTCCATTGGGGTCCTTCATATTCACTGGCGTCGCTGAGGGGTCCGCAACCCCCGCAATGCGGGGGGCCCCCAGCAGGGGGAGCCCCACTCGCCCAAAGCTTTTTTCCAACCTTTGGATAGATGGCTCTAGCTGCATTTGTGTTGTATGGTTACCATGACAACCTGTATTCTCCCCTAACGGCTCTGAGCTTGCTCGATCCAAAAAGTTGAGATTACAAATGTGCCATGCTCACTCAGTTTTCAAGCGATTGTTTTAATTCCAATTTGTCAATACAGTGTATAATTTATATATTTTATATTTTCATTGGGTATAGGTGTAGGCCATGTTTTTTCATCCTTTTTTACCCACGCAGCTTAGAGACACGTGCGCTGGCAGTCAATATTTGTTTGAATTGTCTCAAAGGCTGCAAGCCTCACTCTACAATACCTGGTCTGTCTGTTGGACATTTGTGTTTGTACAGTATTGGTGTGTTGGCTGCAGTTATTGGCTGCAAACATGCAGCATATTATCATTTGGATAATTAAACATATTTTACTAGGCCTATCCAATTTTGTGTGTAAATTCTTAATGCAGCGAGCACTCTTAATGTATAGGATACACTGTTGTAAAAGGCCCCTCACCTAAACCTTGCAGGGGGGCCCCCAGATTTTCAGAAACGCCACTGCATTGGGGTCCTTCATATTCAATTCAGCGTCTGTAGGTGTGCTGTTTGTTTTGTTTCACAGACAATGTAGGGTTTAATCCATGTTTGGCGGGAACGTGTCTTGGTGTTATAAGTGTTTAGCATTACTTACATTACTTACTTAGCATCAATTAGCATTATTAGCATTATTAACGATACTTACCATTAGCATTACTTAGCATTAGTTAGCGTTATTAGCATTAGTTAGCATTAGTTAGTATTTTCGCATGCTATGAGCTTGTAGGTCTGATATTTTTGAAAATGGTGTAAATGTGGCGCAAATCTTTTATTTATTTATTTGTTCAAAATTGATTAAGGTACTGTGTGTGTGTGTGTGTGTGTGTGTGTGTGTGTGTGTGTGTGTGTGTGTGCGTGCGTGTGTGTGCGTGCGCGGTACAGAGGGCTATAGTGGAGCTTAGCATACAGCAGGGTTATCAACCTGTCAAGAGCACGGAATAAACAAAATCAAAAAGCTGCGTTGCATTGGTGCTAATGAATCACAATAAAGGGGTGAGAGACAAGAAGAGCTTCAGTCAGATGTGCGGGCGGAAAAAATATGAGTCTGCCATTGCCTTGCAACACGCAGGCAGTCGATACCTGATTGTGTGGAGGAGCACTCAACATGTCCTGCCTGCCGCGTGCGTGGCAGGGCTTTGAAAGCTGCCGGAGGTCGCGGTGTGATGGATCGATGTGTTTGTCTTCCATCGATGGCAAGGCTCCACCGCCGGCCTGTCATAAAGACAGATTGTCAAACGGCAATCAAAGTAATGGACTCACCGGGCGCTACCTACCAGCTGCGGTGGGTGCTGCTGACTGAGGATGACAAACAATAGACACACACATACACACAGCTGCACATGGGGGGGGTGCAGGAGGCGAGTTCGGTTTATGATGACGCGAGGCTAAATTACCTATTCGGCGCCATCAAATTCACGGTTTTCTGTGGTCGATGGATCATAAAAGAGAGCATTGTCCCTTTATATGGATCGTTCTGCAGCAGCAAAGGCCGTTGTCGCGTGTCCTTACCAGCAATGTTCCATTTGGGTTCACAGTGTTCAGTGGGGGCAGGATGTTCTAGCTTGCCTTCTTTTCTCCAAATGGACTGACAAATTTAATGAAAAGCTTGCCTGGAAAAAGTGTTACTTTTCTCTAGGTCAAGCCTAGCACACTGCCGGTACGTTGTCCACAGAAAGTACTTCATCCGAGTCCAGTCATTTTCAATTTCGTTCTAAAGTCCTGCTGTTAGCCCAGTCGCTGTGCTTTTAGACTGGCTGGCTGTGGTGTGGCGCATCCTGGGAAAGTGGCCATTATCTGCCCATGATGATGATACCATTGCGCCACTAGGCCTGATGACATTTAGACCACCACTGAGAAGGTAATCATCAAAATCGATACACATAACAGAAAATTAGCTCAGGAGAAAGAAAAAAGTGTCTATTCTACACAGTAATTCCGGACCATTCTGGACCCCACTCTGGATTTCCGCAATGTACCGTACTATCCTTGGCCATCACAGTTTACAACATGCGTCAAGACATCGCAGTCTCTCCAATAATGGCTGCAAGAGGTCCTATAAATTACCCCTACGGCGCTTTAACGATTAACACTATAGAATATTACAGAATTCCCCCCATTTATGGTGCACATATTTCATTGCAATGTGTGGCAGTAAACAATAAACATCACTGCCCCGTTTTAACGATAATTCTTTATATCTCTGGAGACGATGGATACTGTATGGTGGATTATACAAAATGCTACCCATGCAGCCATAATGCTGCATGGCCTCAGTCTGCCCTGCGGGGAGGGAGGCTGGGCTGCTGACCGCATTTGGCCGACCGGCTATTTTCTCTCTCCGTGGTGTGACCCTAGCAGGGTACACAAGCGTGTCACGCAGTGTGGCAGGCACTGGCCTGTGATTGAAGTGGTTGAGCGTGTCAGGGCCTATCATAGTCAGGAAGCACACAGCTTCCAGGCAAACGGAACAATTGTACAGCCAGCTGCGCCAGAGGGACTGTCTTTTTTATTATTATTTATTATGTTTTTTTCCCTCTTGACTACATTTTTACACCAATATGTTTTAGCCTGTGACATCTTGTGAGCTTCATACTATGAAGCATAAATCCAGCAAGCTTTAGGGGGAATGTGGAGAGAAAGAGGGAGAGACATGAGGTATAGACTGTGCATGTGAGTATGAGAGGGAGAAAGAGATAAGTGAGAGAAACAACAACACCGAAGAGAGAGGAAAGCAAAGAGGAAATATTCCCCGCTGTCACATGCCGAGTATTGCAGATCCACAAGCTCCCACCTCCACTCCCGCCGCCGGCGGTGAGCTCTTTAGATATTCATGCCGTTCAAGATAAACAGTCTAATTAGTGGGAGCATGGCCCTTTTTATTTCAAGAGAGCATCACGTTGCATTTACAAGTTTAATCAAAACCGCCACGAAAGATTGTGTCATGGGCAGGTTAATTATGTTTTTTCTCTACAATGCCAAGTCCTCTCATGGACAGTTATGTTAATACTGCGTGTTTAATTAAAGAGCATTACTCGTAGGCCTACATAACAGAGTGGGTGGCTTAACAGAGATTTACAACAGGCTTAAAACAAGATCCATATAGGAAGAGAAAAACAGACATCTGTGATCTGGCAAGGAGCCGTCATCAGGAGACTTCATTTTCTCCCTGACATTTGGTATGGCATGGGTTAATTAACTGGCCCTTTTTCGTTTGGTGAATTATTCATAGCGCCTTGTGCAATAGGTGGCTGATTAGTCAAAAAGTCAACAACAAACAAACATGCCACATGCTAATTTTCCAATTCAATCTATGCAACATTTCTGAGGAACACAAGCCATTTCTTATGCACATACCAAATAAATATGAATGTGGCGTAGGCCTATGAAGCTTGGCCTAGAAAACTAATTCAGCTGAAAAGAAGCGCAGCAGCAGCTCCGGATGTTTCACTCTGAGACAAAGTCAAACTTCTGGGCACACTTTGGCTTTGAGGGAGTGATTGGCTGAGCACCAGGGAGCTGCATGCACCGCTCCACACAGAGCCCTGCCGACCGCCTTGCCTCCCTGGGATGTCTGCTGTCCACCTTCCGCTTTCTGGTTGGGAGTGGAGAGGAGCTGCGGCACCAGGCTGTACACCTGCCAGAGGAACGTGGCCACCTGGTGAGCCCAGGCAGGAGGCCTGGTGCCTGGGGAGGAGAGCAGGAGGATGTGGGTGATGTGAATGGGAAGACACAGAAGAACCAGCAGCGACAGGGAGAGGGCCAGGGAGCGGCGGGCCTGTGTGGAGTCGTGCTTTGGGGTAGTAGTAGGGTGGAAGGGGCTCTGCTGGGGCACCGCACACATCAGGTCCAGGTAGATGGCCAGCAGCCCCAGGAAGGGGAGCAGGAAGGACGTCACCCCATAGACGTACACCTGGAACTCGGGGGTCAGGATGGTGTCGTGGGCGCACACGGCCCAGTGGCTGCCGTGGATCTCGGCGTAGGTGAAGTTGTGCAGGTCCTCCACGTAGAACTTGGACAGGAAGCCGCCGTAAGGGAGGTACTGGCCGATGACCTTGAAGCTGTGGGGGTATTTGGACGCAAGTGGAGGCGACGGAGAGGCATCGGAGGAAGTCCAGTTGCCGTCCAGCAGAAACCCGCTGCCACTGCCCCAGCTGTTCAGGACATTGGTGCCGATGAACTGGGCGAACGAGGACAGGACTGAGCCCACCCAGCACAGCAGGACAACACACAGGGCGCGTCGACGGGTGACCACCGAGGAGTACCTGTTAATACACAAAACATCAGTATGTATTATTGTCTTCAGCTTTGTCCCGATATAGCTCTACCCCATGACACACAAAAGTCTATTCAAATTATACTGAAATACCTAGCCATTGACAAAATCTTTTGAACAATGCTTATAGCATGGTTCCCACTCTACCATCCCTTCTCGTGCAGGTCCATCTGTTTGAGTTGTAGAGCCTGCTCAGAATGTTGTTGAACATCATTGTACAGCCATCCTGCCCAGACACTTCTCTGTCAAGCACTTTGAAGCAGGGCGCAATTCCAAATGTGAAGAGGTACGCACATTTTGTTTCACCACAAGTACTTGTACATTTCGTCCACTATTCGGCATGTTGTGGTTCTAAAAAGCTCACCTTGTTCTAAGTGCACATCCCTTCAGCTCACAGCAGTTTGCATGATGTGGTAATGGACTGACTGGGTGAGTGTCTGATGAAGTTGTGTTGCTGTGCTGGTATAAGTGATGGGCCTAATATTCTGTTTTTTCCTCAGATGTGAAATAACATGCTGTTGAGGTGCCCTTTGTTTTTGTTTTTACCTTATACTAAGTATTTTACTTTTGTCTGTCTCACCAGTGCGTAGCCAGCCAGCATGCTGCCTCTCTGTTGAGCCAGTTCTATTCATGGTACTAAACATACCTAAATTATTACACACTTACCAGTAAGGCTTGGAATTTAAGAGCGAAATGGGAAAAACAGCAACTGTTTGGGTGAAGTGTCTACTGCTACAGTAGAAGCAACACAAAAGCAAAGTAAACTAGAATGCTATCTGGCCCTAAACAAAAAATACACAAGGGCAGAATATCTGAGCACTGTGACCAATCCATAACAAAACAAAAATCTTAACTAGGTACAGACTCAGTGAATACAGTCTTGAGAATGAGAGTTTGCATATTTTTTCCATGGGTACAACACTGTACAACACAGTAAATTTTGTGAATTCAACCACAGTGTATGGAAACAAATAAATAGAGGCATACTGGTCCAATCCATCACAAATCCTGGTTAAAGGTTTTGTGGAAATACAAATGTCAACTTCTGGACCACAGACTAGAGGCGCATCTGCATCTAATTGGGATACTCTTAATAAACATAGACATAAATGTCTGCCAAAGGTTAATTGTGCTTTAAGGCATTGGTTGTCAAATTTATTAGGGCACAAACACACATATGCGCACGTGCGCACACACACACACACACACACACACACACACACACACACACACACACACACACACACACACACACACACACACACACACACACACACACACACACACACACACAGGTGCACTAATGTGCCTGCACATAAGTGAGGCATGTGCCTCAAAACAAATAGCTATAGCTACTGTACATTACCTCCTGTTTTAACTCTATTACCAGCTGTGTAACACAAACAAATGCATAAGCTATTACCTCCTGTGTGTGACCTTTCATATTTACTTTTTCCCAAACACATACTGCAGTTCTTCTATTTTGTTGTGTATATTTCAGTCTAGTGGAAGGAAGGGATATCAATCTTCCCATGGAAATATACTTCTAATCAATATTTCTAAAATTGGTGTAATATTGAAAAAAAAGGGGTAACAGTGAATATAACACGGTCCTTGTCACTGTTATTTACAATGGGTATATTAATTTTGTGTCAATAAACCCTAACCCCAAAACTTCTAAACCATCATGGAACAGTACATTACTGCAACATTTATTTGGCTTAGTTATTTTCGGTGTTTATTATTTTCAAGCAATCCCATGCTGTAAATCCTGCTGAAACGCTGGTGCACCGTGCCAGGAAGACAAATGCTCTGGTGTAGAGGGGCCCTTTGACTGGCGGCGGCTCAGGGGCTCATAATTTCTAGAATTGGCCAATGCCTCAAGTTGTACCAATCTTTCTATTTTGGCGTGCTGTGTATTTGAGTTTGACATCCCTGTAGGCTGTCTATTTTCAACATTCAGGTGTGCTGTACTCAAAATAACACAACTCCAGATTACGTGAAAGTAATTTGATGCAGACTGTGATTAAAAAGACAGCAGTAACTAGTGCTGGCAGGTAGAAACCTAATACAGTAGGCTATATCCTCACATATTTAGTCATTCATTCATTATTACAGTAATTACATACCCAATGACCAGTAGTTGTCCATTAAACATTTAAAAGTGGTCTAAAAAGTTAAGGCCTTGATTTTTTAAAATGTCTATATATCATAATTTTTGCCCATTTTGACAACTGTTTAAATGTAGGCTATAGACATAAAACATGCTCAGTGAACAGTAGTAAATAAGCCCAAATATGTACAATCTCACAACATGCTATTTTGAAACGTTATGAATGTTTCAAGTGGCTACATATGTCTGGGGGTTTTACAAATATTGAACCAATGAAATCCTTTTCCTGGAAAGAAACATTTTCTCTATCATATACAAGTGACAGCAACAGGACAGTGACAATATACAATATACAGTACTTGTTTGTGAGAGTTGGGTATTTTGCTGAGCCACTAGGTGCCCATCCATAGTACCTCTCAGGGGATGTTTAGTTTGTCCCTAAATCCTGCTTACCAGAGGTGTAAAGCAGCAGCCTGAAAGTCAAGTGAATTTGTAAGTGCCGGGTGAAATATCGCCCTAAGCCTTTTGGAGTTAACACTGTTCTGCAATAGCAGAAATCCATACTGTGGCATATCTGTGAGGAGGATATAGGCATCCCTTCTGCCCGCTCCTTCCTCCTCACATTGATTTTAGCTGCCGAGAGTGTGTTCACAAGAGCCGCTTCACTTCTGAGCTCCCCTTTCACACAAACACTGTATTTTGCAGAGCCTTATATTTCCATCGGAGTGGAAGATGACTCTGCCTGACTCAACATCAATTTTAGATAACTGCAACTCGAAAATAGAAATTGTGGGTTAACTTATCCCATTAAACAATAAACACACAGACTTTCAATTTCACTTTTGTTCCTCTACCCCCAGGAAACAACTAAAGGATTCTTATTGTGAAAGTAGAAAGCCATAGAAAGTCTGGTGAACTCTGAGAGACTTTGTGCCTGTCTGTGCCAGTACTTCAGAGAGCTGATACTGAAGCTTATAGCCCAGCCCAATGAGACATGGTTTTGAGGCCAAGCTGCGTTAGGCATTGTGACACGTATATTTATATATCAGTATTCTATTGGGGTATTTTAGTTGTACTTACTATCTATGTGAAATATCTGCATATAACTCATTACTGAGGCGAGGTGTCTGTACATTCGTGTTCATGACTCACCACCAGTGTTGGGAAGTATTTGTACTACTTTATTTGAGTATTTTCAATTCAATACTTTTATTTTTACTCCACTACATCTCATACAGTATATTAAAATATGGTACTTTTAGAACTTGACTTACTATAGTACTTTGTAACAAACCTTTGGATGATCATAATCAACTTACTAATACTACTTAAAGGGTAAGTCTACTATAGGTTTGGGTTGTGTATAGTTATGATATACAGTAACTCCACATGTGGACAGGACATTTTAAAATGTTGATTTTACTATTTGAAGATCTATCGATTTTTAGTATGTTTGTTTACTTACTACTCCCCGCGACCCGACCTCGGACAAGCGGAAGAAGTTGGATGGATGGATAGATGTTTACTTTACATACTAAAAAAGTGACTTTGAGATCTGTTTAAAGGGAGAATAACAAACTAGGGAACAGCTCATTTGATTTTGGCCTCATAATGATATTATCAGTGCACCCTGTATAATTACTCCTATTCTTCAGTCTTCAGTTCCATATTTGCATGTCTGGTTTGAAGTGGTTTCATCTAGCATTAGTATTATAATGACTCAAATAAAGAATAATCTGCATATTAGCGCCCCCACCACCTCAGGACATTGTGGTACTGCAGCTAAACAATTCATAAAGAAATGACAAGGACTGCTTACATCCAAGAGATGATGGAGGCTCATGCCAGTAGAAATAAGCTTGAGGGACATATACCATTAATATATATTAAAAACAATTTTAGGAATGCATGTAATTTGCGCTTTAACCTACAATGTAAGACAATGAGGATTTTGAATGATAAAATCACTGAAACATTTGTTGTTGTACTTTTTATATCTCATACACATTTGGAGTTACATCATGGCAAGGTAACTACACCAGCCAAGCCTGAGAAGGTTCACCCTTTAAGCAGAATATTTGAGTGCTCTTCTCCAGCAGGCAGTGACTCACCGCTGTGCCAGGCGCCGCTGCAGGTGTCCATCCAGCGTGAGCAGCAGCAGCAGGCACATGGTGAACTGTCGGACCAGCAGTGGAGCACAGACCAGCGTGATGCAGGTGTACAGACACTGGGGCGAGCGCAGGTTGAGCAAGACGGACACCGGGACCCCCACGGCGCCCCCCACCGCCCCCACCCAGCCCAGACACAGCCGCAGGCACGATGACACACTCCCGCTCCC